>OW971936.1:22680454-23899204 GCA_943193695.1 Acrobasis suavella | reverse complement strand
TATACTTTTTCAGCGTCGTTTTTTGTCGTAGTTGGGTTTAAGTTTTTTACTTTTTATTATTTGTACTATTTTGGTGTTAAAGTGTATTTGTGGCGCATAATATTAACAAAAGTTAAATAAAAATAACTCATATTTAACATCATTAAAGCATTCTTGTAATTATGTACAAGCATAAAGTACTCGTGAAGCTCTTTCAAGTGATACCAAACACGGTATATTTATTTTAATTTTATATTAACATAGACCTTTTTGTCCGCTAGAGAACGCAATACTAAATTTAGTGACAAGCTTTATAGCTCATAACCAACAGAATATCAAGGCCCTTCTTATGGTACTGCAGTGGTCTTATTCTGATAAGTAGTAAAGAAGCTATGAACGAAAATATGTGAATTATATGCAATCAGCCCATGTATACAGGTAAAGTCACAAGCAAATGCTAGTAATATATATATATTCAAAATGTACAAGTAAAGCGCTTTCAAATGATACCAAACACGGCATATTTATCTTAACTTTATTTTTTTACTTTGTATGTTTTGTCCGCTAGAGGGCGCCACATTAGATTTTGTGAAACCCCATATAGCCTATAACCAGCGGACAATTAAGACGCTTCTAATGATATGTCATTTGTCGAATTCTGATAAGTAGTTTAGAAGTTACGAGGGAACAGATGAACACACATACATACATATATACATACATAGCCTGTCAAAATCATAACCCTCCTTTTGCTTTGCCGTAGTCGGGTAAAAAATTAAAAAACTAAATCGGCTAAAAATTCTTTATAATTTTCAAACCTTCTCACAAAATTCCACCATTTCTCAACCCATTCGGTTGAGAAATGCGACGTGTAGGCGAGAACAGCCGGACAAACAGCCGGATAAAATCATTTTTGGGCAATCTCGAAACTGAGGCGCTTCGCTCTCTCAGTCAGTAAGCTATTTATAAAATTATAATTTGGTATATCTAATCATAACTGTAAACTATTTCAAACTTTTGATTTTCAGGTCTGAAATGACTAAGCGTTTCAGCTGCGTTCCGAGTATCTGTCAAAACATTAGCGCGATCGTAGTCGTGTTACGAACACGGTTAGGCTGCGATTCAGCTGAAAATACTTAGCACGATTGCTCAGCTGGGCTTCAGAATTCTGAAACGCGTCCGATACAGCGCGGCGGTGGCGACGCGTGTGAGGCCCACGTGGGGCTGCACAGCTGCGAGCGTTTGTAATTAGTGAGTGTAGTGAAGCAAGTGTATTTTATTTATTATTTAGTAATTTAAGCAAGAATCGTAAAGTTTTAAAAATATTATTAAAACTCAAAATGGAGATCTCATTAAAGCAAAAATCTACAAAGTCCAAACATATTGCACCTTTACTGGTAAATATTACTTAATTTGAGAAGTAAGTACTTTTTCTTACAAGCTTTGTATGGATCTTGCTGCCCGAAAAAATCGGTTTACTCTTATGTAGCGCCGAGAATAGTTGCCGGTAAAAGAAAAACACCGATGCAGGAGACTCAGGGGTGTCGAGAGGTGAGCTGAGCTTTCTCCGAAGTTACTCGCGGCGTGATGCCCTTTAACCCTTCAACCCCTGGAGCAACAGCTCTAACGACTCCTCTCTGCACGGCCAATTAAGGCAATGCAGAGCTGAGAGCCCTGCGATCCCTCTTAGGTCTCCACCCCGACCGATGAAGACGCGTCGGGGACGAGGGCTCTGACCGGCTCTCTAGAGCACTCGGGTCCGTGGTGTCGTTACTCAACAACAGTTAGCAACAAGCTGCCCTGCGGGCAATTATTGTTTTTAATATATCAGTTCACTGTTTGATGAAATGTCTTTTACGTACCGTACGTGTGTATTTGTAATATATATCTGTTCATTTTAAATAGATTAAAAAAAATGATTTGTAGTCTGGAGCTGCGGCTGGGTTGGCAGTGGACGTGCTGATGCATCCGCTGGACACGCTGAAGACGCGGCTCCAGAGCGGGTTGGGTTTCTGGAAGGCGGGCGGATTTCACGGCGTCTATAGGGGTGCGTGGTTACCGGCGAGACCAGATTTTTTTTTTTAAATAAATAGCGGAACCTTTTGATTAAAAAAATCACGACAAAAGCGGAAAATGATAAACAACGTCAGAAATCATATTCATTTTATATCCGAATTACCTGTAGAAGTTTACTTTACAATCAACTATTTGACAAAAAGCGGAACTGCATTGGGAACGAGCACTGCATACACATTTAATTTTGGGCTGTGAAGAGGCGCATTCTCTTAAAATCGGGACGTCTGGTAACGCTTGACAACATGGTGCTCCGGATGTACAACGGGTAGCAGGTGAGGCCAAGCGGTTAAGGCACTGGCTGTGCATCTGTGAGGCCCGAGTTCAATCCTCACCAGACGCGACTCTGAGTTTGTATCATCATTTTCTGTCGGTACTTCTTACGGTCATTTTTAACTACCACCGCTTGCTTCCAATGAAGAAAAACATCGTGAGGAAACATGCACACTGGTGTGTAAAAATGATTGTTGTCACTAGATGACAGTCGGATCAGGCATCTCGAAAAGTCTGATACCAGTGTTACACACCCGACAAAGAGGAGAAGTGGGCGGGTGTCCTTCGCTTACTCACTACTGCCGGGGTGATGCAGGGCTGCTGACCGTGGCGGCGCGCTCAGTGCCCGCGTCCGCGCTGTTCCTCGCCTGCTACGAGGGCACCAAGGACGCGCTGTGCCCGCGCACGCCTGCGCACTTCGCGCCACTCGTTCACATGTTCGCTGCTAGTCTTTCGGAGGTGGTGAGTCATGATACGCATTTATATATACTTTCTATTGGTTTCAGTAGAGACTGTATTTGTTGAGCTTAAAAAACGTGCTCTTTTAATCTTATAATCTCTTCCGACTGAGCAGGTGACTTGTGCGATCACGGTGCCAACGGAGGTGGCCAAGCAAAGGAAGCAGGCGCTGGCGGCGGCCGCTTCCAGAAGCAGCGTCTCCATACTGCTCGAGGTTCTCGCTCACTAATTAAACCAAACATTCGTTTCAAAACTATAGCTTCGATATGCCTTGTAGATTCTGTTTGTTTATTATTTTGGCAGCTTGAAAAATCTCACACTTACACACACACGAAAAAGCAAAAGTTTGTTTATTTTTCGCGTGCAGCTAACATCTCATGCAATGCATACCTACGTCCGCCTAGCCATGGAGCTCATTTATTTTATTTATTTATTTTTAAGAGGAATCCAACAGCAATACAATTATCAACAAACATTTAAATGGAAATCGGACAGCCAACAAAAGGTTTCCACGGATAGCACTAGATTATATAACTATTACACAGAGTACATAACAAAAACAGCACTGACTACGCCAAATTTAAGAATTCATTGATCAAATGATGTGTTTTGAATTGATAACTATGGCAGCATCCTTATAGTCGTACGTGATGTTAACTAGGATATATATTTAATTAATAAGCAAATAATTTATTTTGTTAATTAACACGTCACGTAGGTATTTACTGGACGTGTACATTCAACATAACACTGTACAATGTTTTTGTATAAATACTCTTCCTAATTCAAATAAATTATCCACTATCCCGTTGCCACTCCTGGCCTGTAGACGGTAATGGGTCGCACCAGGTCCAATGGGTTTTATTACTACATCAGTGGTCGCTATATACCCCGACGTGATATCCGTCCAGAACGTACGAAAATCTACTCTCTACTCGTATGACAGTGTATCGGGTAGATTCCCTTCAATTGCAGGCGTACCGGGCGGAGGGCGTGCGGCGCGGCCTGTACCGCGGGCTCTGCTCCACGGCGGCGCGCAACGTGCCCAGCGTGCTCATCTCGTTCCCCGCCTGGGAGCTGCTGAAGACCGCCGTCAGGAGCCGCAACGACGGCCACATCACCAGCCTTCAGGTGAGCAGTGCCTACTCTGTTACCATATTTTACCGGGGCATTACTTTAAAAGCGGTACGCAAGACGGACGTTGCTGCGTATCTGCGTTTCAGTGTCAAGGAACGTTAAGCACTAACGTATGATGATTAAGTCAAATTCGGTTTGACTTATAGATAAGTTGTCACTACCGTACGCCTAACGTATTATTTTATGGAGTAACTCCCAGGTTACGGGTGAGAACTCCACGAAATAGCCGAGAACCTCGTGCTCGCATATATATGTAACGAATAGCAATTTCTCTAATCGCTGGAAAATAAATTACCTCTCAGCTATTTTTTTTTTCAATTGACACTGCCTCGTGTATATATTTCAACATATAACCGTTATATACTATCGTCAGGATAGTGTCACTCCCCGTTAAGGTATCGAAAATATACCAAAGTTATTACTATGCGCGCGGCGACCACTTCGAAAGCCACATCGAAGAATTCACTTACATGAATCGTTTGTCTAGAGGAATAAGATTGAAATTGGCTTGCAATGGATGTTAAGGTATCTAAACGAAGATGCGAGGAGTTTTGACGCAAGCTAAATTAAACCATAGCGCTAACCACATTAAGTAGTTCTTTGAATTTCTTTTCCGAGTAAGACTTCTGTACGTCAGTACTAGTACGTATTGTTTACTAGTTACATCATGTCATATTGTCTGATGCAGAGTGGAATGTGTGGGTCTGCGGCGGGGCTGCTGGCGGCCAGCGTCACCACTCCACTGGACGTCGCCAAGACGCGCATCCAGCTGGCGGCGCCCGGGGGCGCCCGGAGGCTGTGGCCCGTGCTCGCGCACGTGTACGCAAGCCACGGACTCAGAGGCATGTTCCAGGGCTTGGCGCCTAGGACTGCCGCTTCCATACTAGGCAGCTTTATTTTCTGCAGTTTTTATGACCACTGCAAGGCGTTCATCGAGGAAAAGCTTCAAGAACCATCTTCCTACTGAAGAATTGCAAATGTAATCCTGTATAACCTGTTATACCTCCTAGAAATGACGACCTTTTATTATACTTTACACTAGCACAACTAAATCTTATATATATATAATGTGAACACGAGTTAATCGAAGTTATGGATTAGCGATGTCCTGGAAAAATCTATTTACAATTCCTTATTATAATTTATTTATCACAGGAAAATAAAACAAAAAGCGAAAGCAAATAATAGTTACTGAACAAGCCGAACTACTGAACTAGTGGCGACACTGTGTTCGTAAAAACGGTCGACAGCCACGCATGCGCGCAGCGATCGTTCATAACTGACAATATATTTATATACAGGTAAAGGAATGTATGTCAGCTTGTATGTTGCGATTAATGAAAATTTACAATATTTACAATTTATTCATACAAAATATATGTACATACAAAATACAAGTAAAAAGGAGTAGCAGTCCAGGCCACACATCTATACATTTGCCTCAGAAAATAGCGTTTTTGCGAGTGCGATAGATATAATTTCGTAAAATCGTTATTTCTCGTTAGTTTTTTAACCAATTTTTATTTTTAAATATTTACGGATAAACTGGTTAGATTGTATGTATGTTTTTCATGCATATTCCCTATTATTCGATAGGGCGGTCTGTCCTGGTGGCCAGCAGCTTGCAGCTCGGCGGCGTGTCGGTGAGCGCCGCGCCGAGCTGGCGGCCCCGCTGCTGGAAGTCCACCTCGCAGACGGTGTCCCAGCCGTCCGCCGCGAACACGCGCTGGCTGCCCTCCTTGGTGCACCACGCGCTCGTCAGCGGCACGCCGTGTGCGGCGCTCACCATTCGTCTACCGACCAATAGTACATGCAATTCTTTAATAAAGGACGGATTTGCGTCGAGGGTCATAAATGAATCACGAGCAAGTGAAGGATTCTCACGACTAAATCACAACCGTAGGGAGTGATTCATGATGATTGAATCACGTGCATAGCGAGGGATTCATGTGTTAGAATCCTGAGCGACGCGAGTGATTCATGGCCCTCGATATAAATCCGTTTTATTCAAAAGTTGCATACTATGCTTTTTATTCACTTTTTTCAGTGAATAATATATAACCAAAATAGTGACTAAAAGTGCTTTTTATTTTATTTTATTTTATTTTTATTTTATACATTCGGATGACCAACAGCTACGCTTACAACATAGGTTACAAAGTAATAATCAAAAAGCCAATAACAGGTCTTCACAAATAAAAACACAATACAATTATTATGAGATTTCGGGAACGCCAAAAACGCCAAGTTAAGTACTTAGTCATATAAAACAAACTTATACGTACAATCAGTTAAGATTAATAAATATATGCGATAAAAGATAAATTACATAATAAAGTACCTAAACACAAAGTACTGAGCGAAAGTAATTTAACCACCTTTAAAGAAAGAGTCGTAAAGTAGACGTTTGGCTTTGGCCGGAGAAATGTCGAATATATCTATGTCTACATTTTTAGAGAAATTATTAAGAGAATTACCTGCTCGCCACAAGAATGAGTTTTTTCTATAATTGGTTGAGACTTTTGACAGACTAATAGGAGGGGGTTGATGATGGAGGAGTCTACTAGGGACCGAGAAAAAAATTTTAGACAAGAGTTCTGGTATTCACCGTTTTCAGTGATAAAAATAAAGTTTTTAGAGGGGGAATGGTATAAAAAGGTTTTAGTTGTCAGAGCACGACCCTCTATACTACCAAGGCATTCAAGGATTTGCTTACATTCTTCACGGTGGCCAGACTAGTTGGAGAGGTCTCATTAATGTTAATAAGCTCTGTGTATTCTCTAAGTCACCTTATACTATATCTACTGAAACCATCCTCTAGTATCAGTAGTTCGAAGATTTATTCCGACGACCGGACTTATGAGACTTTTTAGTCTCATCAGTCCGATGATGCTGATCGGACTACTGAGCCTTTTAGTCCGATTTTTTATACAAAAAGAATAGTATAGACCTAAATTTTTTACTGTACTTTTTAAATCTTTAAATGAAAGATAGCAAGATAAGCCGTTGATCCCGGCTATCATGATTGTATGGCAGTCGTCAAGCTATGTGTTAAAATAACAAAACGCAATTCCTACGCGGGCAACACCGGGGGAATTATTTCAAATATTCAAAATCCACAATTCCTTTGTTTTCACATTCACATCATTCACACTCTTTGTAATCTTCATTTTTACATTATATCAGCCCTATGTATTACAGACCTTTTATTTACTTCGCAGTACAGTTAACATATAGTTAGCAATGTGACATACCTACCTTTAGGCTTACACTGCCACGATGATGTCAGATTTTTTCAGAAAAAACCACAACGACCGCGAATAAAAAATTTGGACTGGTCCTATTCTATTCACAACTGTTAAAACATAATTTAAAGATTATTTAAGTGATGCCAATAGTATCTCTTTTTGTCTTAATAACCTCGTCTTATGGGCCCCGTACCCCGATCTTACCTAAGAGCTCCGTCATGTTTAGCAATGCCCAGCTGTCTGTAGTCGGGGTGTATGATCAAGCCCATGTCGTGGTAGTAGCGGTCGACGCCATACCGCTTCAGCAGCTCAGCTGGCGGGTACAGCCGGACCATGATGTGCGTCAGGTATGCTAAGTATCTCTCCAGTTCTTTTGTTTGTGCCTAGAATGAGAGTTCGAGTATATTGTGCAACTCACGGAGAAAACGTTCGTCTATTAAGTAACACACATATCCGCACAAGATCTACATACTTTGTACTCGAATATATCTTCGGGGTCGTCCTTTGTTACGAGCCTCATGACAGAGACCCCGACCACCCGCGGCCGGGGCTGATCTTCGAGCTGCGCGAGGTAGACGATCGCGTGTACGGCCGGCTTGCGGAGCAGCGCGGACATGTACTGCCGGCACTCCTGCACCGCGCCGGGGTTGTTGTGAATACCTGCAAGTGCCATGCCATGAAGCAAAAAATCTAATGTCTTTTAGGAATTTGAAAAGGAACTTTTTATTTTATTTAAATTTTGTGAAAAGAGTCGTTCTTATTATTCTTCTATCGTATTTATTATATATATATATATATATATATATATATATATATATATATATATATATATATATATATATATTATATATATATGTAAACGTCCTGTTTGCACTTTAATTCGTCATAAAATTTGAAGATTTTTTAAATTCGTGAATTTTGGAATCCTATTGCGCTACATATTATTTACATTTATTTTTGCACTAATATAAACATAAACACATAGTTAAAGGGTCATTTATGTTTAGCAATATAAATAAGAACATTTTTAGAATAAGAAGCCGTTTGTTTAATAAAGAAAAATCTGCAATAATATTTAGCTTGTCCAAAATAATTAAATATCGTAATTTTAAAACGCTGTGCATCAAAAAAAAATCATATTATTACTAAAAATGGACTGAACTTGCTACTCAGATAAAATTATTGGTCACCCATCGAAGTGTAGACCACACCCGGTATTACTAAACTTGCAAAAGCGCTAATAATGCGTACTTCGTTCGGGCCACTTAGCTTCTCATGACAATCTTTGTTTTTCTTCTATATCAAAAACCATTATCGATCACATGTACGAAAAATATACCAATAAATGTGAATTGTTAATAATAATGCCCGTTTTTCATTAAAAAAAAAAATGAAATTTAGATAGCTTTCACACTCATATTACGGAAATTCTACTGAACAAAACATATGTGGAATTTAGGTCGTAGGAATCTTTATTGTTTACTTTAACCGATACCTGAACTACATTTGTAAAAATCTTGATTAATATAATTTATTTGAAGCAAATAAAAAGTAATCCCAAAAGTTACTAATTCGGCAGTATCACGGAGTAGCAAACACTCTTCTTATAAAGTATTCCTTATTTCGTGATGCGGTTTTTTGCAATTCTAAAAAAAATATAAAATGTTTGTCTATGCCAAACTTATTGTCAGGGTCTACAGAATGCACTGTAAAAAAATATTTTCAAATGGACTTATTATTTACTCGTAATAAGCAAAAGAACTTTGAAACTAAAGCGCCCCATACTTGACTTAAGGTCCTAAGGCCCCTAGGTGGGGCAGAGGGCTTCAACAGTCTTTCTCCATCGCGAACGGTCTTTGGCTACGCGCTTTACTTTGGGCCAGGTTAGCCCGATTGTCTTCATCTCCGCCGCAACTGTGCGCCGCCAGGTCTGCTTGGGGCGACCAACTTTTCGCTTGCCCAGTTTCGGTCCACTCTAGGGCTTGCCTCGGAATGTGTCTCTCTCTGCGTCTCTCTCTCCTGAGAGTATGGCCTATCCATGTCCATTTGCGGCGCATGATCTGCTTGTCTATTGGCATTTCCCGGCACGCCTCCGACAGGCTTTCGTTGGAGATCTTCTCAGGCCAGAAAATGCCAAGTATTTGCCGAAGGCAGCGGTTGATAAAAACCTGGATCGGCTGCGTGATCTCTTTGGTAACCTTCCACGTTTCGCACCCATATAGCAAGACAGACTTGACGTTAGATCTGAAGATAGAGTTTGACTCTGCGGGTCAACTTTTTGGATCGCCATATGGGTCGAAGTAGTGCGAAGGTTGCCCGCGCTTTGGCTATTCTAGAAGCCGAGTCCTCTTCCGCTCCTCCAGTTTGCGGAACGATGCTGCCTAGATACGCGAATTGTTGCACTCGCTGTATCGGCTCTGTACCCAGCATTAGTGGTCGCGTGTTTTTTCCTGTGTCTTCCTCGAATTGATGTTAAGACCAACTTTGGCAGCCTCCAACTGTTGATCGTTCAATTTGGCCTGCATGTCGGTTACTTTATGGCTAAGCAAACATAAGTCGTGAGCGTAGTCTAGGTCATCCAGTTGATTGGACAACCCCCACTCTATACCGCGTCGCTTGCCGTCGTTCACTTTGTGCATAACGCCATCCAGAACGATCAGATAAAGCAGGTGCGAAAGAAGCCAGCCCTGCTTGACTCCAGCGTGTACGGCGATATCCTCCGAAATCAGACCATCGTGAGATACTTTTTTTTTATTTATTTTATATAGGGTTAAGAAACAGTGTAACTTTACAAATATCGTAATAGAATACATAATCTTAAATATTACTAAAAGATACACCAACGACATTAACCTCATTTATATTTAAGTTTTACAAATTTGAATGAGGTGATCGACAACTAATTATGGAAACAAAATTCTAAACAAAAAGTAGATACCATGTAGGTACTTAGATAGTAAGAACACGCTTCAATATAGTATAAAGTATCTTTATCTATTTTAACCTCTTTCGTTGAGGTGTCCCCATGAGCTAAATGTTACCAATAAGGTAAACAAGGAACAAAATATACTTCCTAACGATGTACTAATAAAAGTATCTTGTGGTTTTTATTTCACAATATTAAAGACACTAACTAGGCATATATTTAAATTGCTTAGTTACGGTATTTTTTATTATCTTAGTTAAAGGAAACAGGTTGTAAAAAATTGTACATACCGTACTCAAACGCATCCAATATTAATAGTTGTCCGTGATAACGTTCTGATAAAAGTAATAAATTAAAGTCCACATACTCATAAAAAAACCCGCCCCTCCCCCTTTACAGAGAAAAAAGAAAACCAAACTTTTAATTAATTTAAATAAAAATAGTTTAATTAAAATGGCGGGTAAAATGTTACCTTTAGTGCGAGCAAGCGATACATATAATTGACCACATATATGTTTTACGGTATGTTTATAATTTACGTAAAAATAAACCAAGTTAGAACTTTCATTGTGTAACCTCCCGTGTTGTGGATAGTGTCTTTTTACAAATATTAAATATCTAATTTTATTTTGAAAATAATTTGCTAAATAATTTGTTATTTTGATGTAATGCAAATAGGATGTATTACCTTTTCTTATATTCTTATAATAACATTAAAATTCCATTTTAGTATAAAGAAATGGGCTAAGCTATTTAGCACAAGGGAACTTAAAAATATAATATGTATGTAGGGCAAAAGTTCATCAGTTTTCAGTGGCTCCACTGCTTTCGCTATTCTGATCAGCAGGCCCCATACTACACAGCTGTTTTTAGTCAAGTGAGGATGGTGGAGTTTCGAGGGTGGCCCTGACCTGAATTCACTGAAATTTTGGGAGGAGGTGTCTTCGGGGGCGAACGTGGTGTAGATTTTGTAGGAACTTAGAAAAAATTGATGAGTGAATCTAAAATCTTTTTTAGTGTTTGCAACAAAAGTGACGAAGTTCTGCACTGTGTTGAAATACGGTGCGCTTACCTTATATCTAGCTAGTTTTCGTATTTAGAAAAACTATACAATTATATTTTTATCAACATAAATCAATAGTTCTCGTATATTCCACTACGCTATTACTATAAAATGACTATTACCTGAATTATGGCCGATGGTGGCGTCCTTCACGAAATGATTCACTAAAAGATCGACACATTCTTCCAATTGATCGGGTGACATGCTCAGCACACGAATAGTAAGCACACTTGTATATTTTTTATTAGTTATCTCAAGCTGAGACCAGACCCGCTCAGGACGCAGCTCCATGTTCGCACGCAGACCTTCTGTCGGTGTTTCGAACGCTTCAACCCAGGAACAGACAGATGAGCCGGATCCCTGAAATCCTTAATGTGAACAAAGAAATTTATGACCATCTACACTTTTACTTAAAAACATTGTTCACACTTACCCTAACTGGGTTTAATAATCCAAATAAGTTGAATTAATTCTGCCACACAGCAATACTAGACTGGGGACTAGCTACAGCCAATGAGTAAAATTAAAATAAGGTATCGAGATTGCAGGCTCGACCTTATCTCAATGACCATGGCCAAGAGTACGTGTCCGTCTCACTCAATACAAGATCAGCGGTGCACTGGCGCGCGCGCAACATTTGGGACACCGGTCAAACAGGTATTACGCGACGAGAGATATTTTTAGGGACCCGTGTTTAACGCGCGCAGGCGCAAGGAAACCTTTTTTCATTTTTAATTTTAGTTACAGGTCATTAATTTTTATTTTATTATTAGTAATCGTAAAGAATACGTTACGTTACGTTTAACGTTACAATACCCCCTTTTGAAGACGGGTTTTAGTTTTAAAATAAAACTCGTAAGACCTGCCGCGTAAGCCCTATGTCCTTTGTCAAACAAGTTTTGAGTGACGAGAGATATTTAGGGATCCATATTTAACGCGCATAGGTTATTTATTTTTATTTTGTTATAAATAAATAAATAGAGACAAATTACACTGATTGAGCTAGCCCCAAAGTTAGTTCGAGACTTGTGTTATGGGATACTTACTCAACGATATATCATAACAAATACATATATAGATAAACATTCAAGACCCCAGGACAATTTGAAGAAGCCATTTTCCAACTTGCCCCGACCGGGGATCGAATCCGGAACCTCTGGGTCCCGGACTAGCATTGTGACCACTACGCCACGGAGGTGTCAAAATCGTAATCGAAACGAATACCTTACAACGTTACAATTCTTACTGATTAGACATTTGAATTGAGAACACTGTTTGTTCAAGTGTTCGCGTCATATTGTCTGTCAAGATAATACTTCTACTTGAAATCGCAAAATTTAGGTAGTACTTGCTGCGATGTCAAGGTTTGCGATAACAGCAAATGTTTTCAAATGTTATCACTCCACGACTGCCAATTGATACATTTTATGTACAGCAAATTGAAATATTATATTTTTATGTAATTTACTATTAAAAAGCTTACACATACTTCTCTAATTGTATTATTTTTTTAACCCCGCCAAAAATGATGGGTGTTAAAAGTGACGCCAATATCTGTCTGTCTGTATGTCTGTTTGCAGCAAAGTAAGTTTCCTTGCGGTGATTCTCAGCTATGTTTGATGGAAATCGGTTCAGCAGTCCTAAGTTATGGGGGTAAATGCTCGAGGGTCTTGTTATTTGCCTAGCAAATAAACTTGTTGAAAAAGAGATTTATTTTTTTTTGTAATATTTTACAATTTAAATAAATGACATTTGTCCCACTGGTTATTACACATGGTAATATCCCGTGGGACCACCTGTGGGACAAATCGGTAGACGACGGGTACGACATGATTGTTATATCTGATTGATTGACATTATTGGTTGCATGAGGCATCATCAAGGAGCAAAATTCATTGCGCTTGCACAATTATTAATTCGGTGGTTTATCTGGAACTAGCTGATACCCGCGACTTCATTCGCATGGACTTCATGACTCCGGAGTATCTGCATCGGGTCTTCCAGATCTTCGAATTTTTACATCAACAAAAGCTAAGGCGTAATTTGTATATCTCTCATAGTTTAGTTGGACCGTTATGGTTCTTCATCAGCTGTTTTATTTTCCAAAATCAATTATACCCTGTATGTTGCCCAGGCTTAACCTAGCGGTTAAGCCTTATAATAAAAAAAGTTTCATTCGAATCCGTCCAGTATTTCCGGAGATAGTATTTGTACATTGATAAACAAAAATGTGTCTGTACATTTTTCGTACTGTACATTTCCAAATAAAAAAGTTTGGGGTGATGAAGACATAGTAATAGAGTAAAAATACGAAAAATATGTCCGTCTGTTTTTTGCCTATTTGACTGTTTTTCTGTATGTACACGCTAATCTCCGGAACACCAAAATCGAGTGACTGCTAAACTCGGGGCAACTAGTAGTTAAAATGTGTTTTAATTAAAACTACATGGCTCTGCTAATCAGAACTAAAGTTTCATATCTATTAACCAAATCGCAAGTAGCAAAACTGGTTCAGCTATTTCTTTTTCTCAGTTGATGTTGCCTCATTCAACCAATAATGTCAATCAATGAGATATAATAATGCGATAAACTTAACTGGCAGCTAATACTTACAAAGTACCTAGTTTTTACATCTCTCTCAATTGTTAAACGAGTATGGCGCCAACATGGCGGGGCTCGGTTATAAATTCAGTGTTTCTTAGTTTGTGCGACCAGTTATATTTCAGCAGCTGCAGCGATAGTGTAAGTTTAATTACTATGTTTCTGTTGGATGCTGGATCTACTGGCATGTCTAATCTTCGGAACCAAATTAGAATAATAAGTAATTAGAAATTTAATTATGGTTTTTAGAGAATTCATCATTAATTATTATCTATAAATAAAATGTATGAATATATTTTCAAAACCTGATTTGATACTCAACTGTCAACTGAGGATTTAATAAGACTAATTATATGGCTGTAATTCTAATTGTTATCATAAACAAATGTTATTAATCCTATTAATCATTATTATAAATTATAAAATATAAAATGTACTTTTGCTTAGTAATTAGTTACTAATTATACTTTGTTTTGATGATTCAGTAATGATGTGAAGTTGTTGCAAGTCCCCTCCCATCAAAAGTGTTCTTAAAGTCACAAAATCAGTTCTTGAGCCAGTCTGCTTAGAGTCTCCGAATCAGAAAGATAAGTACAGTGTATTTAAGTTGTGTTACGTAATTAATAGTGCAAAATCGTATTTAATGTGAAAGTGTTGTTATATAGCGGTATATACCAAATGTTACATGTTAATTTTATAGAAATGATGCTTGTCAATATAACTGGAAAAGAGCTACCACAGAGTTTCTGGCCGCCTCTTCTCTGTGATGAGTCAGCCTTCCGACGCGGTGGTCGAGTCTCAAAATAATGTTTATCAGATTTAATATTCATATAAGCGCTATAGCAATAGGTAGCCTAATTGAATAAACAATATAAGTTTTTTTTTGTGTTTTATTTAATGTTCTTTACTAATGCACATTACATTGGGCTCCTTTAAATTAGATCAACACAATGGATAAAGCAAAAGGAGAATAATTTATACAAACTATTCCGTAGAAACGTCGCATATGATTATTACAGATTATATGCCTTCAACAGCGGACACCAGATTTGGACGCATCGAAACTTTTCATTATTTTCTACAATTAATAGAATTTTTTCCCATTCGCGACTTATATACTTGTTTACAAAAACCAGCCGACGCACGAAACGCGTCCAGACCATCCGTGGGACAAATCTTTAGGACCACGGGGACAACTTGGACTACACACCTTTTATTATTTATTTATTATGTTAGCGAAATTCTATATTTTCGTAAAAAGCTGCCTCTCCTTCGGCGCTGATCGTAGAAGCCGATCGAGGGAATGGGCGAAAATGTAAATCATGGTTAAAAGCGATGCCGCTAACAATCCGTCACCTCGCTTCTCATTACGCTAAAAGTGGCCTTTGCATGCCATTGTACTTTGGCTACCTAAACTTTCAAATTGTTGTCACCTGTATTATAATACCGTGTTTTATGCAAATAAATGCATTTGATTTGAGTGTTGCGGCTTTGGGCTCTGTCTGCTTCGAGCTGCAAAGAACTAAAATGCTCTGTCTGCCCCGTTATGGATATTAAAGACGTGTTTAGTAGAATGTGAGTACCTAATGTGGTTTTATAGACCATTCATATTGTTCTGAAATATGAAATAAAAATGCGTTGCTATGAAATAAAGAAACAACATTTATGCTATTTATTTCGAAAATATTATCTAAATATATAAAAGGCAAACCTGACTGACTCATCTATCAACGCACAGCCGAAACTACTGAACGTATTTAGCTGAAATTTGGATACATATAGTTGTAATGACGTAGGCATCCGCTAAGAAAGGATTTTTGCAAATTCGTTTCCTACGGCGTTGAAAAAGGAGTTAAAATTTTGTATGGAAGTTCGTCATTTTTAGAGCTAGAAGCCTAAAACTTTGTTTTTAAGTTAACGATTAGACATAAACAATTACGTGTCCTAGGGTTTTTGAAAATTCAACCCCTAAGGGTGTGAAAAAGGGCTTGAAAGTATGTATGAGTAAACAAGATTAGTTAAACTATATTCGAAACTTCACAGGAGTACTCCTATCCATAAATGAGTAAACAAGTGTTTCAGGCTCTTTCAGAATTCAAAATACAAAAATACAAAATCATTTATTTAACGAGAGAACACTACACTCTATGATCAAAGATTCCCGCACTAGACACAAGCCTGTATCGCGGGCAATCAAAAAGATTAACAAAAATAAAGCACTTCCAGTTTAGGACGAGCGGCAAGCCAAAAGTAGAAAAGGAGTGACAAATTCTGAAAATCAACATGTATGTATAAAGATTCCGTGTTTGAAATCTAAAAAGTATAGCTTTTGAAACGGAGTGGTGGGAATTTTTTGTATGAAATACGCCAAGTCGTGTATGACTACACTTAATAAATTATTTTTCAAAACTAAAAACCGACTTCACCACCAAACTGCACAACCAAATTTCTACGGGACCAACTGACAAGTAAAACCTAACTAACAAAAAAAAAATCAAATCGGTTTAGGCGTTTTCGAATAATCTATCTTCTATCTCCTCTTCTATATATATAAAAGCGAAAATCACTCACTAACTCATCCAATGAAGATGAAATTTGGCAAGAAGATAGATTGTGACTAGGGAACGTCCGCTAAGAAAGAATTTTTGGAAATTCTATTTCATAAAGGGTGAAATAGGGGTAGCCAGTTTGTATCAAACTTCGTTATTTTTGATTTATTTTAGTAGTTAGTAGAAAATAATAATGCATGTATTACATTTTGAAAATTATATACCTATATGGGTGAAATAGGGGTTGTAAGTTTGTATAAATATATACAAATTTAACTTTTTAATAAGCTGTTAATTTAAGTCAGTATCTTGAGTAAGTGTGTACACGTTTTTTGGGTCTCAGTCTAGAGCAGTGTCTGTAAATTCTTAGATTTAATCAAAAGTGATTGTGACCTGTTGTGTATGACATAATAAAAAATAAAAAAACAAACAATATATATATGGGGAAAAAGTCTTTTCGCATTTTATATGAAAATTCAAAACATTTTTAGTAGGGACATGATCCCATTGCTATAGAAAATTTGGGGCTTCTGATCAAAAAACTGCGTCAAGTAGTTTTGGCAGTCCTCTCGTGATGTTAACCTGACACTGCCTAAAGAATTCTGAAGAGACCGAAACAGGTGGAAATCTGAAGGTGCCAGGTCAGGACTATACGGCGGATGCATTAACACCTCCCAGCCAAACTATCTTAATTTTTGCTGAGTGGTTAAAGATGTGTGAGGTCTAGCGTTATCATGATGAAAAACCACACCCCTTCTGTTGATTAATTCCGGCCGCTTTCTCTCAACTTCTTGCTTTAATCTTATCAGTTGTTCGCAGTAGAGTTCTGAATCGATGGTCTTGCCTGGTGGTAACAGCTCATAATGAATAATGCCCTTCCAATCCCACCACACACACAGCATCACCTTGTTGCGAGTTAACCCGGGTTTTGCTACAGTCTGTGAAGCCTGACCGGCCTTTGACCATGACCTTTTTCGCACGTTCTTGTCGTACGTGATCCACTTTTCATCACCAGTTATCAATTTCTTCAAAAATGGTTCGGTCTCATTACGTCGTAATAAAGAATCACAAATGAGTACACGGTTCATTAGGTTTCTTTCAGAGAGCTCGTGAGGTATCCAAATATCGAGCTATTTTGTGTACCCATTTTTTTTCAAATGCGCCAAAACTGTTTTGTGGTCAATTTTCAGTTCTTCAGCTACGTCGTAACTACCGATATGCCGATCTCGCTCCACTTTTTCATAAATAAATGCTATTTAAAAATAGCATCCATTTTATCCGTACAGGGCGACCAGAGCGACGTGCATCTTTGACATCAAAATTTCCGGATTGAACTAAAATTGTGCTACTCTCACAGACACTGCACTAGGTCCATAAACGCAAATTTTTTTCGCGGCTTGCGTTGCATTTTTACCTTTTTGGTAGTAAAATTTTAAAATGTATCTAATATATTCATTAGATTCACTCATCTTGACGGTAAGAAAAACAAATGAAAATCACGCATTTTCCTAATTTGAATTTGGAATTATCTTCTTTAAAGTTTAAACTTTTAAACTATACCAAAACCAGCTAGGTACAAAAAGTATAGCCAAAGTGGTTTTATTACAAGTTCATACATACTATTAGCGAAAAGACTTTTCCTCAACCTAATATAAATATAAATATAAAAGTATATAAATACAAGACAAAATAAGACTACACCTACTTGTCTCGAGAATAAAATTGCTAGGCAATAGTCTATACCACATGGCAGTCAAATTATTTAATGAATTACCCGCCTCTATACAAGAAAAAAACATTAAAAAATTCTCGAATGCTCTACAATCCTACCCTATTTCAAAATGTTACTACACTGTCAAAGACTATTTATTCAGATGTAAATAAGTACAGAATTTAATTTGCTTGTTGACATTGACATAATTATTATGCATGGAATTTAGTTCAATACTTAATATTATTTTAATTGTGTTTAGTTTATTAACTTAAATTATTGACATCACCCATTGTATTTGCAATACTCCTTGAGCTGCTCTGATTAGAATTTGAACATCAATATACCTAAGACCTGTATGTATTTGATATAACTCATAGCAAATAAATGTTTGAATGTTTGCTATCGACGGCGCTGAGCGCTTGCTGCGAGCGGAGTGCTGGCGGGTGTGGTGTGCGGCCGGGCCGCGCGCGGCACGCAGGCGCGGCGGGTGCGGGGTGCGGGGTGCGGGGTGCGGGGTGCGGGGTGAGGGGTGAGGGGTGCGGGGCCGAGCGTGACCGCTGCTGCAGTGGCGCGGCGTTACGTCACGCGCTCGCCCGCTCGGCGCACTCCGCTCCGCTCCGCCGCGGACTCGTCGCGACCCGAACACTCGCAGTGGCTGACAGAAAGTGCTTGTGGTGAAGTGGACGACCTCTAGCGGTGATTGCCAGAGTTGTGATATTCAGTGTTCAGCTATTATTAAAATCGTGTACCTTTGGAGCTCACTAGCTAACCACTAGTGGCATACTCAACCCTGATCTGCAACACCTAACAAGTATTATTTATAATTAGGAATTGGTGATTAGAAGCGTAATTAAGACTTAAATTTAATTTTTAAGAAATGTTGTAGAGATGTGAAGAGCGCACTCTCCACATGAGTATGAGTAATTATGTTACACTTGAAGACAGTATGTGGTTTCTCTTTAAGCCTGTCTCCCAAACTCCCATCATCGCACGATTAAAACACCTGTTAGGTAGCTACTTCAAATTATGAGAAACTAGCAGACGGTATACAACTGCAGGGTTTCATTTGACAGTGGTATCGTGTGCCCTTAAATAGTAAACGTATACAGGCTTTACTAGCTGGACTTTAAGCTAAAAGTTAACTCCAAGCTAAAATCTTAGTAACTTTTAAATTGCTAAACCGATTTTCATCAAACATAACTAAGATCCACCGCAAGAAAATTTGCTTTCACAAAAAACCACATCGAAATCGGTCCATCTGTTCAAGAGCTACCGCAGAGCAGAGACTGACATTGGCGTCGAACTAATAACACCCCTTTTTTATCGGGGATTAAAAATACAAATTCAAATTTTCGCATAATATAGTATAGTAAATATAATGACTTTGATATTACATATTTTAATTATGAATTTTTTATATTTTAAAAGGAAAGAGTTTCCATTACTTGCGAAGAAGAAAGCCCCCTCCAAACTCGTTAAGACGTCAGTCGCCCAGCTAGACAGGCTTCTTAAACGCATATGTAGTTATGATTCAGTTTATAAAAGTAATTTAAAACAATATTTAAACACGTCTTCAAGCTTGAGAAAGCGTAAAACGCAACTAATGAACTAAGTAGTTTTAAAGCGAGGTCGGCTGACCAATGCTTCCCTGGCAAATCTTGTCACAAGTTGATGCTTGGATAAGCCATCGCTGATCTCATATTAGAGGAAATCAAACAGCAATTAAAAGTACTGTTTACACATAGTAAATACACCGTAGGTTCAATATTGATTAATGAGAATAAAAAGTAAAAATCAAAAACTTTAAAGAATTAAAAGTAAGTTTTGTTATAATTTTGTCGAAAACACCTACAAAATATGATATTATTTCATATCAAAAGTTACTTAATATGTTGGATTCATTTTTAACCACTGTTTTAATTCACATTAAAGCGTCCATGTATCCCTTTATTGGGTTCCCTCTATCTGTCAGAATTTTGATGCTGCGAATTTTATTTGGCATAACGCACTTTATTTAAAAGAACATTTCAAATGCTTAAAAAAATAATATTGTGTGTCCGAATTTTTATACGTCCGAATGTACAATAGCATACTTTTAATATGTCTTTCATTTAGTACAATAATTCGTTTTAGAGTAATGTTTAATTTGTGCTACTTTTATTTGATATCATTTCTATTGACCTTATACGAAGATAACACAATTTCATCTGCAATGCAAATCAAAAAGTTAGGGCAAACCTACATATAGGTTGGTAATGTTAGAACTGCGACCAACACACGCTTGCCATGTCAAGGTAAACAGCCTTTTCATACTTAGAAATTATGCATTTCTAATATATTATACGATACTTACATTGAAATACTATTATAATTATATACGTATGAATTGAATGCCAATAGGCGATTATGACTGCGAACTTTCTGCAATATAATGATTCTGCTTTTAAATAATTATGGCTATATATCCGCATTTTAAGGCCACACTGAACGATCACACGTAAACTGTTATTATTAGTAACTGATATACAAGCGTAAATCATTTATTAAAGAATTCATAAGTTAAGATACGCCTTATCGAAGCAACGCTGGTGTTTAAGAGGTTCACATTTGAATCCTTTGCCAGCTCGTACGCAGTTGACGAGGCCGCTCGTACGCAGGAGATACCTACGTGTTTTTATGATAATTGGTGGAAACAGGTTAGAGATTTATAGGTTTATAGAGGTGTTTTGAAGGAAATAAGGGATAAGAGTTCAGGACAGTCCATAGAACTTGTGATAATAATAAAAAAATTAAGTATGTCAGCTATTTCACGCCTATTTTATATATATACAAACTACAATTATGGTGGTCACCGGTGCGATAGCATAAATAACGCACAAATTTCTCCTGAATATTTTCTATTCGAGATTTATAATGACATCGGGGACTCTAGATCTACGAAGCATATTCCAGATTACTACGAACAAAAGCGCCAACAAATCCATTAAAATAAAGAATTTTAATGGATTTTGTAGAGGCAAAATCAGTAAATACGCCTCACAAATCCAAGCACTCGATACGCTTTTCTGATAATAGTACCCACATGACAGTCGAACTATAGTTTAGAGTCGTGATTGACTCCCAAGTCGCGCATTACAGAATTTGTTGCAATTTTTTACCTATTAATCTGTAATCATAGTTTATTAGTTTTCTTTTAAGACTAAAGGTGACTACACAGCATTTCGACGGATTAAGATAATTGCAGTCTCACGAGATCTGATTGTAAAGATTCTGCATCAACTGTAAATGAGATTCTAGTAAATATCTTCATATCATCTGCAAAACAAAGTATCTTGGCAAATTTAAGAAATTTATCAATGTTATTTACAAAGACTACAAACAGCACTCCAAGTGAGAATCCAGGTCCAAGTGAACAGTGAACCTTGTGGGACACCACTTAGTATTGGCACCCAGCTAGAAATGTAGTTAGTTATCACTAAAGCTTGTCAACGGTTATCTAAATATGGGGCAAACCATCTTAGTAGGTCGCCACTAATGCCAATATTGGTATAGTCTTTGTAATAGCAGTTTGTGCTCAATCCGATCAAACGCTTTACTGTAGTAAGTATAAACGACATCTACTTGATAGCCCTCCTCCATTGATTCAGTAAGGTATGAGTTAAGTAACACCAGGTTGAAACTTGATCGTCCACTCAAGAAACCATGTTGAGCAGGGCTAGGCAATGTTTAAGATCTGGATATACTTGATTGCGAACGAGTTCCTCAAAAACTTTAGATACTATACATAATTTTGAAACAGGTCGAAAGTTAATTATTTCTATTCTGGAGCCTTTTTTTATGTACTGGTGTTATAAACGCACGCTTTCAAATATGAGGAATAATGCTTTCACGTAAAAATTTATTGAATAGGATCGCAAGTGGAACTGATATGGTCTTAGCACAATTATTTAAAAAAACTGCTGGTAAATCATCAGGTCCAGATGATAAGGATCTAGTTTTGATAAAAGTGTTGAAACCTTATTAACATAAACATTTATGAAGGATATATCAGTAACAGAGGAGGTGTGAGGTAAGACGTTATTACCAAGATTAGAGGAGCTAAAAAATGTTGAGCTAAAATACTCTGAGAAGACATAACAAATTAATTTAACATCGCTAAATGTAGATGTACCGTATTTTAGACTAGTAGGAATAGAACAATTTTTAGATTTGGATTAAACAAATGTCCAAAAACATTTGGGATTTTTAGTGATAGATTTCTACATAGTTTCTGTAACAAGATAGTTCGATCTTTTTACCTCGTTCTCTCAACATTTTATATGTCTCTCCATCTGAACAGTTTTTATACACTTTGAATTTTTGTAAGTATTTATGTTTTTCTTTCATTCGTTTTGAGTGCTGAGTTAAACCAAGGGGGATAATAATCATGACGAATTAGTTTTGAAGTCTTATTTTTTATACATGGAATAAAATAAGTTAATGGCTTCTCCCATAGGTAAACTTCCAAGGTTGCTATCATAATTGCTAATTTCCCTATAGATCACACTAATATTTTATAGGCGAAAGTTTGTGTGTTTGTGTGTGTGTGTGTGTGTGTGTGTGTGTGTGTGTGTGTGTGTGTGTGTGTGTGTGTGCGTGTGTGTGTTTGTTTAGTTCTTCTTCACGCACAAACGGCTGGATCAATTTTGATAAAATTTGGTATGCAGGAAGCTGACATTCTGGATTAACACAGGTTACTTTTTCGCGGGTAACACCGCGGGGCGCAGCTAGTAGATTCATTATCACCTTTAATAAACTTTTTCAATGTTGTATATTAAGAAATCGGTTCAGCCGTTCAAAAGCTGTTGGTCTAAAATCTGAAAGATAGTTTTTTTTTATTCTCGGGCAAATAAACTTATTTTAAAATATAATCGTTGAGTTAGTATCCCATAACATAAGTTTAAATTTTCTTAAAGCTAACTCAATTAGAATGATTTTTCCCCATTTGTTTTTATATTTATATAATGTTGCTATTTCCAACACACTCAAAACTAGTTACAACACAACCCAAAATCACTTTTAAAATATCTCTAACCTCTATTAAGTCTATAGGGAGAAAGCACCCGTTAGCACTACTCAACTATCGCGTTGTTACCAAATGGAAAATTGTTAGACCCATAATTGATGAAACTAACATGGACACTGTTGCTCACTTTTAAATTATCTTAAGATAATGGAGTTATGAATTTATCTCTGCAATATGAGTTCTCTTCAATTTCTCAAAGTAATATTGGACAAATGGACTAAAAATGTGAAAAGTGACACTTTAAGGTGAAATTTGTAGAAATTGTGTTCGCAGAAATGTTAAAAAGCGTGGCACTCGACCGGAGACAATCGTGTTGTGTTGAATCGCGATAGTGGTGCTGTGCGAGCGATGTGCGTGCGTCGGTGAGATGCGGTGGGTGGTGGCGGCGCTGTCGCTGCTGGCGCTGGGGCGCGGCGCGGCGGGCGGCTGCGGCGTGGCGGAGTTCGCGTGCCGCGGCGGCGCGTGCGTGCGGCTCGACGCGTACTGCGACGGCGAGGCGCAGTGCGCGGACGGCAGCGACGAGCCGCCGCACTGCTCGGTGTGCAACCGCACGTACTACGGCCGCGCCGGCGTGGCGTACGCGCTGGCCGTGCGCGACGCGCCGCGCGCGCCCTTCCTGTGCCACCTCACGTTCACGGCCGGCGGCGGCGCCCACGGCGACCTCGTGCAGCTCGCCTTCGACAAGTTCCAGGTCGGCCGCTACGAGCCTGGCGCTCTCGACGGCTGTCCAGATGGGTATGTAACATTACTATGCAATAATGTGTGTCCTGTGTTTTCGTATATTTGATTTGTGGTATTTAAATTTATGCGTCTGCAACTTGCTCAACTCAAGCGAAAAGAAATATCTTCAGATTTTCACTCCACAATTGACTGCTCTATAATTGCCGGCAACTATTGTCGGCTCGTTTGAGAAGCCCATCTAATGCTTGTGGGCGGCAAGCAGTAGAAAGGCCCCTCAAACTAGACAAAAATAGCCGGCAAAGGAGCAACACCAGTTCCGGCGGCTTGGGGGTGACGAGAGGTGTTATTATTATTTAGAAGGTCTCTCTAACATAAAATGCAAGCTAAACGTTCTCATACAGATAGATAGGCGACTCTTTGGATGAAGACGAATGTGAGAAAGGCAACGACGGTGGTGCAACTGACTATAAGAAGGAAAATTATATCTAAAGCAACTATACACTTAAAGTAAACTTACACATATTATACACAATTACAAACCTTTATAAATACATGAAAACATAAACTATACTCACATAACTAGGCATAGGTAATATACATACGTATATTACACTTGTACATATACAAAACATATTATTAAATAGCAAATAAACTTACTAATAACTAGATAGCTACATAAAATAGAGTTATTTATAATGTGATAGTTCCAATTAATTACTTTTAAATAGGTAGTAGTATACTACCCTTTTTTAAAAACAGTGAGAGACTGCCTGCCGTATTGAAACTGGCAGTTCATTCCACAGGCGCACTGCTTGGATTGCAAAGGACTTATTGTAGAAGTTGGTTTGATGCATAGGTATGTCCAAAGCTAGAATTTCTGATGAACTTAAATTGTGCATAGTCTTATAATGTAGAAATAAAAAATTTTCCTTAAGATACCAGGGGGATGGGAGGTAAAATAATTTGTTACACAATGAAGAAAGGATATGAGTATTCCAGCAAAGACAAATGGGAAGCCACTTGAGCTGAGTACGAAATTGTGAGACATGATCATATTTGCGTAAACCAAATATAAACCTAATGCAGAAATTTTGAAGTCACTTAAGCTTACTTAGCTGGTCCTCAGTGAAATCAAGATAGCATAGTATAAAATAGGAAGCAAAAGTGTTTGAGCAAGCGCCATTTTAGTAGCAGTAGGTAAAAAATTACGGAGTCTTCTAAGTGAAACCGCAGCCCCATAAAACTTACGAGCTGTAATTTGCATCTGAGGATCCCAAGATAAATTTTCATCAGAGGCCAATTCTAAATTTTTAAGAGTTTTTGAGTATGGTACATTCACACCATCAAATCGTACAGTCAGGTACCAAAATACCTGACCAGGCCTTCTACTTATATCTTGAATCTTCTCTTAAAATGACATTAACACGAAAATTTATATTTAGATCGATTTTATTTAAGTCTTTCTGAATATACAATTTCATGTTAGTATTATTTTTAGTTTAAAGCAAAGTTAAAGATATAAGTAGAAGGCCTGGTCAGGTATCTCGGTACCTGACCGTACTTGAGGAAAAGTCGAACTGTCTAATTTAGCCAGCATGCGTGAACTGCCACCTGATTATAACATGAGTTTTTGATGGATTCACTATCAGTCCGTTCGAACGACTCCACTCAGTTATGTGCGTTATGTTATTGTTTATATCTTGGATAGCCTTGGCAATATCACTGGGTGAAGCTTGAGAGTAAATTTGTAAATCATCTATACAATATATCATAATCATATAATGTATTGTCTACTTACTGCATTCTTTGTCTGTGTAACTGTAAGTCTTAAGTCTCATGTAGGGTAGTGAGAATGTGTTCGTCGCAGGTACATGCAGCTGTCGGAGCTGGGGAGGCCGTTCACGGGCGGCTCGTGGTGCGGCGAGGCGGGCGGCGCGGCGCTCTACTACTCGGAGACCGCCACCGTCACGGTCTCCGTCAAGCTGTTCCGAGTGCGCCTCGGCGAGCCCTTCTCATTTCAGTTACGGTACAAGTTCCTGCAGCAAAGGGATGCCGTCGTCAGGTCAATACAAAACCTCAATATTATTTTATTTTTAATCATAAAACCATGATTATTCATACGGCCTCAAAAAGTGTTGAGGGTAGATAACAATAGACCTCTTAATCTAAATTTTGTGGTTGTGATACGATTGGCCCACCTTATGGTAAGAAGTTACCGTATCTGTGCGCCTGTAAAAACAGAAGTTCCAACTGAAGATATATTCCTGTTCTGTTCAAGTGTTCAGTTTCAACACCCTTATGTTATAATTTCCTGAAAAAAACTTAAACAGAGCCGATTTTGAAAAATAGTAAAACAAGATAATGACAGTGTACTGTGATACTTTTGGTTTCAAGGTGTAAAGATGACATGAATATGTCAACAGCGTAAGTTATGTTGCATTTTCTTACATGCACCATTTTGCCCCCTTTTTGTTGAGTGTCTGGTCTCGGGTGCAGGTTTGGCGAGATGGAAGCTCCGCTGGAACGCGGCGCGGTGTCTCCAGGCACGTACTGCACGCGCACCTACGAAGAGTGCCACCGCAAGCCCTGCCGCCTGCAGAGCCCCAACTATCCCGGCATGTATCCTAGGAACGTGACCTGCTACTGGAGCCTGCGCCAAAAAGACATCCCAACGTGCAAGCATGCGATGATCTCCGTGCGTCAGGAGTACTCGCACAAAATGCAGATCAAACGCTCTATTTCCATGGCCAGGTGAGAATTTTGAATTGGTTTTCAATTACAAATCAATATCATTGCTTCTTACCTGATAATATTTCGTGGCTTATTTCATTTTTGTTTTGTTTGTTTACTTAGTTTGAACAAAACGGGACGAGCGGTGCGGGCATGGCGCGAGTGCACAGGCGAGCGTGATCGGCTCATTTTCTACGACGGCGGCAGCACGGACGATCCCGTGCTTGTTGAGTTCTGCGGCGGGGACTGGTTGCCACGCGTCACGTCGCGCGGCCCTGAGATGCTAGTGGCATTCCACTCGTCACCCTTCAGCGCTCCACTTCGATCCACCGCACCACAAGCCCCGCTTAGAGGATTTGAGTTGGAGGTTGACGTCGTGTTTGCTGACTCCGATTCGCTCGATTACGCAAGGTATACTTCCATTATTTATTTCTCGTAGATCCTTTCGATTTCTGATTCTCTAGAATCGTAAGTATTTTGTATAAAGTTGATGATGACTAAAGAAGCTCTTTGATCATGCAGGGAGGCGCGGCGTTGCGAGTTTCACGTGAAAGCATCTTCTTCGGAAGAAGAAAGCAACACGACTGCGACGGGTGCTGGGCGAGGCAGGCGGGGAAGACTGCGCGCCCCGTCGCACACGTTGCCTCCCAACACCACCTGCACGTGGACTTTCCACGGACGACCCGGTTAGCATAATTTTTTTGTTCATGGTATCCTTAAGATTAAAGGCTCATTTTTACACTGCAAGTTGTATGCAACAGGCAAGAAACTTGCAGTTTGTGGGCCTTGAGTTGCGTTGTAAACCTAAGTCTAAGCACAAAGATATATCTTTAAATAATTTCAATCAAGTTGAAATTATTTAAAGATATATCTTTGTGCTTAGACTTAGGTTTACTCGAGAGAGATTTCTTGATTTCCAATTGTTTGGAAACATAAACTATTATACTTTTCGTATTGTAGGTGACTTGGTGTGGATCTACTTCTCGAGCTTCACGCACTACTCCCTGGTGGAGGCGCGGCGTGTCGAGAGCGGCGAGCGGGACGAAGACAACGCACTAGGGCCTCCTTTGATGCGACCCTCCCCTTTGCCCACGCAGGTTAGTACTAGTAGTTTGGAGTATATTTATTCAAAAGGCTTCATCTATATTTATTGGAAAAACTGAAAAAGAGTTCTCAAACTATATACAATTAAGTGAAAGTGTAATGAAAACTCTGAGTAAAACATCTATATCTGCGGCATGTTTGTTAGGGCCGAGAGACCAGTGGAGGATGTGCCGTCGAGCTGCGCATTTGGGACGGCGGGGGGGAATCGCTGCTGGGCCGGTACTGCGACGCCGCGCCGGCACTGTGCGCGCGCGCCGCGCTTGCCAACGCCACGCGATCGCCTAGGCCCTGCGCCCCGCCGGACGGGTAACTTTACCATAATTTCATAATGTTATGATTTCAAGTATATACTTAACTCATTTTAATATCTTTAATTACATTATATTGTATACCCACTTACAAGGTGGACTCATGTATTTCTTGGACAACCTACCATGCAAGATTTGCTTCCTCTCTGTAAACGATAACGTTCTGTGCAGTTACGTGTCGGCGGCGGCGATGCTGTCTATGGCTGCCACTTCCAAGTCCGGCACCGCGACGCACCCACTAGCGTTTTCTCTGCACTACGAGTTTGTGGACGCCCGACTAGAAGGCATGACGATGCCCGAAGAACATAGGAAAAAGCGTGCCGTCCCAACAGAGTGCGCTCGTGTTCTAACCGTGCCGGGAAACTTCGCGTCTCCAAGAAACGCGCTATGGTTTGGACGAGGAGGAGCAAAGAGTCTACGATGTGTGTACAGAATACAAACTCACGGTGGTGGCAAAGTTGTGATAGACCTCACGGCAGCGACGTTTGGCCGGGAACCAACGTGCTCCACAAAACCGGATCCCATAACCGGACGGCCGTCGTGTGTTTTAGATCCACCAGTAGAGCCGAGGCTAGAAGATACCGATCCACCTAACAATGATGGGAACGAATTGGACGACGACGTAGAACTTTTCCTCCGAGTTCCACACCTACAAGTATACGAATCACCTTGGCCAGGTTACAGAGTGAGTAGCTTTGCTGGGGCTTACGGTGTTGCAACCTGTAGTTTCAACTTCTGTTTTGGTCATAATTCATAGTGTATTCGTTGTTGCAGGTGCCGGTGGCGTGCATCTGCGACAACAGCAGCGCGCCGCTGCGGCTGGAGTCGCTGGGCGGCGCGCTGGAGCTGGAGCTGGTGGCGGCGCGGCTGCGGCCGGCCGAGGACCAGCGACACCTGCAGTTCCGCGGCGCCTGGTCGCGCTCTGCTGCGCCGCCCTGCGCCCCCCGCCGGCGCCTGCCACCGCCCGGACAGCGCGTGCATCTCATCTATCCTTACACGTGAGGAGTTCTGCTTTCTTTTTCCTATATGTTTTAGAAAACGTTAGTCTGAATCTGTCTGAATCGACATTATGTTTTGTCAGTGACAACCGCATGTCGGAGTGCGGCGAGACGCCGTTCCTGCTGGCCGCGCGCGGCAACCGTAGCGTGTTCGTGCGCGTGTGGGGCGAGGAGCTGCCCGCGCTCGACCCGCCGCCGTGCCACACTACCAACCGCGTGCTGCTCTACGACACGCATCGCGAGCGGTGAGTAATGAAACAGAAACTGATATTACTAGCAGTAGTAGTCCGTTCTAGTGTTGCATAGTAATGCCATACAAAAATATCAGAAAGATGAGTAGGCGACATCAGTCGATATAAAGATTATGAAATCAATGTGTACAACAAAACAGCGTGTACAGTCCTGCAATATTCCGTAAGTCGTGATAACAGCATTGATTGCAAGGTTTGCAAGTTATTGCATTTTGAAATTGTTTAATTTGTCAAATTGATGACAATAACCGTCGGTTCTGCATTAATGATTAACAGATTATAAATAATCCTTTTTTCTTATATTGTCCCTATTTTAAGATCTTAGGTTATCACAAGGCCTGATGAGATGTGTCTCCATTATAATTATAGTATTTCGTAATATGTCATGATTGAACTTGTTTGTTTTTTTGAAGTGAAAACTTCTTTAGTGGCGTTGTAAACTATTTTTGTAATGCGTAAAAAATGTTAAACTCGCGTCAGGGCGTCAGGACACGTGACTTTGAACGAAAATTCGTAAGACGGATGGAGAGTAGACAGCCGGCGCGGCGTAGGAAAGGAAGTATCCACCTCTCTTTCTACGGCGCGGCGAAAATGTATGCCTGCGCCTGCTGTTTCGTTTAGGCAGCGCAGAGCGCTTGCGCGTGGCACGCTGTAAATAAATTAATATTGTAATCTACCACATAAATGATAGTACTTTTATACTGATAATTAAAACAATTCGTGCAAAATTATTCTCTAACCATTTCCAAAATATAAAAAAATGCACAACGTTAATATTCAAGTTTTCAATCCTGCCTTCTTCCGGAGTGCAACCAGTTTTTTTTTGTTCACAAACATTCAACTTACCGTCAAGATTTCGAGACATATACGGGACTGTATACTTAAATACAGTTTTTTTTTGTATGGCAGGTTAATACGAGTGATATGTCCTGGTGGCGGCGACCGCACCGTGCACGTGTTCTCGGACGACTGGTGGGGGCGGGGCGTGCGCGGCGGCGGCGCGGCGCTGCTGGTGGTGTGGGCGGCGCGCGAGGCCGGGCACGCGCACTTCGCCTGGATGGAGGTGTGGCGCGCCGGGCCCGCGCCCGCGCTGCAGCGGCTGGCCGGCGGCGACGCGTGGCCCAACGCGAGCCAGCAGTGCGCGCACCCGTGCCCCGCGCTCGGGGCCTGCATGGAGCGGGAGCTGTGGTGCGATGGCGAGACTGACTGCCCGGGCGGCGGGGACGAGGCCGGCGGCTGCGGCACCACGGCCAAGATCCTGGCCGCGCTGGCCGCGCCGGCCGTGGCGGGCGCGGCGGCCGGCTCGGCCACGGCGGCGGCGCTGCTGGCGCTGCTGGTGGCGGCGCTGTGCCGGCGGCGCCGGCGCCGCGCCGACAAGCAGCTGCTGGGCGCGCTGGCCGCGGGCCGCCGCCTCACGGAGGAGCTGCTGTACGACGCCTCGCGCACCTCCTCCACGGCCTCCTCCTGACGGCGCGAGCGCTCCGTCGAGTACATCCACGTGGACCGCGAGACCACGGTGTGACGGAGCGCTCCCCTGTCCCCCACCCCCCTGTACATACGGATCCACGAGGGGGTGGTGATATTGAACTGTTCACCACTCTGTTCCTTGTTGAGTTACGTTTTCTCGTTGCGTTGATTCGACGATTCTTTGTGACTGTAAATATTTTTTAACTATTGTTAGTTCGAAAGCGACAGAGCCCTACTCCTGATGTAGTGTATGTGTGAGTAATCGTTGACGGTACGCAACTGATAAGTATGTGCGAGTGTGTGTGTGAGGTGGCTCTGTTGCAGTGACGTGTGCAGCACGCGAGAGGTGCTATGTTTTGTTTAGTTGAGGACGATCGTGGTCACCGAGCGAGGGATGGCCAGTACACTGGTATATCTATAATACTTCATTTCGCGTAATATTTTAGAATCAACTATTATGCTTTTTGAGCGAATATATTGCTGTACCGACTGGTAAGGTCGAAATATGAACACGAGTAAACTTATTAAAACAGGAGCTGGCTTTATACTTATTTGATAACTTTCTTAAAATACAGCTTAACAGAGCGGACTAACTGTTAACATACCTTCTTTTAATCGACAGGTGAAGGATCACCTGTCGATTAAAAGAAGTTAAGTTTTCGCTCAGTACTTTGGGTTTACTTATTAATTATCACTTTTTACTATTGCCAAAAATATATCTCAAGTGATTTTATGTATAAATTTGTATTATCTAAGTACTTAACATCTTTGACGTTCCCGTAAACTCATAATTGTACTGTGTTTCTGTTTGTAAAGACCTGTCTTTTATTGGCTTTTGGTTTACTACTTTGTAACCGACATATATTGTAATTGTAACTTTTGTTCACCCGAATGTATAAAATAAAAATAAATAAACAATTGACGAGGTCGCATATGCTCTCTCTGACAGGTGAAAGCTACTTTTATGAATAATGATGATGACTTGTCTACTCCAGCGGTTCTCGATGGTTCCCTCGCTCGGCCATGTCCGCGTTCCGTCAATGAACTGTCCCGTCCCTCGTTTCCTGACCTTTGGAACGCTAATAAACACAGTTCACGTTACGAACTCTACGAAAGCGTTTCATTTCGAGACTCGATTGTATCTATATGTAAGTATGCACATAATGTATGTATATATGGACATCGCGGCCCGGGGTACTGTGAGTACCTTCGGGCAGGCGACGTCTGACACCCGCCGCCCTGCACAAGAGTAACACTGACAATTTGTTAATAATAATAAAAAAGTGTACTTAGCAGTCTTAAATATGTGGTATTGATAATGGGAGTTGGAAACGAGAAAGATGCTCAATTTTACTTAAGATGCAAATAAAACAAAAGTTGACGCTCTATAATTAGAGCATGTTTTATAAATATCATATTTGAAGGAAACATTATCGATATTCTGGTTCGCGCTTGGTACCTCCCGTTTTGAATTATTTGAGAGACGAACACGTCTGCCAAGATACGTCGATGAGATCGCGATTTGATATCAGCAGCTCCTGGTAACAGATCAGGACTAATGATTTATGTTCACACCAGCAAAGATTGTTACTGAATGCAAAAAAAATAAGATGCGTTTAGTCATTCTTATAAATGTTCTATGTAATGCATCCATCACTTCATGGTAGCCAAATATTCAAGAGAGTCATGTGTGTATAACAGCTGTCTTGTGCTATTCGAGACCAGTAACGTAACTCGGCAGCCGTGCGAAGGCAGCGGCCAGCAGGCGGCGCGGAGTCGGGTCGCCGGCGGTGCACGTAGCGTCAGTAGCAGCACGACGTTCAATAAAGTCTCTTAAGCAAGTCCGTAGTTTGTCTTACATCTCACTCCGCTTCCCTTGTACACAACACTCTTACATCAGATAGAAACTAAGTAACACATTTCATTTAGTACGTCGCAGACTCAGATTTCAAATATTCCTTGGCCGTCAAAGAATACCTAGCAGGTCTTTAGCTCTACAAATAAAGGTTTGGTAATGTAAACCTTTTATTTAGAGGTGGTTTCGCATTTCCACTGACTGATGCGCTGATATGCTTCTATTGCACTTGTAAATACAGCAAACACACACTTTTTAATAAGAAACTAAACATTTTTCAGCGAATGCACTGAAGAATATTTCCTACCATATATATACTTAACCAAAAAACAAAGTAACACTCAAAGTTTTTAATAAGCTGGCAGACGAACGTACCAATACCGTAAATAAGAATTTACTTAAAATTCAATATTAGATTTTTAAGTAAAGTATGTATTAATTTGGTCGGAGAAACTAATAGATAAACAGATACTGTTTCATAATCCAATATTTGTATCCCGCCATACCTAAGCTGTAGCGACAATCGGCACATATTGCAGGAAACAAGTACATAGCTACTGCATACGATGATGTGCCAGTTATTACGCGTCACTTGCATTAATAATAACAGTACACCTGTCAGAGTTTACTCTCGAGGCTCCCCCTTCTCACGCCCCCTCACTCCTGTACCACCTAATGAAAGTACAGAATGCTTCTTAATGATTTGTATTTGATGTAAATAAAACACAGTAATACAAATCAATCTCTCTACTACTTTTTCTTTTCTTTTTCATGCCTCTGTGTAGCCAAAACTGGATATAGTGACTCGTAAGCCATAGCGCGACAATTGACGAATGATTCTCATTACGAGTTAAACGGGGCTTAATTTTCTTCTTCATTAAATTTTATCTCTCGAATCGTAGTTTTTGACGATCTTAATGATTCTAAGAAAAGGTAAGGAAAAAGACCACTCAAAAATGTTATTATGTTAATATCTATAACTAATTTATCTATTTGCAATTTCATAAATTCACTAGAGTTTCTAAGAGAAAAAACTGTGGTTTATTTTCTTAAAACCGAAATCCTTCTACATCTTCGACATATTGTGTTTGTAGCAGGAAGCACGCGGCGGATCACGATTCAATTACATCGATTTACCATTCAATTTGAGGCGGGATTAACAGACGCGGCAGAGCGCCTCCGACGGCCTCCAAACATTCAGTTTCATTACGCGCGGGAAATAATAACTTCCGCCGATTGTAATTACCGGACGTGACGAGAGGCCCGCGCTGAGGGGGGCGGCAGAATGTGACCGGAAAAATTGTATCTAATAATACTCGGTGGACCTGCCAAAGCTTTCTGATAATGTACTTGAGCAGTTGCCGGTTGCAAATGCTCAAGTACATATACAACCGGCTCGTTCAATATAGGATTTGTATTTGTATAATTACTATTTTGTTGTTACTTATTGATGAAGTATAACCACTTACATGGACAAACTGTTTCTTCTCAGCAGTGGTCGTTACGAAGCGCTGGTATCGGTTAATTTCTTTAAAAATAGATTACATTTTAATATACTTTACACGTAACGTAAATTCTACTTATTGACGTGTAAAGGTCTAATTACTGAATAAACATTTGAATCTTTAAATCAAACCCCTATATTTTTTGCGAATCTAATTAGTTATATTAAGCAGTATAACAAATTGGATTTGTTGTCGATTCTGTTATATTGTATAACTATTAGGATTACTGGATGGACCAAATTTAGGCAATGATTTGTTGCAGTAAATATTATAAACAAGCCCTGAGGGAGAACTGAAAAAAATGCATTAATAAAGAGTTGAAGAACATGAGCCATCGGCAGCATAATTATCTCATCATGACTTAGGTTCGCAATGTAGTTTGATTGATCTCTCCACGGCGAGCATTTTGAAGGAGAGATTGAGGGCGTCAACAGAGGCCAGTCGTACACGTGACGTGGTGTCTCGAGACATGGACGGCGTTTCGTGTCACACAATTCGTTCACCACGGTGAAGGTGCGCCGAGCTTTATCGTTGGCTAAACATGGTGAGCATAGAATATTTTGGATACGTTTACGTTTTGGAACGTAGTCCTTTTAAACAGCTGTAATTGCGGGTACACCGTATTAGAACATCTAAAATCAAAACATCTACAGTTAAAATAACGAAGTACAAGTTATAACTATCAATTTAATTGTTATAACTATGGAATAGCATCAAGAAAGGACCCGTCACACCCAACTCTTCGCCATTGTAATATCAGCAATAAGAAAGTTTCTACTTGACACGGTCTTGTATCTCCACACTATCATCAACCTCAAGCTACAATCAACATTAACAACATCTCTTCATGTACGGCGTGAGCCGAGGTGACAACAGAAGAGAAAAGCTGTATAGACACCAAGAAAAATTCACGTTAAAGAACGATCAACCGTTTGAAGCGTTTACTTTGACCTATAGTACAATAAACAGGTCTTCATTCCTCCTGAGTGGATAAATATTAGCGCGCGGTAAACACGCCTGCAATGCCGAATGCAAATATCGCGATGAAATGTGCATTAGCGAGTAGGACAAACAAGGAGACCGCGCCCGGGGAAGTAGGGCGGCGGCAGGCCCGCTGGAGGCCGCCTTTTTATCTGGCTGCGCGGCGAGAGTCTGCTTTCAAGCTTAACGGATTTTGACATAATATATGTAACAAGCATATACTTGATGAAATTGAGCTCAAGTATGGCATGCGACTTAAGTTCCCTTACCCAGACAGAATCAGACTTTCCCATACGAACGTAGTCTAGCTTTTATTTTGAAACGGCATGTCAGGTATTGGGCGAAATTATGTTATTACAAAGAAATTGCATATATTAAGCCATATAACTAGTTTCCACAGTCAAATTATGGATTCAAAAGAGAATATAGTGTCTCAGTGTATCAGTATGGAAAACTTCTACACTCTCATATTTTCTTTCAAGTTCATATTTGACTGTCGAAAACTAGTAATATGCCTATATATATTCAATTTCTTTGAAATTACATAATTTCATCAATTTCAAAATAAAAGCTAGACTTCGTTTGTGTGGAAAAGTCTAGGGTAAGGGGACTTTTAAGATTGAAAACAGTAGCCGTGATTGCCGCCGTATGTTTATCAGCGGCAGCGGCCGGCGCGGAGAGGTTTATGCGATCGCCTCGGAAGGGTTCGATCCGCGGCGCTTCGTTAAACACATTAACTGGAGAGCTGCCCTCTCTCCCCACTCCCACATCCTCACCACCTATCACCTCACACCCCCTTCGCTCCCGATCCTAATCCAGCACCGGATATAGACGGAATCCGTACCTTCCCTTTGATACCTCGAAGAAAGAAAGCTCTGAGCAACTTAATAATGTATCTAATGCTTTGAACACGTGTACAGCGGATATATACCTCATATGGCAAGACGCGAGCTTACGAAGCTTTTACAATAAAAATACGCTTTTATTATAAAAGTACTTACAGACTTTTCTAATGACACCGTAGTTAACAATTGCTTGAATAGCGTTCAATCTGGAAAAAAATATATTTATTAACTGTGTTATGAAAAAAAAATGCTTAGTAAAAATAAAGAGGCGTTTATTGTGTAGGTGCGTGTCTTCGCTAACGAATCAATATAGAACAATAGCTACAGTACAAGCTTACCTGTTGTATGCAAGTCATGCCGATGCATGGAAAAGTGTGCGTGGTGGTGACGTCACAGGCTCGTGATCTGCCGCCGCGTGTAATGAACCGTGACGTCGCGCGTCGCCGGGGACGACGCCATCGCTCAGCACATGTTTAGGTTGCAATAGAATAAATATATGTATATCACCTGAACTACTAGTTTCCCCATCCCCCCACTTAAGGGCGGACTATATCTCTCTCCACCCCAGCCCTCTACTCGTGCTACACGATACTAAAGAAATCCCTTTATTTATTTATTTCAACTTCATAACATATAAAAAGTATACTATAGTATACCAATGGCGGACTTAACGCCATATGGGCTTTTTATACACGGTACTTTTTTACATAATTTAGATATATATCTCCGTGTCGTTTCTTGCTCAGAGGATTTCTATAGCTATACAACGTGGACATGCTGCTAGCATTATGGAACCATTGAGCCAGGGACGATTAGTATTTTATTTTATTATAGTATTGGTATTTTAGATTGACAATTTTGACGAAGGTTGCGGATTTTTATTTGTAACTAGGTAAGTACAACTTTTGGTGAAGCATGTTGCGGATACTTATTTGTAAATTTTTTGACGAAGTTTGTAGCTGATGAATCTTTGTAATATTGAAAATAAATGCTTTAGATACTATATATATAAATTATTATCTAAATATCTTCATATTATTTTAATTATAAGATAGTCGTAATGGATGAAAAACATCCAACATGTAAACATAGTAATAGAAAAACCAAAATCATTTCACAAAAAATTCGAAGATTGCACTTGTAGCACTTGTCGTAGCGCATCGTAGCGGATCGTAGCGAGTGCTACGGCATTTCTGGTAATCGTAACCCCCTTGCTACGACATCGACGCGTCCCATTATTCTGTGCCAATATAGTGAGTGTGAATTTTAATAATCGCGAGTCTCAAGTATTTGAATTAACAAAACAATGAACTATTTTAAAAGGTATGTAAATTCAACATTAGAAAATGTCTGCCGGAAATAAGTTCAAAGCGTTTGATTCTTTGATAACCTTCACCGCTTTGCTTTGTAAGATTATTAGGCACATTTAATTATAACAGAAATTTGATGACATTCAGTTTAAATTATATACAACGTGGAGGGGATATACCCGTAATAAATAGTACCACGGGCTATACTAGATCACTATAGTAGAATGAAATAAAAATAACAACCAAATAACAAAAAAAAAAATCGACATTCCCATACAAATGGCCGGGGCGGCTGCACACTTTTGTGTGGAAATGCCGATTTTTTTGTGTTTTGACTATAATTTTAATGTCACTATACTATAGTGATCTAGTATAGCCTGTGGTTCGATTTATAACGTGTGTGTCCCTTCTACGTTGTATAGTACAAACTAATGCTCGCGGCGCAACCCACGTGAGCAAACTTTTGAAAACCTCCCGAAAAAGTCTAATTTTTCTAAAATAAAAGTATCCCTTGACAATGAGTTGATCCAGATGTAAAGCTATCTCTATATGCCAAATTTTATCAATACAAACTTTCATATTTATTACAGGTATTATAATGGAATGTAGTAATCTTTATAACAATGAGATGAAAAGCAAGATAAATGTATAAGGAAAAATAAATCGTAGCTTTGCAGTTACAATACCGCGTAATCGAAAGCAGAGCGTCGGTCTAGGTGCTGGCTGAATGTTGGCGACGGACTCACATGACGCGTGAGTGTGAGGGCGGGGGTGCGAGGTGCGGCGTGCGGGGAGTGCGGGGTTGACACATTGTATTAGCAATCAGCGCGGCGGCCGCGGAGCGGCTGTGTACCCAGCCCTGTACTACGGCGTGTTAATGCAATGCCTACACGACACGCTATGGAATTCAACTCTGGTGTTACTGCAGGTATTTTTAAGGTAGTTGACATATCCTTACCGCATAACAAAAGGGCAACATACGCAATCTTAGTAATATATTTTGCAGAATATTCAGTAGTAGTGGCAGGTTGAGACGCCTGCCAAGCAAGGCACTGGTTACTTTGGTCTCCCGCGACAAGTCATTAAGGCTTGGCAGCCGGCCTGACACTGATCCTGATGAGATTTCAAAAAAAAAATCTCGTAATCTACTCTGATACTTATAAAACTAGCGGCTCTATGAGCTCTAGACCACGCGACTCACCTCAAACCCTTTGTAGTTTATCAGACGAAAATGCGTTTTAATAACGGCCAAAGAAGATTCTGACATTTTTGAACATTTCTCGAAATGGCTGAAATGTGAAGTTTTCAAGATACATATTTCCGCCTTTAAAAAAAAAAATCAAAAACCTGAATCGGTTGACAAATTTGAATTGTAGGCGAGAACTGGAAATCGGACATCCGGAATTCGGACTCTCATTCGGAATTTAATTTTTGCCGAAGCTGAAACGGCTCTTCGCTTCGCTCGCTCTTAATTATCGCTAACTTGTAATGATAAAAAAGAAAAACTAGAAATGTTAAAAATGTTACGTTAAACGAATTACCACAATTCTATTCTTTTAGCTCTGAAATTAAACTTAAAATACTTAAAAGAATAAACTTCTTGTGACAGCTACGATACCCACCCAGTGTCGGAAGAGCAGTGTGGTGTTGGCTGCGGGGGCGGGGCCGGCGCTATCAGAGCGCGACGGTTTAATGAGCGTGGCCGGTACACCGCGCACCGCCTTTAATGTGTAATGAACGAGTACACGGTGGTCTTGATAGTAATACGATGAAAATGATGTCGAGTTACTGCCATGCCAATCTAGGAGCATCGGAAAACAGAATTCTCCTAGATCGTAGAAATCTATATACTTAAGGGAATGAGCACTAACCTGAATCCTCCCGAATAGATTGGTTAGCGGCCTTGGTTGATACGAGTGCGTACCGGTTTTATAGTTTGCTAAACGACCCAACCAAAGTATTGCATCTCTTGATGTTGCCTGTGCCGAAAAATATACCTTCTGCTGTATTTTAGCATCAAGAGCGATAATAGTAGATTGTGCTACAATAATATTTTGAAGGCGAGGGCGCTACTTTGAATCCAGAGCGAAACGAAGGATCCCACAGTTGAATCACGAGCGTAGCGAGTGAATCTACGGAGGAATCCTGGTGAAACGAAGGATTCATGTATATCGCCCGAGATAAAAACATTACCGTAACCGAGTAGCACACTCTACTTTTCATCTCTATCTATGAGAAAAACTAGCACATACAAAACAGAATATAAAGAAAAGTAGATCACCTACAACAACACTGACATTACATGTCAATACAATACTAAAATCTCAAAAACTAACTTCAGCAACCACCAAAACTACCAACAACCACCGACAATCACCAAAAACCACCAAAAATCATCCGAAACCTCAAATACTAATAAGCAACAAATATACTCGTACATTACAGACAACCATATAAACAAACCCAAATCAACCACTGATAATAACAAACACAATAAAAAAGCGTTACGTTTTATGTACTATGTATGTAATTCCTTATTTTTTTATTTTAGAAACAATAGAAAAACTACTTAAAATAGAAATAATATTTAAGTAGCTGCTGCTTAATTCTACAAGTGTGTATTTTTATTGTTAATTTCAATGTAAAAGAGAAGGTGTAATTTGATTGAAATCAACCTCAGATACAGTCTTACACTCGAAAATGTAACCCTCTTTCCGACGCAATAGGTTAAAATGTGTGAGTTGAGTTTTCAATAAAATACGTTATTTGTTATTTAGAATAACGAATAAAATCATGAAATTTATTGGCAAATAATTCATTCGCGAATGAATTATTCGTGAATAACGAATAAAAATCAGAAATGTATTCGTTATTCGAATAAATTTTGCCTAACTCTGAATACAATTAACCTAAAACTTCTGTAATTTCTTGAATCAAAGGGATAAATTGCGCTCTTTAATTATACTTATTTCTTTTTCCGAAGCAAAGAACATAAAAATGTTTACCTACATTCATCCATGTTAACGACGATATGTATTCCAAATTTAAAAAATCGCGGCGTCTATGCCAATTGATTTTGATTTTAAAAAAGACATACTTTTCTTTTTTTTTGCTGGACTGCCAACATCATTTTTGATTTTACATAGATTACACTCGTGTTCAGTTTTCAAATTGGTTTTAATCCCTGGAGATATTCTTTTTCACTTTTTAGTCCCGAGAGAATAAGCAGTAACTTTTTTAGCTTCAAATGTTTTTGGATGAAAATATCGTTTTTTAGGGTTCCGTAGTACAAGGAACCCTTATAGTTTCGCCATGTCTGTCCGTCTGTCTGTCCGTCCGCGGTCTTACTCAGCGACTATAAGTACTAGAAAGCTGTAATTTGGCATGAATATATATATATATATATATCTCTTAGGCGAAAAAAATGGTAAAATAAAATATGGAAAAAAAATTTCTCGACTAACCAATCATGTTGGGTATCATTGAATAGGTCTTTTAAAAATATTGTGAGTTTAAGAACACCGTTTTTTGATTTTGGGATCCGGTTCTGAAATATTTGCTTTTAAAGTAAAAACATTTGTTGGAGTAAAGAGTGTCCCCCTCTATCTGCTAAACGGTGTTTGTATGCGTGCGACTGACGTATGCGTGTAGAGAGTTGGGCATTATTCGAATAAAAATGTATCTAGAGAATAAAATATCATGATTTTATTCGTTATTCTAAATAACGAATATATTTTTAAACTTACCCTTCTCTTTTTAATCGATTGCGTCGGGTAGAGTTACATTTGGGAGTGTACTAGTGTTCTCTTTTTAACCGATTGCATCGAAAAAATTGGTCGCACCTTGAATTTTTTTTTTCACTGGGCCATTTGCCTACAAAATCGATATCTGGGGGTCCTTATGGTCTCTTATAATAAATCTGTGCTCGAATTTGAAAAAAGGTAGCTGCCATTTTGAACTTTTTTGTTTCGGGACCAATGCCTTCAAAATCGATATCTGGACGTCTCTGTGGCACCTTGTATTGAATCTATGCTCAAAATAAAAAAAAAATGGCCGACATTTTCTTTTTTGTTACTGCACCGATTGCCCTTAAAACCGATATCTGGTCTCAGTGGTCTCTTATAAATCTATGTTTGAAATTGAAAAAAAAGGCCAATTTTGCCCAACTCTGAGACTAGCTACTCATAATAAAAATTCCTGAATAACCTACATGTATTGTAAAATAATGAAAATATTTTAAACGATATTAATTTCTCATTTATTCAATAAAAGAAAAAAAAAATGTTTTCTTACTCGTATCGGTCACCACGCTCAAAAATTGTAACTTGAATTAATATCAAAGAAAAAAAAAACTGCATAAATAAAAAATTATAATTGCATAAGTTGATAAAAAATGCTATGCCATAGCTTCACCGCGGCGGTCCCCGAGCGCCACGCGTTTTCTTTTAATATGTTGAGAAGCATAAGTAAATAAATAACTGTAGATAATTTTAGCTGAAGACAAATAAAAGTTATTGTAGATATTGTAAAAAAAAGTAATGGAAATAATAATTTTCACTCCATTTTTAAAAGCATAAATATCAAAAGCAGTAAGTTATTATAGCGTCGTGAGCTTGTTTCATTAAATATTTATTAATTAAACGGTAGAGACGCAAACTTAAGAGGTTTGCGAAGAAGGCGGCGGCAGAGCGGCGTCGGGCGGGGCGGGGAGCGGCGCGAGCGGCGGGGCGCACCAGCGGCTTCAATTAGAAGGCGGCGAATATGAAAGGATCACGATTTAATTAAAAAGGTCCTTTTTAGCCGCGTTACAATCAACTTTGAAATTAGGTGTGTTTCAGCAACACTGCGGCTTGTTAGCCGATAATTAATTAAGGCTTCAAATTCAATTTGAGACGAGATCTAATTATACATTTCAGTGCGATGCTCCTCGCGGCAACGAGCGCTTGTTCTCGAGCTCACGCGCCAGCCCTCGCAGCATCCTATCGCAGCATTTTATGTACTCGTACTGCATGATGTATGATTCACGCTGGATTGCATGTCTATACTTATGTGTATTATCAGTCACATAGACAGACATTTTATTATATACAATATGTAACAAAAACCCTGTCCGATCCTTGTAGGAGCAATTCAGACCGTCAATATGAACAACTTTTCCTATAGGTCCAATGCTTCAAACTCGAAAAAGAAATCGTCATTTTCATACAAAAGTGTACGGCCGGCTGGCAATTAGTGTGAAAATGACGATTTTTTTCCAGTTTCAAGCATTGGTCCTGTAAGAAAAGTTGTTCATATTGACGGTCTGATATGCTCCTAAAAGGATCGGGCAGGGTTTTTGTTACATATTGTGTTTGACGTTCTCGAAACAGGAAGTGTCACAGTAATAACACTATCCAATTTCTCTTTTACAGCTCGCTTATATAGGTATATAAGTGTGTGAACTACCTGTTAATTTTAAGCATTTGTTAGATTTTCGTCCCACATCAGTTACGAATTTATCATCGTCAGCAGTGAAAGCGCCGACAAATCTTGCGGGTCACGGAATCGCGGTAATTCAGTCATCTGTTCATCGTGCGGAGTCGGGTCGTCTGCGGCGACGGGACATCAGATACAGCGTGCGGTGGACGCATTGGCTCGGCAGAATGCGACTCGCCGCGGACGAGTTGACGAAGCTTATCGCGACGGCGACTTTTCAAACCGTTATCGCTGAACTGCCTACCGAATGATATTTTATTAAATCGATCTACATTTTTCACTAACCGATGGGTAAAATCGTTTTTATGCTGCCGTACCCTTATTCGGCAATTCTGCTATATTACCTCGTCAATCATATGCAAAATGAATCCGAAAATCTTTTTATTAGGCAAGTCTAGGTCTTTCTGCGTGAAAATAAAATACATCCTAATTTAAAATATAAATATTAATACATTATGCAAAACCATATTAGGAATTAAAGTTATAAAAATCAATGATTTATATTAAATGTACCATAACGTTGTGACAGAAAATAATAACAGTAAAGCTATGATTACAAGTAAAAAAAGTAATGACAATGTCGTTATGAGAATCCATATTATTACAATTTTAAAAGTTGCAAAATTATTAAATAAAAAAAAATCAACAACATACTTTATTTTCTTTCGGTAGTATCTTCTCTATATTCAAAGTTCTTCATCACATCTCTCACCAAATTAATATTAAAGCAATTTGGTACTTAAGGCTTTCAAACAAAAAAGAATCATCAAAATCGATCACAATTGGCCAAGATATCGCGTATCATACATAAAAAGAACATAAGGTCGAATTAATAACTCCTTCTTTTTTGGAAGTCGGTTATAAATGGGGATCCCGTATAAAACTATATCATCGTTTTAATTTTAAATAAATTGATTATTTTGGCATTTGTTTGGCTTACTAATAAGAAAATACACTGGACTGTCTTCTATGGCGTTTATTTGGGAGTGTTTATGTGTTTAATACAGGGGAGGCGGCGTCGGGCCACTAAAATTAACAAATTAACATAATATATGGGCGGGTCGCAGCGGGCCCTTTTTGAACTCATGGGTCCGGTTAACCTCGTTATAAGGTCCCGCTATCAATTACCACCCCCCATCCCCCCCTTTTTTCCCCTATAATTACGTTATACATTTGAAAGGCGCTAATTGCAGCCGCGACGCCTTGGGTCGGAACTGTTTCAATCGAACCCGTGCGCCGCCCGCGGTTTCTGCTCCGCCGCGCGAAACTGAGATGCGTCGGCCCTCGCTGTGGTTAAACCACGGGATTCGTGTACTCCATACACACATAGTACACTTTAATGATTTGAATTTCTGAAATGCAAGGATATATATTATCATTAAATTAAAATAACAACCAAATAACGAAAAAAAAAATCGACATTCCCTTACAAATTGCTCAGGCGGCTGCACACTTTTGTAAGAAAATGGCGAAAATTTTTTTTTTTGCTTTTATTTTGTTTTCATTATACTATAGTGATCTAGTATAGTCCGTGGTTCGATTTGTTATGGGTATAACGTGTTACGTTGTATACTGAAACTATCTTATGGGTAAATTCAGCGCATACAACGATCCGCAACATTTTTTTTCATACTTTGATGTATGTTACATTGTCATATGAATAAAAATGTTTGCTTTCTATAGCAACTAGTATAAGTTGATCAGATGGAACAGCATTTGTTTCGTTTATTTCCTCTCGTGTTCCATGGTGAAATATGTTCAGTATCATGGATTAAACTCAGATAAAGTGAAAATAGTTTCAGTATATATATTTTTTATATTCTGAGTAGGAAGCATATATTGATTAATAGGCTATCTTAGGTTTCGGGTTTTCAATCGAAAACTTCATTTCAAAGGTGAACGTATATTTATCCGAGTTGAATGCGTTGAACGAGCCGAACGAACCGAATTTTAGAATCCTTTAAATGAAATCCTATGAAACCTCGCTCACCTGACCACGTCGATTCGTCCGAATCTGGAACAAATACAGATATCCTAGAAGAGATCGGATGACATCATAAAATTCGGCGCGGGTGATGAGATCAAATCGCCTGTATTTATACAATGACAAGTGTGTGCGTAAGAGCAGCGAGAGTTATGCGATCGAGTTACTACTCCGATTTATTTTAAATGTTACAAAAATGGGTAATAAGGCCCTGACAATAAAAATCTGGTCAAGATTTATCACGATTCAATGTAATTACAGTGCGTTAGGTGTAAAGGAAATGGAAACGATTCTTTCGGCACGGTCGTTAGTAGCGTGCGTTTCATACAGACATATGGAAATTGTCTAGCCTGTGCCTCCCTAATATATATCTTGATATGCAGCCGTGGAAATATGCATGAAAAAAATATGTGTTATCTGACCAGTTTATCCATAAATATTCAAAAGTAAAGTACTAACAGTGAAAACAGAATAAAAATTGGTCAAACAATTAACGAGATATAACGATTTAACGAAAATATGTCTATCTCACTCGTAAAACATTACTTTCTATGGCAAATGTATAGATGATATGGACTTTGACGTCACCAGTCCATATCGGACTTCTCTTTCTAATTGAAACTTTAAAGTATCACATGTTTGTCGCTGATTAAGATATTTAATAAATTCTTTCATATTTGTTTTCTGTGGTTAATAAGGACTTTATTAAGCAAATAAAAGAAATACGTGCATATTCTCTATTTAGGTAAGATTAGTGCCTACCTTGTCAAAAATATTTGTACACGTCACTGTCATTGTTCAGGTTTTGTTTCGGGTCACTACTTAATTTGCGTGGTCGCATAATAGGCGCATATGTCAGGAGCCTTCAGTCACAGAAAGTCCACTATATCAAAATGTCTACAGTATCAAAACGTCCACAACATCAAAATGTCTACAGAAGAGTGGTATGACTTGGTTTAATTACAGTTTTTTTACGCCTGCAGTAGTAACTAGGCCGCTCTCATATCGACCTCGTTATAACATTATTCGTTAAAGCAATTACCGAAATTTATTAAACGTCACGTGTGTCGCGTGCATTGAAAGTAAATACTGATAATTATAAATGTATGCATCCCGGGCGCCTGGTAATGACGGCCTAATTATATAATACGATGTGACATGACGTATTATAGTATTAATTGCAACAGTTGTATAAGGAGGGTTAAAAAATGCCAGTGGCGCAGGTTACGATGCGAGCCTCACTAAAATAAATACAAAAATAAACAAAGAAAAGTACGAAATACTATCATATGTTTGGTAGATACTAGGTATCTATGGAAGACTTAATTTTTTTTATTGACGTCTTCCTAGTGACTTAGTTGCCCCATATTATAGGCTCAAAACAGTTAGTAAAACGTTTATGGGGAACGGTATACTTTTTTATAATAAACTGCCACAATCGGTCCTTGATATGCCTGACAAAAAGTTTAAAGCTTATGTAAAGAAGGTACTCTGTGAGAAGGCTTATTATAGGACCGATGACTATCTTAAAGACAACAAAGTCTGGCTTGAGCTTGGCGCGGGTCCCTCTTAAAGGTTTGTATACTCAGAAATGGTCATAATCTGGTACATTAAGTACATACTGAATTTACAACTTGATTTGACATTATTTCCAAATTTCGACATTAAAAAAAATAATTTAAATTATGACAACAAACAATGTATACTCTGTCCACATATCAACTATATATATAATAATTTTAATTGTGAGTTGACGTTTGTTACCGCTTCTTCTGCACTAGCGCTTTGGAGGCGGCAGTAAACTTAGCTCTAAGTAACTTTTTGACGTCAACAATTATTGTGAAATAAAACAAAGTGACGATTATTAAGAGATATTATAAATATCCTATGATAATAAAGATATATTTGAATTTGAATTTGAATTTTGAACTAAGAGTGCCATTTTTGAAACATGGAGTCACTTAAACGAATGTTTTTCATACAAAAAACCGTATGTTCAGTGACTCCACGTTTGAAAAATGGCACCATATATTAAAATAACGATTTTATTATGTTGGCAGTATGGTAGATCTAAAGAAAAAAAGTTATAGGTCTATGGGTAGGAGTATCGTTTTGGCGAAATAACGACACATGTGCTATTATATTAGGAAGAGACTATAGACTTTTCTGAAATCATATAATCTATGTTCTTATATTAGTGTTCGGGGCCATTTAAAAGACAGATAACAGTACAGGAGTTGAAAAAATAATTAATTAACACTAGACTCCCCGAGTTGTGGGTTGTAATATGAAACATGTAGATCTTAGGTCAAGCCGTCATTACATACGGCGACGGAGAGGTACAAGATGCAGCGAAACATAGATCTAAAAATATTTTTCAGTGAAACAGTTTTCATTAGATAAGAACTTCACCGCACTGAAGTTTGAACCGTACGCAAAGACAGGACAGTCCGCTGTTTATAAAACTTTAACGACCCTTTTCATCTTAGTTTTATGGAAACCATATAAAGTCGACTTCGGTGACAGCATCAATGAATTCGCCATAGCTATCCGGCAGTTCAGAATCCTCAGTTCATTTCAACAGCATTCCGCTGCCAAACGGCGCTTGTTTAGAAAGGGGGGGGGGGGAGGCTGTGTCCTCTTTGCCAAATAAGTGCGACCTTTATTTGGCAACGCTTCGCAGGCCGATGTCCTGCCCGCTGGGAAATAACCGGCCATGTTATTTTACAATCTCGTGCAAAATGCCCCATAGTGATAATAATCAAGCGTAATGACTATTACTAATTTACAGTATTATATTTAACCCCGTCAAAAAAGATGGGTATCATAAGTTTGACGCTAATGTCTGTCGGTCTGTCTGTCTGTCTGTGTGTCTGTGGCATCATAGCGCTCGAACGGATGGACCTATTTCCATGCAGTTTTTCTTACGTAAATGCAAGTCTCCGTGCAGTGGTTTTTAGCTATATGTTTGATGAAAATCGGTTGAGCCGTTGAAAAGTTATTGGGGATTTACGCTTGAAAGTTAGGGCTTTCTCTAGCAAATAATAGATGGCGCTACAGGCTACAGATATTCATATAGTGACCAGTAGCGAAACTACCGACAATATTTCGGTAGTTCCGCTACGCATCACTAGATGGTGTTCTTGACTTGACAATCGGGGTTTTTTTAATTTGCTTAACAAATAAACTTGTTAAATTTCATATGAATGATAGAATAAATTGATTTTACTTGAAAATGCAAATAAATAATACTATTTAGTTTTTTTGTTTGCTCCTAAGTCTATGAATACCGTCACATACACGTGATTTCAACGACAGCCAATCAAATGCGGTTGATTTTCATATCGTTTATTGAACAAGCGAGCGAAGCTAAGTCTGCGTGAACAAACCGGCGTTCGTAAATATGTGAGTTTGTATGTTCTTTAGATGATAACTTTAGTAATTTTGAAATTCACATACTTTAGATTTTACGTTCGAACATGAGCCATAACAGTCAAAGAGATGCCGAGATAAGGGGTCCGCGAGTTCACAGTTCGGGGTGAACTGCTAGTTTATTCAAAACCAAAAATATAAGCAATTCAATACTGAAGTCGTGAAGTAACTAAAAAAAGAAGTCGTCAAAAAGTAACTAAAAAGTATAGAGTAAAACTATTCTTGTGCCACAGTGGACTCTTTTCTAAGGGATACTAACTGCTTGCTGTTTACGATACTAATGAAGACCAATTCAGCGCGTGCTATAATAAAGCAGCTGCAATCCACCAGGATTTCTCAGTTTTGGCAGCGGCGGGGCCGAGGGAAGCGCGGGCCTCCTCCTGCAGGTAACGCTCCGCAATCAGACCGCATTCAGCGACGCCCCGCGCCCGACACGCGCCGCGGCGGTGATTACACGACTCCAACTATCTTAAACGTGGACCAAAGCAGGACGGTTCACAAGACGTCGTATTTGAAATACTAGGAATATCCGCTTGAATGTCACATTTTTTCATAAATAAATGCTTTATGCTTTTCCATGTTATTCATGTTATAAAATCAATAACAAATCTATATTCTCGTTAAACGAATATTTTCCGTCTTCCATAAATGATGAAATAAAATATATACCTACTTAAGGGGAAGAAAACAGCAAGCATGATTTTGGTTCAGTCATGGGATGCGACAGTCTAAAGGAATCTAATAAGCTAGGGTCATGAGATAGAACGACCCCCGTCCTCCATCTGCGTAGCGTCGCGAAGCGTAATACGTGCAAATGAAATACGGCGGCCATTAAAACTCACTCTGCCGTTATATTTCACGGCGGACCCGAGTAAAATAAAAAACATTTGGACGTTACGCTCCGCACTCCTCCTCACACAGTAAGGAAAGTACGGAAATTATTTTTCAAATAACTCGAGCTTTAGCAACCTGAATGTGCACAAAATATTAAAGGTTCTTATGGCTAAACAGCGGGTCTATATTGGCTCACATAAAATTATAAATCATATTCTTTATCTTACTACCGATTAGTGTTCATAATAATCACTCTTTATAAATTTTTTTAATCATTCATTTTTATTACTACCAACGGAGCTCATAACATTTAGTGATCATATTTTTTTATTAATACTGTTACTACCAACAACAAGCTTATAATTTCTTTTTCCAGAACTCTTTTCTTCATAATATTCAGTGATCATATTGCTTTAATTAATAATGTTGTTGCTAAGAACATACTTCAACTCATAATATCGTTATTCAGAATATTTTACTTTATAACAGACAATAACCATAATTTTTGTATTAATTATTCGCTTCGCTTCCTCGACTCGCGCGCGTTTGGGTTCACAGTTCTAACCTAATCTAAAAATACTTTTCTGGCAGCAAATGCTTACTTGCATGCAGCATGCAAGCAATCATGCAAGTATTTCTGGGTGGCTCCATCAGAAGACTCGCTTCGTCGGCCCTTCAATTCATTCGTGCACTCGACCTCGCTCCACTTAAGAGGTCGGCGGCTCGCTTCGCTCGTGCCCTCATTTCTCTCAGGACCTCCTTCGCGAGCCTCTGGTTCCACGCTAAGGAATAACACTCTAGTATAAGGCAATCTTGAGCCACGTGCTCGGGGTGCTTTAAGTCAGATCTGTAATTTATGAAGATTTTAGGAATAATATTATTAGTAGTGCGCAACAAACTATAATTTTAACCGAATCGAAGGGCACCCGAGTGTGTCTGCTTTTCTATCAAAAATTATTTTCTCGCGCTTCGCCGGCGGCTGCCGGGGCACGCTCGCTTCTTTCGCTCGTCTCGCGCGCTGTTGGGGTCAGAAACTATATGAAAATAAATATATTAGTAAAAAAACGTATGATTATAGACTTTATGATTTTCAATAATATGGATTCAAACAATTATTATTAAAAAAATATAAAACCAAATATTAAAATAAAGCGAATTTATGAATATTAAAGTTATTTATACAAATGTTAGCTAGCAACTGTTTTAACGTATTTAGTCAATTTATCATTTTCTGCAGGTACATTCCCAGATGCACTAAAGCTATCAGTAGTAAAGCCATTCTTTAAAAAAGGTAACAGAAATGAAATTAATATATAATTATCGCCCAACCACCTAATACCAATCTTATCAAAGATTTTTGAAAAATGCATGTACATCAGATTAATTCACTATTGTAACAAGTATAATATAATAAAGCACGAGCAATTTGGATTCTAGGCGCATAAATCGACAACATTAGCTACGTATACTTTAATAAAAACTATAATGACCAATCTTAACAACGATTTTATGACTACAGGATTATTTTTTGATTTATCTAGCGCTTTTGACTTCGTTTTTCATGACCTATTATTAAACAACTTGGAATCTATAGGAATTAGAGGCCCAGCACATCAGGGGTTGTCTTCGTACTTGAAAGACAGAAAACAATGTGTTGTTATTAAAAAAATAGACGAGAATAAAGAAATGAAAGATTATGCATCTGAATACAAAAGTAAAAAATATGGCATCCCACAGGGAAGTATCCTAGGTCCAATTCTATTTTTAATTCATATAAATAAAACAACTGACATTATTAATTATAAATGTATATTATATGCTGATGATATATCAATAATAGTGACAAGCAAAAAATGTATTGACTCGAGAACACAACATGAAAAGGACATAAATAAAACCATTGACAAAATCACTGAATGGCTTAAATTAAATAATTTACGAATAAATTTAAATTAATCATTCTATATACAATTTAAAAAAATCCTACCTAAAATTAGAGAAGTAACGCAAACAACATTTTTAGGCGTAATCATTGACCAACATTAGAATTGGAAAGGACATATAGATAATGTGTGCAGTAAAATAAATAAATTTGTATACGCTCTGAAACAAGTTAGAAACATTACTAATAATCAGACGGCTATTACTACGTATTATATCGAATCCACGTTACACTATGGGATTATAGTATGGGGCAATAGTACAGATATTCAAAAAGTATTTATTGCACAAAAAAGTGTATTCGTACAATTTGTGGATTACCACCACGTAATGCTCTGCCTGCCTCTGCCATCACTTTATGTTTATGAAGTATGCATGTTTGTCTATAAGCATAAATCACTGTTTAAAAAAGCTAGAGATTTATATCACCGTAATACTAGAAATCCGAATAGACTGGTTTTAGACGCTGCTCCTAAATTTGAAAAATACAGAAGTAGTTTTTCATATATGTGTATACAAATATTCAACAAATTGCCAGAAGAACTAAAGATTTTAAATGTCAGGCTCTTTAAGAAAAAAATGTATAAATGGCTTGTTGACAAAAACTTTTATAGCCTCAGACAATTCTTGGACTACTAATATTTGCATGCTATTACTACTAGCAAAACATGTTTGTTCATAAAGATATGATTATGATAATGAAATAATTAAGAGTATCGATTATTAGTATAAACAAATATATGAAAACAAATATTAGTAAAAAATAAGTGTATCATTAGTGATAATCTGAATTTCAATGATTATAATTTTTAATTAGTTTTTAATTTACTTATAAATGATCATTATGATTAAATTGTATGAGAAATATTTTCAGACCTCCGATAATAGAAATAGAAAAGTTATGTAAGACAATGCGCACCCTTCAACAGCAGACAAGCCAAATACCTAGTTTGTAATAGAATGACTAGTGAAGACGGAGGTAAAAATTTCAAAACAAATGCACGAAACGCATCTCCATTTGAATAGACTATCAGAGAAGCGATTTTTGGCTTTGAGAGTCAAGCGACAGCTTTCTGTTTGATCTCGTGTCATGTTGATTTATTAACTAACGATGACTCCTTCTTTGGTTTCTGTAATTTGCAGCCGCGCCGGCTTGAGAAATGAGGGCGATGATTATGAGCCGGCACCTGCCGCTGCCGCTGCCGCTGCCGCCCGTGTCGGCTGCCGCTCCGACCTTGTTACAGTTAAGAAATGGCCGCGATAAATATCCCAAGTAGATGTTTCGCAAACAAGTCCGCAGGCGGGCGCTCCGCGCGCGCCACGCTGACGGATATCATCCGATGCAATTCCATTTCCTACAAATATTTCCACTTGCACATTTTTCAACCTTTAAAATTATCGCCGCAAACTTTCTTGTAATATAAAAATTCGACTTCAAATATAATGCGCTTCTTTACACACTAAAATACAGACAATTCTCAAATAAATCTTAAGCGATTTATATTATAAAAGTATGGTTTTAATTCGGAAATAAGTCACTTCAAAAATCAAGCACAATAAAATATAAGGGGTTTAAAAAGCAGCGTGCAAGTATATTTAAAATTTGAGGAGTCTTCGCGGTGAGTAATGAGGGGATCGGCGCGGGCGGTGGGGGGCGCCGGAGGAGGCGCTCTACAGCTAATTGATGGCCGGCGTTACGGCAGGTGACCTCGCTCTGCTGCTCCGGGACTTTCTTAAGTTTTAGCTTATTGAGAAAACATTCAAAAGAGTTAAAACAAAGACGCTATTTTTCTTGTCACGGTCATGTATTTTTCTTCACATGTCCAGTAAGGGGGCACGTGAATGAGATTTCGAAATCCTACTTATGTAAAGGTACTCTTACACATTCAAATGGTTATTTACATTGCGTTTATCTCGTATACAATATTTAATAATTTCTCTTATTTTTATTATTTTTCTCAAAGTATTATATTATACTAACAAAATAAAGGTTTATTCTTTAAATAAGGGTTGGTTTTTATTAAACAACCTAAAATTATACCAAAAACCATTCTATTCCAATACAATTCAAACCAATGGATTGTGTTCAACTCATCTCACATAAATGTATACGGTAACAGTGTCTCGATATGTAGCAAGTTTCCGCGGCTGTCGCGCCGCCGCCGCCGCAGTGTCGCGCGACGCCGCACAACTTTATCCAGTGCGCGGTAGTGCACACCACAATGCTGCACAGATTATTCCGCCGGCCATTGTTGCGGCCGTCACGTCGCGCCGCAACAATGCAGCTGTGACGGGCAATCTGATGTTGTGATGCTGCAGTAACACAATGCAAACAACTAAACGAATTTTTGTAAGAGGACTGTAATATATATAGCTGCGTTGGCACGAGTATTGCTACGCAGAATAGGTGTTGTGATAAATACGGCAGATAATTTATCGTAAAAATATGATTGAACGAGCGAGCCAAGCGAATGACTGTCAAACGAGAACCTATGATGTGTGTGTACACTTGTTTGACAATAACTCGGGTATTTTTGATCAAAACTTCATGCATAGGTAAGAAAAAAATAACTTTGTATTTTAAATACGAGCCTTGTAAAATTTTTAAGATTCGGGTGATTAATAAGGACTTTTAGCTATGTATTTCATATTGTTAAAGAAAGACAGCTGACATAACGCCCTTGTTAGTGAAGGAGACAAACATAACTGCCCGCTGCGCCGCGGGCGCGGGCTCGACACTCGCAATTTTCCGCAAAGTGCGGTCGCAGATCCGCGCCCCGGTCATTTTTCATCCGACACCGCCACCAATCACAGATTAACGTAATAGAGGTCACATTTTTTCAAATGAATTCTATCAAAATAGGTATTTAACAAAAATCCGTAATACTTATGGCAGAAAGTCCAACTGATACAACCATAGGCTACTAGCCGCTTTGCCATAGAATAATAAATTAACCTACAATTATCAAGCTTTCGACAGAATATAAATTATTCTCGAACCTAAATGTCGAAAGCTTGAATTCTGTGTTTTGTTTTAGTCGGTTTTCTCACGCACCATATGTCTCGATTCTACTTCTAAGAATAACTTTGTCTCTGTGCCGCGTCTACCGTGCGCCGCCACGCCGCGCCACACGTCTATAGATCGCCGCCACGCCGCGCCACACGTCTCGTTATCGGTCTGCATTGAGCGGTCGTCGATCAATCTTTCGAAGGAGCTCTGACACGGGCTTCGGAAAGCCCCAGTGTTTAACGCGTCTATATTCAGAGGTCGGATATGGAGTAATGCATTTAGCTGATAAAGGTCTGATTTGAAAGGTTTTTTGAAAGAAAGACGAATTGAAAGCCTGCATATTTCCGCATTCTCGATCATGTTCGGGTAATTTATTTTTAACAATTGCGAACTTAATTCATTTAAGTTTAATTCGTCAGTTCATGTACCTAGTTTTTTAAAAACAGTATCGAATAAAATAAAATGATAGATAGATAATTATTTTATAGATATCCAAAAGACACACATAATTACACTCACATTAAATAAGTACAGAATAAAAATAATAACAAACAAAACACAATTTACGGTACTATGTGTGCCGCAGCTATAGCAAAGGGTTGTGGCTCAGCGATACGTTTGCTCGGAGAACAAACCACTGGTTTTCAGCCATCACCTTGAGATCCACAGGGACGCGTGCAACAATACCATAGGTGTTAATGCTATTATAATAAATTATCAACATTTTGTTTTTTTTTCTAGCCATTCAGGTCCCATTGTTGGGCAAAAGCCTCCCCTTGTTGTTTCCAGTTGTTCGTTTCCCGTCTTCTGGAATCCACATGGTCGTTATGTGAGCCCATCTGTCCGGCGCCATTCGGAAAACGTGACCCGCCCAGTCCCATTTCAATCTGGCACCTTCCTTCCAACGTCGACCACTTGGGTGATGGAGCGCAGCTTATCAACATATATGCAAGAAAATCATATCATATTCATTAAAAATACATATAAATATTAAATTGAATTTTAATAAAATTATTAAGAAATCAGCATCATAATTCGGGATAAACACATACACATTCATAGCAACCAAACCTCATTCTTAGCTTTATTTTCTCAAATGTACGTTACAATGTTGACACATTCAATATGGTTATAATCCATACAATGTACTTATTAGTATTTCTATTATAAATGATACATTTTGACGAAGGAAGAATGGGGACCCAAATATGCTCAGTGCTTATTTATCAAGAAAGTCAATAGAAAATAAAATAGAAAACCTTTAAAGGGACAACTTAAAAAACTGTAATTTTACTAAACTAAATTCAAGTAGATACATGTGTACCTGGTGATGGTGATGTTCCAGAAATTCGTATCGTAATAATAAATGACATAGAATTTGTTAGCCACCTCGTGTAAGGCAACCCGCGCCCCCCTCCCCCTTCCCGCGGCCGCAGATAACGCGCCTAATTGCAGACAACTCTGTTTGGACGAATTACCCGCTCCCCGAATCAGAACGCATTTCGCCACGGGTCGTTCCCAGATTTCCCAGTTCCTGACTCATCACAAAATCCTAGCAGCACCTATACACGGCATTTTTTCATTGGTTTTGGAGCCGAAGGCCACTTCATAAGGATCGTTAGTAAGACCTAATTAGCTAGTCAAAATAAAAATTCACAAACCAAAAATGTTGACTAAATCTCGAAGTACGTGGTCCCGATCGAAAATCATGTTCGCATCTTTTTTATCGAATGGCATACACACAAATTTCGATTACGTATATGGATAGAGGAATTTATCTACTGTACGGCATTTTATATTCCATAACTAAAGAAAAGTCAGCGTATATATATAATAATGTTCTTACGTATAATAATGCTCTTCCGTATACACCGCATCATTTACTTGTAGAACACTTCTTCACCATTCTGCTCCAGTAAACCAACTGCAAAAACCCAACTCAGGCATGTTAGCCAGTTATCTCATGGGAAATGTTTTTCCTTTATTTTTTTCCATTTCCAATACATAGGAATGCAGCCTCTTTCTTGCACGAGTTTATTATTGAGTAATTTGCACCAAAATTCTTTTTTGTATCATATCAGGAACAAGGTGATTCTGGAACAAACCCGCACTTAAGCGCGAGTGGCTTATTAGCGGGCGATTGTTGGGTTGGGGACCAACATGGGCAGACTTCGAGCTTTAAACGTGGACACCGCTCGCGTCACAGGACAGATGTTTTTATTATGAATTTGTTATAAGATATAGTATCGTTGTGTTAGTATCTCATAACACAACCCTCGAACTTACTTTGAGGCTAGCTCAATCTGTGTGATTAGTTCGTGTATATTTATTTATTATGAAGCGGGGATCTTGCCGTAAATTTCTAATTGATGACTGTATTATTTTACTTCAGACGTTATTCTTTGTTTGCTGAACACTTATTATAATAACTAAATAAATATATTAGAATCGCGTACTTTAGTACTGCATCTTGGATGCCTAAAAAATCCTTTTTATGATAGATTGAATGACCACAATGACCTAATGTTTTATTGAATAAAATGATAAGAATTTGGTTGTATATTTTACAATACGTCCTTTCATCTCATCTACTCGAAAAACTATGTTTTCATCCCAAAACATTTGGAGTTAAAGTTACTGCTTATTCTCTCGGGACTAAAAAGTGAAAAAGAAGATCTCTAGGAATTAAAACCAATTTGAAAACTGAACACGAGTGTAATCTTTGTTAAACCAAAAATATTGTTGGCTATCCAGCAAAAAAAAGAAGAATTTTGTTTTAAAATAAAAAATAATAGGCGCAGACTTGGTGATTTTTTAAATTTGGAATACATATCTTCGTCAACATGGATGAATGTAGTTAAACATTTTTTTCTACTCCTGTCTGTTATCTGTCTTTTAAATGGTCTTGAACACTAGATAGAACATAGATTATATGATTTCAGAAAAGTCTATAGTCTCTTCCTAATATAATAGCACATGTGTCGTTATTTCGCCAAAACGATACTCCTAGCCATAGACCTATAACTTTTTTCTTTAGATCTACCATACTGCCAACATAATAAAATCGTTATTTTAACATATGGTGCCATTTTTCAGACGTGGAGTCACTGAACAAATGGTTTTTTGTATGAAAAAACATTCGTTTAAGTGACTCCATGTTTCAAAAATGGCACTTTTGGTCACTAAGAAGACGTCAATAAAAAAAATGAAGTCTTCCATAGATACCTAGTATCTAGCAAACATATGGTAGTATTTCATACTTTTCTTTGTTTATTTTTGGATTTATTTTAGTAAATGTAGTCGTAGAAAAGGTATTGTATGCAACGTTGTATAAGTATGTCAAAAAATGCTCGATGGCGTCTCCTTATTTATGAACCTTCTTATAAAACTGTTGCATAAAATAGTATTATGTTCTTCGCTTCGGAAAAAGAAGTAAGTAGGTATAATAAAAAAAGCGCAAGTTTTCTCTTTGATTTAAGTAATTACAGAAGTTATAGGTTATTTCTATTGAAATGTAATTATTTGTGTAAATATGAATACTTTTTTGTGAGTTTAATATGTGAATAGTTATCAAGTTTACTTATAAAAATAAAAAGATATGAAGGAGCACGCAAACAAAGTTATGAGTGAACATTTTATCCATAGAGCAACACGAACTTCACGGAAGATTTTCAGCTGGTGGTGGAAAAAAGGAGGGAAACTTAAAGTGGCGCGCGCGTTTTAAATTTTCGGAAAATATAATAATTAATAATTTAATTATGGTTTCTTACTTGTAAAAGTGTAAATTAGTGCGTTTGTACATAAGGAAAATGGACGCGAGTGTAGGGGGTGGGGACAAAGCACCCAACCCCATGAACGAAAAACGTAAAAGGACACCGGAGGACTCTGGTGAAAAAAGCGGCGGGGTGAGGAAAATTGATTTCTTCCTTACTATAAACCACAATATACACGTCTTTACCCAGAAAATTCTATGAACGTCGATTTTAAGGTGTTTGTCCAAAGTGATGGCATGGAGAAAATTGGTAATAAAAGTCCAATTTACTCAAACCATATATTCACAACGGAAGTCAAAAGAGCTGTAGGAATTCAAAGAGTAAATGCAAATAAAATTGCGGTTATTTTTAAGCAATTTAATAACGCCAATAACTTTATCTGCAACACAACATTTTTGAATAAGTACAATATAAAAGCATTAATACCAGCAGCTCACATTGAAAAAACTGGAGTAATAAGTCACGTAACTACAAATATTTCTAATAAGGAGCTATATACAAAGCTTTCATCTCACTATGAAATAATAGCAGTAAGAAGATTTATGAAGACAACCAACCAAAAAATCAAAAGCAAGCATTACATTTCTGTCCAATACTCTTCCTGATATGGTACAATACAATTTATTATCATACAGAGTCTTTGAATATGTATCACCGTTGCAACAATGTTACACATGCTTAAAATTTAATCATTCGGCCAAGGTTTTTAATGGCAAACAACGCTGAAGCTGTTACGGTGGTGAGCATTTATATAATAATTGTGACAAACCAACAGAGCTTAGCTGCGCTAACTGTGGAGGTGCTCATGTGGCTATATCTAAAGAATGTCCAATTAAACAGAAAAAGATTGAGAAAAAAAAACCAAATTACATATTCTAGCATTCTAAGTAAACCTAAGAATAGCCAAGAGTTTCCTCCTCTGCCTTCGACTACCATCCCTAAAGCAGCAAATAATTTTGTAAATAGATCATATTCTAAGACTACTTTAAATAATGTAGAAACATCTGTAGATAATATTAAACTCACTGTACAGCATGTAAATAGTAATTCTGTGGCATCAAAGGATGTCGTTGGTCAGTTGTTGAACAAAAATGACCTCACAATGGTTATAGTTCGCACTTTAGTTCAGCTTGCCAACAACAATGATAACAAACCTGTGCCTACAACAACTATTAAAGATTTGCTTTTCAAAAACCTTTCATCTTAATGGATATAACACCTAATACCACACACAAAAACTTACGAATTGCACAATTTAACATTCAGAAAATAAATATTAAGAAACCCCTGTTAATTAATCACCTAAATAAACAAAATATTGACATTTGTTTAATAAATGAAACTTGGTTAAAAGAAAATAATAACTTTCACATTCCTGGATACAACTTTCATTATAAAAACGCCACAAATGAACATAGTAGAGTGGCGTTGCTAATAAAGCCTTATCTTAAGTATAAATTGTTACAAACTACATTTTATCAAGACATTTAAACCATTGTCATTCTGAAATTGGTAATATTACTATCCAATGTGTGTATTTTCCTCCTACTCACAGAAACATTAGACTAAATAAATTACATAACATGATAAGAGCTCTGCCTAAACCTATTTTTGTAGCTGGCGATTTTAATGCCCATCATATTGCATTTGGATGTATGACTACTAAAAATCGAGGACAACAATTATATGACATAATTGATTAGCTAGACTTATGCATCCTTAATAATGGTTCCACAACTAATATGCACTACCTAAATAAAAATCCTTCTGCTGTTGATGTTACATTTACTAGTCCATGCCTTGCACTACTTTGTATGTGGTCTGTACACGATGACAATATGGGAAGTTATCATTTCCCAACCATAACTGAAATTGTATTTAGTATTGATAGATTTCAAGTAAATCCACCTGTAGAAAAATTTCTATATAAAAAAACCAACCGGGATCATTACCATAGGCTTTCTAAATCTCAGTTTTCAGATATAGATCCACTATATTCATATGATACATTCTGTGAATTACTTAATGACTTCAAGCTAAAATGTATTTCTAAATTTAGCAAATCCACAACTTTTGTAACTAAACCACCTGTACCTTGGTGGAATGAAAAATGTGAAAAGGTTGTACGGGACAGCCGACAGAAATAATAGTACATAGGCCATAATTGTTATAAGTTCAAATAAAATATGTATTTATAGTATTTTTATTCCCCCATAGTTGATAAGTTTATAGGTAAATAGATAATAGTAGGTACAATTATGTTATTGTAAATAAACAGATTTCTCTTTGGTGTTTTTATTCCCCGCCAGATAAGACAGCAATAGGTAGGAAAATAAAACATAGGTCTGATAGCAATCAGAATCTGATAAGCTTTCATAGTAATAGTTCTATCGGATTATTTTAAGATAAGAAATTGTATATAGTTTTTATCAATAAAAGCCTATGTACTAAGAGTGTGAACGAAACGCGGACAGAGGGGCGCGCGCGGGGGGAAGCGCATCGCAGCTTCTCATTGGCGCGTTCAGTCGCTTGTATCGCAATAGTTAAAACTCGCGAATTATAGAATAAATATAACGGCCGTACCCCGCACCCGGCACTTCACGCGCTCTTCACTTCGCACTACGCAGCACTTCGCCTTCGACTACAGATCGGACAGTGGGAACAGCAAGACAGTGGAAATAGGAAATAGGAAGCCACTCTGTCCGCCCGTACGTTCGTCTTTCGTTCACGCTCGCCGTACCGCTGGGTATACTCTCGAGTACTACGTGTTTCATTGAGTTACCCCTATTCTATTTCTTTGATACATTTCATTTCTTTGACATATCCCGTTTCTTCGAGTCGGTACGGCTGGAGCGACCGCGATCAACCGCGTCGTGTCACAGCGAACAGAGACAGAAACAACAAAGAGACCAACGTGTGGGAAATCGCATAGCAAGGCGTAGGTTCGACACCCAGCGCAACGAGTGTACGGTTCGTCACGTACATTGATGGTCATTCGGAGCCGGATAGAAGACAGCGTTGGATCTACGCCCACTCAAGAATAGAAGATGCCAGTCACCAGGTCGACGTCCGGTCGGGGCGAGCGCACACCGAGAGCAGCGCCAGAGGCTGCCGCGCCCGTACAGCCGTCATCGGACCAACCTGCCGTCGCTACAGAACCCGCCGTGTCGCCGCCACGAGACTCCGAGCTATCGTCGGAGGTGATAGCGTCGTCGCACGGCACCACGACTACAGAAGAAACCCACACTTGGTCTCATGGAACTACAGCAACTACAACAGCGAAGTCGTCACAGTCACACAGCACCGCCGTGAGAGAAGCCCCGCCGCGCCCCTCCGCCTCCGTCGTCGCCGCGGGAACCGCTCTCTCGCCGCCTCAGTCAACCGCAGCTTGCTATCACAGATCAAGCCCACAACCCATCGCCTGCAACGCATCAAGACACCACGGCGCCAACAGCTCAAGCCACAGTCGCGCCGCCCGTCATCGTACAACCGATGTTGCAGCCTACAGTTCAGCGCGCGGCACCCCCACCGACCCCGCGCGCCCCTCCGATGCCCGTTTCGCCACCGGCGGGAGAAAACACTACAGTAGCCGTTCGCCAGCCTCAAACCATCGACATCACCGAGCTCGCGAATGCATTCGCCCTCGCCGCGCGATCGGGATCCCGTCACGTGCAAGAATTGCCTCCGTACTACGGATCGTATCAAGAGTAGTTATCGTTTCGTGCCGCATATCAAGAAACAGCTCAGCATTACTCCGATACCGACAACATGGCCCGCCTTCGTCGCAGCTTACGTGGGAAAGCCAAAGAAGCCGTCGAGACGCTACTTATTCACACAGGAAGACCCGATGTCATCATAAAGACGCTCGAGTCCCGTTTCGGTCGTCCGGACACCATCGCAATCTCCGAGTTGGAGCGCCTGCGTTCACTGCCGCGCCCCAACGACACGCCCAAGGACATCTGTATGTTCGCTACTCGAGTGGTCAACATCGTAACAGCGCTTCAAGCTCTCGGCAAGATTTATTACGTGTACAACCCGGAAGTCACAACGAAGACAGTCGACAAGCTTCCTACGACGCTGCGATACCGCTGGTACGACTTCGAAGCGGAACAGAGTGAAGAGGAAGCGGACTTAGTCAAGCTATCGCGATTTCTACAGCGCGAAGCAGACAGATTCGGCCGACATGCTCTACCTGAGGCGATACCTGCACACACGGATACGAGGATACAACAGCGGCGGGAGCGTCAACAGAAAACATTCACCGCAACGGAGCCGCCGAAACCTACTACACAGAAAAAGGAGTGTGTGGTCTGCGCCAAACCCGGTCATCATCCCTCCGCATGTCAACAGTTCATAGAAGCGGATCCGAATGGAAGATGGAACCTGGCAAAGTCGAAGAGATTGTGTTTCCGCTGTCTCACCTATCGTCATCGAGGTCACACGTGTGAGAAGAAATCCTGTGACGTCGACGGATGCACACGCTCTCATCACAGCCTACTTCACTTCGAAAAGAAGAAAGAAGAATCCAGTGAAATTGTCGCCTCAACATGGTCATCGAGGAAGTGCGCGCACGCCTTCCTAAAAATAGTTCCAGTTCGTCTCACCGGCCCGAAAGGCGAAGTTTCAACCCACGCTCTGTTGGACGACGGTTCAACAATATCTCTCCTCGACGAAGAAATAGCTCAGAAGATTGGCGCAAGAGGACCGCTTGACCCTCTACATATAGAAGCCATCGGGAAGACAGAAGTAGACGCTACGCAGTCGCGACGTGTATCATTCACCATCCACGGGGCAAACAACAGTTACAGAATGCAAGCGCGCACGCTCAACGGCCTGCATTTATCGCCTCAACGCATCACCGACAAGGACCTAGCCGGCTGCAGTCACTTCACAGACATCGCCAACGACCTCAAGTATCAAGATGCGACGCCCAAGCTACTCATCGGGCAAGACAACTGGCACATGTTACTCGCCACAGAAGTTCGAAGAGGTCGACGCGATCAGCCGGTCGCATCGCTTACATCGTTAGGATGGGTTCTACACGGCGCGCACACGCGAACACTAGGACAGCGCGTACATTATATCAACCATATCGTCGAGCCGAGGAACACAGAAGAAATCGACGTCGACAACAGAATGGACGAACAGCTGAAAAATTACTTCGCGTTGGAGTCCCTCACAATAGCACCGAAACAACCACGCAGCGACCCCGAACAGCGAGCACTCGTCATTTTAGAAGAAAATACACAGCAACGAGACGACGGGCACTACGAAACAGCGCTGCTTTGGAAGTCAACAGATGTTGTGATGCCGAACAATTACAAAAACGCCTATAGACGATTGTTATCTACAGAAAGAAAAATCGACAGGGACCCCCAACTCAAAATGAAGTACGAAGAACAGATGGACGCACTCATCACGAATGGTTATGCCGAGCGCGCGCCGCCAAGATCGCCTGACAACAGAAGAACGTGGTACCTGCCCCATTTCGCCGTGCTCAATCCTATGAAGCCTGGGAAGGTACGAGTGGTACACGACGCCGCAGCGAAAACGATGGGAACTTCGCTCAACGATTGCCTGCTCACCGGCCCCGACCTCCTGCAGTCTCTACCCGGCGTGCTCATGCGTTTCCGACAGCATCCAGTAGCCGTAATGGCCGACATCAAGGAAATGTTCATGCAAGTCAAGATAAGGACAGAAGATCGTGACGCACTGAGGTACCTGTGGCGGGGGCCGAAGAGGGGGGATCATCCACCGGAAGAATATAGGATGACTTCGCTTATATTCGGCGCGACGTCATCGCCAGCTACAGCAATCTACGTCAAGAACATGAACGCGAAACAGTTTCAAGATTCCCATCCGGCCGCCTACGATGCAGTCATCCGAAACCACTATGTTGACGATTACTTACAAAGTTTCCCGAGTGAAGAAATGGCGATCAAGACAGCGAGCGACGTGCGCGATATACATCGGCGGGCACACTACGAGCTGCGTCAATGGACATCGAACTCAGCGCGCGTACTACAGGGCTTAGGCGAAGCCAACACAGCACAGACAGTCATCAGTCTACACGACGGGTCGAAAACTGAAAGAGCTCTTGGACTAATTTGGAAGCCGAATACAGATGAGCTCGCCTTCAATTTAGACTTGGCGCGCCTACCACAGGAAATAGTCAACAACAGCAAGCCTACGAAGAGGGAGATACTCAAGGTGGTTATGTCTCTGTTCGACCCGCTCGGATTCGCATCCATCGTGACAACGCGCGCGAAACAACTTCTACAAGAAATATGGAGAAGAGGAACCGGTTGGGACGAGCCAGTGGATGAAGATATAGTGAAGCAGTGGCAAGAATGGATGTGTCATCTCCGCGCTCTTCGTAACATCACCATTCCAAGAAGTCTACAGGGGTACAGCGACGCACAAAGAAGAGAACTCCACGTGTTCGTCGATGCCAGCGAGGCCGCCTACGCCGCTGCGCTGTACTGGAGAATAGTTCATCCGAACGGCGAGATATCGCTATCACTGGTTCTCGCCAAAGCACGCGTCGCACCTATTAAGGTCACGTCAACGCCTCGTCTGGAACTTCAGGCCGCAGTTATGGGGTGTCGCATGGCCGCGGCGGTCACAGAAGAACATGACAGCAAGCCGGACGAGAAGACATTTTGGACTGACAGCAAGACAGTGCTGACGTGGATCAAGAACGGCGCGCGTACCTACCGGCCATACGTCGCTCACCGCATCGCCGAGATCGAAGAAAACAGCACAGTCGGCGAGTGGCGATGGGTACCTACGAAGTTGAACGTCGCAGATGACGCTACGCGGGATGTACCACAAGATCTCGACAACAATCACCGCTGGTTTCGAGGTCCTGAGTTTCTGCGCCAAAATCCGTCTACGTGGCCGTCCGACAGCCCTACGCCTATAGAAAAAACAGGGGAAGAAAAAACATGTCACATCACAGTACAGAAGACATCGGCCGCCCTACGGGAATGCACTCCAGACGTCCACAGGTTTTCCCGGTGGGAGCGGTACCTACGCTCCACTGCGCGGGTCCTACAGTTCATCGATTTAACCAGAAAAAAGAAGACAGAATCCGTGCATTTCAAGCGCACGCGCAAAAACACAGAAAAAGATCCGACGTGGCGCAACATCGAAAAACGCAACTCACAGAAGAAAATCGCAATACAGAAGAGTGAAAATCAACAGCGACAGTACCTACAGATTCCCGCCACAACACTACGCGCCGCCGAAAAGTTAATAGTACGAGCGAGCCAGCAAGAAAGTTTTGCAAGCGAAATTACATCTCTCGCAGGCGGGAAGGAAACGAGCAACAATAGCCGACTGCGCCCTCTAGCGGTCGAACTCGTCAATGGAGTGATAACGATAAGGTCAAGAATAGCAGCTGTTATCAATGTCGAAGATAGTACGAAGAGACCGCCGGTTTTGGACGGGGACCACTACGCAACACGACTCTACATAGAATATATAGACAACTACATCACGCCGGCGTAGAGACGACAATCAACGAGTGTCGACAAAATTATTGGATTTTACGCCTGCGGCCGACAGCGCGGGCTATCATTCATCGCTGCATTCCGTGTCGTATCAGAAGAGCTACGCCGCCATCCCCGCCCACCGGTGACCTACCGCATTGTCGACTCGCGCATCACAAACGACCCTTCACCTACTCTGGATGGGACTACTTCGGGCCACTCACAGTTACAGTCGGGCGAAGCACACAGAAGCGCTACGTAGCATTGTTTACATGCCTAACAACGCGCGCCGCACACTTAGAGGTCGCCGCATCGCTCAGCACAGACTCCGCAGTACTGGCCTTCCGAAGGTTCATCGCAAGAAGAGGATGCCCTACAGAAATGTGGTCAGACAATGGTACTAATCTCCGAGGTACAGCATCAGAACTCCGCGAGGCAGCCAAGGCAACAGAAGAAGAGGCTAACAAGAGGTCAATCAGCTGGAGGTTCATACCCCCCGGATCTCCCTTCATGGGGGGGGCATGGGAGCGCCTCGTCCGTAGCGTGAAGACAGCGCTAAACTCCGTCCTGCACGAGCGACATCCCTCAGAAGAGACACTCGCCACGCTTCTCGCCGAGGCCGAATATACAGTTAACAGTCGGCCACTTACGCACGTCTCGGTCAGCCCTGAGGATCCTGAGGCCATCACCCCTAACCACTTTCTCCTGGGTGGTTCAGCGCGAACTCCGAGCCCCGGCACTTTCGACGACAGCGACCTCATCGGGCGCCCCCACTGGCGCGCCTCACAACGTCTTGCCGACCTATTTTGGGCAAGATGGCTACGAGAATACCTGCCAGACTTACAGCACAGGCGGGAGCCCCACGCTAAGGGCCCCGCAATCCGAGCCGGCGATGTCGTCCTAATCGCCGATGGGACCCTGCCACGTAACACATGGCCGCGTGGTATCGTCATCGCCACACACCCCGGACCGGACGGAGTCACCAGAGCGGTCGACGTGAGGACGAAGGGCGGAATCCTGCGGCGACCCACAAAGAAACTGGTGATCCTGCCTACGGCGTCGGCTGCCCTTCAGGAAGATCAAGAATGCGACGACCTGGCGGACGACGCACGGCGGGAGGATGTACGGGACAGCCGACAGAAATAATAGTACATAGGCCATAATTGTTATAAGTTCAAATAAAATATGTATTTATAGTATTTTTATTCCCCCATAGTTGATAAGTTTATAGGTAAATAGATAATAGTAGGTACAATTATGTTATTGTAAATAAACAGATTTCTCTTTGGTGTTTTTATTCCCCGCCAGATAAGACAGCAATAGGTAGGAAAATAAAACATAGGTCTGATAGCAATCAGAATCTGATAAGCTTTCATAGTAATAGTTCTATCGGATTATTTTAAGATAAGAAATTGTATATAGTTTTTATCAATAAAAGCCTATGTACTAAGAGTGTGAACGAAACGCGGACAGAGGGGCGCGCGCGGGGGGAAGCGCATCGCAGCTTCTCATTGGCGCGTTCAGTCGCTTGTATCGCAATAGTTAAAACTCGCGAATTATAGAATAAATATAACGGCCGTACCCCGCACCCGGCACTTCACGCGCTCTTCACTTCGCACTACGCAGCACTTCGCCTTCGACTACAGATCGGACAGTGGGAACAGCAAGACAGTGGAAATAGGAAATAGGAAGCCACTCTGTCCGCCCGTACGTTCGTCTTTCGTTCACGCTCGCCGTACCGCTGGGTATACTCTCGAGTACTACGTGTTTCATTGAGTTACCCCTATTCTATTTCTTTGATACATTTCATTTCTTTGACATATCCCGTTTCTTCGAGTCGGTACGGCTGGAGCGACCGCGATCAACCGCGTCGTGTCACAGCGAACATAGACAGAAACAACAAAGAGACCAACGTGTGGGAAATCGCATAGCAAGGCGTAGGTTCGACACCCAGCGCAACGAGTGTACGGTTCGTCACGTACATTGATGGTCATTCGGAGCCGGATAGAAGACAGCGTTGGATCTACGCCCACTCAAGAATAGAAGATGCCAGTCACCAGGTCGACGTCCGGTCGGGGCGAGCGCACACCGAGAGCAGCGCCAGAGGCTGCCGCGCCCGTACAGCCGTCATCGGACCAACCTGCCGTCGCTACAGAACCCGCCGTGTCGCCGCCACGAGACTCCGAGCTATCGTCGGAGGTGATAGCGTCGTCGCACGGCACCACGACTACAGAAGAAACCCACACTTGGTCTCATGGAACTACAGCAACTACAACAGCGAAGTCGTCACAGTCACACAGCACCGCCGTGAGAGAAGCCTCGCCGCGCCCCTCCGCCTCCGTCGTCGCCGCGGGAACCGCTCTCTCGCCGCCTCAGTCAACCGCAGCTTGCTATCACAGATCAAGCCCACAACCCATCGCCTGCAACGCATCAAGACACCACGGCGCCAACAGCTCAAGCCACAGTCGCGCCGCCCGTCATCGTACAACCGATGTTGCAGCCTACAGTTCAGCGCGCGGCACCCCCACCGACCCCGCGCGCCCCTCCGATGCCCGTTTCGCCACCGGCGGGAGAAAACACTACAGTAGCCGTTCGCCAGCCTCAAACCATCGACATCACCGAGCTCGCGAATGCATTCGCCCTCGCCGCGCGATCGGGATCCCGTCACGTGCAAGAATTGCCTCCGTACTACGGATCGTATCAAGAGTAGTTATCGTTTCGTGCCGCATATCAAGAAACAGCTCAGCATTACTCCGATACCGACAACATGGCCCGCCTTCGTCGCAGCTTACGTGGGAAAGCCAAAGAAGCCGTCGAGACGCTACTTATTCACACAGGAAGACCCGATGTCATCATAAAGACGCTCGAGTCCCGTTTCGGTCGTCCGGACACCATCGCAATCTCCGAGTTGGAGCGCCTGCGTTCACTGCCGCGCCCCAACGACACGCCCAAGGACATCTGTATGTTCGCTACTCGAGTGGTCAACATCGTAACAGCGCTTCAAGCTCTCGGCAAGATTTATTACGTGTACAACCCGGAAGTCACAACGAAGACAGTCGACAAGCTTCCTACGACGCTGCGATACCGCTGGTACGACTTCGAAGCGGAACAGAGTGAAGAGGAAGCGGACTTAGTCAAGCTATCGCGATTTCTACAGCGCGAAGCAGACAGATTCGGCCGACATGCTCTACCTGAGGCGATACCTGCACACACGGATACGAGGATACAACAGCGGCGGGAGCGTCAACAGAAAACATTCACCGCAACGGAGCCGCCGAAACCTACTACACAGAAAAAGGAGTGTGTGGTCTGCGCCAAACCCGGTCATCATCCCTCCGCATGTCAACAGTTCATAGAAGCGGATCCGAATGGAAGATGGAACCTGGCAAAGTCGAAGAGATTGTGTTTCCGCTGTCTCACCTATCGTCATCGAGGTCACACGTGTGAGAAGAAATCCTGTGACGTCGACGGATGCACACGCTCTCATCACAGCCTACTTCACTTCGAAAAGAAGAAAGAAGAATCCAGTGAAATTGTCGCCTCAACATGGTCATCGAGGAAGTGCGCGCACGCCTTCCTAAAAATAGTTCCAGTTCGTCTCACCGGCCCGAAAGGCGAAGTTTCAACCCACGCTCTGTTGGACGACGGTTCAACGATATCTCTCCTCGACGAAGAAATAGCTCAGAAGATTGGCGCAAGAGGACCGCTTGACCCTCTACATATAGAAGCCATCGGGAAGACAGAAGTAGACGCTACGCAGTCGCGACGTGTATCATTCACCATCCACGGGGCAAACAACAGTTACAGAATGCAAGCGCGCACGCTCAACGGCCTGCATTTATCGCCTCAACGCATCACCGACAAGGACCTAGCCGGCTGCAGTCACTTCACAGACATCGCCAACGACCTCAAGTATCAAGATGCGACGCCCAAGCTACTCATCGGGCAAGACAACTGGCACATGTTACTCGCCACAGAAGTTCGAAGAGGTCGACGCGATCAGCCGGTCGCATCGCTTACATCGTTAGGATGGGTTCTACACGGCGCGCACACGCGAACACTAGGACAGCGCGTACATTATATCAACCATATCGTCGAGCCGAGGAACACAGAAGAAATCGACGTCGACAACAGAATGGACGAACAGCTGAAAAATTACTTCGCGTTGGAGTCCCTCACAATAGCACCGAAACAACCACGCAGCGACCCCGAACAGCGAGCACTCGTCATTTTAGAAGAAAATACACAGCAACGAGACGACGGGCACTACGAAACAGCGCTGCTTTGGAAGTCAACAGATGTTGTGATGCCGAACAATTACAAAAACGCCTATAGACGATTGTTATCTACAGAAAGAAAAATCGACAGGGACCCCCAACTCAAAATGAAGTACGAAGAACAGATGGACGCACTCATCACGAATGGTTATGCCGAGCGCGCGCCGCCAAGATCGCCTGACAACAGAAGAACGTGGTACCTGCCCCATTTCGCCGTGCTCAATCCTATGAAGCCTGGGAAGGTACGAGTGGTACACGACGCCGCAGCGAAAACGATGGGAACTTCGCTCAACGATTGCCTGCTCACCGGCCCCGACCTCCTGCAGTCTCTACCCGGCGTGCTCATGCGTTTCCGACAGCATCCAGTAGCCGTAATGGCCGACATCAAGGAAATGTTCATGCAAGTCAAGATAAGGACAGAAGATCGTGACGCACTGAGGTACCTGTGGCGGGGGCCGAAGAGGGGGGATCATCCACCGGAAGAATATAGGATGACTTCGCTTATATTCGGCGCGACGTCATCGCCAGCTACAGCAATCTACGTCAAGAACATGAACGCGAAACAGTTTCAAGATTCCCATCCGGCCGCCTACGATGCAGTCATCCGAAACCACTATGTTGACGATTACTTACAAAGTTTCCCGAGTGAAGAAATGGCGATCAAGACAGCGAGCGACGTGCGCGATATACATCGGCGGGCACACTACGAGCTGCGTCAATGGACATCGAACTCAGCGCGCGTACTACAGGGCTTAGGCGAAGCCAACACAGCACAGACAGTCATCAGTCTACACGACGGGTCGAAAACTGAAAGAGCTCTTGGACTAATTTGGAAGCCGAATACAGATGAGCTCGCCTTCAATTTAGACTTGGCGCGCCTACCACAGGAAATAGTCAACAACAGCAAGCCTACGAAGAGGGAGATACTCAAGGTGGTTATGTCTCTGTTCGACCCGCTCGGATTCGCATCCATCGTGACAACGCGCGCGAAACAACTTCTACAAGAAATATGGAGAAGAGGAACCGGTTGGGACGAGCCAGTGGATGAAGATATAGTGAAGCAGTGGCAAGAATGGATGTGTCATCTCCGCGCTCTTCGTAACATCACCATTCCAAGAAGTCTACAGGGGTACAGCGACGCACAAAGAAGAGAACTCCACGTGTTCGTCGATGCCAGCGAGGCCGCCTACGCCGCTGCGCTGTACTGGAGAATAGTTCATCCGAACGGCGAGATATCGCTATCACTGGTTCTCGCCAAAGCACGCGTCGCACCTATTAAGGTCACGTCAACGCCTCGTCTGGAACTTCAGGCCGCAGTTATGGGGTGTCGCATGGCCGCGGCGGTCACAGAAGAACATGACAGCAAGCCGGACGAGAAGACATTTTGGACTGACAGCAAGACAGTGCTGACGTGGATCAAGAACGGCGCGCGTACCTACCGGCCATACGTCGCTCACCGCATCGCCGAGATCGAAGAAAACAGCACAGTCGGCGAGTGGCGATGGGTACCTACGAAGTTGAACGTCGCAGATGACGCTACGCGGGATGTACCACAAGATCTCGACAACAATCACCGCTGGTTTCGAGGTCCTGAGTTTCTGCGCCAAAATCCGTCTACGTGGCCGTCCGACAGCCCTACGCCTATAGAAAAAACAGGGGAAGAAAAAACATGTCACATCACAGTACAGAAGACATCGGCCGCCCTACGGGAATGCACTCCAGACGTCCACAGGTTTTCCCGGTGGGAGCGGTACCTACGCTCCACTGCGCGGGTCCTACAGTTCATCGATTTAACCAGAAAAAAGAAGACAGAATCCGTGCATTTCAAGCGCACGCGCAAAAACACAGAAAAAGATCCGACGTGGCGCAACATCGAAAAACGCAACTCACAGAAGAAAATCGCAATACAGAAGAGTGAAAATCAACAGCGACAGTACCTACAGATTCCCGCCACAACACTACGCGCCGCCGAAAAGTTAATAGTACGAGCGAGCCAGCAAGAAAGTTTTGCAAGCGAAATTACATCTCTCGCAGGCGGGAAGGAAACGAGCAACAATAGCCGACTGCGCCCTCTAGCGGTCGAACTCGTCAATGGAGTGATAACGATAAGGTCAAGAATAGCAGCTGTTATCAATGTCGAAGATAGTACGAAGAGACCGCCGGTTTTGGACGGGGACCACTACGCAACACGACTCTACATAGAATATGTACATAGACAACTACATCACGCCGGCGTAGAGACGACAATCAACGAGTGTCGACAAAATTATTGGATTTTACGCCTGCGGCCGACAGCGCGGGCTATCATTCATCGCTGCATTCCGTGTCGTATCAGAAGAGCTACGCCGCCATCCCCGCCCACCGGTGACCTACCGCATTGTCGACTCGCGCATCACAAACGACTCTTCACCTACTCTGGATGGGACTACTTCGGGCCACTCACAGTTACAGTCGGGCGAAGCACACAGAAGCGCTACGTAGCATTGTTTACATGCCTAACAACGCGCGCCGCACACTTAGAGGTCGCCGCATCGCTCAGCACAGACTCCGCAGTACTGGCCTTCCGAAGGTTCATCGCAAGAAGAGGATGCCCTACAGAAATGTGGTCAGACAATGGTACTAATCTCCGAGGTACAGCATCAGAACTCCGCGAGGCAGCCAAGGCAACAGAAGAAGAGGCTAACAAGAGGTCAATCAGCTGGAGGTTCATACCCCCCGGATCTCCCTTCATGGGGGGGGCATGGGAGCGCCTCGTCCGTAGCGTGAAGACAGCGCTAAACTCCGTCCTGCACGAGCGACATCCCTCAGAAGAGACACTCGCCACGCTTCTCGCCGAGGCCGAATATACAGTTAACAGTCGGCCACTTACGCACGTCTCGGTCAGCCCTGAGGATCCTGAGGCCATCACCCCTAACCACTTTCTCCTGGGTGGTTCAGCGCGAACTCCGAGCCCCGGCACTTTCGACGACAGCGACCTCATCGGGCGCCCCCACTGGCGCGCCTCACAACGTCTTGCCGACCTATTTTGGGCAAGATGGCTACGAGAATACCTGCCAGACTTACAGCACAGGCGGGAGCCCCACGCTAAGGGCCCCGCAATCCGAGCCGGCGATGTCGTCCTAATCGCCGATGGGACCCTGCCACGTAACACATGGCCGCGTGGTATCGTCATCGCCACACACCCCGGACCGGACGGAGTCACCAGAGCGGTCGACGTGAGGACGAAGGGCGGAATCCTGCGGCGACCCACAAAGAAACTGGTGATCCTGCCTACGGCGTCGGCTGCCCTTCAGGAAGATCAAGAATGCGACGACCTGGCGGACGACGCACGGCGGGAGGATGTACGGGACAGCCGACAGAAATAATAGTACATAGGCCATAATTGTTATAAGTTCAAATAAAATATGTATTTATAGTATTTTTATTCCCCCATAGTTGATAAGTTTATAGGTAAATAGATAATAGTAGGTACAATTATGTTATTGTAAATAAACAGATTTCTCTTTGGTGTTTTTATTCCCCGCCAGATAAGACAGCAATAGGTAGGAAAATAAAACATAGGTCTGATAGCAATCAGAATCTGATAAGCTTTCATAGTAATAGTTCTATCGGATTATTTTAAGATAAGAAATTGTATATAGTTTTTATCAATAAAAGCCTATGTACTAAGAGTGTGAACGAAACGCGGACAGAGGGGCGCGCGCGGGGGGAAGCGCATCGCAGCTTCTCATTGGCGCGTTCAGTCGCTTGTATCGCAATAGTTAAAACTCGCGAATTATAGAATAAATATAACGGCCGTACCCCGCACCCGGCACTTCACGCGCTCTTCACTTCGCACTACGCAGCACTTCGCCTTCGACTACAGATCGGACAGTGGGAACAGCAAGACAGTGGAAATAGGAAATAGGAAGCCACTCTGTCCGCCCGTACGTTCGTCTTTCGTTCACGCTCGCCGTACCGCTGGGTATACTCTCGAGTACTACGTGTTTCATTGAGTTACCCCTATTCTATTTCTTTGATACATTTCATTTCTTTGACATATCCCGTTTCTTCGAGTCGGTACGGCTGGAGCGACCGCGATCAACCGCGTCGTGTCACAGCGAACAGAGACAGAAACAACAAAGAGACCAACGTGTGGGAAATCGCATAGCAAGGCGTAGGTTCGACACCCAGCGCAACGAGTGTACGGTTCGTCACGTACAAAGGTAGTCACTGATTCTTATGAAGCTTTGAAATATTACAGGCGTAATCCATCAACAGATAGTTATATTGAATACAAAAAACTAAATGAAATTAAAAAAAAAACTTTAGCTGAAGAAAAGAGAAAAGGATGGAAAGATTTGTGACACATTTAATAGAACAACTCCAGTCAGCAAAATTTGGAACAATATTAAAAAGTTTAAAGAAGTTAAAACTAAAAATAAATCTTATTCTGATAAATTTGTAGATCCCTTGCAAAGATGTTGGTAATTTAGAGTATCATTTTAATATCAATAATCAAAATGAAGAAACAAAATTCTTCATAGAACCGTTCTTTTTCCAAGAGTTTAAAAACAGTTTACAGAGCAGAAAAGACACTACTCCAGGATTAGATGACTTTCCTTGTATTTTAATTAAAAACTTAGATGTATCAGTACAAAAAGTCATTTTACAAATACTAAATGCACTTTGGCACCAACAAATAATCCCAGAATCCTGGAAAACTCAGTGCGTAATTACTATTCTTAAACCTGACAAACCAGAAGATGATCCGAATTCTTATGTCCAATATTCTTATCTTCATGCTTAGGCAAAATTTTCGAGAATATGATAAAAATCCGTCTTGATTGGTTTGCTGAATCCAAAAACATTCTTCCTGAGTTTCAATATGGCTTTCGTAGAGGTAAAAGATGTGCAGAAAGTTTTGTTTCTCTCATTACTGACCTGAAACATGCAAAACAAAGCAATAAGTCAGCTGCATGTGCATTCCTAGATATACAGGGTGTATTTGATAATGTTAAAAATAAGTAAATATGTAAATAATAACTCCATTAAAGTATTACAATTTGCTGATGATATAATATTGTATAGTATAAATAATTCTATAGATAGTGCAATCACAAAGCTTAACAGTTCTTTGTGTCAACTTAATTTCTATTACTCTAATATTTTAGACTTAAAAGTTAATGCAAGCAAGAGTAAAGCTATGATTTGTAGTAAAGATTTACCAAGTTTTAATGTACAGTATAACAATCAGCAAATTGAAAATATTAACTCCCACAAATTTTTGGGTGTAATTATAGATAATAAGTTAACGTTTAAGCCCTTCTGGCGAGTAGGCGACCAATACTGTGAAAATGAGTTTCTTTCGGCGTTTCTTCTCAGCAGTGGTCGTTACGAAGCGCTGGTATCGGTAGCTTTTCTTTAAAAATAAATTAAATTTTAATATACTTTACACGTAACATAAATTATACTTATTGACGTGTAAAAGTGCCTGTAAAGGTCTAATTACTGAATAAACATTTGAATCTTTGAATCTTTGACACATTGATCATATTGTACAAAATGCTTTAAAAGGTGTAAACATTATGAGATGCTTAGCTGGAGTATCTTGGGGTGCAGACCCAAAAACCCTGTCTATGTTATATAAAGCTATTGTTAGGAGTCATTTTGATTACAGTTGTTTAGCCTATATAAACAGTAAACATGTGAATAAATTGGATAGTGCAGAACAAAGCATTGAGGATAATCTTAGGAGCCATATGTTTGATCCCCATCAATGGAAGTTGAAGCTGTTATTATGCCCCTTTGTATCAGAAGATTATACATCGCTAAAAGGTTTTACATTAAAATATTGGCATGTGATTATACCATTAGCTATAGTTGTCCAATAACATCAGGCCAAAATTTACTGCTAGGAACTTTCCAAATATGACACAGATATAACTTGAAGTACAAAATACGCATCAATTTTATAAACACTCACTGTGGCCATACTATTCTAATAGTTATAATAGCACGTCATTTCAACCTACAATCATTGAGGACAAAATAACTAGTAACAAAGATCTTATGGAATTCATACACTTTAACAAACATCATTACAGATTCTACACTGATGATCCTCAAATCAAATTCTGTCAAAGCTTTGTTCTAAATAATGCTAGCAGTATCTTTAAAGCAGTCCTAGAAGCACTCAAAAGAATATCACGGGTTAAAATTTTCAGTAATTTTTTAATTATAACCGACTCTTTAAGTTTAATCAATAGTATAAATAGTTTGAAACAAAATTATAAAACAAATTATATCGTTCAAAAAAATTAAAGACATCTTATATTACTTTTATCAAAGAGGGGTAACCGTGACCTTCTTATGGGTTCCATCACATACCGGAATCAAAATCAATACAATTAATGGTATTGATGTAAAGCAAACTGTTCCTATTCCGTTCACTGATTGTTTTCTTCCTTCCTATAAAACAAGAAATAAAGCAGCTTTGGCAAGAGTTTTGGAAGTCGGATCAACAAGTAAAAGGCAAATGGTACGCCAGTATAAACCCCAATATACCAGTTAAACCCTGGTATGATAAGATAAGAAATGCAAGCAGAGACTTTATTTACCACCATAAATCGCCTTAGATTTGGCCATTCCTCAACTCCAGCACATTTACATCGATTGAAAATAATAAATAGCAGCACGTGCGAGAAGTGTCAAAATGACATTTGTGACATTGAACACATAGTGATGTCTTGTCCAGCGTATACCTTTGAACGGCTTTTACTTGTCACGGAAATTGATGTAATAGAAGAATTGGACAAACGCCCAAATAATATACCCCGCCGCTTGGGTGATTTATTAAAATCAAAGCAAGATTTATATTCCCCAATCTATAAATTTATTTAAAAACACTGTTCAAAAGTTATAAAGTGAAGTGCATGTGTATGTGATATGATTTTGATAAATAAAATGACATTATTAAACTACATTAAGAACAATAACAATCAACAACCTTAAATAAGAAAATTAAATGACTCTTATCTAAGTTGTGAAATGACTTTAAGAATGAAGAAGGGCTCTAAAGGACTCGTTTCCAGAGCCGTAAAACAATCCAAAAAAAAGTAGGTGGTAAAAAAAATTCATAGTTTTATTGTATGAAAACTACACCAAATAAGGTTAGTATTAAATTATTGGTTGAAGTCTGATTAGGTATTGTAGGTACTGTTCTTTATATTCTATTTTTTGAAATTGGTTTATCCGTACGAGCGCTACGATGTCATATGCAGACAGATATTAGCGTCAAACTTATTACACCTCTCTTTTTTGTCGGGGGTAAAAAATAACATTCTCTGATTGAGAAATGTGATATAAGTATGATTCCCCAAAGGTTTGCTCCAGAGTTCATTATTACACGTTGTATAACTAGCCACATCTATAGCATTTATTTAGTGCGCAAACAAATTAACGCGGCGGCCGGCCGCCGCAAATTAACGACACGGTTTAGCACCTCGCTCGCCGCACCTCCACGAAACTGTATATTTCGCTACTTTGTAAGATTTCAAGACCATACATGTAACAATTTCGGCTTAATTAAAAGAGCTTTACTTGAATTGCAAAGAAACAAGCGTGGCAGTGAGTTTAAAGCGAATCACTCATAAACAAACTCTATTAATTAAATCTGAGTTTCCTTATAAAACTGAGGATGGTTGTACCTCTAGCCAGTGTACCTTACAGATGCTTGCTACCAGCGCGTTGTCAGCGAACATTGGTCAAATGTAAAGTTCATAGCAAATATAGCACGTGCTACAAATATCTCGTAGTACATGCTACAATAAGGCTACGAGCTACGATCTTCAACTATTAGTTCGTCCCGAAGCGTGAATTTAAGACTCACACACAAACCCACACATCAACCCATCGACCGAATGGCTCAAACACTTAAAACTCCCTTGTTATCATATACTCGCGTAAAAAATGTAAAGAATGACTGTCAAAGATACTCGAGTATCATTGAATAAATAATTTGGGAGGTCGGATTGTCCTCGTCGACTAAAACCAAACTTAGTTATACGATTTTAGAGTTTCGCGGTCACAATGACTGTTAAAAATGTTTAGTCAGCTATTTATTATACCCTACTGCGGTCATGGTCGCTCGCAGACTGTGGAACTGCGATGGATGTTCGTCCGTCAAGGTCTTCCCTGTGCCATCCTAATATTATAACGGATACTAACGAAAAATGTATTTTGTTCGATTTGCAGCCGTTCTCGTAATTTAGTTAAGATTAGTGCCTACCTTGTAAAAAATGTTTATGCATGTCACTGCGGTCTACCCTCTTTCTTGTAAAAGTGCCTGTATAGGTCTAATTACTGAATAAACATTTGAATCTTTGAATCTTCGTCATTCGTTGCATAAGTTCTTACACACAAAAAGGGTCGTCGATATCTGGCAAAAAATTGTATTAATCGCGGTAAGTCCCGTAATACTAATAACTGACAAAATTTGTCAGTTCGTCATTCGTTGGCTTCGTTCGCTCATTCAAGAATCTATCGAGATTTTTTCTTAATTTTTTATTTTTGTGAGTACATCTTAGCGTCTTAACGTTCGAGGCCGCTATAAAGCTGCTCATAATATACAAAGTACCCAAGCGTTTTAAATGCGCGAGCACGAGCCCGCTGCCGGGGGCAGGTCGTCAGGTCGCCGCTGATGAGCGGCGTGCTTCAAGCTGACCTAAATTGGATTACATTTTGTACTAGCTTCTGAAAGAAATATGGAGGCGATAACATTTCCATATTTGTTGTACCATAAACACATTCGTCGAACGTATGAACGTTCGACGCATGTATTCGTGTCTATATATTTACAGAGGTAAACGTTATCATCACGTCTAAAATAGTAATATAATATTAATAATAAATGTTTATTTTTCTCATTTACAAGGGTAAGCCTTAAATTATAAATATGGGTTCTTAAAACTAGGAATACATTTTTGTATTAAAACTTGTTCCCTTTAAAAAGGCGTACCAATGTACGAGGAGCTTGTTTTGATTTATAGGAATAACTAGATTAACTAAATTGTAAATCCTGTATAATAGTACTAGTGGCTTTGTGAGCTTTAGACCTGGGGAGTCACCCCAACCCGTTGAAGTTGATCGGATAAAAAAGTTGTTGCGTCTTAATAAAAGGTATCAAAAAAGTCTTACAAATTTTTTTTTTAAACGTTTGAAATATTTTTTTTTTTATGTTTTCAACGTCGATATATCCGTCATTTTAGAAAACTTAGTAAATAAATAAATAAATATATAGGGACAAATAAAACTGATTGAGCTAGCCCCAAAGTAAGTTCGAGACTTGTGTTATGGGATACTAACTCAACGATACTATATTTAAAACAAATACATATATAGATAAACATCCAAGACCCAGGACAATTTGAAAAAGGCCATTTTCCAACTTGTCCTGACCGGGGATCGAACCCGAGACCTCTGGGTGGCGGACTAGCATGGTGACCACTACGCCACGGAGGTCGTCAGTAAAACTACTTATAAAAAAAATATATAGTTATCAAACCTGCTTCCAAAATTTCATGAGAATCGTTTGTGAAATGCGACATGTAGGCGAGAACAGACGGAAAAAAGAATTTTCGGCGAATCTCGAAACTGAGGCGCGTCCGCTTCGCTCGCTCGGTCAATAATGTGTTTTTTTTTACGAAATATGAAGAGCCCACCTCGTGTTTAGTTGAAAGTGCAATTTGATGCGCAATGAGACTTGAGACGGCGGAGGGCGGCGGACGGCGCGGCGGCAATATCCGAGGTTGATCCGGGAAGATGATCACTCAGCAGGCGCGCACCGCAGGGATAGCTTACTTTACGAGTATACTTTAAACTTTGTACTCAGGTATTTAGCACGTCACTTCACATATGTCGCTTGAACACAAAACATATTGTCACAGAAGTGGAGTTGAGTGTTTTAAAGAATTCAAGATGCGTCAAGTTAAGCGAGTTTTTACAAAGACAAACAGTACTGTGTATGTTATGCTGGTGTAGCCATGATAATGTCTACAGTACACAATACCCAAATTAAAATATGTGATGAACAATTTCAGGTAGGATTCGAAACGGCGTAGTGCACTACCACCACGTGTGTGTGCACGCCACCGTGACTTCAAATCACCCTGACGAATTTTCTCATCACATATAGTACCCACACACTTACACACCCATTTAAACATTTAATTAAGATAATTATCCGAGCATTATAATAATTTTTTTGTCCTAGCACTTTCCCGTTTTATGCGGGGTCGGCTCTCTTAGTTACTCGGCGCCAAGTCAGTCTGTCCAGTAATACTGTTAAAAATCAATAATTTAAGACACGATACATTTTTTATCGTGGCAGTGAAGATACATAGTTTCCAAGAGTGCAAGAACTAATCTCATCATCATACCTCAGCTACCCATGCGGTCCCGGGTTCGTTCCCCGGTCAGGACAAGATGAAAAATTATATTTTTCTTATTGACTTGGGTCTTGGATGTTTATCTCTATTATATATGTATTTGTTATTAAACATAGTATCGTTGAGCTAGTATTCCACAACACAAGTTTCGAACTTACTTTGGGCTAACTAAATCTGTGCGATTTGTTTGATTTGTTTTTTTTTTATCATTGATTAAGCCTTAAGGCTTTATTATTAGTAAAAGCACAGTCAACAACTGTTTTTTTTTTAATTGGCGTCAACGACATAGTCATTCCAATTGTTATCCGCCCATGGCTTCCCATACGAGGAAGTAACGTTCAACCAGTAACTCTCTCCATCGGATCCCATCAACGTGATATACACCAGGGTGCCGCCGGTCTCCGGCAGCGTGTGGGAGATTTATGTCCGCGTTCCCGGCGCTGCAGTTGCACTCATCTCCTAGATACCTTTTACAATCCGCTCTCAAATAAAAATAATGCTTTTTCCTGACAGCGGGCTCCTGTATAGTATATTTTCCTTCTATTCCTACCCAAAGGGATATCCGTTGGTCGGTGAAACTACCGTGATGTTCTTAATAATGTTTAATATTTTTAAAATTCTTCGGATTTTAAATAAAAAATTATTAATTAAGTTAAATTTATATAAAGATAATTTTAAATAGTCAAGGATAGTCAAAGTGAGTAGCGACAGGTTTTTTAGTTTTTTTATAACATTGAACAAAGTTTTTTTTATTTAGAGTATCCTTTTTTTTATAGAAACTCATTTATTTGATCCAAAAAGATTGATTTAAATCGAAAAATACCCAGTCCCACTTTCCTGTACATATCTTCCTAGGAATGCTTAACTGAAATTTACTAATATTTGTTTTATTTCTTAGTTTTGTTTGGAAGACCAGTAGCTGTGCCATTCACTGTATGTTACATGTATAGAAATTAGCGTCTAAGCACGTCCTCACTTACGACAACAAGTTGATGCGACACCCCACGTCACGCCGCGACACTTTGACTGCCGCCGCTTTGAACACAAAGTTGCACGCGACGACGAACGTGTCGACAGTTGTTCTCTGCGATATTACGTTTTAAATAACTTGCTTGTTGTTCTCTGGTAATACATGTTTCTAAGACACATTATATTATCTAGAAGAAAATAAACATTCTTTGTCTTGAAACAGTATTTATTTATAAAATGATTGTAAAATATAGAAAATAGTTGTTCAACCGAATAGTAACATTCACGTTATTGATAATGCGGTATCTTCAATTACGTGCATGTTACTATTCTTATTTCATTTAAGTACACGTGTGACAAACGAACGATTGACAGTTTGTGTCCGACGACATTGCCGGAGGGCTATCGGCGTCGTGTCCGGCGGCCGCGCGCCCGCGACTAGCGGCCGTCACGAGGTTTTAATATTCACGACAATCACGACTCTCATTAACATCACAACTTTATCTGTCCTTCCTTCGGCTCCTCTTACTATAAGATCTCACGGGACGGTTTGTAGACGTTTCACCACGGCTGACTTTAAGTATGTCTATTGGTATAGAATGAATGTCTAGTTTTAAACTACATACATATTTTGGACCCTACCCGTTTAATGTGGTTTTAATGACGTATTATTTTATTATTTTCAAGGAAAAACATATAAAAATAGAAAACCTTAGGAATAACCACTATTGCGACTAATTTATTTGCTCGTCTATATATTGAGTACGTTTCGAGACCAATACTGGACGTAGTAACGAATGAACAATAGACAGATGTTGGAAACGTGCAGAGAGCTCTCGGCCTACAGCCCCACGCCGCCGCTCGTTAATACAACGTGCCGCTGAGAACTTATTGAGAGCCGCGATGACCCACTTTTTGAGATTTCTTTGAGGTTTCTGATCGTTTCGGGGATTCTAAATTGGACTTTTAAGATTCTTTACTCAGTCTCTTGATTAATTATACTTACCTACTGTTGGAAATTTGCTTGAGAATCTGTCTAAAGATAAACTTGTCCAAGATAAACTTGTAAAAGATGAGATAAAGATCACTAAAAATTGTAGCTTTAATGTAACCAACATAATCGTAGGTAATGCAGTAGTAGAAGTCGATAACGATTATGTCTATCTTGGATATCGTTTATATTTTGATACAGACGAGCAAAACAAGGAGATTGAGAGACGGGATCGACTGAGATGGACTGTTTTTTGAAAACTTGGCCATGTTTGCTAATTTTAGTTCCGACAATGCCTGTAAACCCAGGGTATATAACAAATGTCCCATGCTCACTTGTGTTGCAGAAATATGGACGCTCACAAAGCAAAACTTACACATAAAAAACGATGGAGCGCGCCATGCTCAGCATCGCGTTGCTGGATCCTATGCCGAATGTAGAGATTCACCACAGAACTAAGATTCAAGACGTGGGCAGAAGGATCATGCAGCTAAAATGGAAATGGGCGGGACACTTGGCTAGAATAGAACGTAGTCGATAGACCAGAGCAGTAACGGAATGAATAAATAAATATGAATAAATGAATATATCGGGACAAGTAACACTGATTGAGCTAGCCCCAAAGTAAGTTTGAGACTTGTGTTATGGGATACTAACTCAACAATACCGTATTTTATAACAAATACATATATAGATAAACACCCAAGACCCAGGACAATTTGAAAATGGCCATTTTCTAACTTGCCTTAACCGGAGTTCGAATCCGGGACCTCTGGGAGGTGGACTAGCATGGTGACGACTACGCCACGGAAGTCGTCAGAGGAGTGGTGGCCAAGACAAGGGGACAGACCAGTAGGGAAACTACTGACCCAGTCAGTCATCTGACCATAGTGAGGTTGACGGGTAAGCAGAGGCTGAGATTGGCACAGGACCGTAGAAAATGGCGCAAAAAAGGGAGGCCTATCCGTAGCTATGGGTTCATGTGGACTGAGAATGATGATGATACGTGTAATAGAGTGTATCAAAACAATATTAAACAAATGTTACAAAATATCAACATACCAAATTTGACAAATCTAGTTTCCTAGTATGCTTCGTTATGCTTTATATCCGTGATTGTCTGGTGAGGACTGTGGTATCGATGTTGTTTGTGTGGTGTGAGTGCGCTACCGCCTAACATTGATTTTTGTATTACCCACCATTTCTTTCGTTATTTTTAATAACCGTACGCACATTGTAGATTGAATATAAAATAAAAGTTATTTAATCCTGATGAATTATGTCTATTGCAAGTGTCATACCTAAAATAGATTTTCTATTAGCTAGACCCAACAAATATAAACATTACCTTCATCAAATGGGAGGTCTTTTTTAACATCTTCTATTTTATCTTTGCAGATATATATATTTTTTAAGCTAAGAGATATGTATTTCACATTTAGTTGGCTGTCTCACTCGCACAATCAAACATTTGTAAAGATTATTAAAAAATGCGTCTCATTGACCGAGCGAGCGAAGCGTCTCAGTTTCGAGATACTTAGGGCAAAAAATGCTTTTGTCCGGCTGTCCGGACCTACTGGTCGCATTTCTCAAAAGACTCTTCTGAAATTTTATGAGAAGGTTTGAAAATGATACAGATTTTTTTTGTCACACAGGATTTCGAAAATTTTCAGAATGGTGGAAATATGAGGTTGAAAATATCATATTTTAGCCATTATAAAAAATGTCATAAACCTTTTTCGTTACCCTTATTAAGACGCAAGTTTTTTGTGTAAAAACTTCAACGGGTTGGGTGACTCGCGAGGCCTACATTTCACAGAGCTACTAGTTTTGAGAAAAGTGTTAAGTACATTTAAAACTTTTAAAGTTCTGATAACCAAATGTGAAATGCGTCCTAAGGATATTCTCAGCGTAGTGAAAATATATCCACCGTGAGTAGCGAAAAGCAAGCCTCGGCCACACTCCATGCATTCATTATTAATTTGAACTCGGGAACACATAGTTCAGCTCGTACACAGAAGTACGTTTACTTTGACCGTGCATACGTAAACGTAGCCGCAGGTTACTGTGACCATTCCGACTCATTCTATCCCGTAAAATAAAGGTAAACGGTTTATTTGTATGGAGTACTTTTCGTCAGTCCATCACGACTTTATTACTAACTAGCTTTTGCCCGCGGCTTCGCTCGCGTAGGGGTGTAATTTATCAAAATCCTTTCTTAGGGGATACCTACGTCATAGTAGCTTTATGCATGCAAAGTCTCAGCCCGATCGGTTTAAAATTGGCAAAGTTTCATACAAACTTTTATCCCCTATTTATCCCCTTGGGGGTAGAATTGATCAAAATCCTTTCTTAGCGGATGCCTACGTCATAACGTCTACCTGCATGCCAAATTTCAGCCCGATCCGTCCAGTGGTTTGGGCTGTGCGTTGATAGATCACTATGTCAGTCAGTCAGTCACCTTTGAGTTATATATATTTAGATAACTATAGTAAGTACAACGTTATCTGAAACTGGAACTAAACAGTGATTTACCTTCGCTGCGGCCGGTTTCATTGAGAGCGGCGCCGGCTCGACACATCGGCTTTATTTATGTCGCCTTGTGTCGAGCCTCGTGCTGCAGCGGACGCGGCGCTATCTGATTGGCGGCGGGTGCTGCTGCAGGAATTGAAAGCCGAGAAAGGATTTATAGGTTGCTTGCACCGAGCGAATCCATTACGAGATAGTAAGGGAAGTTTGAAGTTTTTTAAGGTTTTAAAATGCAAGCGAGCCTTCTTTGTATCGCAATCATGCCGGATGTAAATATACGGTTGACGCCCACTTAACTTGAAAGGGAAACTCAACACGTCGCTATGAACAAAGTATACTAACTTTTTTACGAAAAATATCGAGGCGTCCGGTAAAGTTCCTCTGAGTTAGAATGTTGGACGTCCCAGCTGGTTCTTTAACGAGTTAGGGTTTATAGTCGGTGCCCGCTCAGTTTCTGTGTTCCACTGAACACGCTCTCGGACGCCCGCGGGGGTCCTCTATCAATAACGTAGTATCGCCGCGACATCAACACGGGGACCATTCATTATGACACACAAATCTGCAACACGCTGCAATGAATGATAATAAAAAAATGTTACCTTTAAAAAGTGAAAATGAAAACTTACTTCAAATACAAATCATTTATTTGCAGGGTGCCGCAGGTAATTCAAAACTTGTTATTTCCTAATGTTATTGCCTTTTTTCGCGACATAGGCTGAGTTTTCTTATCAAGTGACGTCACTCCTCACTCGAGCTTGAGTTTATAAGTATGTTTATACTTCCAGCAGTGAACATTGCGGCTGAATTAATGAAGATGGACGATGAGCCTACCAATCCTCCTCACAAACTTACTTACAAGTTAGTACTTATAAAACTGTTGTTCTTTTATGAAACTTTCTAACACACATAATATCAATATGTTTACTTGAGAAGCTGACCGGACGGCGTCGCTAATGGTGGCGTCAGGTTTCACTTTCAATTTGCGTGGTATTTGCCGAGATTGCTCGAGTTACTAATGTGTTTGACAGTGACGTCACACGCCGTGTGTCGAGGCGCAGACATTCTTGTTCAAATAAACTGAAACTCGGATAAATGAAAACGACTTCTAAGACAGCGCAAAAATGAACCTGGTAGTGTCCGAAATGTTGAATCTCGTGACAGGGTTCTATTACGAGACGCATCATTAGTAGATGTAGTCGACCCCTAGTTGTCCTTCACAATTAGTATTTTAACTTTTGCTCAAAATGTAAGGTAGTGTGATATAATCATATCACTGACCAACCACCGCGCGAGTGCCATTGATCGCAGTTAACCAGTCTGCCAACCTCTTAGAAAGTGACACCACACTGCGTTGCGTACCGATTTCGTTTTAAATACCTGATATGATTATTTAAAAAAACAATATTAAGAATAAACAAGTTTTTAATTCAAATTTTTGTAATTTAGGAAGAGAACACTGAAAATACACTGAACACTATTGGGTATGATGGGGGTCGTGGGTTAGCAGGCCACGAGATTCATCGATCCAGGATGATTAGAATTACTCAGCTTTGGTGTACTGCAACCAGGCTTGAAAAAGGGCCGCGGTTTTTTTTTTGTATTGACAGACATAGGTTGCCTCGGACGGCATTTCCTACTTCACCCGGACAAGGTTTGAGGAGTGGGCCAGAGGCCCGGCTTCCTATATTTAAATACTACTAGCAGCAGCGCAAAGGGCTCCCAAGGGGGAAACCTCGGCTTTGGGCGCGCTAGGGATTATGGCAAATTTTGGGGTGCTGCAACACCCATGTTTTGCCGGAAGGGCCGAAGCTACGGTGCTAGAAGGGCCTACTTAGGACGCAAATTGTCCAGGTACCGCCGGGCGGTACCTAGTGAACGAGCTAATGTTCCTACGCCTACGTATTCGATTACGACGAATGCGGGGGGGTCGGACCGCGAGGTTCCTCTGGTTGCTCGGAGCCGCAGAGGTATCGAATTGGACCATGTCAGCCATAATCTGGTCATCGGAATCAGAGAGAACATGCCTCGGACGTCTGCCGGTGAGTCGGCGAGTAGTTAGTTGCCTCTCTAACTAGTCGGTTCGGGAACTAGTCGGTTCCGGAGAGCTGCGGTACATCTCGCTACCGCTTTTATATGGGCGGCGTGGAGTGTGGTGCGGTGAGGTGCGCGGTAACCGTCGTCACAACTTGCGATTAACAAAACTGAAAGCGAGACCCATACGAGTAGAATCTACTTTAGGTTTTTAGTCATTGTATAATCATTATTTATGATAATATGTAGAGACGTTTCGATAAGTTTCGTGCACGAACACTTTTGTATTAGTGGCTAAAGAAAGAAAACGAGCTGTAATAGTGACCAACCAGGAAGAAAGTACAGCTAAGGTCGCCGTTCCTCTGGTTCCGAAAAGTACAGCTTTAGTCGCTGTGTGCGCAAGCCTGGCTAGTGGCCAACTTCCTCCCTCAGGCCGCGCCGCCCGCCTAGCGTACTTCTTACATTCAGTGGAAGAAGAGATATTTATCCTTTGGAGTGAAAGATAAATATTTACGTATTTATTGTTTTTTTTAGAATCAAAATGAATATAACTTATTCAATCACTTACAATAGTTACAACATACATATGTCTTAAACCTCTATTTAAGTATTGTAATGTGGAGTCCTGTCCTGCGCATAGTGCGGGCCTGTATATCCGCCCTCCCCGCGACTCCTGTCGCAAGCGCCGGCCGCGTGCCGCAGAAAAAGAGTCGTCCGCACACCATTTACGGAAGAATGCGTGTCGATGCGCTCCTTTGATTTTGTGTGTAATGTTAGTTAAGCGGCCATTTTGTACGCGTTCAGTAATTTTTTGTGTTATTTTGTAAAAGACCGAGTCAACGAATAAACTGTCTGTATTTCGTGTAATCAGTGGCTATTATTTCACAAACTTTAGCAAAAACAACATTAAAGTATAAAATATACTTGTGTTTGCATTTTCCGCTTTTCTAATGTTAACTTTATGAATGTAAGTAATTTGTTTTCCAAAATACAATAAATTGATACAAATAATCATAAAAATAGCACAAATGAGTCATGCAAAGTGATTGTATGCATGTCTCAAGTGTGTGCATTGATGTAAAAATGTATAAATTCATTGAAGTAGTTTTAAGTTTTTGTTTAAGTAGTTTGACCTCTTTATCAAACATTTAACCGAAAATAGGGAGACGTAGCAAATGATCCACCGTCAGAAACGAATTCTTATATTTGTTGATGATGGACGTAGGTTGAGTAGTCTGTGTGGACGATACTCCAAAAACAAATACACAATTGCTGACACACTCGCGTTTATCTTTGAGATTTGAAAAGACGTTTTTGTTTCCGAAATGTTTATTTGAAAAAACATTAAGGAATATTCGTTTGGGTCCGAATCCCGTGGTCGCAACGTGTTAAACATTAATTGCAAAGTATTATAATGGTATTACTAAAGTAAATACCCTTCTGCATTATTCAAGTCAACGTTAGACGTAAGTTGACAAACTTTGAAATATTACTAAAGGACACAAAGTCTAATAGTTATATCATTTTCATTATCTTCTTTTTATATTGAAGATGCGCTCTTGTCGGTGGAGTGCTTTGCATGTCTCTCTTTCTTCCGCTAAGTTCTTAACCTACGCATGTATTTTATCCATTATTGTTTTACACGTATTACTAGCTGACCCGGCAAACGTTGTTTTGCCAAAATTGAGGATTGTATGTATTTTTGTATGTTGTATCATAAAAAAATAGAATTTAAAAATTTTGTCAAAAAAATAAAAATAAAAATTTAGGTGTGAACTACCCCTAACATTCAGGGGGATGAAAAATAGATGTTGGCCGATTCTCATAGATACCGGATAAGCACAAAAAATTTCATCAAAATCGGTCAAGCCGTTTCGGAGGAGTATGGCAACGAAAACTGTGACACGAGAATTTTATATATTAGATATATCAATAGTATTATTTTCTCTATCTATATATATTAATTGAGCCCCAAAGTAAGTTCGAGACTTGTGTTATGGGATACTAACTCAACAATACTATTACGATTTTTCCTTTGTTTCATCTATCATTGGGTTTCAAATTCATGTTTTATCATCAAACGTTACAATAAATTTTGCAGTCTCCATATGACTTTCCTACTTGTTCCTCTGCCCTAATATCCAGGCCGCCTGTGTTTTCGGCGATCCGTCTACTGCGTGACGTCACACGCGGCATCATAACAAGCTTTATCGCCCCTGTTTTATATTCCTGGCACACGCTCATACTTTGAAAAAGAAGCCCAAGATACAAAATCATGATGCCAGATAACATTTACATATTTTTATTTTATATTTCACTTTAGTTCAACAGCCATTATGAATAAATAAAAGATATTATTTTGAATACAAAAATTATGTAAATGCCAGATCAGAACATCGTTGTTTGGTCAAAAAATGTGTAATTCTTGGTTCGTTATTATAAAACGTTCTACTAAGCTCCATACCATTCGCTGGCATTCGTATAATCTACAGTTATGAAATTATCAATTCAATATCACATACTAGGACTACTAACGTAAGATACCTACCGAGTTTTGAAGATTTAGACTAATTATAGATGAGTATTGCGTCCATGATTATTACCCTTTTCGATTAAGTGCTTTGTAGTTTTAGGCCCTGTTTTAATGAAACTTGAACTATCTGTTCCCATTAAGTAAATCAAGGTCTCACTATTTACACAGCTTCACAATTAGGGCCTATGGTCCCTCTCCAGTAGCGGCGCGAGTGGCAAACTACTGGCATTAGCCTCGAGGATCCGGGCTTCTAATCCGCAGATTGGTTCCCGCATGACGGACTGTTTGGGACTTTCCAGCGAATTAATTTAAGTACTCAACTTCAAATCCATTTGACCTGAGTATATTAATTCTGTGTCTGAGTGGTCCGCCGAATATAAAAGATTTACGCCCGCGTAGTTTTCATTGTGCCCGCCCCCACACCCATCGCTTGTAAGTAATCTGAATACAAAAGTCAAGCATCATAATTTTTAATTAGCCATTTAAGTCCCATTGTTGGGCAAAAGCCTGCCCTCACTCTTTTCATACGTCTCGGTCCCTTGATATCACCCTCCACTTCTTTTCAAAGTGGGTCAAATCAGTAGCCTAGCGAGTACCTAATCAGAGACAGACTAGTGCCTGCGCCGAGATTGAGGCAAAGGTAAACATAAAATTGCCTTACGAATAAGTAATAAACAACATGAAAAAATAATTTATAATGTACTTACTTTAATATAAATCTTCTGGAGAGTCTTCGTTGTGGCTGGATCCGAATCAAGCCCTATTGAGATCGTCCGCTTCCTAACAGCAGCCTGATTAAAGCCGCGTCTCAATCTCAAGTAGCACCACAGAGCCTCCTTACACCGCTGGTTAGAAGCGGCTTATTTTCTTTCATTCCCATTAGGTTTCCGATAAAACGGCCACTTTTGGCGAAAATGCTCAGAAAAGCTTCACGTTCTCACTTAAAACTATAAACAGTAGTTTATAAAATAGTTTGAAGGGTTATCTAGGGTAAATTTTTAATTATATCTCCGTTTGCTTTCAATTATTTTATTTCAAATGGCAGCAGTAGACCTCCTAGAATTCATGTATCCCCTTGAGGGAAGAAAGGGGACTAAAAGAGGCCGTTTTTCGCAAAAATGCGAAGAAAAACTTCACGTTCTCACTTCAAACTGTAAAACAGTTTGAAGAAGACATTTTTTTAAAATTATATCTCAGTTTCCTTTCAAATAATTAATGTACAGTAAAAACTGCATGAAATTCGGTCCACTAGTTTCAGAGATTATCACGAACAGATAGACAGATACCTATACATTCCGAGAGATTAAAATTCATAATTTTGGAAATAGATAAGTACCGTGAAAAGCATGTGCTGTAATATGTAAAGTAACATGCAATTACAACAAAGGAAAAAAAAATACAGGCGGCCTGAAGTTAATAATCCGCGCTGGCCACGGGATGGTTATCATTTAATGAATTTCCACCAGCTTGCTGGTTCCGCTCCCGCACTGTGTTCCTGCACACATCTGCGGCACTATACGTCACAGGACGCTGTAAAAACGAAATAATTCAGCAGCCTTAACGTCACGGGCAATTCCGGTGAATGGGATTAGCTTAGTGTATTTGTAGATCAAAGTGTTATAGTTGTGCGAGTGAAATATTGAGTAATCGGGTGGTAAATAGTGATACTTTTTATTTCTGAAGAAATTCATGATTTCTTTAAAAAATCTACTTATTTATCTTTAATTATATATATAGTATTCAATTACATGATTAGAAAAACATATATCACGTAGGAAACAAAAAAAATCATGAGCGAATCTATGATCAAACTTTTGGTTTGTTTAAATACATTTAATTAGGACAAATTTAACCAAGCAAGCATTTCCTAAGCTTCTTTTTGATAGAAACTTGCTTGGCGTGTTTTAAAATCATGGAAAATCTCCACTGGCATAAGCAACTCGCCTAGCTCGCTCCTGTGTCTCAGTTGAGATTGAGACACAGAAGCGAGCTGCCCTGAGGGGCAGGGTGGGCCCTGTCCCCGGCCCGCGCGGACGGACGCCACGCCAACAATTTCGCCGCCACATTCATCACGCTCCACGAGTAGGTGAAGCGATAAAAAAAGAAACTAAAGCAACTTTACGTTCTACCACACTCGTCCGCTTGGCTATTTCGTGCCCATTTTTTCCATGAAGTGTCAAAAAGGCTTCAAGCTAAAGTCCTTAGATATAATAGTTCCCTAGATAAATAATGTAAATAAAATATAGTTAGATAAAATAAAAACTACTTAAAACATTTTGTTTGAATTTAAAATTTTATGGGTTTCTTCATAAAATAAGTTAGCTTAGAAAATATTTGTTCAGTTTTGTTTGGTTCGTGTTATATCTTGTTTTGTATACAATTGGATTTCAAAGAAAGTGTAATACAATGTTGCCACAATTTTCTCAGACCTGAGAATCGAGTTACATTTATCTTCTATCTAATCTCTGAAAATAAAGTGGACGAGACTATCCTAAATTCATCCGCCGGCCGGCCAATTTTGCGCTTTTATATTTGCTATTATATACATCCTGATGTCAAAATATATATTTGAATTTAGACACAGAATAATAGTAAAAGTAAGTAGAATAATAGTAAAAACGAGCCATTCTACCCGAGACGTGCATATAGCCACCAAAGCCGGTACGGCGAAGGTGGATAGTCACGTCGAAGGAAAAATGGATTTTATCTCGAGTTTTCCACTCTGCTCTTCACTTCGATTGCAAGGAATAACAAATTTAGGTAGTTTCTAGTTTTGTTTGATGAATAATTAGCTTCCCGCCACACAATTAATTTTTCTTATATTTTTTTAATTTTATGACTATGGTCTGAGCTGTAATGCCAAGTTCATATAAATATTTGCGTTATATTTTCTTCAAAAAAAATGCACGCCCGTATTAATTGTGAATTTGTATTTAGATAGTAATACATACGTCGTAGTTAAGATATAATCTACATCTCATAAAAATACTTATATCACTTAAATGAAGGTGTATTGTGTATGTAGTTGTAAGGCCTAATTGCCTTAGTCTTAAAAGAAGAAATTACTTTAAGCACAAGCGCATAAAAACCCATTATATATATGTATATATATCTGTGAATTTTTCACGTGTTTATATATAACCGTTTAGCAGATAGAGGGGAGACACTTGACTCAAACGAAAAATTTCATTGCCATTTTACTTTACATGTATGGGAGCTACCCTAAAAAACTTTTTTTTTTCCCTATTTTATTTTACTACTTTTTTCGCCTAATTAATATACATATCCATGCCAAATCGCTGAGTAAAACCGCGGACGGAAAGACAGACAGACAGACAGACAGACATGGCGAAACTATAAGATCCTCATTTACTTACATAATATAGATTGAAATTGAAAATAAATTGAAAATAAAGATTGATTGATCGATTTTTCGGGTGAAATAATTTCCAATGCAGTTCAAAGAAAAACTTATAATGAGTACATACGTTTGAGAGCAAGTGTGTATTTAGAATTCGATCAAAGTTCTTTGCGATATTGCAGGCATATAGTTGCCACACTCACCGTTATGCCTTCATACGCCGGCCGGAGTGCAAACCGGCATCTATGGCGACGCCACAATGGTCGCATTGAAATGGACGAGCTCGGTGCTTGCGTATCTAAGGATGGCGGACGCAGTGACGACAATAGATTTTTTCAATAATATATTCGTACGACTTCGTACGTTTACGAATATGAAACACATCACTATTTAGATTTCTCTTGAAAACACGTTAGAAAAAATGATTTTTATATCTGTATGAATTGTAATTTGGCAAGCATAGATTGTACAGTAAATAAATAAACCAGAATTAATTCTGGATTAAATTATTAAGTGATGAGTTTACTCTACACATAGTTAATGAAGTTGTTGTATTTTTAACGGACTTCCAAAAAGAAGGATCGTGATCTTTTTATGTATGTTCGCCGATTATTCAAAGAGTTTCATTCACTAGGTGGACTAATTGTATCCGTTTTTGTGGAAATCCTAATCGCTCTTAAATAATTTTAACAACATGATGTTTGATGACGAACATTGTGTGGTCGGTGCCATTTCCACATCAATGCACTATTGGGGCGCCATCATGAACCGCAGCCGCGCAAATGTTGCCCGAATATTTAAAACTTGCTTAATTGTTGGCCACAATCACTTGGTTTGTGCGAGCAGTTGTGTTGGCAACCGGCTTATTAACTGGTTTAGATTCTGTCTACATATATTGCTAAAGGTGGCATTCATAGACTAAAGACTTTTCTGAAATCATATAATCTATGTTCTTATATTAGTGTTCGGGACCATTTAAAAGACAGATAACAGTACAGGAGTAGAACAAAATTGTTTACGACATCAGTAAATTTGTTAGTTCGTTGGGATTCATATCCTTGATTCACAGTGAACTAGCCAGTAACGAAGGTAGTTCGGGAACACAATACAGAGACCGCGGTAGTTCCATTCAGGCGGCGGCCGCATTGTGCTGCACGATGTTGCTGTCTCCGCGCGTCCGCGGCGGAACCGGGCCGCGGCGGCTTATGAGCGGGAAACGTGATCTAGCGTTGGAAATGATATGGACATTCGATTTTTGTTGTGCAACACATGATTTGAATTTCGGTCGACTCCTGGCAAAATAAATAGAAATATCGCTGTACTTCTTATCATCCGGTTTGGAACGGACTACTGGTAGGGGACTACATCGGGTTTTGAATACTGCGCTGTGCATCAGGCTGTCCAGCTCAAGCTCATGGGTCGACGAACGCCCACGGTACTTCTAGGACTGCGAGCCACCCTACGCACAGACGCTGGAGTTAGCTCTGCCGAACTAACCTACAGCTATAACTTGCGTCTACCAGGGGACTTTTTCACTCCAAGCCCAAGACCTACATCCATGGACCATAATTATCTCGAGAAACTACGATCCAAAATAGAATAGAACAGGTCAGAATTATGCGCGACACCACAAAAAGCAAAGTATTTTTAAATAGAAAATCAGAGAGGAAAAATGAGGTCACTGATACAACATAACTCCTTTTTAAAACTTACTAGAATGATATATAATAGTTAGAAGACGTCGAAAACGAACTTTGTAGACAAACTGAAAGAAAAAGCAGGGGTATGTCTTATAGTAGAAGGCCGAAAAGTCTGGCGCGTTATCCACCAAGAGTCACTTAGCTCTTAATGAAGAAGAAGGAGCCCTACAACAGAGTACTCGTAATTTATAGGAATTGTGTCGTGATTGTATATATAAGGATTTATTTGTATAAAACCTTATATATATATAGGCAAAAATAATAATAACAAATTCATAGGCCACTTACAAAAGTGGCCTATGCATTTGTTACTATTATTTTTTCCTAACACACGAGGCAAATAATTAGAGGGTATTAAGTATAAATATTTTAGTAGGCAGCTTATTTTGCCTACGCCTACGACTCAGTGTGAGTTCTGTCTAACCAACTTCATTTTGGATTCTGTTTTGTTTGCCGAGTTTTATTTATTCAAATGTCCGATTTCTGTTTAAAGTGACTTCTATATATCCAGAGTTTTTTATGATAAAATGCGATGGTAAAAAGTTGTGTAGCATGTTTGTCAGTGTTTTTTCAATTTGTTGGAGCATCTCTATTCAAAGCCATTGTACGGCAGCCATCACTGTACATCCACATCGAGATGAAAGCCGTTTGTTTGTGCGCATTAGGAAATGGGAGGCTGTGGAGGAAGACATTACGGCGTAGTAAACAGAGAGTAGGCAAATGTGGCAATCGATGGAGCTGGCGCCGCGCCAGCACACGTCGTCCAAAGTGGAGGTTCATACTGGACGAGCTGAAAGGGCGAGTCAAGTGGCAAATGTGGCAATCGTAGATGCTTGGCACCGGGCCAGGTCACGAGTCCACACTGTACTTGTAGCCTATGTAGACGTACACTAGGTGAGTTAAATGTACAAGTTCACAAGTAATGTTCCGATATCTAGAGCCAGCCTAAGTGGTCGGGCCCTATAAGACAAAATCCGGACTCTGACCTTAACTCCAATGGTAATTTTTCCAGATTTTATCTTACTAATTAAATAGGCAGCCAATTAAGACATTAAAGCGAGAGAAATGAAGGGGCTTTATTAATTACATACACCATTAGCTTTTCGTTTTACATTCGTGTATGATATGGCAGACAGGACTGACTACATTGAACACTCCGATTGTATTACTTATAATTTGGAAGCGTAATAAAAACCAAATGGTGAAATAAAAAATATTCATTGCTCAAAATGCAGTACTTGATAATTTCTTATTGCTAAGTTATTAGTTCTTTGTTATAGCCTTTGTTGTATCACGCCAACCGTCATTTCTTTTTTACATTTCATTCGCTCATTCCGCTCGCCACCTCTGAACGAAGTCTTTACGACAGCACTAGCTTTGTTTATTTCATTGTTCATACTCTGAGACTGACTGGGAGTACCCGGAGTGACCTGGTTGCTGATATCAATATCCAAGTGGGAGCAGGATTACAACATCAAGTTAACATCTTTTTATCGTGCGGAGATGTAGGTTTACTGTATTTCATGACGAAGCTTCGCTGTTGTTACTCCTACTTTATGTGAATTTGTCCTAGTGATAATTTTAACAATTTATGATTGATTAAGCTAAGTATTCTAATGATTTGTTGTATATTAGTAATAAAAGTAAATATTTGAGAGAGGCTCTATTGGGTTATTTAAAATATTAACATTTTTTTACAATTTTACTAATTATGTATATTGATAAATGATAACGCATGTGTACTTCCTATTTTCACAAGCTTTTATTTAGTTCCACCTGTTCCATTGTCTGTCTGTCTGTCTGTAATCAAATCTTGTAACTTAAATTTGACCCACTCCCGGTTTTCGATTGAGCTGAAATTTTGCACATATACATATATCGCGTTATCAAGCGATTAGTTTTTTTACTTTAGTTAAAAAAAATATTTAAAAAAAAACCTCATTCATTCTTATTTAAAGTTTTGTTTAACAGTATCCAAATGAGAGCCGATCAATCAGATAGTATATTTGGCTGTTATTTGTACAGCAATGCTCAATTATTTATCAATTAACGAGTAAATTTACCATTCCACAAATTAAAATGATCAATTGCGAATCTTCTTTCCATCCCTGCGTCCTGTAATGGAATATAAAATCAGCAGATTTTTTTCTCGTGCCTCAAGGGTTTTCCTCGTAGACCCCGCTCGGCGGCCCGCCCTGCACCCCGGAGCACCGGAGCCCGCGCCACTATTACAGCAAATCGGATTTCTACAACAATAAGCGACCCTCAATTCATTTACAAGTTTAATTAATTTAACCTTTCGCTCCGCTGATTATTCATGTACTTTACGTTCCGTTTCCGAGGACTGACATAGAGGGGAAATGTAGTAGAGACTGATTCCTACCTGCAATCTTTTTATCGTTTCTTTTGCTATTTTTACATTGCTGTCATCGTCATCATCATTTCAGCCACATAACGTCCACTGCAGGACATAGGCCTCTTCCAAGGATTTCCAAAATACCGATCTAGACCGGCCTGCATCCAGCGCTTTCCAGCGACCTTATTCAGGTCGTCAGACCACCTTGTACGCTTCGCTTACCACCTTTCGAGAACCTTTTTGCTCCATCGGCCACCGGTTTGTCACGCTATGTGTTCCGCTCACTGCCACTTCAACGAACAAATCCGCTAGGCTATGTCAGTGGCTTTTGTTCTTCTACGAATTTCCTCATTTCTGATTCAATCACGTGGGGAAACACTGAGCATAGCCCTCTCCATAGCGCGTTGAGTGACCTTGAGCCTTCTTATGAGACCCATAGTAAGAGACCACGTTTCAGAGCAATAAGTCATCACTGGTAACACACATTACATTTATGTATGAAGCCTTATATAGATTCATTTAATGAAGAATGAGAGCAATATAAAACATAATGAACACGATTTCATTGCAAGGTAAGGTACTGAAAATGAAATAATAACTGCACAAATTGGAAAAAAGATGGACAAGTAGCAAAGTGCTAATGTGATTGTTGCTGGCAACATCGACGCACCAGCGACAACCAGATGGCGCCGCTCGCACGAACTTCAGAGCGGACGAGCGACGCGGCGCACTTCACTCACATCGCGAGTTCGCGACATGACAGATCGCGGCTGTCAGTTGTCACCATCAGACTTCACTCAAAGATTTAGAATATACAAGTAGTGACTTCACTTCTCATTTATTCTGCGCTCCGAGTGAACAGCTGCGCGTGCTTTCTGTTTTTTACTGTCGGGCGACACGAATTTTGTACATTTATTTACCTCTTCAAGAAATACAGTCCATACAAGTTTAAAACTAGTTTCTATCAACGCCGCAGTAGAGATCCTAGTAGCTAAAGTTTACGGGCCCGCTCCGGAACATCACAGTTCCGGACTGCTTGACCATAATAGGTTGCATACAACAGGCTTGCATTTTTTATTTTGGATGCTTTGAAGAGTCGCCAGTAAGCACACAGTTGGTTTCAAATGTTACTTGTACATTGTACAAATCACTGTTTTTTCCATTGTGCTGTTATAGTAACAAGGTTAGAGCTTGATCTCTACGCCAGTCTCCCGCGCCTTGAGAGCCACGGTGTCAGCACGCATAGCCGTAGTTTGCTCGATAATTGGGTGTTCCATTACAGCACTATTGTAATTCCTAACTCGGCTCGCGTGCCTCCTACATTGCGGCTTAAATTCAATTAAAACGATATTTTCATGCTTTCTGCTTGTTATTTATGGCACATGAATTCCAGGGAACTTGATAATATATTTGTTATACGCATAATATTTTCTATGTTACTCTGGGCTTTAGATAATGATAGGCTGTCGTAGACTGCTACAATACTTCTCCACGTGATCCTGTGTTGAGCTATACGCTTCACTTTAGGTCAAGATAACCTGATTGTCTTCATCTCGCCGCTACCATCATCGCTGGGTTTGCTTCGCTTGGCCACGCTTCCTCTTTCCTTGAGTCCATCCATTTTTATTTATTTTATTTTATTGGTTCACGTACACTTGAAAATTTACAAATAAAACCGTATAAAAGTTAACATTGTACATAGGTGTGTTAGGTTCGTATTATTTTAACGTTTATATTTAAATACCTTGCTATTATTTACAGTATTTATTGTTTATCTATGGCAACACTAGATTTATTTGATTGGTTGAATTTATGGCGGGAAAATAAAGCCGCTCAACGGTTGGTGGACGTCATCGATATCACGCGATATCGTCCGCCAATGGGAAGGCTGGATTTCCCCCGCCATAATTGTAAGGTTCTTGGCCAGGAGCTAATGATTAAGCGGGCATTCTGCCTTGGACGTTGGATTGTGAAGCACTAAAATTAAAAGCTGTGTTCCGTTAAAAATTAATCAAGTGAGTTGATTTAAATAGTGTTAAAGTATTACGAAGTGTTTTATTTGCACATAAAATAAACCAAGTTGAAGTATTTGGAGTTTTCTTCGAGATCAGCTTCCCAGTAGCCGAAATACCGCTACCCCGTAGTCAAATTATTACATTTCAGAAGTGGGATGAACAATAAAAACGTAAGTACACGCCCAAAAGAACGCTTTCTTATCTTGTAGTGATCGCTATTAATTATGAAAGTTATCATTAAACTACCAGTTTTTGGAATCTATTTATAATCTGTACCAGAATAAGCGAATATCGATCGAGTTCAAATCCCGGCTACTATACTGTTTGGACATAAACTTGAAATCCAGTGTGTAAGCAAGGCTTTAACGCATTTCTTATTTTAAAACAACATTATTAAAACTATGCAAAAATAAACCACGTAAGTTGTTATCAACTTTGTACACCTTGAATGGCCTTTCTTTGCATTAAATTAGCCTCAGTCTAAAGTTAATTTAGCTTATAAGTTACATTTAAAATCCTATAATTATAAGTGACAGTTCGTGGAATACGGTTCAAGTTTACATATTGTTTAAGATTAAAAAAGTATATTTTGCTTTTGTAGTCCGGCCCCAGATTAAACTGAGGTTTAATTATAAGGTTCTGAAATCCTTGGATGAAAGTTTCAGGCTATGTCGGAGACCCCAGGCCGACGCAGGCTCGTGACTCCAAATCAGGGACATTCACATTCGGCCACGCGTAGCCGAAGTCGCCTGCGAAGCCGAAGTAACAGCCGACGACGGCCTGAGATGGATATTGAGCTGGGGCGCGAGCGATTGCGGATACTGGAAGATGAAGTGCGACGTGAACGCCATCGCGTCCGCGTCGCCGAAGACCTGCGTGAATCATCGCGACGCGTCAACCGGCCGGAAGCGGACAGCCGTCATCGCAGCACCTCCGAGTCAGCCAGGCGCAGGGATGCGGAGCGCCGGGCTGAGAGCGGATCACGGCGGCGCGACACCGAAAAAAGGATTGACAGGTCACGTAGCCCTTCTTTTTCTAAGAAAAATTTACTTGATATATTTAAACATTTGCGGGATGATCTAGCATCGTCGTCCGTGAACCGGAGCGCACTGCAACCACTGCAGAAAATTGATCATAAAAATATATTACCAAATTTTGATCCTTCCTCTAAAAATCAAAGAATGGACGTTTGGTTAAAAAAGGTGAATGAGTGTGCTTCAGTTTACGGATGGGATGAAAGAACAACCACCCATTTTGCTATGCAAAAGCTACAAGGTCTGGCCAAGACATGGTATGAAAGCTTAAATTCAATTTTGTTCACATGGCCAGAGTGGCAGGATAAGTTGTTAAGTGCATTTCCATGTGAACAAAACTACGGCCAGACCTTGGAGGATATGATTAGGAGAAGGAGTAGGTACAATGAGTCCATAGAGGTGTATTATTATGAAAAGTTGAGTCTGGTTAATCGATGCGAAATAGTAGGTGCTCGCGCGGCAGAATGTATTATTCATGGTATAACAGATAAGACACTTAAATCCGGGGCCTTGGCACTACGTTGTACCCACCCCGACCAGTTGTTACAGTACTTGATTAGTAACAGAGATTATAATCAGATTACCCAGTCGGATCGATCTTATAACAGGAATAGGAATATCGATAGTTCGGTCGCTTCCAATTCAGCAAACCCTAGACCTGGTGACAGACCAACCCGCGTTGCTGGGTGTTATAACTGTAAGGAAAAGGGTCATGGTTTCTTGCACTGCCCTAAACCGCTACTTAAATGTACACGTTGTAACAAACTTGGTCATACCGCGGAAAAGTGTTTCGTTAAGTCAGATGACAAAGTACAAGCAAACACTAGTAGTGCAGTGCAGAAAACTATGCGAATTGAATTCAGGGAGGACAATGATGGGATCGAAACCCAGGGAGTTAAATATTAAAAGGATATTAAAATCAATAGTCTTAAATTGAGAGCTTTCATAGATTTTGGAAGTTATGCCTCGATCATTAAGGAATCCGTTGCTAGGGAGCTAGGTCTCTCTCACGATAACGTCCCTAAGATCTTGAAAGGATTTGGCAACGGTCTGGTTCAATCGCTAGGAAACCTGATTCTTGACATCAACGTCGATGGAGTTGATGGTAGAGTTGTTTTCAAAGTCGTAGAGGATCGTTGGTTAGACGTCCCCGTACTCGTGGGACGTACATTCACGGAACTGGCACATGTATGGGCCTACAAAGATAACAATAAATTGCAGTTCTTCACGCGCAATATAGGGAATGAGTTGCCTTCTACCGAACTTGTTGATAACAGTGACGCGCTATTGGTGTTTTACCCAGTCAGTACAATTGAGATCTATGGTGCTGCTTCTGTTAGAGTGACGGCTAAATCGAAGTTTGATGGTGATGTACTCTTAAAAAATGGTTTAGCAGGAAAGCCGAACGAGCAGTATTTCATCACTGGTGGACTTTATCGAGCAGTGAATGGACGCATTAATGTAATGGTCGTGCCATGTTCGGGGTCTTGTCGTATTGCAGCTAAGCTAGTCTTCTGTCGTGCGGAGATCGTCAACGTTATTAATCGGGTAGTCAATGTTCCACCAGTTAAGACCAACGGAAACGAATTAGATGAAATTCAGGTGCATGTAGGTGAAGAGGTGCCAGCTGACGTTAGGAAATCTCTAATGGATATGTTAAGAAAATATCAGCATTGTTTTGCCTCCTCCTTGAAAGGTCTAGGTTGCACGAGCGTTACCGAGATGAATATAGAGCTTAGCAGTCAGCGTCCTGTTGTCTATCGCCCATACAGGTTGTCACACCACGAGCGGGAGAAGGTGCGATCAATGGTTGGTGATATGTTAGAAGCTGGTGTTATTCGGGAGTCTGTTTCAGACTACGCAAGCCCAATTCTACTTGTGCGTAAGAAAGATGGGTCTTCAAGGTTATGCGTTGATTACCGTATGCTGAATTCAGTGACTATTAAAGAGCGGTATCCGATGCCTATCATTGAGGATGAAATAGCGCGTCTAGCTGGTCAATCGTGTTTTATTATCCTTGATCTCGCGTCTGGCTACTATCAAGTGCCGATCTCTGAACAAAGCAAACATCTGACGTCATTCGTTACACCGGACGGCCAGTACGAGTTCAATCGCATGCCGTTCGGCTTAGCGAATGCGCCAGCAGTTTTTCAACGTATGATAAACACGATTCTTGGTCCAGCTCGGTTTAGTAAGGCAACCGCGTACATTGATGACGTGTTAATTTTTGGGAAGGACTTTGCTCAATGTCTTGATCGCCTTGAAGAAGTGCTGCAAATGTTTGAAAGGGCGAATCTCACATTGAATTTATCTAAATGCGAGTTTTTGCGTGATAAGGTGGACTATCTAGGCTACGAGATTAGCGCTAATGGTATCAGGCCCGGCGAAAAGAAGATTTCTAGCGTTGTCAACTTCCCTCGTCCCCAGAATGTACATAACGTGAGACAGTTCTTAGGCCTAGCCAGTTATTTTAGGAAATTCATAGAGAATTTTGCTCAGATATCGTCCCCTCTTAGTAAGCTCATAAAAAAGGACTCGCCTTGGCAGTGGAGTGACGAGCAGGAACGAGCATTTGATAGTTTAAAGTCCATTTTGGTTAATAGGCCGGTCCTTGCTATATACGACCCTACCGCTGAATTAGAATTGCACACAGACGCCAGCAGATTGGGAATCGGTGGTATCCTTTTGCAACGAACTCAAGGTAGTGAGAACCTTCACCCAGTGGCATTTTACAGTCGGCAAACTTCTCCTGAAGAAAAAAATTTCCACTCTTACGAGTTGGAGACACTAGCGGTGGTGTGTTCCCTTCGTAAGTTTAGGGTCTATTTGATAGGAAAGGAATTCAGGGTCGTAACAGACTGCAGTGCTCTGCGATCTACATTTTCAAAGCGCGATTTAATACCAAGGATAGCTCGCTGGTGGCTGACACTTCAGGAATTTGATTGTTCCGTTGAGTATAGGGCTGGAGTGAAGATGAGCCACGTTGACGCGTTATCCCGAAATCCCGTAGAGCCGTCGGGATTTCTTGAGGATCAGTTTCCGTCGGTAATGTCCATTAGTGGCGAAGATTGGCTTCAAACGCTTCAGTTAGGCGATTCAGAACTTTGTAGAATAATGGACATTTTAAAAAGTGATCTAGACGAAAAGGGGTTAAAATATATCAAACAGAATTATGTCATTAAAGATAATCGCCTCTTTCGTTGCTTAGATGGAACTAAGGAAAATGTAAGGTGGGTGGTACCAAAGGGTGCAAGGTGGCAGGTGTGCAAACTTAATCATGATGACATTGGGCATTTCGGGATAGAGAAGACCTTGGAACGAATTAAAAGTAGCTACTGGTTCTCGAAAATGTCCAAATTCGTCAAAAAGTACGTTGGCGCCTGTATTGAATGTGCTTACGCAAAAAACAATACCAGCGCTCACGAAGGGTTGCTGCACCCTATTGCAAAATTAGAGATCCCCTTCCACACTCTTCATATGGACCACCTTGGACCTTTTGTAAAGTCCAGCAGAGGCTTTACTCATTTATTGGTAATCGTTGACGGCTTTACTAAATTCTGTTTCCTCAAACCAGTTAGGAATACCAATACTCAAAACGTGATAAAGGTGCTAGAAGATATTTTTAGTATATTTAGAAACCCTGATCGGCTTGTAAGTGACCGAGGTAGCTGTTTTACCTCACACGCGTTCAAACGTTTCTGTTTAGACAGGGGAATAAAACATGTTTTAAATGCAGTCGCTAGCCCCAGGTCCAACGGGCAAGTTGAGCGGTATAACCGAACTGTTTTAGATTCCCTCAAGGCTCTGAGTGTTAAGCATGGCGAGAAAAGTTGGGATACTCATTTAGGACGCATTCAATGGGGACTGAATAACACCATTCAGAAAACTATAGGTAGGATGCCGTCAGAAGTCCTGTTTGGAACCCATATGAAAAGCGAAATTAATCCCATACTTAATAACGTTACTTCGAGTAGTCGTAAGAATGAAGATTTGTACGAAATACGCGACAATGTTAAAGCCAGGATAGACGAGGAGCAGGTTAAACAAAAAGATCGTTACGATACAGGTAGGAAGCCTGCCCATACCTATAATAAAGGAGATCTGGTAAAAATAACAAAAACATGTTTTACTAATAATGGACAGAGTAAAAAGTTGATGCCCTCGTTTATAGGTCCTTACCGAGTGAATAAGGTTTTAGGTAATGACCGCTATATTGTAGCCCCAATACCCGGATTAGTCGACACAGAACATAGACGGTCGACGACCGTTGCCGCGGACCGCATGAAACCGTGGATTCATGTGACCGCTCTGGAAGTTGACGAAAATGAAGCTAACGAGAGTCTTGAAAGTGATAATGACAATGATTCGAGTTAGAAAGTATATGTAAGATTGATAGGGTGAGTGATTTTGTTATGGAAACTACAGAATGTAATACGTTGTTACAGATCAAGTACGCGAGAATCGATTGGTTCGCGGCTTAGTGCAACTGGTATCAAAGCAAATACGTCGGCTGCCATTACGAGCATTAATCGATCGGCTTGGACGGGCGTCGATAGGCATCCTGATTAATTGATCGTTCAGGAAGATAGGGCACCCTGATTAATTGATCGTTCAGGGAATTAAGGTATTCTGATTAATCGATCGTTCAGAATACCCTTTCGATTCAGATAAGTTTAATCGCGACTTAATCGATCGGTCGTGATTTTGACTTCATGTTTGTTCACTAGATTCAAGTTCGACAAATCGATTGATGATAGATTTCCTTTTTGAAAGATTAATAGTTTTATTTAAAATGTTTATAGTATAAAACCAGCTTATATCGTCTCCATATTCGTAAACAGCAATTTTAAAATTTTATATGATTTAGTAGACTATTACTGTATAACAATTTAACTAATATTTACATTCGTTTCGACTATTATATCTGTTGTAATTTAAGTAGGTGCAATTAAGAATGTATAATATCTTAGATCAATGTAGACGCATTAACTGGCCAAGATACCTGATTGTTAGGTGATTTAGGTTACCACCTGGTGTCGTGTACGGGGACGCACACGATGTCAGGACGGTCGATTGTTAGGTTCGTATTATTTTAACGTTTATATTTAAATACCTTGCTATTATTCTATGGTTTACACAATTAACATTTATTGTTTATCTATGGCAACACTAGATTTATTTGATTGGTTGAATTTATGGCGGGAAAATAAAGCCGCTCAACGGTTGGTGGACGTCATCGATATCACGCGATATCGTCCGCCAATGGGAAGGCTGGATTTCCCCCGCCATAATTGTAGGGTTCTTGGCCAGGAGCTAATGATTAAGCGGGCATTCTGCCTTGGACGTTGGATTGTGAAGCACTAAAATTAAAAGCTGTGTTCCGTTAAAAATTAATCAAGTGAGTTGATTTAAATAGTGTCAAAGTATTACGAAGTGTTTTATTTGCACATAAAATAAACCAAGTTGAAGTATTTGGAGTTTTCTTCGAGATCAGCTTCCCAGTAGCCGAAATACCGCTACCCCGTAGTCAAATTATTACAGGTGCTACTTATGTCTAAAGAAATTTCTTTCAGTAGACCCGCGAGAAGAAATGGAATAACTTTGTAAAATTCTATATGTTTTACTAGAATTTTAGAGATACGACAATAAAGTTTTTATTTTATTATTAGTCTATTCCAAAGCCTGTCCCGGATTGTTAGTGGAATCTCTCCTAAGTGCGCAGCGTATTGAGATATAATTTAGTTTTTTTTTTAAACAGAAAAAGGAGCTTTTGTTTCGTGGCAATGGCAAATATTTTCTTTTGTGCTTCCAAAATTCCCTTTGCGCACTAATAATTTTTAAGAATTGTCACGCAATGAGCATGCGTGTCTTTCACAAGTTACGCTTAGAATTTGAAATGTTTAAAAGATATTTAAAGTATAAAAGAGATTATTATATCGAAATGATAGGCATGGTTGTGTTGTATCCCACAAACACGACGCAACGTCTGCTGTGTAGCGATCGGAACAGCTCGTAATTATTCAGGCGGACGATTAGCTAGGGCTAGCTTGTTAACACAATTTTCTGAGGATTATGTTAATTAGAATTATTGACATTAATCAACATAACTCAATTAATTCAAAAATATTTAGTAAACAATACACATTTCTTTCTTTCAAATGAATTGGAGACGAAAATTGTGTCCAAGTCTAAATAGATTATTGTGTAATTTTATTTCCAATTATTCTTCAAGATAGTTGGTATTAGTGGTAAAATGTGTATCAGCGATTTTACTACACGCATATTTTCAAATAAAATATAGTAAAAGTACGAGTAGAAAAAACAATGCAATCATTTAATATATTTAAGATAGTTAATAGATTCAGGTGTTACTTTGCGGAAGTCAAAGTTACATACTACATGATTTGAATTACTTTGTGCAATTCCGCCACCAGTTAGTTCATGCAAACTATTGCCGGCCGGCGCCCACCCACTACAGTTAGTCCCAGCATACCTGCCACATATCAGAGGGAGCATGCATCAGCTGTTGGTGGCGGGTGCACACGGGATGTTGGTGGCAGGTATGCTGGGACTAACAGTAGTGGGTGGGCGCCGGCCGGCAATAGTTTGCATGAACTAACTGGTGGCGGAATTGCACAAAGTAATTCAAATCATGTAATATGTAATATATTTAAATAAATATAAATATATTAGATACACTGATTGAGAAAATAGAAAAAAAACGTAAAAAAATGGCAGTAAATAAACTTATTTTAAAAAGAGATCTCCTAAAAATTATTAACAAATTTCAATCAAACATCTCAAAACTGTTTGAAAACCATAAAAAAATATGAGCACTGAGGTGAGGTGCGTTTGAAGGCAAAAGAATACAATTTATCACCAATCCTTTCCTCTCCCACGGGTGTCGTAAGAGGCGACTAAAGGTTGGATACTGTGATCACAAACCCGTCTGTCTGGCAGGGTGACTGTGGGCAAGTACTCCCTTTAGACCATGCAGTGGTCTCTTAGAAGCTGATAAAGAAAGAAAAGTTTATAGAGTCATTGCAAGGGTATAAAAAACCGAATATATTTGTGTTGGGAGCTCCACTCTCGAAGTTGTAGACCAGTATGTTTACCTGGGCCTCAAGACGAAAGTGTTTAATCAATGTGTGTTACCAATGATGACTTATGGCTATGAAACGTGTTCCCTTACTATGGGTCTCATAAGAAGGCTCAAGATCGCTCAACGGGCGATCGCCGCGCCGCCCCGCCGGCGAGCGGCGGACGGCGGACGGCCACACGTTACATATTCACGGCCCACGCGCGGGTGATTTGAATGCTTAAGGATGAGCTAGTTCGGAACTCGAACTCGTCGGCGCACGTGGCTAATTTGCGTGCTATTTCGCTGAGAAAGGGATAGACTCGGTTATGAACAGTGCGGAACTATTTACACCGATTTATACGCACATCGGAACTACAGTCTAGTGTGTCGTATCCGACTTATCGCACAAAAACGTTACGTTACACGTCAAAAAAATTCACGAGTATGCGTTTGGGGAAGTGTTCTTGTGATAAAACAGCTGAATGTTTTAATAAAAATTAAAGTTATTTAATTTTTTAAAAAACCAAACTATGCTTGTACGAATTTTGTTTTAGAGATTTTATACTCCTTCCGGTATTTAATTGTGCCCAAAGTTGCGTTAAAATTACGTGTTAAAACGGAATGTTTTGCAACTCATAACTTTTTAAGTACTTATCATTTTACAATTATGATTCTATACAAGCATAGATAACGACAGGACAAATCGATAGAATTAAAAACTTTAAACAGACGATACCGAACAACGGAGTCGTACCCTTAATGAGAGTGATATAGTTCTGTAACACTTTACATGGAAAGCTTGTTTGAGGTCTCTTGTGTCTTGTATCTGGTGGACTACAATTTATTACCCACTAGCTGATGACCACGACTTCGTTTGCGTGGACTTTGTGACTCTGGCGTATTTATATGGTTGAGTTTAACGATGGCTGATCCGTGCGTCAATTCGTGAACGGGTGCTGCCGGGAGGGACTGGTCAGCTCGGAGTCGATTTTTTGACTACTTAGTATTTCTTCTTATTACGTAATTTATGTTTGTTATCTCGTTCGCAAACATTAAATGTTATAATGTAACAACATTGTATTTATTATTTAAAAAAAAAAAACATAATAAAGATTAGAATTTTGAATTTTGAATTAGAATTTGGAATTAGAATTTTGAATTAGAATTTTTAATTTGAGTTTTAAATTTTGAACTTGAATTTTGAATTTGAATTTTGAATTTTTGTATATATAAATACGAACTAATGTAGATACTTTAGAAAATACATTAAGCAGTGTTATATGTTAAGTCAATATATTTTTTTAAAAAACTAACCTGATTTCTTAGATTTCCACATCATCAATTTTTGTAAAGAATGCAAATAAATTTAACTTGGTCCTGCATCAGGTGTTCCAGACCTTCCATTTTTATACTTAAACAAAAAATACTCATCAGGCTGAGTTTTGCAATGGCGTCATTTTTATTTTTCTTTAAGTTTAGTTGGACCGTTGCATCATGTGTTCCATTTTTCCAAAATATATTATACCCTTTATGTTTCCCAAGCTTAACAGCTATATAACAAAAAAGTTTCGTTCGAATCCATCACTCACGCCGGAGATTAGCGTGTACAAACAGACAAACAAAGAAAGACACATTTATAAAATAAATGTAGTTCCTGGTTCATAATAAAGTGTATAAAACGGTGAGGCAAAATAACTTATCCCTATGTGGGATAAGTCCGCTATTGTATATTTTGCTCTTTCGATTCTTTTTTGTACTTTATTTTGTTTTTTGGTACAATATAATTATTACAAATAAACTTTCCAGGAAATTAAAAAGAAGCTAAGTAAGTAATACCTACTTCATGTTTCGTGCCAACCTGTCAACACGTTTATTAAACATTACCTTATCTAGATGGACTCGATCGCTGCTTTTTGTTAGAAATGTATAACGTTACAGTAATTTTGCTACAACTCTTAGTCATAATACCCTATAAATACATTATTACTCGTAAAGCGAAATCAATGTAATATTAGTACACAAGAGCTTCGGTTACCTCATTTCCGCTGCCGCTGACAGTTTGTATTAAATATTAATTTAACGTCAGATTGCTTACTAAAATAACATCCACCGGCAGCTGTTTGATGTGGCGGCTGTTTTCTGGCTCCTCTACAGATATTTCTCAGTACGTTATTGCAGAACGTCCCGCGTTTATTACTATACACACACATTGGAAAAGAATAATAATATTTGAAGTTTTTTTAATTTAAATATAATTTTTCAATCGTCATACACACAAAAATAGTAACGACTTTTATTTCTGATTTTGAGACATTGAAAAAATATGTAAGCAATTTCAAATTATGTATTTGAATCAGGTACTCGTATATACACAAGTACGCGTACGTTGTCACGATAGCGAATGCCTATTATTTTTTAGAGCGCCATGTTCGTGTTTATAAATGGGGAAGGCTGTGTTAGACCGTGAATATTAAAGGTGGTCGGTATCACGCCGTCATCACCGCGTGTGTATCGGGGATGGGGCCGCGTGGCGCGGACAAAGCGGCCCATGAATACCGGAGCAGGCGGCGGTCTTTTATACTCACAGCGACAGTACCACAGCGCCGACAGTCTACCTTACAAAACAAAATAAATTGACTATATGTACGCCAATACATATAGACTATATGGCACTGGGCTACGTTGCATTCCAGACACATTAAAATGAATGCTATTTACGTTTTACTACTATAATACTGTCAGTTAAGTTCAATAGATTCAACATATCATTCCATCATCAAAATTTATTTAAAAAGTGGAATAGTATGGGCTCACTTGATAGGTTAAGAATAAAGAACCCTAGGATTGAAATTGAAGGGCTGACGAACTATCAGACAAAGATGCATGGAAGGCTAGATTTGCCCAACAATGGGACACCACAGGGTAGCAAGGAAAATATCCGTGAAATGCCCGGAACATTGCCCGAAAAGAAATATTGAATGTAAAAGAAGTGCGAGCAAAGTTACATAATTTTATAGCAGCTTAACAGTACCCGCGTCAACCCGCGTCCCTCGTGCGTTGATATGGGTGAAAGAGTTTTGTTTGCGATGAATTCAAACTACGGGCCTTGAAAGCGGAACAATACAGAAGTGCCATGATTGAACGCGCAGTTGGGTGACTCCGAGTTATACGAATGGTTTTTCCATATAAAAAAAACCGTTCGTTTCGTGCATCCGCGTTTAAAAAGTGGCACCACAGAATGAATTCTGTTTGTTCACATCAGAGGAAGCCGCTGAACCGTTTTTTATATCGGTCCAAATGGTGCTGCTCGCTACATTTGGCGGTGCAGCAGTTGACACAAATATAAGTAAAATTTATAGAATCATAACCCATGTAAAACTCGACTCATATTTGCTTAGGTACCTAAAAAAATTGACGTAACGTGTCATAAGTAAATTGAATATTTTGGCCATGCCAAAAATATATGTCATTTTATTTACTTACAAGCTTTTATTTAGTTTCACCTGTCCCGTTGTCTGTCTGTTTGTAATCAAATCTTGCAAGTTAAATTTAATCCACTTCCAGGTTTCCGATTGAAATAAAAATTTATAACGCGTGACAATGCAATATTATGATGACATGAATCTGATCTGATGACGTAGCCGGAGGGTGCCATACGAACTCTGTAATGAAGCGACGCAATCGACTTTGGGATCGTTTGATTCGACTTGAAGAGCACATTAAACTTTTTAGTTCATTGGTTTAGATAAAAGCTTGTTTTAAAAATATATATATTTTTAATATTTACTTGTTCACTGTCAATATTACATATAGAAACTAAACTGTAGATGAGAAATATACACATAAATGCGTTTTTGTCGCGGCTCTTACAGCATACCGACCCCACAACGCCCCGCACGGCGCACACCGCACAAACTCTCGTAATGTCGCCTAATTCCTTACACCCATAGCTGCCTTGAATTACTGGAATGCACGTAGATCTATTACTGAGTAGACATCCATCGGTTTTCTGAAAGAAATCGCGGCGACAAGACCGCCCGTTTTGCATTTAAATGTTTTTTCTATGTGTATTTTTAATAATTGTTATTTTTTATTATTGTATAATCAAGTTTTACTTAACTCAAGTTAACGTTTTACAACTTACAAGTAGTTTGCCAGCAGGCAAATGTTTTAATGCTGTAAGAGTATAGATTTTGTTCGCTATGTATATTCATCTCTTCCTTTATATACTCAATGCTATTTACTGCTACTACTACTTTTGGTCTTCTGGCTCAATAAACTGAATTTTGAACTGTAGAGAGTGTTCAGCTCTTCGTGAAACGAAAAATAAATAAATTAGAAAATTAAAAATCAAAAACTCTCCTCACATTTATTTCAGCCAAGATATCTCAATTTTCATCAAAATTCTGAGGTCATATTTTATAAATTTGCATGCGGCAGGTCTACCCCGTTTAAAAGTCTATGCTTGGTAAGAGCACAATTTATTTGGCGTAATATTGTTTCGGAAACAAACCCTCCGAAACGCGTTGCGGCTTCGCGTGCGTTGGAGCGTGTTCACCGAGTACCTATTTACGGTAACGTTGTCATTTCAAGCCATTAATTTATTTTCTTTTAATCAGTAGTGCGTAGTTTTTAAGGCGATTTTTTTTGATATGCTTGAATAAACATACAGAATATATTGTAGTTAATAACAGATTTAGGTGTTAGTTTGCGGAAGTCAAAGTTACATACTATATGATTTGAATTACTTTGTGCAATTCCGCCATCAGTTAGTTCATGCAAACTATTGCCGGCCGGCGCCACCCACTACTGTTAGTCCCAGTATACGGTATAGGTGGCGGGTGCACACGGGCTCTTGGTGGCAGGTATGCTGGGACTAACAGTAGTGGGTGGGCGCCGGCCGGCAACAGTTTGCATGAACTAACTGGTGGCGGAATTGCACAAAGTAATTCAAATCATATAATATAGAACATATTGTTGTTCTAGAACTGATAACCTGTGATACTCGTATTGAGACATATTTTCCTTAATTGTAACAATAATGAAATTGTTAGTACTCGTATCAAAATGATTGTTTGCTCAAACAAAACTAAGCAATATTGTAACCTAACTTGTTGACATAAAAATGAATCATCACTATTGCAATCAAAATAATACTTTTTTAAGCAATAAAGCTTTTACAATATCTCCAAATATAAAAGTTTTATTATCTCGTGCCGGCCATTGTGCGACGCGGTCATAAAAACAAAGTAGCGAGGCACTTACGGAAACTTGCTAAGGTTGCGTATTTTCGGGAAAATAACGTTTTTTGTTAGCGAAGTAACGGAACGTTATCGAGTTAAAAATGCGCGATAAATCAAACGGAACCGAGCGACAGCGGGACGAACTACTGCGAGGGTAGAAGTAAAGCTCGTGTGATTGAAGGATATTTATCAAGAATAATAACTGCTCTAGATAATAAAATAATAGGATGGGTCTTGCAACTCTAAGTAGACAGAACAAGGCCGAAGGCCAATTTCAGTATGATGGTGGGCAAGAAAGTGAAATCTTATACAAATAGTGATGGGTTGCAACAGCATCGCTTTTTATTATGATTCGCATTTTCGCCAATCCGATCCTACAGAAGGCCACGGAAGGCCAAGCATCTGGTACATTTAAGTATGGAAGATGTTTTTATTTTTTATATCTTTATACTATTTCGTATCAAACACGTAGGAGGCGCAGACGCTCCTAGCACCGTAATATGAGTATTAACGTACCTGTAAACTTCTCACCAACTTTGTTACAGGTACGGTCAGGTTTCAAAAATGGAGTCATGATTTCAGTCATGATTTCTCATACAATTAGTATGGGAGATTGTGAATCCATTTTTGAAGCGTACCGTACAAGTAAACAGTAGGAATTTGCGAGAAATTATTTCTGTACTCTCTCTATTTTACATTGGCAGCGAAGTGTCGTAGAGGGTCGTAGCCGCTCGTAGCGATCGTAGCCTGGGGCGTAAACGCTCGTAGCACCGTAGCACTAACAAATGAACTTTAATAATTTTGTCACAAAACGGCACCATTTCATATCATTTAACCTGATTTTGCGCGTTTTGTGTCTGATCTTAATTTATAAGTAGGTTTATTTATTTTATTGTCAATATTTTTATTTTACTAGGTTCCGCTTGTGTGCAATACTTACTTAGTTTTTACCTGACTACGGCAAAGCTAAGAGGGAGGGTAATGATTTTAGCAGTCTATGTATGTATGTGGATATGTATGTCTGTTCCACCGTGGTATCCGAATCGCTTGTCCAATTTTCACAAATGATATATCAATCGATTAGTCATTATTGTCCGGGTAATATAGGCTATAATTATAATACAATACAATTTGGCTGCAAAAAATGTATACGACGATTGTGACATACAAACAGTGAGAGAAAAAAATTTTTTTTGTTTCTGTTTCGAATGAGGTATCAAATGGAAGCTCTCGATTAGCACATTTCGAAAATATACATCGTTAGCCGTATAATATGGCTCCCATAGTCGTTTATTAGATTTTTAAATGTATATCTTCTTCATCCATGATTCTGTCAATAACGTCCAAGTAAACTTTATGGAATGACAATCGAGTAGGATACAAAAAACTGTACTAAATGAAGAAGCAAGTCAAATCGATTTAACGATCAGCTTCCAGTCTGACGGAGCGAAAAGTTTTACACCATCGCCTCTCAACACCCATCTTCCTTAGGAATGCAGTTGTAGAAAATGTAATTGTGTTTCGTTATTTACGCCTCTCACTATACCCTAACCGACGCGATGAAACGCTAGCCAGCTTCAAATCCCAAGTTAAATCTTATTTTACATCCTTATGAAAGGTAAATAAATATCCTTCCCTTGTGTCCATTTCTCTTCATCTCGTACTGCTAATATCATTTTTTTTCAGTGTAAGTTGTATGTATTTATATAAGATGTATATGTATGTTTATTATAATTGTTGTATATAAATATGTTTATATTGACCACCCTGCCTTACCTAAATTCCCATTACTATTTTCTTTATAGCGAGGTTGCCTAGAAGAAATTGCTTAGCGGTAAGGCTGCCTTTTACACATTTCCTTGTGTGCACTTAAGGGTATTGTATTGTACCCACTTACGACGTAGTTGTCCTATTCTAGGCTGAAAGACACAAATATTTAATTAGACTTTACATAGGTGATCTTAGTATAGCTAAGCCTCGCTGGCTGGTGCAGCCTGCAAATAAACTATTGATCGTGTCTGAAATACCCGGCTAGAGGATACTGATATGAACCTGCCCCGTCGTATCCCAGCTATAAACGGAGCTGGTAGCCGGCGCTGGAGGTACAAGGTTCAAAATGTACGTGTTCATATGAGAATGACGAGCAGAGGATATACCGGTTGTTTTGTAAAAAGTGGTCGCACAGACCAAAAATTTGAATGTTATTTAATTGTGTAGGCGTCTATGCCAACTAGGTCTCTTTCATTCGGCTCCTTTTCAACCGCCTTTTAAAAACGGAAGAGGTTATCAAATCGTCGCGATCTTTTATTCTTTTTAGGGTTCCGTACAAAAAATAAAAAAACGGAACCCTTATAGGATCACTCGTGCGTCTGTCTGTCCGTCTATCTGTCTCAGCCAATTTGCTCCGAATGTACTGGACCAAATCAGGTGAAATTTGGTAGGATGGTGTAATCCTATCAAATTTCACCCGAACTCGAAATGCAAAATAAATAAATATTTTTTTTCAAATAAGGGTCGTTTCCGAGGGACAAATTAGGAATTAAAAAAAAAAATGTTGCAAAGCTTATTGTATATTCATATATGAAATGAAAGGGCTCGTTATGAAGATTTCAAATATATTTTTGTTATTATTGTAAAATAAATAGTTTTGATATTATTCAAAAAAGAAGACGAAAATTGACCATTCCCGCCGCTGATCTCCGAAACTACTGAGCCAAAAATTTTGAAAAAGATACAAAATATAGTACTTTGCTTGTAGATTACAGGAAAAACATAAGGTTAATTTTCGTATAATAATATAATAAATTTCGGAAAAATAATATAAGAGTTCTATCAATTGAAAATAAAGTGGTAAACTCAATATAATACGTTCACTTACGGAAAATGTTTGGTGTTGTACGGAACCCTCTCCACGCGAGTTAAGTCGCACTTGCCCGGTTATTTTATGTATGTTCACCGATTATTTGCAAACACCTTGAACAACTTAAATATTTCTCTTGTAGATGTTAAATACCTACCTTGCTTTCAACACTGTGACCTAACCCTCAGCTCTCACTAGAAACTTCAGCTAAATCCCCCCGCTCCCGCTCCCACGCCCACCCCGCTCCTCTCCGCTTCGCTCCGCTCCACTCCGTGCCGCCGGCTGAGACCCGGCACTAATTGACTGTTTGAGGCTGTGTCGAATGTTATCAGCGACTGTAAACTCGGCGAGAATTCATTAGCTCGTGTTATGATTTACTGGCTCACTGTTTTAGATGTCGCGAGTTGTGCTCATTGATCTTGGAAACTTTGTTTAAGATGAACATAACTTCTTTGAACTCAGTCCACAGTTTTTAAAGAAGCGTTGGTAGTCATGCAGTTGAAGCATTGGCTGTGCTTCTGTGAGACACGAGTTCAATCCTTACTAGGCGCGACCTCAGATTTTAAATATAAAATAAGTTTATTTGCTAGGCAAATTAAAAAAACCCCGACAACACCGATAAGTGGCGGAACTTCATAATATCTAACCGAACAGACATACAGACAGACGGTTATTTTTAGCGTCAATCTTATAATAACGTCTTTTTTATCGGGGGTTAAAAATTAGTTCAAATTTAGAACAGCATCATCTTTCTGTGACTAAAAATACTAATTTTAATGATACTCCAAAACTATCAAAAATCTTAACTTTTAGCGTGCACAAATGCACAGACAAACCCCTCTGTTTCTTTTGGGGGTTATATATTATATAAAATAAACTTTACTGTCGTGTTTCGTTAAGTTCTAGTACAAAATAGAGATTGTTACAAAGTGACTTACATATCTAAACATGTTAATTAGTCACAATACATCGAAGGTTCCCTCACTCGGCAGCCCACCAACGAAAGATCACTTAACTCAGGAATGATTATTTTTAACTATCACCACTTGCTTCCAATGAAGGAAAACAAGCGTGCAGAAACCTGCACTCTAGTGTAGTGACTATTAAGAAAACGGACTTTCTTGACTTATGGTCCTATGTATCTGGGGCAGAGGGCGTCCACAAAGACTCTCCTTCTCGGTCTGTCTTCAGCTATGCGCTTAACTTCACTCAAGGTCTCGCCGATTTTCTTAATTGCCTCAAGCACGGTACGCCACCAGCTCTGTTTAGGGCTAAAAAGAATTATAAAGAAATCTAGTGTGCGAAATATGAGAAGGCTATGTGGCAAACCACAATTACCTCGACCAAAAGCCGTCAAGCATCTCTTTCCAAACAATCATCCTGACAAGAGCTTTGTTCTTAAATGTAGTAAATTCTTAATATACATAATAACCGAATTGCAATCGATCAGTTCTGAATCAGATTAGTTGACTGATTCAAAAGTACAAACAGAAAAAACTTTATACATTAATCAAAAAGAATCCGTTTCAGACTAAACCGAAAGCGTGTCTAGTTAGCAAATGTATTTTCTATCGTGCTTACGTAAACGAATAAATATAGAGGGCAATTTTTCCCGTTTGAATGCCACATTGTATGGGATGATGAATGACGCGGTTCATCTGCCAGACATGCGATGTTGTGCTGCGTGGGCGAGCGAGGGGGCAGGAGCGGCGGTGCGGGGGGACGGGCACACTTTAAAAGTGGTGACAGGTGTGGCGCTTCAAGAACCCCATGATACGCAATGAAAAGTTTTCTTTTGGTAACAAGTTAACTCTTTTCAAACTTTGCATTCGCCCAGTACTGACCTACGCTAGCGTTGTCTTCGCACACGCAGCCCCAACTCACATGCTTAGGCTTCAAAGAGTACAGAACCGATTTATCCACAGAGCTGCCAACGCTCACACGAAAGCGAGAAATTGCGAACTACACTGCGATCTCGAACTCCCGTCCATAAAGCACTTTATGAAAGAAGCGTCCGAACGCTTTTGATAAAGCCGCCGACCACCCGAACCGACTAGTTAGAGAGGCAGCTAACTACATGCTGGAGCACAACCCTCGCGGACTCACCGGCAGACGACCGAGGCATGTTCTCTCTGATTCCGATGACCAGATTATGGCTGACATGGTCCAATTCGATACCTCTGCGGCTCCGAGCAGCCAGAGGAACCTCGCGGTCCGACCCCCCCGCATTCGTCGTAATCGAATACGTAGGCGTAGGAACATTAGCTCGTTCACTAGGTACCGCCCGGCGGTACCTAGATGATTTGCGTCCTAAGTAGGCCCTTCTGGCACCGTAGCTTCGGCCCTTCCGGCAAAACATGGGTGTTGTAGCACCCCAAAATTGGCCATAGTCCCTAGCGCGCCCAAAGCCGAGGTTTCCCCCTTGGGAGCCCTTTGCGCTGCTGCTAGTAGTATATAAATATAGGAAGCCGGACCTCTGGCTCGCTCCTCAAACCTTGTCTGGTGAAGTAGGAAATGCCGTCCGAGGCAACCTATGTTTGTCATTTCAAAAAAAAAAGGCGCTTCAACTTCTGCGCACGCTGGGGACCACAGCTTATTGACGTAAAGAGAGAAGTTGACGCATCGCATCTCTACGACAATAGATGTGCCTTAATTTGATTTATTTATCGTCACAAAATTCACTTCCATGCTCATTCGGGAGAAAAATAAAGTAGAATGTACGAGCTGCTTCTCTTCCTGCGTAAATTATGAAATCCAATCGAGGGAATTATCGAGAATCTGAGTCATGTCAATAGGATTCCACCCACCATCACGTTAAAAGTAGCTGTTGGGTCTTGCGGCCCGAGGCTCTGTCTAGTTATAATGACGTCCTCTTTGTGATGACGTGATAGTGTGCGCAAACTATGAAAGTTTATAAATACCTACATATATTTACAATAAAAATGTTAACAAAAAAATTGCACTGACTATTAAAGCCATTATAAAGCTTATAATTTTAGTTTGCTACTTACGAGTAGATACAGGAATAGCTCATCCCTGGTAGCTGCGAGCTTAAATTGGGCGCACCAGATTTATTGCGACTCGGAATGTTATTCCTTTGTCGCCTCGTTGTTTTGTGCCGGTGTGTCTGATGCAGTCTTATTGATAACCCCAGATTAAAATGTGGGCCGGCACCGCCCCGGGCCGGTGTGAGTCGGTTGAAAGCACGTATTATGTTTGCTTACATGATATTCTATTCCTGTCAAAATATCTTGTGACGAGTTTGTCACTTATATTGACACATCTAGAAAATTTAGAGAGAGATTTATGCGCTTTCTCATTCTCGTGAAATTATGGGTGTATACTCTAAGTGAAATTATGATATGTGCTTGGAAAATTTAATATTTAGTATTAGAAGGGCACTATGTATTGTTTTAAGAATAAGGTAAGCAATAAAACTACAAAATCTCAAACGTCTTGTACGAGCCACAGTTAACCCGTACAGTTAAGTTAAGTTAGTTTTTGAGTGTACTTTCGGTTAAATAGTTATAAATCAAAGATGTACATGTTCACGGTTATACGTTTATCTTCATACACTAAATATTACAAGTACAAATGCGGCAGCGGCGGCGGCCGAAAGTAGGTTGCATACATTGCATTTTTATGTACGGTCTTGACTCGTACACGTCTTTTCAAAAAGATACCTCCGCAGTGGGCAGAAGAACAACTGAGATAATGATGATAAGTTGCTAGCGGTAGCTAAGTAAATGGGTTATTGAGTGTCAATAATCACCTCTCTTCATTTAGACCTCAACGATCCATCTGGCCGGCATGGAGAGTGTAGGCCGTATCCTCTGCCTGCTCTGGCCAAGTATGGCTCTTGTAGTACAGAGAAGGTCGTGCTCTTGCAGTGAAGAATAAAAAGACTTGATGATGATTATTATTTTAGCCTTCTTTATTTTGCTGACTATTCGTCATATATAGTTAGCCTTCAGACTACACCTCTGCCGTGGATGTTGTCCGTGCACGAGCCCGTGCTTCGCTCCGATTCGATTTAATTCCGATAACAATACGATATTGCGGAGCGTGCGCCGCGACTACCGTGAATTATATCAGTAATTGCGTTCAGCGAATCCGCGAAAAGACACACGGGCTCAGAGGACAGCAAGCAAGTCGTCATATTTTTTTATTATGAAAACAAAAGTAATGTCGTAGCTGACTCTTTTTCACAAAGTAAAAAGCTCTTACCTAGCAACGTAGTGTTACTTTTACCTGTAATGTTTTTAATAACTCGCTCTACTTTCACTGCAACTTTTGTTTTGTACCAGCCTATGGTAACCTATTGTTTGGCAAATGCATTCCGTGTATTCTTCCAAATATTTCTGCTAGTGGCAATACTTAGTTTGCCAGTCTTATCATATGCAGCCAAAGCGTATACCCATTGTGTTCTAGGGCCGCCTTTTTTTTATCATGATATTTTTTTCCCATTGGACAACGGTTTGTCGAGCAATCATGATACAATACCTATTCGGGTGCATTCTGCAACCAAAATTAGCCCTTAAGTTTAGCTGTCTGGCTCCCCACGTCCACTATTTTGGGCTTGGACCGTATGGCAGAGTCAAAACTCTGCCTTATGTGCTAAGACCAAAATAGTAATATATCTTGCAAAATTTATTGTATACGATAGGTAAATTTTGCAATATGTCGCTTTATTTATTCAAATTCACCTGATCAGTCATTTAATTAAAGAGTGATATCAGTTACAAAATAATAACAAAACGTATGTAATTTAGATTAATAGAATTAAAAACTACATTATCATCAATGCATTTTGTTCGCACCGGCTGTGTCACTCGTCGTCGACAAACTTCGTTGAAGCGCCGTAATCGCGCCTGTCTGATTGCTAAGACCCGGGCCACACGCGGCGGGAACAAAAACATAATTTTGCAGTGTAGTGCGAGTCAGAATATATCAGTTCGCTGCTATGAACGTCACCTTATCTCTCAGATGATAGGAAATAGGTGCTTCGTGCATTGCGAGGCACGTTAATCTGAATAAGTTTCAGTCCAGTTACCACGTTCTCAATACAGCTTGCAAAATGTTGGAACACTGTGTGGAAAAAATTAGCGATGGTTTTCCAACGATATTTTTATGATATTTGTGGTTATTAGTGGTAGATGAAAATAACCGTTAATAACCTCAAATGTTAAAAACCGTACATGTGAGCGATCGAACATCACAGTCAGTGCCGGCCGCAGCATGGCCCTCACACACAGGAACCAAATGAAAGAGACCAAATTGGCACCACGCCCACAATTTTAATTAAATTAAATTTGCAGTGTTATTTAATTCTAATTTTCTATTCTAGTGTAATATAGTAATTAAAATAGTTTCCTTTTAGTTGTGCCACATAATATTATAAATGGAGCACTTTTTGCGTGGGCGAGCACTTTATCAGATTCTTTTCGTGGCGCTATAAAAAGTTCGCCGGTATATCCTAACCCACGCTATTCTATATGAATGTTCTCTTATTTATAGCATTTGATTACATTATTAGTTATTACGCACTTTACTCAGCTCTCTTTTGTGCAATATTAACTGCTGTCTAGCGATATATGCATGGAGCACGGTATTCAAAGAGTATCAATCATACTGAACTTTCTTAGCAACTGCTTTGACTAGATTTCCTACTCAGCGCAACTCTGCGTTAGCAATAAAAAAGAGTACATAAAAAGCAAGTTTCAAAAGTAATAAACTGAATCCAATTTTCTCACAACACTAATCTTTACTTCGCGTTCGTTTTTTCAAAGATCGGTAAAACCTTTTCAGCTACAGTTCGCAGCCTCCGAGTCCAATAGATACCGTCACGTAGCGATGACGTAACGCGGGCGCGGTGCGGGGCGGGGGGCAGCAGGCGAGAGGGGCAGCACGATCGATCGCCTCTTCATCAGCGCTGCACGCTGTTTGCCTCTAATTGTGTTACAAACAAACCTACAGCCGTGACCAGCGCGGGAATCCTCTTTACGGAGAAAAGTTCTGATTGTGAGAAAAACTTTAGTCGGTCGACAATAGGATGCGTCGCCGATGATAAAGAAAGAAAGAAAGATTCTCTCTAGGCGTTAAACCTAGAGAGAAAATCTGTGCTGCATCTGCATTGACAAGGTTGTAAAATTATCATGCCATTTTTTATATCGGAAGCCATATATAAGAATGTAAAATATTAAATATATAAGATTATAAAAGTTTTTTACTCGCCTACGAGAGTAAAAAACTTTTGGCCGATTTTGTAACGAAGCAAATGAAGAAAAGGGACGGGAGACTTCAATTTGCTTCTTCAAAGATATTTTTGTTATAATTCAAAGAAGTGTTGTATGTGTCATCTAAGACAGTTTACTCCATAGTACATAATTCAGTTTTATATTTTTTTATGTATTTATTCAAACAAAAGTTTTATTTCCAACATAAAGTTGTGAATGTCAGGAATACTCGTAGATTTGTCGTCGCATGCATCAATTGAAATGAGATGGGATGGGAGAGGAATCTATCGGCGCGTGACGACACTTGCGATGCAATAAAACGGATCTCAGCTCCACACAGACCTCTTAAAAATAGACTGGAATGAAAATATAACCACCACCTTTCATAAGTACTGAAAAATTGAATAGGGTACCGTATTTAAAATACCTACTAATAGCCAGCTTACAGCACAAAATTTAAAAGCAATTCAACATGATAAACACTCAATGGTATGTTTTTATTATAACATCTGCGTAGTCGCCGAAATGTCATGCACAATCAAAATTTAATTATTTTGTGTCGTAGTATGAATTAATGATCTTTGGTTAAAGTTAACATTAGTAAAATAAATAAAATATTAAAATCCAGTTGATTGTCATGTCAGTTTAGTATAGGAACAATGTAAATCTATTTACTTATGCGACATACCGTCTACACAGTCCGAACCGAGTTTAGGCCAAAACCTCTGGCTGCTCTGGTCAAGTATGGCTTTATTAGTACAGAGAGGATCGTGCTCCTGCAGTGGAGACTAACATGACCTGATGATGATGATGAGATATACCAACATTGATGACATGTCTATTCATATTAAAAGTCTGAGACTATTAGTTTCAGCACAGAGTTTGAGCGTAATCTATCATGTGGCGTACCGCGACACGGCGCGGCGGAGTGTGGCGTAACGTGGCGTGGTGAGACGCAGCGCGGTGTGGCGGAGTGTGGCGTGACGTGCGACGGTGAGACGTGGCGACGTGTGGCAGAGTGTGGCGTAACGTGGCGCGGTGAGACGCGGTGACGTGTGGCTGAGTGTGGCGTAACGTGGCGCGGTGAGATGCGGTGACGTGTGGCAGAGTGTGGCATTACGTAGCGCGGTGAGATGCGACTACGTGTGACAGAGTGTGGCGTTACGTGGCGCGATGAGACGCGGCGACGTGTGGCAGAGTGTGGCGTTACGTGGCGCGGTGAGACGCGGTGACGTGTGGCAGAGTGTGGCGTTACGTGGCGCGGTGAGACGCGGTGACGTGTGGCAGAGTGTGTCGTTACGTGGCGCGGTGAGATGCGGCGACGTGTGGCAGAGTGTGGCGTTACGTGGCGCGGTGAGATGCGGCGACGTGTCGCAGAGTGTGGTGTAACGTGGCGCGGTGACACGCAACGGCGGGTCGCCGCAAGTATGTACGAGCGCAAATGGTACGATTGCAATCCGATCCGTCCCCACACACCCCGACCCTCCGCACGCCCGCGCCGCCGCTGCACGTGCAGTGCCAGCGAGTCCTGTGACTGCGCGCCCATTAACAGATTGTTTACCTCGATAACTTGAAGTGGCCATTGTGGAAAGATTTTAGATGGTTTTAGGCTTTTTTCATCACGCGTATAATAATTCCTGTAAGTCAGAAAGAGCCATTCTCTGTTAGCTTGCATTACGAAAAAAGACGGCGGAGAGGTCAAAAAGTTTCTAATCATAAAATTGAATTTACAAAAAAGCTTGGCACACTTTTTTCAGTGACATCCGCACTAGCTCTAGTTACTGCTGTTGGATGAACTCCACGCGGAAGCGGATTACTGTAATCATCACCAATGATCCGCCGCTCAAAGACTGAATACCAAGTCACTTCTAAAAGCTTTAAACAACATACATACGACGACCTCCGTGGCGTAATGGTCAACATGCTAGTCCGCCAATCCGGAGGATCTGGGTTCATCGATCTTCAGCCAGCTCAAGTTAGAAAATGGCCTTTTTCAAATGGTCCTAGGTCTTGAGTGTTATTTAAATATATGTATTTATCATAAAATATAATTTCGTTGGGTAAGTGTCCCATAATACAAATTTAAGCTTACTTTGGGGCTAGCTCAATCTGTGTAAATTGTAAATTAGCATAGCTTTAATTGATATTTATTTATTTATACGTATGTACTGCGCCACCTCAAAGAAGTACAACTAGAGTTCAACTAGAGCTCTAATTTTGAACGTAGTGGGATCGGCCCGTGGGGCGGACTATTTCCAGTGATAAGATATGGACATCTGTCGGAGAGAGAGAAATTGTTTGCATTCGCTCATTCATAAAAATTAACAACCGTTTGCTAAACCTATTTTAGTTAAAACATGTTTTGTCCCTTTCCCTCTTTTAAATGTTTGGCATCGAAAGAACGAGACAAAACATTTTTTAACTAAATTTGGTATAGCAAGCGTTTGTAATTTTTTATGAATAAGGGGATTACTGTATCAGAGCAACTTTGAATAGCACACATAAGTTGTATCACCTAAATGAAGGCTATTAAAATAACATAATATAAAAGAAACGAGTCGCTCCGTCACAAAATTATTCAAAGTGAATTTGTTAGTGCTACCGTGCTATGAGCGTCTACGCCCCGGGCTACGATCGCTACGAGCGGCTACGAGCCTCTACGATGTTCCGTCGCAAACAAACGCCGAGAACATAGAAGTAATATTATAAAGATTTCTTACTTTTTGGGATTCCGTACCCAAAGGGTAAAAACGTGACCCAATTACTAAGACTCCACTGTCCGTCCGTCTGTCTGTCTGTCTGTCACCATGCTGTATCTCATGAACCGTGATAGCTAGTAGACAATTGAAATTTTCACAGATTATGTTTTTCTGTTGCCGCTATAACAAAAATTGGGCAATTTCCTAAGTCAAAAATACATTATTTTGTACTGATAAGAAAACAAAACGTCTCAAAACAATGTCTATTGTATTTGAGCATATAATTTTAAAGAGTTTTTTTATTTATTATTGCGGAAAAACAGATAATAAGAGCACTATTTGACTCCAAGAAGCTATGACGTCATCTGCCTATATTTCATACACAAATCCCATAGAAAATATTTGTTTTGACGTTTAGAAAAAGTTTCTGATTTGACTTGTAGGAAAATAGCGGTTACTAAAAAACAGAATAAAATAAATATTTAAGTGGGGCTCCCATACAACATACGTGATTTGTTTTCTCATTTTTTGCTCGATATTAATAACGGTCTATCTGTTGCCGTTATTAATATCGAATCTCTCTCTCTTGAAATACTCGCAGAATATTTGTTAGTACATTCATTTTAAAAATAAATAATTAAATAAAAATGAAATTAACATTTAAGTGGAGCTCCCATACAACAAACGTGATTTTTTAATAGATAATGGTACGGAACCCTGCGTGCACGAGTCCGACTCGCACTTGGCCGATTATTTTCAAATTGGGTACCTTATCAACTATTGCTTGCTATTCAAACTAAGGCAAACGCTATAACAGTATTTATCTAAAGTTGCATGCAGGTTACATTTCGCCACCGCCGACATTAAATAATTATACTCGTACATCTACAATGTGTATTTTTATACTTGATCAAACGAAATGTATATAAAGTCGAAATATTAACGACAAAAAACGAAAATACAGGCACTTTAAATTTTAGGTCAATTATTTTTTAACTAATTTCCTGTTTGGTATTGTTAATTATTTTATACTTTCTTAGCTTCGTAAACTTTTGAACCATTTTGAAGAAAATACGCCGTTTACTTAAAGAGAAAAAAATAAAAATCGAAACACGACCTTTAGAAAGAAAAAAAATTAAAGTATTTACGACGATTTTTTTCCGGTTTTTTATCAATAATATTTCGTCTTATATCCGCAGATTTCGTTTGATCAAGTATGAAAAATACACGAAAACTCTTAATCACAGTTTTCGTTTTGTCGTCATAGAATACACAGGGACACTCCTACTGTGACCACTGATGTGTACTCGGAGTGTTACTTACACGTATTAGTACAAAACCTGAAGCATTTATTTCTGTTCTATCATTATTCTGTGTCGTTCCACCGTAGCGGCCCAGTTTCTGCGCCGAGTGCGTTCCGTTTGATTTATCGCCCGTTTTTAATTTGATAACGTTCCGTTACTTCGCTAACAAAAAATGTTTTTTCTTCGAGAAAACGCGACCTTAAAATCTTTCAGTTGGTACCTTTGTTCAAAGTAACAAAGGTACCAACTGAAAGACCTTATGTTTATGACCTTATGGCCGCCTCACTTAAAATTAGGTTAATGCGTAAGATTTAAACCTTTTTGTTTTATTCTGAGGTATTTAAACATTTTGCCTATACTCGTTATTAACTATTCTTACCAAATGATAATGTTAATTTTATTGTTCCAATTTTCATCAAAAACTTTGAAGCATAATACTGTTGGATGATTATATATTAGTTGACACACTTTAGAATGAGATAAATCCATGTACTCCAGAAATATAAAAACACACCATTAAGCGTAATAAAAAATACCATAAACCAAAAATCAATTGAATGTCTCCGTGGTCCAGTGGTCAAGGCGTTCGCCTTATGACCCGGAGGTCATGGGTTCGATTCCCACTGGGAAGTATACTTTGTGAAAAGTTGTTTCCAGTCTGGATAGGATTTTGCAGGCTTGAATCACCTGTTTATCCGAAAAGAAAGATGATTCCGTGTTTCGGAAGGCACGTAAAGCTGTGGGTCCCGAACGCCACCTAGCGTTCGATCATCAAACTATCCAAGGATTGGTCAGGAACCAATCCTTGGATAGTTTGTTTGCCCTTTGGGTTGTGGAGGTCAGACGGCAGTCGCTCTGTGTAAAAACCAGTAACCTCGTCAAATCTCCTTGGTTAGGTAGCGGACCCCGGGCTCTGAAGTGTTACTGCTGAGGATGCAACCGGGAATACGCTCGGATGATGATGATGCAATTGAATGCACCGTTTTCTAAGGACATTACCGATATATAAAACTGGAGAGAGTTTCCAAGACCAGTGGCGTCTGGAGCCAGTGTCAGGAAACGAGTTTCAATCATATCGACACGCAATTACGGCGTCCCCACGAGACGACGGAGATGAGAAACGAGTACTCCAGGGGCACAAGGGAGACGAACACAGAGCATAATCTTTACTAGTGTAGTATTGTAACGATCTTAAAATAAACCCTAGCCTTCCTGTCCCTACATACCTTCTTTCTCCATATTTTATTCTGTCCACCTTTTGCAAATTTCATTTTCAAATTCAATTTCTAATTTTTATACACACTTGACACATTCATTCCATGCTCACGATTCTGACTTAAACAAGCAACGAAAATAATATAATTTTGTCAGTACTGAAAAATAAATGTATAAACCCTTATCGTGACTCCCACTTGCTCTACGACTGTTTGAATCTACATAATTCATGTAGGAGCATACCCACTAGCTGGAACAGGTGGAGTTCCCACAGTATAATGCATATTTCAAATATACTGCCACGTAACTTTAACGTCACAATGCGTTTAAGATAATACGTACTACTGAAACAGAAAAAAAAGGCCGTGTGGTGACGGCAGAGTAGAATACAATTTGTTAACACCGCATGTCTCCTCAACAGGTGCCATAAGAAGCGCTAAGGCTACTTCCCTTACCTATAGCTGTCCATTTTCTATGGGCAACATAACGGATAGCTGTAGCTTTCTCTCTGTCTGTACTCTGCGATGAACGTCAAACACAGCGTAGTACACGTCCACAGCGAAGTGAAGAAAGACTTTTATTTAGCAGTAAACTGACATAGGCTGTTGAAAAAAAAGAAAGAAGGTCGCAACTTAAACACAATATCTCCGCTCTTGGCACGGCGCGCAGCAGCAGGACTCTTTGTATCAGGTAGCTAGCTTGCTCTCCTCACTGCAGTTACTCTGTGCCTCCGCTCCGCCGCCGCGTCGCCTGCTGATGTATCGCCCCAACTCAAATCTCCGCTCTTGGCATGACATGCGATAGCAGGACGCTCTGTATTAGGTAGCTAGCTTGTTCTCCTTACTGCAGTTACTCTGTTCCTCCGCTCCGCCGCCGCGTCGCCTGCTGATGTATCGCCCCAACTCAATATCTCCGCTCTTGGCATGACATGCGATAGCAGGACGCTCTGTATCAGGTAGCTAGCTTGTTCTCCTTACTGCAGTTACTCTGTGCCTCCGCTCCGCCGCCGCGTCGCCTGCTGATGTATCACCCCAACTCAATATCTCCGCTCTTGGCACGGCGCGCGGCAGCAGGACGTTCCATGTTTCGCTTGTTTATGCCCCAACTTGCATATGAATAACAAAACTTTGCAGCGATAAAAATAATATGTGACTACGTTACTGAAGCCTTTATTGCAAAATATATGTCGTAACACAGGCATTATGATAAGTATCAAAACTAGTTTACAATATGGCCACTATTATTGTCATTATTTTGCCTCAACAGAATGGACGACAACGACATTATCTTGATTTCATTTTCGTTGCCTTTAAGTCTTTATAATACGCATAGTATACAGCCACTTTGAAAATGATTTTTTTCTTTCAACAACTTTTTTTCTCAACAGCACCAAATAATTTATATTTGACCCATTAACGTACCCAATTGTACATCTCATCGGCAAGATTGGCGACGATGTTTAATTTGAAATCGGCGTGCGTTCACCATATTTCAAATCCACAAATCGTGGCCACAACGAATCGTGATGAATGCGTCCAGTGAGCATTTGTAAAACAACAACAATAAAACAAGTGAATATAATCATTCTTAATTCCGATGGGTAAAAGCTTTTTGACATAAATTACGCAGCGAATAATATAGTTGGGAAACAAATCTTTATGATGGAATTACACAAACATATAAAAACTCGTGAACAAGACTCGTGAATAATAACAAAAAAATAACACATAGTTTTGCTTTATTTGAGTCAGTACACTTTTGACGTCGTCAAACATTGAATCTCGGCATTTTCAGTATTGCTTCAATGAATTTATTTATCATAGAACAATATAATTTTAATCCCCGAAAAAGTTTAATAGTCGTCGTTTCATCGGCAAACAAATTACGCTCAGAATTCAGAAAAATCATTGACGCGTAGAATCAATATCTCATTTGAATTTATATTAAATCTCCGTTGAACTGTGCGAGTTTATTTTATTTTGATGACAGGTCGTCAGCGAGTGACTTCAATGAACTATTTTTAACAATAAATTCACGTTAATATGTATGTATAAACATTTCTCATTAGTGGCATCCCTTTAAAACATACAAAGACATTATTCATAAATCTCGTCTTATTCTTTCGTTTCCAAATACCAAAAATTTACAGGGACAAAACATATTTTAAATATAAATATTAAATACCCAGATATAGCAAACTTTGTTAAATTTTTAAGATTTTTTTGTCTGGATAATATGGTTGAGCAATGTAATTTTTATGTACTTAATACCTATTAAAAATTGTCCGTGGTAAGCGAATGGTTGAAGGTTTCGTATGACAGAGTGTGTAAATAGACTAATAGACCAGCTTGTACCGAGCGGGCTGAGAGGGCCGGCCCCGCAGCGGGAGACGAGCCGAGTCATTTGGCCTGTTGGTGTTGGTGGAGCAAACAGCCTCGCTGCGGAATTATAAAGCAGTGGCGTAGCGACGTAGGGTTGCAACTGTTACGATTTTTACATTTAAGGTTGAACTAGTCACGGGCTCGAACTCAAAGGTGGGCGCGGTCTAAAAGCAAGCTGTCTCACCTAACATTGTGTTCGGGCGAAGCAGTGAGGTGAAATGCATGCTAATTCATTTCAAACCAAGCGCGTAAAAATATACGTAAAGCCCTTTGGGAAAAGGGGGTTTATGCAAAAACTACAGCGTTAATCAATTGCAAATGAAGTTTATTAAAATCTTTGATAAATAAGCTGTGGATACGTAAGTCGATACGGATTTTGTTTTGAGATTTTACACTTCTTTTATTACTTATTTACGCCGAAAGTTGCTTAAAAATAAGCAAAAACACAAATATTTGGTGGCTTATAACTTTTTAATCGATTTTTATTTTACTGTTTCTTATCCGTTCAGACAAAATATATAATGAAACAAAACGATGTCAAACTTTGAATGTTCAATGTCAAAGAGAGGAGGAAATCCCCTCCGAAATTTGTAAAGAAAAAGTATCGACTTGTTCAACCTTAACAATAGTAGCCGAGCTAAAGTATCTACACACATACAATTTTTTTTACTGTGTAAAAAATTGTCACCTTCCAACAACTTTAACACAGTTAAAAAATTGTACCAACGTGACAATTTTAAAGAGGTATGCAGGTAAAAACTTTAGAAAACAAGAAAATACTGATCCAATATTATTAAGTAACCTAAAAAGAACTTGCACCTAAGGGTTTTAAAGTAATTATATTTTGCCACATGTCCCAAATAAACGCTTGCCTTGCATATCAGTGATTTGACTAATGAGAAATCCTTTTAAATAAATAAATAAATAAATATATAGGGACAAATTACACTGATTGAGCTAGCCCCAAAGTAAGTTCGAGACTTGTGTTATGGGATACTAACTCAACGATACTATAATTTATAACAAATACATATATAGATAAACATCCAAGACCCAGGACAATTTGAAAAAGGCCATTTTCCAACTTGCCCTGGCCGGGGATCGAACCCGGGACCTCTGGGTGGCGAACTAGCATGGTGACCACTACGCCACGGAGGTCGTCAAAACATTTTAATGTGAAACATGGGTATACTAACAAAATGCCACAAGGAGCTTTAACTTAGTTAATATATCTGATGTAGCATCACTAGACGCAGGGGGTGCGGAGGGTGAGGGGGTTGGGGGATGTTTGCTGAGATAATTGTCTGGTTTGAGCGGCTCGAGTGACGCCAGTATGACCTTTGACCTTCACGTGCTCAAGACGAACGCGTCTAGAAGTAAATTATTTGATGATCCTGATATAATACAAATACAGATTTTTTAAATGTAAGTGGATTAAACGGTGCCAGATTTTTCAAACTTTCTAAAGGCATCTTACCTATCTAGATAACTCATATACAATGATGAAAGCCGGGACCAACAACGCTCGGAAGAGCTCAAGAAAGTATACCGCTTGTGATCACCCATCCAAGTGCGAAACACGCTCGATGTCACTTAACTAGCGAATGCGTCTCCTGCCGGGCGACCGAGCTCCTTCATTCGGTACCACAGTAATGCCACTCCTACAAACCCTCGTCGCTGCCTGTACCGACCACCGCTCGCCTCTCATTACAGTCATTACCATAACAGACACATCACGCGTCACCACAAACGCTCGCACGCGCTCACCAACCACACTCACACCCACGTTACCTATCACGACATATACGATGTCTGCAGAATTGTACGATAGTTAGTCAAATGTGTGTACCTGTGCATAATTTAACCACTGTCCTCGTTGCTTAAATTAAACTCATGCTTATAAATAGTCTTAAGTTCCATGATTTGACATTATGACACTTTTTAAAACAAGAAAACAGGAACGTGATTATCAAATTAACACACGCTTCGAAGGAAAATTAAGTCTACCGTCTAGCAGACTAGAAATGGTTAGCTCAGGGACATTAGTGATGTGTATAAAAATATACAACAAAATACCTGACCATATTGTACTTGAAAGAGATGAATAAAAATTCATAAGATCTCTTAAAAACTATCTGATAGATGGATGGTTTTATACTCTCGAAGAGTTTTTTGCCAAATAAATACTTATTACTAATTGACATCAATATTTAATTATTTAATGTGACATTGTGATGAATTCCTTTTCTATTGACACTGCTTTTATGAATTGTGACTGTATATTATAAGTGTTTATTATTATTTTGATTAGCTTTGATATTATTTTTGTTTATTAACTATGTATATGTTGTAATGCCCTCGCAGGGTTCCATGCTGTATTGTTAAGTATATATAGTGATTTTGTAAACTTTTACCACACATGGAAACAATAAACGAATTGAATTGAATTACACATAATTTTTCAAAACTAAAACCTACCACACGCCCAAACAACACCACCGATTTTGTAAAAATTTCTAGGGATCACCTGGAAAGTAAACCATTTCAAACATAAAAAGAATTTTCTAAATCTATTCAGGCATCTTTGAATAATCGGTAAACATATTATATAAAAAAAACGTAAAAGATCGCGACGAAATGATAACCTCCTCCTTTTTGGAAGTCGGTTAAAAGAAGATCATTCAAAGTCTAAAAACAAATATCAGCTTTTTACTATAAAAATTCAGACTTTAAATTTTTAACGAAAAAATCTAGGATGTTTTTCCCGTTAGTAAGTAAATATACACGTGTTCAAATGAGCTGATTTTTAAAAATGCATAGATATATTAAAGTTATGTTAATGTTTCAAGATACTTCCTTACATGTAGTTGTAATGCAAACATGTAAAACATATATTAAAACCGCCCAGTGAATAGAACGACTCCAAGTCTCCCCGTGGGTGTCGTAAAATGCGACTTAGGTAATACACGCTAAAGAAGCTCACTAACATCAAAGAGACCTCTCCAACCCTTTTGGCCAGCGTGGAGAGTGTAGGCCACATCCTCTGGCCGCTTTGGCCAAATATTTCTCTGGTAGTACAAAGAGGGCCGTGCTCCTGCAGATATATATATATATATATATATAAATAAATTTCTGGTTACGGCCCTGTCCCAGACACTAAGGAAAAACAGACAAATTGCTGTCTCCTAACTAGGAGCTCACGTAGGTAGTTGATCTCGCGCAATTATCAAAGGTGCCCGCAGACGCTGTCGTAAAAACTCCCCGCGGTTTCGAGACTTCTGGCGACCCCCCTACTTTACCCCCTCTCCCACGCCGCGCCGGTGCGCTGATTAATTAAAAGTTGGTCCGTGTGTCGCGATTCGCGGCCGCAGTCGGTGACACACTGAGTGGTTATTGTTATTACTTGGCTTTTAATTAAAATTACTACACGCAGGGACGGGGGAAAATGAGTTGGTAGCAGGTATATTATTATTGGAACACGTCGTGTACGATAACTCAATGGCTACTTATGGATCCGGGAACACTCGGGTCGCGCGGGAAAGGGACATCCGAAACGCTGAGCTTCAGCCGTACAACGTCCACTGCTGGACATAGGCCTCTCCCAAGACTTTCCAAAATAACCAATCAAGAGCGGCCTGCATCCAGCGCTTTCCAGCGACCTTGATCAGGTCGTCTGACCACCTTGTGGTGGATGTCCTACGCTTCGTTTGCCAGTATGCGGTCGCCGTTCGAGACCTATTTGCCCCATCGGCCATCGGCTCATCGCGCTATGTGTCCCGCCCACTGCTACTTCAACGAGCTAATTCACTTGGCTATGTCAGTGACTTTTGTTTTGGTGTTAAAATTTAAGATTGTTCAATAATTGTTTTAAAATTTGTCAGTAGTAGCACATTCTAAGTTGTTGAATAGAGATAAGTGATAAGAGGAAGGCTACAACGTCAGACTAAAGATTACTTCCCTGGTTGCACCTATAACTGTAAACTGTAAATAAAATATTAAAGCCAAACTCATTAAACCAGTTACATACCTCCAGTATTAAGAGAAGTTTGGGCAAACTCTCAAATCCGCGCGGAGTCGAATCAAAGATTCCTTTGAGGTGTCGCCGCGCATTAATTAAAACTTGGTCGACCTTCGCCACGCCGCGCCACGACAACCAACACGCTCCTGCTTTTACAGTGGTATGTTAATGTTAATGTCCGACCGATTTCGATCATGTTCGGTGTGCCCTAAGATGGCTAATGTAGCCGATCTTTACAGCGAACCTCCGTGCAGACTAGACCTTTCTACCTCCATCCATCGCCACAGGTCTTTCGCTTAATCGGAGTCCAATTTTTCAGAAGCGGTCATATGCGCAGGAATATATTTGGGTGCACAAGCGTTCGCGCAGACGCAGGCGCACACACACGTCCTTCCCGTCCTTGGCCCAGTGGAACGGAAACCGCTACGACTGGAGGATTGGTCGGATGTTGTGTCTGGCCGACGATGATCGGCCATCCACACTTGCCTTGCTACTTCGCCGAATCCACCATAACTCGATGTATATCTACGATGAGTTGCCTTCATCACCGAGGCAGTGATATAACATCTATTGAAATACGTCATCAAAATTTACAGTTTATCATCGTAATTTTGAATAAGTTCCTCCTCTTTATTACAAGTTGTATATACAAATAAGCTGACGTGAGTATTTATGAAACTACTGCGCTTCCGGCGGCGCAGTTACTTTCCGCCAACATAAAACACTTACTCGTATGTACATATATTTCACATGGCGCGAGCGTACGCGCTGTTTCTATTAAACTAACTTAATAAAATATGCAACACAGAGACTGTACGTCCTAGTAAAGAGAACTACCTTTAAATATATTTCACTTCAATTTCACAAGTTTGCTAATAAACTGCAGAAGTATTATTGCTAGCTCGCTTCCCGACGCGACGTTTACAAAAGTACAATCCATCTATTTCTCGCGGGAGAGCAATGACGCTATTGAGAAACCATTACATATTTTTACATAATTACATGTATACTTACTATACTTTGCTCATTTACTTACTTACAATACAAACATAGCGCGAAGAACCGATGGCCGATGGGGCAAAAAGGTTCTCGAATGGCGACTATGTACTGGCAAGCGAAGCGTAGGACACCCATCCACAAGGTGGTCAGACGACCTGACCAAGGTCGCTGGAAAGCGCTGGATGCAGGAAGCTCTTGATCGGTCGTTTTGGAAATCTTTGAGAGAGGCCTATGTCCAACAGTGGACGTTATGCGGCTGAAATGATGATGAAGATGATTGATAAGTTTTACATGAAGACCTGACATTTTTCATACAACAAACGATAACGTTTTGCTCCGATTTTTAATATTAATGAAAATTTTGTATAATGAAAAATAAATACACTACGTTAAATTAGTACATTCGATTTTATTTATATATTAATTGATTATTCTTTCAAAAAAGTTCTCACCCTTCTCTAACCTTATGAAATGGAACTAACTAAGCCACCGACACGTAAAAATTTATGAAATGAAAAAAGGGCAAATTTAAAATCATTATCAGTAATAAGTAACTCATTATTTGTTTTTCCTATTTACTGATAGTAAATCCACGTTCTTGACCTTCTGCAACTAGCAACCCTTTCCCTGTCTATCAATTTCCGTCTAATGAGATAAAGTAAAATATCAGACACAATAGGATTATAATAGATAATGGCATTTATAAACGAAGAGGAGAGAGAGAAGGAAAGAGAAGAGCCAATAGCAACTATTTCCCGTGAGCGGTAATAATGTTAAATAACTTATTTATAGCTAATTACAGTAACAGTTTGCTAATATCTACTTAATTATTATATCGATATTGATAAATTCTGTTTATAAATTTCGTCCAGAAGTTTAGATATTATTAGATTTTTACGTAAATCGAATAATATCTAAATTTGCTAATTCAAAAAAGTAAAGCAGTTATCGACTGGAACAATAAATTTACGATAAATACTCTTACTCGTAAAACGCCTATATCCGTGTGGTACAAACATGAAACAACAATTGACGACCGCCGTGGCTGATGGTCAACACGCTAGACCACCAATCTCGAGGTCCTGGGTTCGATCCCCAGCCAGGGCAAGTTACAAAATGGCCTTTTTCAAATTGTCCTGGGTTTTGGGTGTTTATCTTTATATGTATTTATCATAAAATGTAGTATCGTTGGGTTAGTATCTCATAACACAAGCTTAAGCTTACTTTGGGATTAGCTTAATCTGTGCTATATGTCGGTATATCTTTATTATTATTTGTTCATCTACTTACCTAACAACTGCCTGTTTTCACAAGTCGCTATTTATTACTAGATCCCTCGCGGCCGCGGGGTAGACTCGTTTCCTACTTGTATTTCACCCGCGAGCACATGCGTTGCTAAGAAACTTGTTACTAGCTAGACAGATACATAGATAGATAAATTATTTATGGCATCTATAGCGCACTTTGCATACATGACACTACAATACATGAAAAAAGAATAACTTAACCTAATATAAATAAAGTATAGGCATGTGTGTGCTACAGTATTACAAAAGGCTGTAGCTCAGTGTGGGGAATTGCCCAGTGAGAAAAACACTGATTTTCAGCTACCGCCAGTCCAGGTGTGCTTGCGTCGCCGAAGCTGTTTAAAGTTCTCAAATTAATAAAAAGAAGATTTATTAAAAATATTTGTACAATATATTATTATATGTATAACCAAAGAGGAAAAGACAGTGAGAAAGAAAGAAAGACGGAGTACTAGTTGCACAGATATGCAACACGCTGTATTTTCTGAAAAGAGAACCAGCTTTATAACTTCACATCCCCTGTATCGCAAGTTGTATAGTAAAATGCACACACGTATTTATTACTGGCTCGCTTTCTGACAGACTCGCTGTGTTAATGTACATTACTTATAAGAAACAATGTGTTACTACTTTGTTACAAAAATAAATATGCAACGAAGTTGTAATATTTTGAAAAGAGAACCACCTTCCTAACTTCAAATGAGTTTATGTAATTCACAAATTGTATCAGGAATAAGTATTTATTACGAGCTTGTTTCGCGGCAAAGACTCGCTTCGCTTAACTACAAAACTTATACATATTTTACAGGGCGTCTTAAGAAAACTTGTTAGTTCTAGTTACACAATAAATATGCAGCACAGATGCTATATTTCTTACTAATGAGAACCTTCAATTCGGCTCACTTTCTGACATTAACCTACACGTTCTGCTAAAGTACAATACTTCACAAGCAAGCATGAAAGGAACATTTATAACTAGTTGCAGAAATAAATATGCAACCCAAACGAACTTTATTTTCTAGAGAAACAACTTCCAATGAGTTTCCCTTTATCACAAGTTGAATATTAAAGTGCAAACGTTAGTATTTATGACTAGCTCGCTTCCCGGCGAACGAGTAGACTGCTTCGCTACAGTACAGTATCTCACGAGCATACGTGCTGCTTCATGTACGAGGCACGTACACGTAGGTATTTTACTCGGGTTACATACTTATGACGTATTTCATGCTTTTTACTCAGTCAGCTATCAACATCCATTCATATAAATCATTCAACGTTTTTATATCGGAAATAAATTAAATCAGAGTAAAGTTTTAACTATATATTATTTAACATCTAAACTCAACTTAAAATCTAACCGTACACTTCTGTTTTAAACTAAACAAATAAGAAACAATTTGTGTTATTAAATACATGGGCGCTATATTTCCTAGTAAAGAAAACTACAATACCCGGCACGTAAGTGAACCAAAGTGGCGGCCGTCGTTGCATGCTTAATTGGAGATAAAAGTGTTAAAAGATATTTTTTGGTCTTTCTTCAAAGCCGAAATCATTTCTATTTGAAGTTCGGTTAGAAATGTTATAGAAATGTGATTCTAAACGGACAAATAACGTACAACAACGACCGCCATTGTAAGTACTTAAAGAACATAATATATAAATATCTAACGAGTGACTAACTTATATATGTTTCTATTCAGCTCAGGCCAAGAAGTTATCAATTTTATAATTTAATTATGAATTTTTGTCAATCATCATCATCATGATGAGTAATGTGATGCTAAAAGTAGCCTTTGAATCTTGTGGCTCGCTCTTTTTGCTTAGGAGTCGCAAGACCCTAAACGCTCTGTCTGCCCTATTATGTGCCCTATTAGGGATATAGACTTGATATTACGTTTGTATGTATGATGTGTTTCTTTGTAAGTCTGCATTCCTTGTACATTGCGAGTACTTCACGGCGACAAACACCGAATGTTCCAGAACTATCAGCTGAGTCAGCGAGCTGGCTTCAAAACTTGAGGCAGACACACCCAACACTTCGTAACTTATGTTGCGTGTACGGGCGCGGCACTGTATTCATTTCTGCTGCAAAGTTTCTCACATCTAGTTGTGTCTCTGAAAATGCATGCAATGTATGTGTGTCAGATTTGTAAGTTTTAAGTACTTTACGGCAACAAACACTGAATGTTCCAGAACTATCAGCTGAGTCAGCGAGATGTCATCAAAGAATTTACAAAAAGAAAAAGTCACAGCATTTTTTGTGCATAGTTGAAGCTGTAATAAAGTACAATTTAGCAATAAAATACCACCGAACTTTAAAATCAATAAGTGTAAAAAATGCAAATAAAAGCAATAATAGTATACAGGACACAAGTTCCACCTGTCTAGGTGGTGTCTAGGCTGACAGCTAGCAAGTCTTGCAAGGAATTTGTCACGGTAGTGTAGAGAATTAAAGATGCGTTTTGTGATTGCGGTTTGTTGTTTTAACATGTTGCGAAACACTTAACCAGACTTAACTTTAGTTATACCAGTTGCTATATAGACTATTTACGTTTTAGACCATTTGATACTAACTCATTACAAAGTTCTGCATCTTCGTTAGTCACGGTATCGCTCGTTCCGTGTATTGTCATTTGTTGAACTTGTTCGTTCACACGATAACGAAACAAAGCAAGGGAAACTGCTGAAACAGCGAGAGAAGCGATATGAGCTCACACAATAGTCTACTACAGCTATACTTATAACCTTATAATTCGAATTAAAATCATCTTTTTGAGACTATCTACCTGTTAGTTACAATGCTCTACATTCTTGTCCATCACCGTATTGCTCGGTCCAAGGTATAGTTTTTGTTGAACATCTTTGTTCTCTCAACTCTGTCAGATTTTAAGCGCATCAGATTGACTATACAAAGACAGCAGTCAGGACCAACGGCTTAACGTGCCTTCGAAAGCACGGAGAAGCTCGAGAAAATTTTGTTTCCCACTAATGATCTCCCATCCAAGTACTGATCACGCCCGGTTTTGCTTACATTGCAGAAGCGTTAGTAACGCACTCCCACCGGGCTACCGAGCTCCTCCATCGAGGCTTAATATCAACGTGACACTGAACTTTCGAACTGTCGTACATCGTAACGGTATACTTTCGATCTCGCAAACTGCGGAATTCCATATTTCGAAATTAGGTAGCGGAGTGGATATTTTTCAGTTTCTTTCTGGCTTTAAATCCCGTACAGCGTGAAAGTGTGACTAAAGCATAAGATACACAAACTGAAGAAGAAACAAAGGGAAGTCTTTCTCTGATGAGAATTGCCCAGCACGTGTGCAGCGCGGTAATGTTGTTAGTTTGTTAGCATCGCGTTAGGACCATTACCTAAACGGGCGCGCCAGGTTGCGGCGCGGGTCACAGATACGGGGAGAGAGAGCGCTCTGTGTCAAGGTTTATGACGAAAATAGTGATATGATGTTGGCGGATTCCAAATTTTATTGATATTTATTGATATTATATAGGACTAGCGGTGTCCGCGGGCTTCTCTCGCTGTGGGAATTTCAAGATTAAACTATGCTCTTTCTTTTTTTTAATTTATTTAATCTTTATTGTTAACTGAACTTCACGCTAAAAGCGTTGTCTACCAGTCTACCTTTGGGTTATTCAGATAGTCTAAATATGGGTTGCAAGTATAGCACATAAAAAACTATAAATACAATAATATAACATTTTATTGGGTCTCAAACTACATCCATACTAAATTTCATTTATCATAGGTTCAGTGGTTGAAGCGTAAACAGGTACCAGAAAAACAAATATACAAGCTCTTCTACTTTAGCATTCATAATTGTACCGTACTATTTTAGATAGTTTGGTAACATGTTAGTAGTTAGACGTTAACATTAAAAAGGAAAAAACAAGAACTAGAAAATTAACAACAATATATTTAATTCTGTTTACTATGGTTAAGATATTTACGCTAAGTAAGTAAGTAAGCTAAATAGGTACCCTAAATTTATAAATCTAATCTTAAAGTTAATTTTAAATTCTAACAATTATTTTGTAAAAATAAAATGAAGTGGGTAGTTAAAGAGCAGGGTCGTGAGTCTGTTCAATCGCACCGCAACGTTACCGGTAATTAAAAAATCAAACCATTGTCCTGGGTAGCGTAGGCTGTGGTGATGTTGCGCAATTCCGGATAGGTGGACAAATTAGGTGAAGTGAGGTAGAACGGCCGAAAGGTATAAGTGGTGTAGTTCTAGCATGAGGGCGGAGCAGTTACAGCATACGAATTTCTTGCCCGGAGAAAAGAACCCTGAAACCCGGAAACCGGATATTTTACTGATTGTCTTCTTCCTTCGTTTGACTGCAACATCATTGTCCAAGCAAAGCAGATGGAATAATTTAGACAAGAAACGTGATCAATAATGTGGCATTCATACAGAATCAGATTTAGCGTAAAAACATCAACTTTAGGTGAAACGTACATTCGGTGAAATAATGGAACATTAATTTGCGTGAAAATTAAAACAGCATAATGAGTGATGAATATAGGTAGATGAAATAAGTCATAATAGGTAACAATTATGTGCATTTTTGCAATAGCAATTCATTAAATTCTAATAATAAATTTATTTTTTTACAATGTAGGTAACTCCACATTTAATCTTACAATTTAGGACTTACTTCTACAAAGGAACTTGCAACACTCACCCAGTATCGCGGTAAACACTTCACACAATATATGAGTAAAAGGTTAAAATTATTTTTAGACCAATTTAGCAACATAGGGTTTTATCGGTGTTAGACAATACGCAGTGACACCTTGTAGGTAGAACAGTCGCTTCGCTCTGACTCGACACTCAGATGTGCGGGGCCCGGGGCCCGTAAGTACTTCCACGTCATTCGCGCGACAATTGCGATCATTGCGGATGAAATCTCACAGGAGAAGTAGTTTAATAAGATACGACAGTTTTGTAGGAGGTGTAGTATACCTGCTTAGTTTTAAGATTTATTATTTTAGATATTTGTTTTAAATAGAAATTAAGTTGTAAATAGTTCATTTCATTAGGTTAAGTTTAGATGTAGTATTAGTTTATGGTAATTTTTAAGTATATTTAGGTAAGATTGTAACGAATACCGTTACATAATATTAGTCGGATGTTGGATGATAAATGATTCGATGCAAGGACGGTTATAACTGTGCCTGTTTGTATTTGCTACGCACACTGATGCAATACATCTTAACAATGCTCTGAACTCAAGGTAGCAGTAAGTTGTATACTGCTACCTTGAGATCAGAGCATTAAGAACTCTTTAACTCCATATATTGTAAGCATTTCATATGTCGATAGGAGTCGTAGTTACCTTACTGTCCTGTGTTAATGTCAATGTATTTATTTATTTACAAGCTGACGCTCACGCGTTAAATTTTGCAGAGAAAGAGAGAGAGAGAGAGAGAGAGAGAGAGAGAGAGATTGTGACAGACGCGTCATCAAACAATGCTGATCAATAATACACATCTCCTCGTTCCACAACCCTCAAGTAGAGTACTTTAGAAACAAGTTGTAATTGTGTTGAATTTAACTCGTGTGTCTGAACTGAAATTCGCCATCTTAAACGTCGTTGCGCCGAGATAAAGGCTGTTCCGGTGATTGCACCAACACAACAACAACACTCGTTTGACTTCACAGACATTTTACATGCGACATCAAAAATATGAGTGAAACAGAAACAGTTATTAAGCTGAACGTCGCCCGGTAATTTGTGATTTTAATATTTCTTAGTACCGTCATGTTTTATTTGAATAGTGAGGATGTGTTTGTTGTTTTGGAGAAGAAGGTAACTGAAGTTAATAAAGATTTTCTATTTAAGATATGAGTTTGAGACAATTTTAACTAGGGTAAAAGTAATTCAGATAATAACAGTCATTAGACAGAAACAATCAAAACTTATTTATTAAGGTTTTTGTGTTCTATTCTGTAGGCAGCTACAGATTCGTTTTGAAAGCAACCTTAATAAATAAGATTTAATTGTGTTCTCTCCAATGACTATTGTGGTAACGTGATGATATGCAAATTAGTTGCTTATCAAAGTTACGTGAAAATATATTATGTAATACGTGCTAGTTGCACCTTCCGGTAAACGTTGGAATCCTTAAGATAACAGACTAATTAGAGAAATTTAGATGTACTCAATAGAGTTAGAGTCGTCACTATGTAAGGAGTAGGTTTAAGAAGATGGAATAAATACAATCAACGGCTCTCGTGTTTCCATCACCACTCCCAACCACAACGCTACCCAATGGACACCAACATCAACCCACTACGTGAGCACACATCATTTGTTATTTAACTATTAGCATCCATTAATTACCCTAGTTTTATTAATATAGCTTCAATTTGGTTGGATATATATTGAGATAGAAAAAAAATTGAACACGATAAAAAGAATTCGCTTTAAACAAAATATATACTGAATATTTAACCAAGTTTAAGCATCTGCCTACAGCTAAGGATAATGATTGGATTATTTCCTAGGCTGACAGATGTAAATCCCTTCTTGTCAGGGTCTATAAGGTCTATGTACTTATCAGAGTTGGTTAGCAGCTAGAAAGGCCTCTAGATATCGGAACCATCTCATCAGGAGGCAGCGCACGAAGCGAGCCGCGACGTGCGCTGGCGAGGAGCCGGACATGGCTGTCTGATGGTTGGTACTGCAGATAGATATTGAAGTAACCAATTGTAATAGCTTAGGTCGCGCGGATATAACAATAGTACACAAAACTCTAAAGAGATCGGAAGATAGTCAGGAGGCGGCGCAGGTAGCGAGCCGCGACGTGCGCCGGGCGTGGTCGTCAGCGTTTTGTGCTATACTCTTAGGTACATATATACAATACAATTTGAAATCACTAAAACTCAATACACTTAAACAAATCTGGAAAAGTAGGCAATGGAATGCCTCAGAATTTCTCTAGACTAGAGTCCAGGGTAACATGTTTGAAGGCACCCCCTTTCACTATGATGGTATAAATAAATGAATATATAAGGTAGGAGCTAGCCCCAAGGTAAGATTAAACTTGTGTTATGGGATACTAACTCAACGATACTATATCTTATGATTAAAACTTGTATGTTACATATTGTCGTATATAGATAAACACCCAAGATCCAGGAAAATTGAAAAAGGCCATTCTCCAACTTGCCCCGACCGGGGATCGAACGCGGAACCTCCGAACGGCGGTTTAGCGGGAATTAAAAAAAATACTAGCTTTAACCCACGACTTCGTCCGCGTAGAAGTCGACGATGTTTCTAATAGGATTTTTATAATATAAAATATGAATTAATTGTGTTAAAAATTTGGATACTTATAAAATATAAAATTCTTTATTTTAAGGTAGGGATTTGAAGGCCTTGCAGAATCAGAGAACCTCCCTCTTCCTCTTCCCATTTCCCATTCCCGTCATTTGCTAGATCGAGAGAGTGAGTGAGAGACGCTTCAAAATTGTCAAACCAACCTTGTTCATACAAACTTTGGACTACCCATTTAACCCATTGGGGTGAATTTTAAAAATCCTTTTTTAGTGCCCCCCTAGACATCATAAGGAACCTATGTGCCAAATTTGGAGTCTCTAGACCCAGCGGTTTGGGCTGTGCATTGAGCAATCAGTCTCTATCTATCTATAATATGTCAGCCAGTCAGTTTCTTCTTTTATATATATGGATATGTATGCAATTATATGATGATTGATAGATTTTCAACTAAAGCTGAATGTATTTGCAAGTGCGGCCCAGCTGATTTGCCACTTATGAAATCAGAAAACCTAACAGATCACCTAAGTCTCTTCCAATTTTTTCAAGACCGCGAGTTCACCATATGAACCCTTTTCTTGTGAATGCACTCGCTCTGAGTAATTGTTGAGCAATCGTTTATCTTGCGGCGCTTCCGTTTTTAGTTCCGAATGTCCCGCGACACCCCCATCTCTCCCCCCCCCAGCCCACATGCCCCCGACGAGCATTTGCCATCATTAGTCCCACTAATGCGCTGCGTCAGCATTCCCACTGGAACACACAGCTGGAATTGGCTGTAATTATAGCGAAGTTGACTCGGACACGTTGGGGCAGTTACTTATCTTCCCAGTTCTCATTACCCTGTAAATTGATTTCAATAAATCTTTCTATTTATTTCCGTTGCTCTTCTTTGGCGAAAAGCGGTACAAGCTAATATTGTCGTATTGTAAAATCATTATGATATGTTTTCAGAGTACAAAAGTACACATCTAAATATATATAACTCAAAGGTGACTGACTGACTGACATAGTGATCTATCAACGCACAGCCCAAACCACTGGACGGATCGGACTGAAATTTGGCGTGCAGGTAGATGTTATGACGTAGGCATCCGCTAAGAAAGGATCATTTCTACCTCCTTCTATTGATCAATTCTACCTCCAAGGGGGTAAAATAGGGGATGAAAGTTTGTATGAAACTTTGTCAATTTTAAACCGATCGGGCTGAGACTTTGCATGCATAAAGCTACTATGACGTAGGCATCCCCTAAAAAAGGATTTTGATAAATTCCACTCCTACGCGAGCGAAGCCGCGGGCAAAAGCTAGTTAAGCTAATAAATCTTAAACACTATTACCTAAAAATAAAACTTAAATAAATCTAAATATTTAAAAATCCTTATAATATAATATCGGGGTATTGTTTTTATGCATACAAAGAGGTTGAAAATCAATTGGTTTCCGTTTCCTGCAGCTTCCCAGGCCGCTGTCGCCTCGCAGCGGCCCGCATCAACCTCGCGGCTTTTTGTCGCAAAAACCCCTAGACACGTGACGTGACGGAGCTACGGAGCCGCGTGACACCTGTCACGCGCTTCCGGGGTTCCGTTCGAAGCTCCCTCAGTTCGCAGCTTAGCCTTATCGATGTTGATCTGTGTGTGTGTCCCTTTGAAGTTGTGGAGCAAGATGTATGAGATTTTACAATTGTACGCCTTGCAAAGAAGATAAGCTCTGCTCTTTGATCAAAATTGAAAAGCCGGTGCAGGGAGGGATTACTTTGTGGTCTCCAAACTAAATATTTTACCTTAAAATGTATTCATATAAACTTATTATTATATTGCCATAGAGTAACACGGAACAATATTGCACAATCCAAAAACAAATGCAAGTGGCTAATGTCATATGGCAATTTCTACCGCATCATATAATAAATAATTAAATATATAGGGACAAAAACTGATTGAGCTAGCCCCAAAGTAAATTTGAGATTTGTGTTATGGGATACTAACTCAACGATACTATATTTTATAACAAATAAATATATAGATAAACATCCAAGACCTAGGACAATTTGAAAAAGGCTATTTTTCAACTTGCCCTGACCGGGGATAGAACCCGGGACCTCTGGGTGGCGGACTAGCATGGTGACCACTACGCCACGGAGGTCGTCAAATAACCTATATATAAGAAGTGTCCGCTTGATATATAACGTCTGTAGCCAATTCTAATTATGTAATAAGACTTAACATTCTTTCGGGCTCATATGACACACAGAGTCATGGGTGAATGCTGCATTCGAGAAACACGTGATGCTCATTAAGATAAGATAACATTTCTTTATTCCACCAACTAAGTATGACAATAATCAAAAGTACATTTAAATCTAGTAGGTACAAAGGCGGGCTTATCACTAAAGCGATTTCTTCCAGCCAACCTTTAATTCATATCTACTGACTCTATCAAAAAGAGATATTCTCACAGCGTTTTCACACATGCATTCTCAGTTGTAGTGCTGTGAAGCCTGAGATCTGCTTTCTGGCTTTCTTTTTACTCCACACAGTTTGAGCAGTCTTAGACAGTCTTGAGTATTCATGAACTAAGATGAAACGATGAAAGGGGATCGATACATATAGCTTTTTTGTGCATTTCTTTTTCGTAGATTTTTGTTGCTCTTTGATACAGTCTAACAAATAAAAAAAATTCTAAGAAGTTGTGTACAATGTCCTAAAATATTTGTACTTAATAAAAATTAAGTACAAATATTTTAAGGGGTGATTCAGTTCATCATTTTGAACCACTTTTCCCGATAAATGTATATCGAAATACAAAAAAAAAGGTTTCCTAGTAACGATATCACGTGACTACTTCGATTTGTATAAGAACCTATAAAAATATTTTCGTATTTCGTATTCATATACATTATTGGGAAAAGTTGTTCAAGATGATGGACTGAATCAGCCCATTAAATATTTGAACTTAATTTAAAAGGACGTTATATATGCTATCGAATAAATAATTCCAGAAAACCGATTAGCAGCACTTGATATCCCGCTCGTTAAGAGGATGTAGTATTAACGTTTATGTGTGTTTGAGTGTGATTGGATGGCGGCCGTAAACTCATCGACACACGCAATAAACGCGTCGCCGCCGCCAGACGGACGAGATGTCGTATACTTGGAACCTGCCGTGTCGTCAACGCGCGCATAGTTTGAAAAGCTTGTTTTTTCATCCAGGGCAGTGCTAGAAAAAAGGCAAACCAAAAAGAGAGAGAGAGCACGTTAGGGCACGGTTTGCATTATATTGAATGAAATCAGTATTGTTATTAACTATCCATTGAACGAATATTAACTATTCATAGGGTGCGGAAATTTTATAAAACTTGTTCCAGGATATACGTTTTTTTCAGTTAGTCTTATTCGTGTGTGAAATAAATGTATTTTATTTAAAATTTTCATTACATTTGCGAGGTTTCTATCGAAATATTTTTTTTACTTTTACAATTTATAAGTACTTTATGAACGGTCGAAGTTCAGGTAAAATTTGTGTAAAAAAGCGAATTTTTGAAGGCGTATACGGAACTGGTCTTTCCAAATTTTAATTTTTTATGTCGATAGAAACCTAGAAATAGTGCATAAGATATCTGTTAGTCCAAAAGTTTTCAATAAAGATCATTTACAACGCCATAATCACGTACGAGCGTTTGTATGAAAAGTAAGGCGGGAAGGCTGCTCTTAAAGAAGGTTGCTATTTGCGTTTGCCTGTCTGTGAGTCCGCTACTGGTAACAATTTCAAAGCGACTGAACAGATTGTGATGCGGTCATTCTTGATATGTAGAACAAATCTAGTGAAACATTTAAAAATATGTAAGAGTTCATGCACTGCCCGAACTAAAGTCTAATACTTAACTTGAAAAGAATGTAGGTAGTAAATTAATTCATCCCTAAAATTTTTGCTGTCACAGAAAGTTATAAACTCAATTTATTGTCAAATTACTTTAGTAAGAATTATTTTTCAGTTGAACCTTTTTAGTCCTTCAGAAATATTAAAATACGTATTCCCGAAAGTTTCCAGACGTTTTGCTAAAGCCTCGCATTAGAGGCCTTTGAGCCCGAGCTTAACAATGTTCGATAGCGTTACTAAGTAGTTTTATCACAAATATTATTAGGGAAAGGTCCCAGGGTACTTGTACAATGGAGATTGGAAAGATTTTGAGAATGAATTAAGCAATAGAATCTTGTGCCTAAAAGTTAGCTTTATTTAGCGTTATACTTCGCATCGAGTGTTCAAAAGAGGTATTGAAGATAGAATTACAGCTAAGTAAGATTTTTTTGCTCCAAAATCAGTGTGGGAAAAGTATGTTTAATACATTTCTAATGGGTCATCATCTATAGATCGTAAATGTAACGTCCATCATAAATTACCTAACTCTCTGGCAGAGAAAGCTATCTATTAAAAGTTGCGGATTTAGAGCCAGACGTGATATGGAAACAAAACCACTGAGATAAAATCCAGCACTTGTGTTCTGAAACCGCCGTGGTATTTTTCTTGGCTGACATTGTGCCATTGCTACACATGTAAAGTTGTGTCCGACACTCGTGCCCGGCGTAACAATATCATATCGGCGGTCACAGCGGGCTGCGGGAGGAGGGCAGTGAAACGGGAGGGTACTAACGAACACCATTTGCTTCCGAGTTGACAAACAGTTGTTCGACAATTGGAAAAGGTCACATATGGCGACTTGTTCGATAGTTTCTCGTACGTGTTACTACTAATAAAATCCCCTTTTCTTTTCATATTGTGGGAGTAATCTACCCATCGGTTCAAGTATATTGACGAGTACCTGTATTCATATTGAATATGCATGAAATACACTATATTTGGTAAAAAGTAAGAAGTAAGTAATGAATTTAGGTTGCTTCATGTGCTTAGCTGTTAATAGGGAATATGTACGGATTTAAAATTCTTATTAACTATAGTAAACAAAATTATAAAATATTTTAATCAGCGACGAACATGAGATACAAGTTTCAATTAGAAAGAGAAGTCCGATATGGACTTGTGACGTCCATTTCATCTATACACTTGCCGTAGCAAATACGTTTTTGCGAGTGAGATAGACATATTTTCGTAATATCGTTATATCTCGTTCGTTTTTCAACCAATTTTTATTATGTTTTCACTGTTGGTAATTTAATTTTAAATATTTATGGATAAACTGGTTGATAAAACCTATTTTTTTCATGCATATTCTCTATTGTACAAAGCCCTTCTGGCGATCAGACGACCAATACTGTAAAAATGAGTTTCTTTCGGTGTTTTTTCTCAATGGTCGTTACGAAGCGCTGGTATCTGTAGCTCTTTTTTTTTATATATTTTAATATACTTTACACGTAACGTAAATTATACTTATTGACGTGTAAAAGTGCCTGTAAAGGTCTAATTACTGAATAAACATTTGAATCTTTGAATTAGAATCTTTGTAAGTACAGTTGTAAGCATCTTAAAACTAGTAAACTTTTCAACTGGTATAATAGGAACGCGAATCTGGTAATAAAAAGTTTCTGAAAATTTCTTTAATGTTTTATTGACTAAGACGAAGGCGTGTTTTCTCTAAAACCGAGTAAAATTATCCCTCCGCGACTCCGAGGTTTAATTTATCTGTTTAAATTGTAGACATTAGTCTATGTGTTTCACTGAGCGTCTGGTTTCCGCCGAGTTTTATCGTCCGGGCTTTTTCCCTTTTAATGAGGCCGCTGCTTATTCTTGGCGGCTTAACTCGGCTTTTAAAGTTCTGTTAAGTCGTTAGTTGTTTTCAAAGGCAGCGACTTCGGTCGGCAAGTGCTGCTCCCTGGAACGTGAATCGTGGCACCGGTAAGTACTCTGAAAGCTGTTTAAAATACTGTTTATGATTTGTAAACAAATTGAGTTGTAAAATTTGATAAATAATTTAGATTTGTGATAAAGTTATTTTTTTGTATGAATTACTTATACAACAAAAAATAAACACCTTAATTTTTTGTTGTATGAATAATTCATTCATTCATTCGAATTTGTTATAAAAACTAACAAATTCGAAATAAAAATAAACTAATCGTCGGAATAATTTAAATTTAATGTTAATTAGTCTATAAACAATTTAAGAGTTGGGTATTACTAAGAAACCAAAAGGATAGCAGATATAAAGAAAAAAATGGAGGCATCTTCACTTAACTTAACCGACAAGTTCAAGCTCTTAAATTACAAGAAGACAGAAAGAATAGTCTCGTGGTGTTTTAATTGTTGCAACTAAATAAGTTCGCCTTCAGAGTAGTCTAGTTATTTGGGACTTCAACCACGCCTGGTAAAGCGCAAAGCATTTCTAGATATACGTAGAGATACGTCTCTGGTAGATTAACAGTTCTTGTTAAGCCTCGACTCTTGCTTATTTGTAAGAGTTCATCCTCTGGGTCACCGACCTCCTCAACATGTGGTAGTAGTTTAACAAGTTTTCAAAGTAAATGTGCCATACACGGAAGTGCCGCTTGTCTCTCGAGGCCTGTGTTAGAATATACAGGTTACAAAATTATCAAATGTGTTGACTAACGCCATCTATGCATTACTATGTGTAACGTTGTAAAAAAATTGAAATAAAGTCAGTCTGTTACGAAAGGCCACATGTTTTAATAGGTTATGGGCAAATATCCATAATTTTTCGGTTTTTACTGTGTAAAAGTAGTTAAAATCAGTTGAAAATTGTTGACTGTTCGTGGAAATATGGCTGTGAACTATATTCAAAGCATTCCTAAGCTCAAAGGACGTGAAAATTATGACGAGTGGTGTTTTGGTGACGAAAATCTGTTGGTGCTCGACAACCTGGTCAACTACATCAGATCGGATCCGGACGCAGGATTTGAGATAAAAGCATCAGATGACGCAAAAGCCAAGGCGAAGATCGTTTTAACCATTGATCCTGGATTGTACGTGCACATCAAGGAAACAAAAACATCTTTGGAGTTATGGATTAAACTAAGAACCATGTTTGATGACTCCGGGTTTTCTCGTAAAATAACCCTACTAAGACATTTAATCTCGTTACGACAAGAAAATTGCGATTCCATGACTTCATATGTTACGCAAGTGGTCGAAACAGCTCAGAGATTAAAAGGCACGGGATTTACAATCACTGAAGAATGGATAGAATCATTATTATTAGCTGGCCTGCCAGAAAAATTTTCGCCAATGATTATGGCCATCGAGCACTCGGGAATGCAGATTACCAATGATGCAATAAAATCAAAGTTGATTGATATGGAGGTTTCAAGAAATGACGGGATTCCAGCGGCGCTGCATTCGCTGCAAACAGAACGAAGCATAAATTCAAAAGTGGCTGGACGTCAACGTCACACTCAAAAGTGACAATGACAGGTAACAAGACTGACAAGATCGTCACTTGTAACAAATGAAAACAGACGGGTCATTTTCGAAACCAAAATTTGATTGTTTATTTTTTGTTGCAAAAAATAAACAATCAAATGCTTTTAGCGTGGTATTTTTGAATGGAGAATATAGTACAAACGAATGGTACGTAGATAGTGGAGCAAGTGCACAAATGACGGCCAACAAAGAATGGATAAAAAACGCAAATTTTACGCCGTATTTGTCTGAAATAACCGTCGCGAATAATATGAAAGTGCCAGTTTTGTGTTCCGGAAACGTACAGATTTCGACTAATTGTAACTACGATATCATTATTAAAGATGTGCTATGTGTACCAAGCTTAACAACTAACTTGTTGTCAGTGAGCCAACTTATCAAAAACGGAAACAAGGTTGTTTTTGAAGAAAACCAATGCTACATTCGCAACAATAAGGATGTGTTGGTGGCCACAGGAATATCAACAAATGGAGTGTACAAGCTAAATATTAAAGTAGCAGATTGTATGCTGGCAACACCTGCTGTAGCAAGTGCAGAGCTTTGGCACAGGCGGTTAGCACATATTAATTGCAATGATTTGACAAAAATGAAGAATGGCATTGTGGAGGGATTGTCTTATCCGGATACCAGTGATATCACAATGACAAAATGTGTGACCTGTTGTGAAGGTAAACAAATGAGGATACCATTTCATCATGTTGGACAAATAAGTACAGAAACACTACAGATAATACATGCAGATGTATGTGGTCCTATGGAGTCAAAGTCCATAGGTGGTGCTCAATATTTTGTATTGTTCATTGACGATCACAGTCGTATGACTTTCATATACTTCCACAAACATAAGAATGAAGTCTTTAAAATATTTAAAAATTTTAAAACAATGGCTGAAAATCAGCAGAATAAAAGAATTAAAATATTGCGCACGGATAATGGTGGTGAATTTTTTAGTAGTGAGATGGAGAATTACTTACACAAAGAAGGATTATCCACCAGAAGACAGTTGTATACAAAATGCTGTTTGTGAACGGGTTAACAGAACAATAGTAGAAAAAGCGCGATGCTTACTTTTTGATGCAAAACTAGACAAGAAGTTCTGGGCAGAAGCCGCTAACACACCAGTTTACTTAAAGAATAGATCTGTGACTTCAAGTTTGGGAAATAGAACACCCTATGAAGCGTGGTATCAGATTTAAGCCATATTCGCTTGTTTGGCAGCCCCGTAATGGTCCACATGCCAAAAGAAAGAAGATTAAAATGGGACAAAAAGGCCCAAATGCACATTCTCGTAGGGTTTTCAGAAACAGTAAAATGATACCGTGTATATGATCCTGTAAAAAATATTTTAACCATAAAGAGAGATATAATAGTGATAGAAGAAAACACAGTATCATCAGAAATGAAAGAAGAAAACACAAACACAGCAGAAAGGATACAAGATGAAGTTGAAATTGAAAGGTTGGAGCCGTCGGCTGCAAATGAAGTTGGCAGAGATTCAGTGGGGGAGTCTACAATGAATGAATCTCTCCATGATTCAGATCCTAATACATCTGTATATACTGATCCAACTAGTGAAAATGATGATCATACAAGTAGTACAAACACAGAGACAGATATCTCGAGCTGTGAGATTACACAAAATCTGCAATTACAAGAACAAGATAAGAGAACACGAAGACCACCAGAACGTTTTGGGTTTGGTAACATCTGTATTTCCAAGACTAGTCCAGAAGTTGAACAAATAGATTTCTCAGAAGCGCTGAATAGACCAGAAGCTGATCAGTGGAGAGAGGCCATGCGAGAGGAACTACAGTTGTTCGAGGACAATGATGCATGGGAAATCGTTGATATACCAAGTAATAGAACAATTATGCAAAACAAATGGGTGTTCAATAAAAAACTAGATGTGAATGATAAAGTGCGGTATCGTGCCCGTCTCGTGGCTAAAGGTTTTACACAGCGACGGGGTATTGATTATGAAAACACTTTTTCTCCTGTTGTTAAACATTCTACGTTAAGAATGTTGTTTGCTTTGAGTGTACAGTGGGACATGGACATTACACATCTAGACGTGACGACAGCATTTTTAAACGGACATTTAAAATAAAATATTTACATGTCATTTCCAGAAGGTTTTTTAAATAAGCAAATTGGTAAAGTATTGAACCTAAAAAGAGCTATTTATGGAATAAAGCAGTCTTCTTTAGTCTGGTATGAGAAGGTGAAAGATTGTTTGCTTAACTTTGGTTTTAATATGAGTAAATTTGATCCATGCTTATTTACATATTTTTGTGAAAATGTTAAGATCATAGTAGCTATATACGTCGATGATTTTTTAATATTTTCGAATAGTATCTCTGAGACTGAAAAGTTAAAAAAAAGTATTAAGTTCCGAATTCAAACTTAAAGATTTAGGTCCTGTAAGACGTTACTTAGGCATGTGAATTAGTGTAAACAAAGAATGTAAGACTATAACTATAGATCAGCAGAAATATATAGAGCAATTACTGTTAAAGTTTGATATGTCTAATTGTAAAACTATAGATAACCTATTAAGAGCAAGTTGAACATAGAAAAAGCTGAAAATTGTGTAGTAAACATTCCATATCAAAATCTAATTGGAAGCCTTATGTATTTGGCAGTTTTGACTAGACCAGACTTGTCATATTCACTTAGTTACCTCAGTCAGTTCAATAACTGTTACAATGAGACTCATTTTAATAATGCCAAACGAATATTAAAATATTTACAAAAGACGAAACATTATTGTTTAACATATCAAAGGGATAATGTAGGGCTGACTGGTTTTGTTGATGCAGACTGGGCCAGTGATAGTCTAAATCGTAAGTCCTATACTGGGTTTTGCTTTGTAATGAGTGGTTCTGTTATTTCTTGGCAAAGTAAAAAGCAAAAGACTGTCACTTTATCTAGTACCGAGGCTGAATATGTAGCTCTTTCAGAAGCATCTAGAGAAGCTGTCTACTTAAGAAACTTACTGGCAAAAAATGTACAATTAAATTGAGATGTGATAATCAAAGTGCATTAAAATTAGCAACAAGTCATCAGGCACATGCTAGGACAAAACATATTGATATTTGCTTTCATTATGTTAGAGATGCAGTTAAAAACAAATTAATTAATATAGAATATATTTCAACTCAGGAAATGCCCGCTGACTTGTTAACCAAAGGTCTTTTGTCAACGAAGCATTATAAGTTCATGCACATGCTAAATAAAACGATATGTGTATTGTTTAGAAATTCATATTTATTTTGTTAAGTAGGGGTGTTAGAATATACAGGTAAAAAAATTATCAAATGTGTTGACTAACGCCATCTATGCATTACTATGTGTAACGTTGTAAAAAAATTGAAATAAAGTCAGTCTATTACGGAAAGCCACATGTTTTAATAGCCTGGCCATAACAAACGGAGTGTCCACCGCTGGGCAGTCGAGCTTAGATGCAGCCCGCGTTATTTCCCAGGGGCCGGCGATGTTCATGCTGTATGCGAAGCAGCACATAAAGTGAATGAAATAGCATACAAGCCACAACTTACATACAATAAAAAACACTTTTCACAAGCATTGGTTTGCGATTGTGTGTGTGTTGAACTCATATACATGCGTACCAACTACTTATATTCGTACAAATTGTTTTTATCAAATAATCGAGTTACATATTTTCGAACAAACATACAAACGCTCTAGCTCGCTTCAAATAAACTTATTGAATGCAATATACACCGTGGAAGGGACATACCCGTAATAAATCGAAGCACCGACCATACTAAATCACTATAGTATAATGAAAATATAAATAACAGCCAAAACACAAAAAAAAAATTTCGTCATTTCTATACAAAAGTGAAAGGAATGTCAATTTTTTTGTTATATGATTGTTATTTTAATTTCATTCTACTACAGTGATCTATTATAGCCAGTGGTTCGAATTATTACGGGTATGTCGCTTCCACGTTGTGTATATTTCAATAACAAAGTCTTTCTCAAACCTTACGGCCATAAAACAGCGCCTAATTCTGTAAATTAGTTCGCTTAAGCCGCGACGACGTAATGTGACGGCCCGTTATGATAATGATGGCAAACAATGTGTGTTTACTTACGCAAATATGCACGAAACGCGACTACTGTGTTCGTGTAGGTATTAAGCTAGATTAAAGCGATATTTTTTACATGTATTTAACTTCAGTGGGCTCAACATTTCACAACAAGACACGAATTAGGCAGTGAGCGGCTCACGTGTGCAGAACCAACACACCGCTAGGTTTGAAAGGTTCTTAAATGACAACCATACACGTTTAGACCAGCATAGAATACTTAATAATAAAGTGACAGGTCGTTTGATCACTTTGCTGGAAAATGATACATTCTGATTTTGATCGGTCATTGTAGAAATCCTTGGAAGAGGCCAATCTCAGCGAAACATAATTGTAGTAATATGTGCGTAGAAAACAAACATCAAAATAGAATCATATCTTCCTGTGAAGTGTCTTCTGTGGTTTCTATATTTTGTGTCCACGTCCTCCACTCGTCACCGCGTTTTTCCACTTTTCCCGCGGTTTTAATTCCACGCGGAAAGCTATGAGGTATTTATGAAGCTCGTGAGTTGTGTCTAAATACTAAACCTCTACAAATCGATCAAGAGCGTCTGTTTTGCAAAATTTTGAAATATAGGTGGCTCTGTGTTTGGCTCACTAACTCATTTATATGAGTCAAATGACGACCTCCGTGGCGTAGTGGTCACCATGCTAGTCCGCCACACAAAGGTCCCTGGTTCGATCCCTGGTCGGGGCAAGTTGGAAAAATGGCCTTTTTCAAATTGCCTTGGGTCTTGGATGTTTATCTATATACGTATTTGTTATAAAATATAGTATCGTTGAGTTAGTATTCCATAACATAAGTCTCTAACTTACTTTGGAGCTAGCTCAATTAGTGTTATTTTCCCTATATATTTAATTTAACATAGATTTTCAAAGTTTTGATGCAGCGGCATGTTTAGCTGTGAGGTTGACTTTGAGAGGATTGGGTTTTAAAATGCAACCTTGCAATGTTTTAATCAATAAACTCGCTACTCCCTTTATTCGGTACCTACTATATCACGGCTTGGTTCCATACTGAGCCATTGATGGATAGGCTATTTTACTGTGTATGTATTTGGTTAATATTTAAAAAAAAAAACCCGCTGAAAAGGAATATTTTTTTTAATTCAGCATGAAATTTAGTTATTTAATGAAGGAGCAATTAGTATTTCAACTATGAAAGTGGAAGCGTGGTAGGTAGATACATCTCACTATCTCTTTCGTACGCATAAGATCTAATAGCAGTGACGTCAAGAGCGCTGTACATGCATCCTTCTTCTGTTACTTGCAGTTTCCCTTTTCCATCAGATTTTAAAAGGTTTAGGCATATAAAAAAAGTAATTTTGATTTTGGCTTCGGATTATGTTACTCAATGATATGAATAATGTAAATAATTGATTAAAAAACCATATTGTCTTGATAGTGCATCTGTATACATATGCTGCACCACACGAGTACATACTGCTGTGACGTAGACTGGCGAGCTCCCGTGGGAAATAACAACAACCGTTCGCTGCTGCCCTCTGATGGTAGGAGACATGTATTTATTATAGTGCGGCTTACACAATATGTAAATGTTGGTTGGTTTGTCGCGATCCGATTACTATGTAACCTTTGCCATAAAAGAACTGCTTTTAACATACAACAAGGTGAACAGGCATTCGGACTATCAGGTACTTAGTTCTCCATTCCTTTTTGTTTTACCCGTGATGTAAAACCATGTTGGTGAATCCTATAACTTTCCCAAGCATTGCGAACATGAAAACGTTACGAAACTTACTTTTTCTACCACGGCTCTGCGTAATAGAAGCCACACTTTTATTGTTAAATGGACTTAACTTTCATTGTAGATGTTAAGATGGATTAAGATAGAAGTGTTATTGTCTGCGCGCATGTGTCATTTGCCCGCTCCCTTGGGAAATAACGACAACATTGTGGAATGTCTCCACGCCGGCAAAGCCTGGCGGACCATCGCTGCTGGCACCCCATTATTTATTAGTCATTAGAGGCAACACTGCTGGCTCATTGTGTTTAAAGTGGTGTTGCTCTATGAATTTGTTATTATTAGTCTTTGATAAACATTATAAGTAAAATATGTAATCATATCGAAATATATCATTAAATTATTGGAGACGAAGTGGGAAAGTGCTCTCGTTTCTCTCAAGCACTCGTATGACCAGAGCCGTTGGTTGCTACTTCTTCAGCAAATTCTAAAGAAACCTTTCAATACTACTCTGTGGCCTAGTGGTCAACAAGCAAGTTGGTCACATCGGAGATCCCGGTTTCGATCCCCGGTCCGGTCAAGATGGAAAATTATCTATTTCAGATTGACCTGGATATGTATCTATAATATGTATTTGTTAAAAAACATACTATCGTTGAGTTGAGTTGATATCCCATAACACAAGATGCGAACTTATTTGGGACGAGCTCAGTTTGTGTGATTTGTCCGTATATACTTATACTTACTTACTTAAATTCTATTTCTGTAATGATAATGATATACCCCTAAGCTGTTACAGAAAGAGAAATAACTCTACTTCACTGATTCCAAAGCAGTGCTACGATGTTCTCTCCAGCAAGCGGTTCCTTAAGTTGCTGTCTTTAAAAATAACTAACGGCTTAACAAAACGTTAAGAACTCGAGTAAAAGCCGCTTAGAATAAGCAGCGGCCCCAGTAAAAGGGAAAAAGCTCGAACGTTAAAACTCAGTGGTAAGGTTACCTTACCACTGAGTTTTAACGTCCGAGAGACTCGAGTTTTATTTCTTCACCTTACATGGCCTTCGGCATCCTTGGTTGACTACTGTCATGCATATCATCTTTGAATAAACTGAAATGTGGTTCAAGTGTAAGTTACTGAAAAGAACTGGTTATCGCAGTGGCTAGGGAGAGAACAATATGGTGTAGAGTGTAGACCAAGGGAGGCTTACATCCAGCAGTGGGTTTGAAAACTGATGGTGACTTTGATAATGAAGCCGGACAGTTATCACGGCCTCCGAAGCACAGAAATGCGCTTAGATGACAAGTTTGCACGAAATACTTACAAATTGCGGTAAGTACGACGCTTGCTCTTTACAAATCTTATTTATCCGGCCAGACGCCGTGACACCACGCGACCACCAATGGTGGGTCGATGGCTTCACTTCAGCCAACCACGAACGCGCTCGCTTGACACATCAGCATACGGTGACGAGTCACGTAGGATCCACTTCCACAAACAAGTAATTATTACAAAAACAAAAAAAAAACCAACTGCTTTTTTTAGTTTTTGTTTTGTATTTTTTTTAGTTTGATATACCCAGTCTCACAATAAATACGAATCTAACGTCCCCTCTCAAGCTAAAATCCATCGAGCCGTTCAGGCTGCAGAGCGTGCCAAACAATTATACATACATACATACTCTCGAAAAACATAACCCTCCTTCTGGCGCATTCGGGTAAAAAACAAACCACTTTCTCTCCGACATCTTACTTTGGCACGCACCTGTGGACGCAAATTTTGTAATTTTAACCTCGCAATAATCAAGTACAAACCTACCAGTTTGCTTAGATAAAAGGCTCCAACAGAGGGTTATAGACAAAACTCTATGGGAGTCATTTTAAGATTAACCCCACGATGTGGAAAGAAAAATGGATATTGATTAGCATCACGTACGAAAAACTATCGAACAAGTCGCCATATGTGACATTTTCCAATTGTCGAACAACTAGTTAGTTAGTACCCTCCCGTTTCCCCGCCCTCCTCCCGCAGCCCGCGGTGACCGCGATATGATATTGCTACGCCGGGCACGAGTGTCGGACACAACTTTACACGTGTAGCAATGGCACAATGTCAGCCAAGAAAAATACCACGGCGGTTTCAGAACACAAGTGCTAGATTTAATCTCAGTGGTTTTGTTTCCATATCACGTCTGGCTCTAAAATCCGCAACTCTTAATAGATAGCTTTCTCAGTCAGAGAGTCAGGTAATTTATGATAGACGTTACTCGTAAGATGTAAAGTGCACGTTTAGTGGGATTATTATTAAGTAAATTCTGTGCTGAAAAGTTAAGGTTATCTTTTTCTTCCTATATTTATTACCTGCGCTCTTGTCGGTGCGTGGAGTGCTATCCATATCTCTCTTTCCTCTACCAAGTTCCTAACTTCTCTTTCTACGTTGACACGTATTTTTTTTTAATTGGTAAATTTTTTATACCTACTCTTATTTTCCCTGCTAGTATTGTTTAAAAGCACGCATCGTAACGTATTAGCTGACCGAAAAATTTCCCCGTTCTTTTTTCTATATTTTTTTTCCTACTTATTCTATTCTCTATTACCTATTTTCGTATACCTTTTTGTTTGTAACTTTTTCCGTCTAACTTATTTTTTAGGGTTTCGTACAAAAAATTAAAAACGGAACCTTTATAGGATCATTCGAGCGCCTGTCTGTCAGCCAATTTGTTACGAATCAACTAGACCAAATCAGGTGAAATTTGGTAGGATGGTGTAATCATATAACCCAAACACAGACGTGCCAAAGTAAATAAATATTTTTTTTAAATAATGTTCATTTTCTAGGTATACAAATATTAGCAAATTAAAAAATAGTTTCGCAAATCTTACTGTATCACATATCAAATTAAAGGGCTCGTTATGAGGATCTCAAATATATTTTTGTTATTATTGTGAACTAAATAGTTTTTATTATATTCAAGATCCCCCCCCCCTCCCCGAAGATCCCCCCTGATCTCCGCCCTAAAGCCGAGCCTAAAATTTTAAAAATAAATCAAAATAATAAATATAAATATATACGGACAAATCACACAGATGATACTATATTTTATAACAAATACACATATAGATAAACATCCAAGACCCAGGTTAATCTGAAAAAGATTATTTTCCATCTTGACCTGACCGGGGATCGAACCCGGGAACCCGGTGTAACAGCGTGGCTTGATGACCACTAGGCCACAGAGGTCGTCTGTTCACACACATATAGTTCAAACACCACTAGATAGCGCTATTATTAGTTAACTCCCGTCTTACTATGACGATTTCAAATGTGATATTTTATGTTTATATAAAACTTTGGCATTATACGGAACCCTCTCTACGTGAGTTCAACTCGCACTTGGCCGGTTTTTTCATTCTCCTTCAGCACCACATTTAAAACGCTCTTTATCTATCTCTACCTTTTTGGTCATCCACGTTTCACACCCGTACAAAGTAGTACTTCATATAAATGTTTTGATGTGAATTTTTTAGAGTAAATACTGCTAGCGTATGAGTACACATATACGATGCTGACCAAAGATAATAATATCCTACCCTTCACTTTAAAGGAGCAAAGTTGTAGAGCGTTTAACGAAAATACTAAAGCTCTTTTAAGAGTAGTTTTAATCCATGATATTAAACTACTTTTACTAATATACAAATATGAAAAAAATATAGCTTGTCGTAGAATTTTGGATCAGCTGATCGATCAACTTGTACGAGAGGCCAATTTTTTTTTATATCTTTATATAATTGTGTTCCTTTGTGGAAAGTTATTCAGTAACATGGATGATGTAGAGCCCGTAAGTAGATTATTGTAATTGCGTTCCCGGAATTGGCTCTAACGAAGGTTTGAACGACACTTTTATGTGCAAATAAAATTTATGCTACCCTTGATCAAGCAGAAGTAAGAAGAATTGGTTGTCTAGCGAAAAAAAAAACACGAGAAAATGTTTTAAATATTTCAGCAGTTAAGGCTACTGTTGTACAAGAAGCCTCATAAACCAAACAATGTCTCTCACTTGTATGACATTTAGACATTTATTTTCATTCTCTTGTATTTTTTTCTATGAATAAGCTTTATGATCAGAGTGTCTTACTTCAAATTCGCCTACCAAGCAAAATACCTAAAATTAATCTCTATATGGCAAATATCCTAACTTCTTGTGATATATATTTTTTTTCAAATCCATTATTAATGTCACCTTGCAAAACCAGTCATCCATTTTCTAGTGAGACTTAATCACCCAGATATATAAAAGAAATACATAAATTCTTAGTAACATGCTTGAATCACAAAATCCCACAAAGGGTGTAAGCGCTGGTTTAGATAGTATCGCAGTTTTATTCCCAATCTCCCAATTTCCACGGACCCGGAGCTTTCGATTGTAATATTTGTGATAAAACTACTTCGTTACGCTCGAGCTTTGTTAAGCTCGGGCTCAAAGTTCCTCTAACGGAGGCTTTAGCCAAGCGGCCGGAAGGATACAGAATAAGCACTTTCATACTTCGGGTCAGTTGAGGCTGATCTTTCCGAAAAAGTTTGCAAAACAAATATTGACTTTTTGTGTTGGAATGTCGTTAAAAGATATATGTTATACTTACGTACAGGTTTTAGATACAATATTATCTACATTAATAAATAAATTATTCACATTCATCCGTCATCATATTCAAAAAACCTATATTAAATATTTTATGCTTAAGCAGAGAGAGTCGAGATGGTAATCCTTCCCTTGATTGGTGTTAACGATCTACTTAAAGGGAAAAGCCTCGTAATTCCGCTTTTAAAGAAGAAAATGCATTATATATACCGATGTATGTATAATTGTCCACGTTTTTCTTTGCTCTCAACCCAGAGTTAAATCCTAAAAAGGATTGAATTATTCTAACAAAACACCTAACAATGGAAAAGAATATGTAAAAATGTTCGCCTCTCGGGACACGCGGCGAATAGAAAATATTTTATTATATATTATTGGCCGGGCCGGGCTTGGATATGTCTGTATTTCCACCAGCATGTACATGGTAACATGTATGTTAATGAGCGATCGGCTCCCTCTAAACAATATCAAGGGGACAGGTGTGACTATATCAGTGAAACAATATCGCGTTATCACCCGGAAATTATGCAGGGTTCGGGGGCGTCCGGGAGTGCTCGGGACCGTTCGTACAGTGGGGTATAGATCTAACACTGAACTTCCCATCGTTCTCATATGTGCTATAAGGTTGAAAATCGTCGAAAATTTACGCTCGACGTGGGGCCCACCGTACCTGCTCGATATTCCGGTAGAAGACATATCATAATGCTAATTCGATTCCCATCGGAAAATGCGGATGTAAATGGAGAATTTCTTGAATGGAATTGTGTGGGTATGTGACTGAGGTTTCTGTGTAGTAACACCTGGTTTATTTGGATGTTTGACGTCAATGAAGTAACTGAATACTTTTTCTTATGTACTCTTTGTTAATTTTGCACTCTTGAAACAAAGAGACGAGCATAATTGTTAATCTTTTCTAATTATAGGACTTAGCACGAACTTTTTTATTTATTGTTGCCCCTTATGTTCAATCAGTTCAATCCTTCGTCATTATACATGAAAGAAGTTCATGAACAGGTAACACTACATTAAATGTACACTGAATAGCCCCAAAATCGTAGATTAACAAAGACTTGTTAAGGTATTTAGAGACTACAGAAGTATCAGACTGGTACCAGTGTATTTATTTTCTGTTGCGTCCTGCGCGGCGTAATCTTTGGAACATCCTCGGCTTTATCTTACATCAACCCCACAAGGATCGTCGTCTCCACCACAACTGAGACTAAACAACTGTCAAAACAAGCCATTTGCGAACCGTCATTTACTCGACGGAAATCTATATTATGACTTTGTATGCCTAACTTGGATTTATAACTATACCTAAAAAAATATACCTCACACCTATTGTACCAGTGTTTAACAAAAAAAAATGAGTATGATCAGGAAAGCCTGCCTGTATCCAGCAGCGGAAATAGTTTTTCTTGTTCTTTCGTGTGCGTAAGAGATTTTAAAACTGTATAAAGGTTCCTGACATAGCTTTTTTTCATAGATACACAATACAAAACAATTAATCACTTACACACAAATACTCTAACTTATTAATTGTCCTCGGTTTATAGGTACTACTACGATAGCTGCGTTGCCTGTCTAAATATCCTCACCCCAGATAGCGGACTTGTCCCAGATAGAGATCTGGGATTCCACTGGAAGAGATCTCTATCTGGGATAAGTCCGCCTTTGTACTGTTCTCTTCTTCTAACTTTTATTTTTAACTTGTGTTAAGGTACAATAATGATTTTACAAAAAAACAAAATCATCTCTGGTGTCTGTCATAACATATAGCCGCAGGCTCATAAACGACACCCTGTGTCACTAGTACTATGAAGTTAACATGACGTAGCTTGACAACTGTGCGTTTCGAAGCACGGAGGAATTTGACGAAAAGAATATTGTTTTTACTCGGCCACCGTTAGCATAAAATACAACTTCTTACAAAAGAACTCGTTTTCCACAATGTCTTCTCGACCTGCGCATGTTTTGACGCGACGTGCCGCATAATAAATGCGGAAGCAGTACAAATGCCGTCATCTAAATGCAAGCGTGCACTGCAACGCGGGTGCATCCGGTTGCGGTCGGAACTCGAGACCCTGCGACATTTCGTGAACCACTCTTATTATTATAATACCACTTCCAATAAAGATTCAATGGCGTCTAGATTTTTATACCTACACAAAATTTCTATATTTTAGAAACGAGTATATAAGAACATCTCAAAAATTAGCATTAAAATAGAATCTTAAATCTTACTTAACTTAAAAATTCAACTACATACAAAGTAAATACTTGCAAAAATCTTAAGTAGTAATAGTGTTAAAATTAAAAGTGACTATACTAGTAATTGATTTATTGTAAAACAGTCAATAAGTTTAGTCCACTACACTGAAACTTTACCTTTAGCCTATGAAGCAATAATATCTTTAATATCGTCTAAGTTCCTAACTTACTAACATCACAACTTTTAAAGAAATAGTAACATAATTCACAGACTACCTACGTATAATACTTGGTGTTGGAACTGTAAAATAAATCTGTAATGCAAATGCAACCATACCATTAGATAATACTACACATGTCGACGACAGCGCCGTCGCGTCGCTCACACAATATTGACACGCGTGCAATATTCCGGTACGAACCGGGGTATGGTTTCGATGCGGTGTACCTCGCGCTGCACCTGCACTATCGCACAAATTGTTAGACGTTTGTATTTTATTACCTGTTCATTTTTCAATTGCTATTGAAACTATTTGATAAGCGATTGACAATATTTGATGGTTATTGCATCCGCTAGAATATTTTCGACTTTCTCCACCTTGTTATCGTCCCATGCTAGAATATTTTCTCTCCTATCCTTTTTTTTTTTTTGACGCGGCGAAAATCTCTTCGGATACCTTACCAGTCACGGGAGACCGGTAAGGTTATGTGGTGTTACCACTAAAAACTCCGCGGTGTCAACGCCAGTACCGCTATTGCCAAGTCCGTGTGCTACTCTCGCTCCACAGACCTGGCACGGCGGCCGCTTTACAGCGGCCTCGGCTTGGCTCACTCACGGTACCCTCTCAATTAGCGAGAGGGGTCGGAGTGGCCTGCGGGGTGGCCCGACGGCCTTCAGTTCTACCCGCTAGGATAAAGGCGTGTGTTGACACAGACGCGCCTTTCAACCCGGAGGACCATATTTGTCGAGCGATGGAATCCCGTTTCCATCGCCCGACTGGCCCTCGTTATGAGGGCAGCAGTTGCAGGCCATCCTCTCCTATCCTATCCTAAGACAACTTAGAGAAAATAATAATGTTGGAGGTGCAAACTGCTTTACGCGCGCAGATAGTGTCCGTAGATTTAAAGAAGTATTGTACTCTGAAAAGCATTTTCATTATATAGATGATGCAATCTTGCAAGGTTATTACTCACAATTCTTATATACTAAGTTAGACTCTGGACTTTGAATTGCTACCTCTACACTTTACTTTCAATATCAGAAAATCTGTCTTAAGTCCAAGTATGACTTCGTTGTATATTCTGTATTATAGTAGTTGCAGTCCCCGGGATTACGTGGCGCGGCTCCAGCGACAATTAGAGCGGCTCCCAGGGGATTTACAGGCGCCAACCGGGGTTACTGCTCGCATTGAACTACTGTTAGCTGAAATACCTGCCAATATATCTATTACTTTGAATATATCCGATCTCTAGGATATAGGAATGATCCGTTGAAAGATTGGGGTTTATGGGTACAAAATTTTCCCACTATGTGTCGAGTCGAGACAGCATGTAGTATTTTCCGTCACTGAACTTCATCATGAAAATGAACGTTATATTTATTGACTATTTGTATACAAATTGGTAAAGAGTATGATGATAATATTTTTCACACTGGCCAAGGAGTACTTAGCAAAATATTTGATGTCATATATAGTACGTTATACTTATCAAGAAAAGGTTTATTTCCGGTTATCTATTAACAAAAAAAAACACAATCATGAAATTATCCAAAAATAAAACAGTAGCGAAACATTAGTGTTTCTTTTTGTTGTTTAACGTTCAAGGTAAACGTAAACGAAAAATCTTTGCAATATTGTACGCGCACCAGTCACAATCGCCCCTGAGATCAACTCCCTTGGAATGTTAACGAGTGTCTTTATGACCCGGAACGTCGCAGGTAAATGAGATCCGACAGAAGTCGCGGAATGTTTCCGGCAGCGGGCAATAAAGTCCGGGTGTCGAACCCGCGGCCCGCGCGGTCTGATTGCAATCGATTGCTTTGTAGCTGGCTGCGCGACCCGGCCGTGCCAGGCCATAGGTCTCTTAACGCCAGGTAGTCAACCTGGCGTTAAGAGACCGAGAGAGAAAAGTGAGTGTTATAATTTTCCGTCCATACTACCCAAAAAGTGGTGCTTTTCTCAAGTCTCTCTACCCTAACGCAAAAAATAAAAAAGAAATGTGGTGTCGTGGGACACCAGGTAGGAACGAAGTTCCTTCGGCTAATGTAGAATCGACACAATTTGCAAAAGAAAAATCGTGCTCAATTCGCGCCTGCGCACGTCTCATTTAACGGTTTTATTTAACGAGGTCATCCTTACGGTTTTACGAGTACTATCACATTTTTTTCAGTTCGGTCGCGCAGCAAAATCCCTATCTCCTCCAAGCCTGCCGTAAGGAACTTCGTTCCAATAATACTTACCATAATATTTCAAATATCTTCCAGTTATATTTAAATACATATATACTAGGTATTTATATTTATGAATTAACCTCTGCATAACATAAAATCTGCTTGCCGTTCCATTTATACTTTGCGATACCCGACAGGGTTCATAGTGTACCTTATAATATGACGTGACTTTTAGTAGTTAGAACTGATGTACAATTGTACATTATGAAATGCAATAAATTGAAAATTAATGTCATTCGGTTGAAATAGCAATACGAAAAGTAAAACGGTACAAATTTTACTCCACTCTAAAAATACTACTTTTTAAATGGAATGGAAATAATATTCGTGAATTCAGCAAAATGATTAAAAAACAATAGCCAATACGACGTAATGTTTAGTAAGATTGCACAAACACAACGTTACATTATGCTTAAAAGTCATTTCTGACCAGGTGAAGACGTACAATGGAATAATTTTTCTCCCACCTACGCTTGGGTCCATTCGGGTGACTAGTTAATGTGATCTGTAACTTAATTCCACCATCCGAGGTGGAAATATACTATCGACATCTGGACTATTGTTGAAAAAGAATCAATTTCAATGTAGTTATTTATACAATGAGTAAGTTTAGAGAGAATAGTTATTATAGTCTACTGTCATTGACCCCTGGAAATAAACTAAGCACTTGCAAAGTAGATTTAATAAGTATACTCCAATTTTTATAAAATAATTTACTCAGAATATCAAGTACACATTTTTTTCTCTCCTGTGCATTTTAATGCGTCGTATAAGAATACACATAGAGGCGAAGCTTGATGTCACATCTAGCTACACTCCCGGCCGGTATATTTCCCAGAGGGTCGCTCGACACACACATTCATTACGAGAGCCCTATTACGAGTCCGTTTGCTCGCCGTGTTCATGTTATTACAACAGTTCTATGAATTAATTGAACAAATAAGACATTAGCAACTAAACAGTAAACACACCAGTGTATACTAGTCTTAAAACATACCAACTAAAGGATTAACAGCTTTACATGTAAACGTCAAATTGCCACTAGGAAACCCACCAAGGCTCAAGTATTTACCTTAGTCAACATAAATACAATGCTTAGCAAGAAAAAGATGAAAACGGGAATAGAAACTACAGGTACTTATGTGAAACAAAGAAATCATTTCGGATGATCAAGCGACGCATTCTTCTCAGCAAGAAAACGTTTTATAATCGTAGTGGTAAATTCTAACGTTGTATCGAAAAGTCTATCAATTTGCCTCAGAGAACCTCATAGCGACCTTGCTCGAGTTCCCATGGGAATTGTGCAGAACAAAAGTACACACAAAACGCGCAGGAAGGCGATGCAAAAACGCACATTAGAGTAACGACCGCCGCCACTCCGTGGAGCGGCCTTTCCAGGCCAATGGAGTGATTCCCTGAAAGCCTGGTCGCTTACACTAAGCGCTTGATAACCAGTTTGTTAGGAGTAGTTTTTTCTTTTTGGATCATTAATTCCTAGTACTTTTTAGTATAATTAACTCAGGAAAATATTTAAAAAGGAATCTTATTGGTTATTCGAATTCACGTCGTATCCCGCCATTTTTGTTCGATATTTACTAATATCGATCAAAAAAAACGTTTTACGATCCAAAATTTTAATAATTATTACAATAAATAATTTCATTATTACGTATACACACATACATACAGAGTTAGTTTGTATTAGAAACTCAGCAATAAATTTAACAGGACTTTACATAGAGTTCTTACAACACTGTACATGTACGGCGCAGGCTTCGGTTGTCACCTAGGCTCGCACCATATATGAAGAGATGACGATGTTAAGGTTGTTTAATGTTGTGGAGACACAAGACCACGTCACGCAGAAACTGTTTATTGTCGTTATGTTACATGGTGTAGGTTGGTTGTGACGGCTCCTTTCTCGATCGCCGCTCGATAGTGTCTCAATTGTTATTTGTATTTGATTCAAAATGTAGAGTAAAACAGCTGACACGCGACCTACATAATATGTGGCCGCGTGCAAACCGAAATGTGCGAGCTTGGCTCGTACAGTACAACCTATGGATTTAGACCCTTTTATAGAGGATGCATATCATGGGTGTAGATAAAGTTTTGTATGCAACTGTAATAATAAGGTATTAAAACACTCATGTGATACTATTATCACACTTGGCTTCGCCTCGTGTAATAAACCCACATTCATGTGTTAATACCCCTTATTATACTTCAGTTGCATAAATAACTATTAATATGCTCCACCGTGATATTATGTGTATGAAAATCAATAATTTTTTTAAGGTGGTTATAAATGTGCGTCTGTATACGAACGAGCTGTCTAAGCCGGCAGCTGGCTCTCGTCCTACACGTGGGACGCCACACAATGCCGCCGTAGCTGTGGCCGCGATATCACCACACTACTGAATGGGATTGATACCTAGTATTTCCTGTATACATTTACTGAAAGTTGCTGAACAGGCTCCGCTCTATGTTTAGAAACACCAGTGAAGAGAAGAGACGCCTTTATGGAAAGAGAGAGGGCTACTAAAAAGTCAAATAAACGTATTCTCTACAGAATATAACTATTTTAAACCTCCAACAAAAAAGTGCTAATGTCTGTTTGTCTGTCTGTCTGTAGCATCGTGCGGTTTGACTGATTTCAATGCAGTTTTTTACGTGAAAGCAAGTGTTCTAGCGGTGATTAGCTATGTTTGATAAAAATCGGCATAGTCGTTTAAAGGTTATTTGGGGTTAATGCTTGAAAGTCAGGGTTTTCTTTAGCAAATAATAGATGGCGCCACGCATGATCCGCCACTTATTTTAAATTTTTGGATTGTATTGTAATAGTAGACAGTCAGAGCGACTGACACTGTCTACTGATTATTAATATGGGTCTTTGTAACTTGAAACAAATTTATTTTAGTATTTATTTATTATATTATTCACTGACGTGTGTGATTTTTTAATTTGCTTAGCAAATTAACTTGACTTAAAATTGATTTAATATCCTTGCAATATCGCAGGTTGACTGGAAGAGATCCCTAAATAGGACAAGTCCGCCTTCGTATATTTGCTCTTTCGTTTGTTATATTTGAAATGTATTTGTTTTGGCACAATCAAACTTGTTTATTTTAACTTTCGACTATAAGCGACAGCAAACTCTTCGCAGTATAAAATAAGTGACATGACATTCCTTAACTGCACTTCTTGTAATCAATCCTCGACAACATGAACGCTGTATATCGGAAATGTAAATGTATTAATCCCAAGATGCGCCCCGAGCATCTCGGGATTAATACGGGAGTAGAGGCGTGTTCTGATGAGCGTGACCTTAAGGTTAGACTGGAGGGAACGCCCGCCGGAACGAGCTGGCGAGCGGCGATCTCATCAACTCCATAGTATAGGAACATTCATTACGATACAATTTTAGACTTTCTTAGGTTCCTTAACCAAGGGAGAAAACGGGACACTATTACTAAGGCTCCGCTAGGCTGTCCATCCTTCCCTCCGTCTGTCTATTATTAGGCTGTATCTCATGAACCGTGATAGCTAGACAGTTGAAGTTTTCACAAATGATGTATTTCAGTTGCCGCCATAACAACAAATACTAAAAACAGAATAAAATAAATATTTAAGAGTTCTCTCATACAACATACGTGATTTTTTATAGAAACCTTTTACGTAACCCTTTGTGCGTGATTTCGACTCGCACTTGGCATGTTATTTTTTTTTTCTTTTTCATATATATCAACAGGTCGCTGGATAAAATAATGTCAAAAGAAAATAGTGGCAGTTATTTCTCTTCTCGACACATCCAGAACCAATCAAGGGAATGGGAATGTAAGCTGCCGCTGCAGCGGGCTGGCTGCTCGTCCATCACGAGGTAATCCTCGCTATTGTGAGAGTGCTGCGGAGCTCAAGCGTTTTGATGAATGGCCCGTAATACCACAAACGCCATTTGTTGATTAAGAGGGCTCAAATAGACGGCTGACAGTGTGCCTGCGACAGCTTGCGACCCGATTCGGCGACAGGTGGCGAACTGTCGCTGACACACTGTCGGATATAAAAGCCCAACTGTCAAGATAAATAATGTTATAAGAATAAGTGCCAAAGCAGCGTTTTCCAGTGAGTTTAGGACGACAGCAGCTATAGACAGATTAAAGAACGGAATCTTCTAAGATCTCGCGCAATATGCGTCCCCGTTCCCGGGACCTTAGGAGATTCCGTTCTTTATGTGATTATCATATTAACTCTAAGGCGATAGCTAGAATGTGCCAACTAGTTGTCTTCTTACGCAGTTCGCCGCGATGCTGATCGAGCGAGAACGTGAATCTTTTCAGTAAGCCATGCGGACAGCTAACCGTCACTATTTGGATGCCTTTTTTCCACCTTCATGCCCACCATCATGCTGAGAGTGGCTTTTGGGGCTTACGGTCCTAGGTTGTGTCTAACTCGTTAAGGATAGCGAGGTAACAAACAAGACTGTAACTATGCTACGTTATATACGAATTTCATTTCTCTGCGACGCATGGAATACAAAAGTAGGTACATTGTATTCAGTATTCACTGAGACATGCATTGCAGGAGACAAGGAATGGTATCCAAATAGCGCTCGAGCGCTGAGGATGGAAATTTGAATACACACATCTGAAAATAGAGAGGGCGAGTCGTTGATTATAAGGAGCCTGCATGTTTGAAGAGGAACTTCCATGCTGCTTCCATGTCGTAATTCCAGTTTTATTTAATCCTAGTATGACCCAACCTTCCCTCGATGTAAAACTATTTTAATATTTTTGCAAAGATTTTGGAGTGATATCCATAGAGACGACCTCCGTGGCGTAGTGGTCACCATGCTAGTCCGCCACCGTCCCGGGTTCAATCCCCGGTCAGGGCAAGTTGGGAGATGGCCATTTTCAAATTGTCCTGGGTCTTGGATGTTTATCTTTATATGTATTTGTTATAAAATATAGTATCGTTGAGTTAGTATCCTATAACACAAGTCTCGAACTTACTTTGGGGCTAGCTCAATCTGTGTTATTTGTCCCTATATATTTTTTATATGTTATATCTTCTATACAAATCACACACTAGGCCACTAGCGCATTGAATATGCACGTAGAGGTTGGAGGATTCCTCATTATATTTTCCTTTAGCGCAAGTAGGGAGTGGTAAACGAAAATGCCCTTAAATGTGTGTTTGTTTTTGTTGTGTTTGTAAACAACAGCAATGTATGTATAATTCAGAGGGTGTGTGTAATATTCAAACTCAACGGTCACAAAAACCCCTTTCAGGACATAGCTGTTTTACTGTTTGCTACTATGTTTATGCTGAAGGTATTAAGTCTTGAAAATATCACAAACTTAATAATTAAACCTTATAATTTCAGGGCGCAAACTTAATTTGGTCCATTCCGAGGTATTTCAACATCTCCAGAAGATTATTCACGTGTATAGTTTGATATTATGTTTGCCGAATATTATATCTATCAACGTATATATAGCTAACATTATTGTCCGCACATTTCTATCTTCCCAAATGTAAGTAGGTACTACTAATTGCACGTTCCTATTTCATGCCGGGAGCCCTCGGGATGTGACGCAAGGGCCGTGATCTGGGAGCAACGCGGCGTGACGTCACCGCTGGAGTGCCGCCGCAAATCACGCTGTATTGAGATTAATGTACACAAACAAACATACGAGAAGCTCTCGTCTGTAGTAGCTACAGCAGACTCATTGGAGCCTGAAACAGCTTTTGACAAATCCCTGAAACAAAGTTTAGCTAAACAACAAGTTAAGTCGTGTGGCTTGTGTCAATGTGTCTAAACAAAATGTGAACCATACACATCAATTATTGCTTCAGGCAGATTATTGCACTGTGTAATATGGATGAAGATAATTATTCTTTAATATTATTAAAAGTAACGTGAGATAACATAACTAAATATTTAAAAACGGTATTACTCACGTAGTGTAGTCGGAGTATACCCGAGGCTGAAGACGACGATGACACGATGATTTCTACATCTACAAGAGTATCGCCAACAACTACGGACACACCACCATTAGTCATCGTTTCCAATAGAGCAGCGCGGGCGGCGGCGCGGGCGACGACACGCGAGGCTACGCTCAGTGCGTTGAGGACAGCGAAACCGTCGCGTCGCCGTCCCAATTAACAACACTCGCCCTGATGATGATCGTCTAAACCTATCGAAACTAGTCGGCATTTTCCGACTACACTACGTGAGTAATATTTAATGATATTTATTCTTATAAAAGAATCTACAAAATTCACTGAACTTACAAATTTACATGAAGTATTATGTAAATAAGCTTCTACCCGTGCATTTGATTATTTTCATTGGCAAAGAACAGATAGGCATTGTAGCACTTTAATAAAAATCGTAACTTGTAACTCGTAGCGAGTCTACGAAATCTCGTAGACTCACTACGAGTTCTCGTAGCATGTCTACGAAAGTTAGACGTACTATGTCGCAGCACTCGCAGCGATATATTACACAAACAACAACATTCTTGAATCAGGCTCCCACGGGAAGCTCTTGGATATCATCACTGGAAAAGCCTACATATCGGTAATCCATATCTTTATACATACTATGTATGAACATACATAACCACGCCACGACTGTTCCCCACAAGGGAAGGTAGAGAACATTGACCTCCACTTGCTACCATCTTCACAACAAACAACGTGGAAGGGTATACCCGTAATAAATCGAACCACGGGTTACACTGAATCACTATTGTAAGTAATCTTAATGTATGTAATTACTTATTGCAGAATAGTTGTTTAAATTGTTTAATATATATTTGATAATCAGTTGTAGTAGTTAATTTAATAATGAATAGGGCAACACTATTGTTCAATCTATTGAACAGTACTTTTAATAAGTAGGTCAGGCAGATGCCGACTCAGTAGTTTTAACTTCGTTCATATATTTCAAGTAATCGTATTTAATATCAATAAACCAGTCTAATTCAAGTACTCAACTTAGGTGGTATTATTTCAAAACCTCTCTCCACACCACCAGAGCGATCAGCTCACTTCATCATCTATCATCAAGTGTAGACGTGGCATTCAGCCCCTACATTTTGTTTTGGTCCTTCGTCGGTCCGGGAAAAGCGGGACCCGTCGCGAGTGCATTTTTGTGATCAACGAACTGTTATTCGGGACTCGGTGGTGCCGTGTATTTCTGGACTTTATCAGCGACAATCATTGAAGCAGTTCGACGATCAGTCAAGCGGCAGCGACTCGATAATCAGTCAGGTCGCACTCATCACAGCTCAAGTAAGATCTGTCCGTTACTTACTTCCTTTTCTTCATCATGGAATCTGTTATCATCCGTCAAGCGGAAATCATCGCCAAAATCAGCAAAAATCAGATCAATTTCAACAAGGACTCTGCGTCGAGGAAGACGCCAGAGTATTTATCAGAAAAATTAGAGATTTTAGATGGCCTTTGGGACGAGTTTGATAAGAACCACAAGCTCCTGTCGAATTATCCAGAGGAAGCTGCTCAGTACTTAGCAGGAGGTTCCTATCAGGCTTGTAACGATACTTATCAGGCATTTCGTAGTCGTATCTTGGCATATAGGAATCTGGAGCAGGCAGTTCAACCTAGTACAGCGGAGAAGGCAATTCAGCCTAGTGGAGAACTCGACGAACTTCTCACATTGCAACGTACGTATTTCAGAGCATTGAGTAGGTTAATTAAGAGCATAGACGTGAATAGAATTTCCGAAAAGTGGGAAATAGAAGACGAGTTGCGAAATATTCAAGCCAGGTGGACGAATATCGATAACACTCATTTAAAAATTGATAATATACTTGCTGGAGGCGATATAGGTTATGAGAGTGAATTTTGTAGGCATGAGACTCTCTATAAGAATATCAAACGTCAATTAAATAGTAAATTATCCTCTAGTACCCATTCTGAACAATCAGTTCCAAAACTTGAAATTCCCTTTTTCACGGGCAAGTATACTCATTGGCCCACTTTTTTCAGCCTCTTTTCTGAGACTATTCATAATAATAATTCTATCAGCAAAGCTCAGAAAATGCAACATTTGAAGGGCAAGGTCAGAGGAGAAGCTGAGCGTCTCATTCAGCACCTGCATATCTCCGCTGAGAATTACGATACGGCGTGGGATATCCTATTACATCGATACAATAACCCTCAGGTTCTTTTCACCCAACAAATCGAGCTGTTTCTTAATCAGCATAGTATAACGAAGCAATCATCCTTCGAGCTCAAGAAACTTTATGACACAACGACAGAGTGCATCCATGCAATTCATAACTTAGGTGTAGACACCACTACTTGGGATCCTCTGTTAGTTCATTTATTGTGTAAAAAATTAGATCACGAAACCTATTGTGATTACAAGGAATCTCGCAAATCACCACGAGATTTGGCGTCGTTAGATGAATTCATGACGTTCCTCGAGGGCAAATTCACAGCTCTCGAACCCATCACTAGAAAAGATAGGGAAATTTCGTCATCAATCAGTAACAATGTTAAACGTTACTCTAATCAAACAAAATCAAATAATTCTAAACCTTATTATCAAGCTAATAAAAACTATCAACCGGTCATCAATTACACAAATTCGAACAAATGCGTAATCTGCAATTTGAGTCACAATAATAACTTATATAAATGTAATAAATTTATTAACATGCCACCGGATGTGCAGTTAAAGACTATTACGAAATATCATATTTGCCCGAATTGTCTGTATAACCATAATGACAAGGAATGTATGTCAAATAAACGTTGTAGGGAATGTAACGGAAAACATAATACCTTGCTTCATAACGCATACGCTCGATCAGGGTCACATTCAGTGACAATCTCCCCATCTCAACCCTCAACCTCAACTGCGGTGACTCCCAGCCTCACTCACGAGCTAAATGTCAACAACGTGACCGCGCCGGTTGAAGAGATTTTACTTACCACCGTGCTATTAGACGTTCGATCAGCTGATGGCACATTCGTAACCTTGCGCGCTCTCTTAGATCAGGGCTCTCAGGTTTCTCTTATATCTGAGAACGCGACTCAGTTACTAGGGTTACCGCGTCGACACTGTCAGGCAACAGTCACAGGTGTCGGCCCTAACACCGAACAGACAAAGGGGGTCGTACTTTTGCACTGTCGTTCGATATACGGGGATTATGAAATTCAGACTGAAGCATTGGTTATGCGTAGGGTCATAAATAACTTACCGAACGCGTCATTTCCGAAAAAATCTTGGCCTCATCTTCAACATATCAATTTAGCCGACCCACATTACAATGTTTCGAGACCCATCGATATCCTTTTAGATGCTAGCTTTTACTCAGATATCATTATGAGTGGATTGATCAAAGGGCCCGTTCAGGCGCCTATAGCACAGCAAACTAAGATGGGATGGATCTTATCAGGCAATGTGAAAACATTTCAATGCCATGTCGTAATCAATGACCTTTCAGACATCTCAAAGTACTGGGAGATGGAGGACATCTCTTCCGAATCGTCACCATCACCGCTGACAGAGGAGGATCAGTACTGTGAAGATTTTTATAATCAAACAACGAAACGTTTGGAATGTGGTAGGTACGAAGTTGGTATACCAATGAGACCAGGCTATGAAAATAAATTAGGTCAATCGAGGCAAAAGGCGGTAGCACAGTTTATTCAACAAGAAATTAAAATGCAGAAGAATTCAGAATTTTCAGGTAGTTACACAAAATTTATGAATGAATATTTAGAGTTGAAGCATATGCGGCCGGCTTGTGATACACAAGGTCAGTTCAAAAATTATCTTCCTCATCATGGAGTATTGAAACTCGATTCTAGTACTACCAAATTAAGGGTAGTATTTAATGGGTCCTCAAAGACGACTTCGTCATTTAGTCTTAATGATCTCATGTTCAGTGGGAAAAATATTCAAGAAGATCTCCAGAGCCTTTTACTTGCATGGAGATCGCATAAATATGTTGTCACAGCAGACATAGAGAAGTTTTACCGTCAAATATTTATCAGAGATTGCGATCAGCATCTCCAAACTATTGTGTGGAGAGAGGCTCCACACAAATTACTTCAGGAATATTTCTTAACAACTATCACTTACGGTCTAAAGGCTTCACCCTTCTTGGCCATGCGTACGCTAAAACAACTGGCAGAAGATGAAGCAGAGAGGTATCCATTAGCAGCATCAGCGCTGAAATCATCATTTTATATGGATGACCTCCTAACAGGAATGGAATCAATTGACCTTTGCAAGAAATTGCAAAAAGAACTAGTGTCCATTTTTGCATCAGCAGGTATGAACCTCAGAAAATGGTCTAGCAATGAGCCTCAGCTCCTAGACGATTTATCACCAGAACTGCTAAATACACCCCTAGAGTTCAAGTGCCTCGAATCTAGAAGGACACTTGGTTTGAAGTGGATATCGTCATCAGATAGTTTCATATTTGACAATCAGTTAAGTGATCAAAATAATAAGCCTTGTACAAAACGGCAACTTTTATCAAATATATCGAAAATTTTCGATCCTTTAGGGTGGTTATCCCCACTTTCGATCCGAGCGAAACTACTTTTTCAAAAAACATGGAGTACCAAAATGACATGGGATGAAGAAATTTCATCAGAGTTACATAAAGAATGGGTTCAGTTAGTCAAAGAATTTAACACCATAAGTAATATCAAAATACCTCGTTATTTAGGAAATATAAAAATATCAGTTCAATTGCATTCATTTTGCGACGCTTCAGAAAAGGCGTACGCTTGTGCAATATACCTTGTGACGCACAACGATAAGGGCGAATGCACATCGACGCTAGTATCTGGAAAAACGAAACTAGCTCCGAAATCAACAAAACAAACTTTGGCGCGTCTTGAACTCCTAGGTGCGGTACTGCTTTCACAACTGCTTAAAAAGTTGTTAAAATCTATTCCTAATCTGGATGCCAAGTTATATGCCTGGACTGATTCAATGATCGTCCTAGGTTGGCTACAGGGAGATCCATCACGATGGAAGCAGTTTGTTTCAAACCGCGTAGAAAAGATCGTAAAAGTTGTGCCAGCGTCCTGTTGGCAACACGTAAGGTCCGAAGATAATCCCGCGGACTGCGCCACTAGAGGAATTCATAAAAAAGCCCTATCAGATCATAAATTGTGGTGGGAAGGCCCATCATGGCTTTTAAAATTCAATCCCAACACTCAAAATCATACAAATTATGAAACTCCAAATATTGAAATGAAAAAGCACCATGTAAACGCAGCTTTACAATGCGAATCTTCACTAGTCAGCGATTTGCTTCAGCAACATAGTTCACTGACTCGTGTCGTCAGGGTCATTGCATGGATATCACGTTTCATCATATGTTCGCGCGATAAGCAAAAGGTATTGCTCGGAAATTCATTATCATTAGAGGAATTAAATAGGTCATTCAATTTGATCGTAACAGCCGAGCAAGCCCAGACACTTGGGGAAGACATTAATTATTTAAAATTGCATGGTCGGTTACGTAGTAGTAGTAAGATCATAGGCCTAAACCCCTTCTTGGATAAGGATGGGATCTTAAGGGTAGGTGGGCGTTTAAGGCATTCCAATGTCAGTTTTGGAGCTAAACACCCGATTATCTTGTCCAGTCATGGACGTCTTACCGAGCTAGTCATAGATCAGGCGCATATCACCACATTGCACGGCGGCCCACGTTTATCTTTATCTTATATCAGAGATAAATTTTGGATCATCAGCGGCATTCGCACAGTCAAACGTCAGTTAAGAAACTGTGTGAAATGTAGACGCTTCAGTCGCGAAAATTATCAACAAATCATGGGTGATCTGCCCCCACCCAGGGTAACACCCTCACGCCCTTTTACTCATACGGGAATTGATTTCACAGGATTCGTAGAGTTAAAGGCTAATAAAGGGCGTGGTATTAAAACAACTAAGGGCTATGTCGCCGTCTTTGTGTGTCTCGCAACTAAGGCTGCGCATCTCGAGTTAGTTTCAGACCTGAGCGCGCCCACCTTTTTAGCCGCGTTTCGTAGGTTTTGTGCCCGCCGCGGTACTCCTGCTCACATGTACAGTGACAACGGTACCAACTTCGTGGGTGCTAACCGGCTTTTGAAGAGAGAATATCAGGAGATCACCCAAAACATCAATCAAGATTTCATAAAAAATATCACAGACCTCCAGATAGTTTGGCATTTCAATGCAGCCGCTCACGCAAATGCTGGTGGGCTTTGGGAGGCTTGTGTTAAGAGTTTAAAACACCATCTAAAGCGTGTTTTGGGCGAGCAAAAGTTAACGTATGAAGAGTTCGCTACGTTGCTTCACCAAATTGAGGCGTGTCTCAACTCCCGTCCACTTTGTCATCAGACGGAAAACTCTGATGATGAATGTCTCACCCCGGGCCATTTTCTTGTAGGTGGCTCATTGCTATCAAGACCACAGACAGAACCAGAATCACTGACTCTGTCTAGACGTTGGCAAATGGTGCAAGCCATGAATAAAAGCTTTTGGAAATATTGGTCAAGAGAATACCTACAACAACTTCAGAGTAGGTCAAAATGGAGAACGCCCAATCAAAATCTAAAGGTAGGAGATGTAGTCATAATCAAGGAGGACAACTTGCCTCCCGGGAAATGGGCACTCGGTAGGATTCAGGAAGTTTTTCCGGGAAAGGACGGATATGTGCGAGTCGTTTCATTAAAAACTAATAATAAAATTATAAAGCGACCCGCGAACAAACTTATTTTGTTACCAGTGCAAGAGTCAGCATCAGAACAAAACGTTAAAACATCATCTTTATCATCAATCGATCATTCAGATCGGCATAAAAGTTCGAGTAGTGATAAAGCCCCGAGGAACACACGCAGGCGTGGTTTGAACTTGAAAAACTTCGTTATTAATATTCTGTTACTATTTACAATGTTCATTCCCCCTAGTATTCAACAGTCATCCAATCAATCACCATTCTATAACATTACCCTTCTTCAACAAAATCAAGGTCTATTTTTTGATAAAATTGCGGACCTCCAATATGTTAAGGATGATTGGAAACTAATTGTTTATTATAATATGTCAACTTACTGGGATAGCGTCTCGAATGCAAAAAATTACATCAAAAGAATCAAAGAGCTATGTTCACAGGTCACTGAACAATACTCAGATATCATTTTACAACTACAGAATGAAGTAAACGAAATTGAACATTATAACTTATTATTGAAGACTCATGGTTCATTGCGACAAAAACGAGGATTGATCAATGGAGTTGGCTATCTAGCTAACACTTTGTTTGGTGTGCTAGATGAAAGATTTGCAGATCAGTATAAAGGGGACATTGAAAGGATTGTCGGCAATGAAAACCATCTTCAGTTATTACTCAAGAATCAAACATCGGTCTTAGAGTCAGAGTACAACATCCTGCAAAGAAATGAGAAGGCAATGAAAGATCAGTTCTTCACAGTTGGCCAACGTATGAGAAGTCTATCAGAAGATTTGAACAGGGTTAAGGTAGCTTCTATATTGTCATCATCTATCCTAGAAGCAAATATCCTTCTATCTCAAGTAAGGAAGATTCAAGAAGCTCTTATAGACACCGTCACGGACATCACTCATGGTCATATCGATACAAGACTGCTGTCCCCGGAACAACTGCAGCATCAGCTCAACATCATCTCAGGACAGCTTCACGGAGATTTGACCTTGCCCGTCGACAACGACAACATCAGAGATATTTATAAACTTCTGAAAGTTGCTGTTAGAGTCATTTCTAATTATCTTATTATTGAAATTAAGATACCCCTCATTAGTAACGATATTTTCGAACTTGATAAAGTTATCCCTGTACCCCTTATCAAAAATGATTCATCTATTCGTATCATGCCTCTTCAGCCCTATATCGCGTATAGCCTAGAGAAGGACAACGCTTTTTTCCTATCCGAAGCAGATATTCAGTCATGCATTCACGTCACAGACATCAGACTTTTATGCTCGCTAGATTTGCCTATCTACGATCTAAAATCAAAACAATCATTTTGCGAAATTCACGCTCTCAATGCTCACACCGAAACTTATATGTGTAAAACAGAAACCAATTCATGTCAAAATAATTGGAGTAAATTACATCATAATAATGATTGGCTGTTTTCTTGCTGTTCTACATGCTCTATACGTATCTACTGCGCGGCCCAGATGATGGTGCATCGGTTGTCAGGAAACGGTATAATCACTATTGGAAGAGGTTGCACGTTAAAAGGAGATTCATTCAGTTTGTATGCTCATAACAACTTTTATCGGAGTATGAACCTTCAACCAAATGTAGTCGTGCCTAAAACTTCGATATTGAACTCTATTTTAAACACTACAGTGCCTGATACTGATAGCCTGGGATTAGGAACATACGGAAACAATCATACATTTGTAGTACTGAAGAGTCAGCTTGACGATTTGAAAGCGCAAGAGATACAACCTCTGGTCGTCCATAATATTCATCACTATACGGTCCTTTACTCCATCATTGGAATTTCAATCATCATAGCTATCGTCTTCACATCACTGAGGGTACGTCGACGATGCCGGACTCACCGTGTCAGGATGGGACCTCCTCCCTCTCCTGCAGCGGCAGAAGCAGAGGGTACCGCGAGTGTCAGTGATAATATTGAAACGATTCAGTTAAATAAGGTGAAAAGTAAATCAGTGCAAAGCGTAAATAGTGTCGATATGAGTACGTCACCCACGTTCCCGCGCAATATTAACGTGGACTCTAAATAAATATTTCGTTCGGTTGAATCAAACTAACACCATATTGTATTTCACTTGTATCATCTAACAATCAATTATAACATTTAATTTAAGATGTCATTAGTCAATGTATCTTAGCTCGGCATCTTCCTCGCTGAGATGCCAAGATGTTCAATCTATTGAACAGTACTTTTAATAAGTAGGTCAGGCAGATGCCGACTCAGTAGTTTTAACTTCGTTCATATATTTCAAGTAATCGTATTTAATATCAATAAACCAGTCTAATTCAAGTACTCAACTTAGGTGGTATTATTTCAAAACCTCTCTCCACACCACCAGAGCGATCAGCTCACTTCATCATCTATCATCAAGTGTAGACGTGGCATTCAGCCCCTACAACTATGTAGTTCCTGTAAACTAGCTTCCGTCAGAAAAGACTAGTTGTACTGATATTGGCTATAAATGTAACACGAGCAATAGTCTGAGGTCTCTCCTCATTTGGTCGTTGAAGAATACAGATATCTGAAGTGAATTGTTGTTTCTAATTTTATTACCCCCGCACTATAGTAAAATGATATTAAAATAAAAGTCAAAAATTTTATAAAAATCGGCATTTCCATACGAACGTGCGCAGATTCAGTGCAATTTGTACGAGAATGTCATTTTTTTTGTATTTTGTCTGTTTTTTATTATTATTATATTATAGTGATAGATCACTATAATATAATAATAATAATAAAAAACACAAGCTATGCTAGAGTATAGCTTGTGTTTCGGTTTATTACGGATATGTCCCTTCCACGATCTATATCTTTATCAGATTAACGAGTTCGATCCTCGCCATACACAATTATAAACATAGTGCGTATGTTGTACACTGTAGTCGTCAAAGATTTAGAATATACAAGTAGTGGTAGTCGTCATAGAATAATTAATCCCTTATCTCTGGTCTTATTATTAAACGTCGAATTAAAGTTGACACTTTGACAGCGACAAAAGAGAATGTGACAAATTTTGGAAGGTTTTTTTATGTTATAGGGCGGCAAACGAACGAGCGGGTCACCTGATGGTAAGTGATCACCATTGCTTATGGTCAACTGCAACACCAGGAGTGTAATAGAAGCGTTGTCGGCCTTTTAGGAAGATATAAACTCGTTTTTTGAAGTTTCAATGTCGTATCGGTCCGAGAACACTGCTGCAGGAAGTTGATTCCACAGTTTGGTCGTACGTGGTAAAAAGTTCCTTTTAAAACGTGCGGTGATTGATTGCCAACTATTCAAGTGGTGTGGATGAAATTTTAATTTCAGAAGGGTAGTATGGTGATAAAATTTTGCAGCAGGTGTTAAGACGAACAATTCTTCAGAGCATTCCCCATGATAAATGCGACAAAAAATGCACAAGTATGCAACATCCTTCTTATAAAACGTTGAATTCACCCAAATGAAGTTGACACTTCGACAGCGACAAAAGAGAATGTGACATATTTCGGAAGGTTTTATTGTTTTGTGCGGATAAAGGTTGAAACCAACTTAAGTTAGTCCGCAACAGACAAGAGTTTAGTAACTGATCGTAAAGACTACAGATTAGATATCAAGTCGGTAGTTACGTGGTGAAGCAACGGTGTAGCACGTTGGCGGACACCTGCGCCGCTCTCCGGCGGCCGTAATGTCGCTAATGAAACCACCCATTGTGGCCACGAATCTTACTCGTATTATCAATGCGAAAGTGTGTATATATATTTGTATGTATGGGAGTTTGTTCTGTTTTCACGCCAAAACGGATTGGAATGTCATTTTGTATGAAGAAAGTTAGGAATTCATCTATCAATTGGGTGCCGAGCATGACTTTTTGATTAACTCTGATTCGGTACACCACCTCTTGAACGGGTGCTGCCGGGAGGGACTGGTCAGCTCGGCTTCGCTTTTTTGACTTATTTGCGTATTTTAGACATAAATTGCGTAATAAAAATAAAAAATATTAAGTATATTTTATATTTTTTATTACGCAATTTATGTTTGTTTACTTGTTCGCAAGCATTATATGTTATAATTTGTCAACATTGTATAATATTATAAGTATTTATTGATTAAAAGACAATAATAATAACATGATAAAATAAATCCTTCTGGCGAGTAGGCAACCAATGCTGTGAAAATGAGTTTCTTTCGGCGTTTTTTCTCAGTAGTAGTCGTTACGAAGCGCTGGTATCGGTAGCTTTTCTTTAAAAATAAATTAATTTTTTATAAACTTTACACGTAACATAAATTATACTTATTGACGTGTAAAAGTGACTATAAAATTCTAATTACTGAATAAACATTTGAATCTTCGAATCTTGGGTCAGCGTCCATGTTTCGACACTATAAGTCATGGCAGGTAAAGATCTGAATAAGCGCTAGATTCAGCCCACTCTAGATTGGAAATTTGGTAATCGTTGGAAGAAGCGTTTGTCCAGCAGTGGACGTTATGTGGGTGAAATGATGATAATGATAAAGGCATTATACTAGGCAGGACACTCTGGTTAAGGGGATACCTGAATTTTCCGGGGTCCAGTGCTGCCCCCATTTGAAATAAATCATTTGATAGGAAACGGAGACATCAATTACAATTTTGTCTTGACTAGGTCCTACTCGTAGATAACCCTTCAAACTATTTATGAACTATTGTTTACAGTTTAAAGTGAGAACGTGAAGCTTTTCTACGCACATACGCCAAAAGTGGCCGTTTTTCGCAATTGTGCGTAAAAAAGCTTCACGTTATACATAGAGCTGTTAATACTTCCACATAAAAACAAGTTCTCAAAAAAGCTCGTTTAGTGGCCACACCACGCGTCCTAGCCGAAGCAAACAGTAGCCAGCTCCCGGCGCTCTGCGGGCCGTTGAGTGCAGCTGTGAGTCAACTCGGTGCCGCCAAATAATCGTTGGCTTAATTATTGTATGAGGTCTTTATCTGCTTGGAATTGGTTTGCTCGCTAATTAGTAAACAGTGTTGTGTGGTGCTAAGTATTTTCGTTCATTTGCGGTTTCGTGTTTTTAGCCTCCGACAAAAAAGATGAGTGTTATAAGTTTGTCGTCTAATGTCTGTTTGTGGCATCATAGCACGACTCGAACGGATGGACCGATTTCAATGCGGTTTTAAGTGAAAGCAAATACCCTTACCGTAATTCTTAGTAAGGTTGATGAAAATCGATTATGCCGTTTTAAAGTTATTAAAGTTAACGCTTGAAAGTCGGGGTTTTTAGGGTTCCGTAGTAAACAGGAACCCTTATAGTTTCGCCATGTCTATCTGTTTGTCTGTCTGTCCGCGGTTTTACCCAGTGACTATAAGTAGTAGAAAGCTGTAATTTGGTATAGGTATGTTTATTAATCATGCGAAAAAAATGGTTAAGTAAAACATTGAAAAAAAATTTTTTTAGGGTAGTTCCCATTCAAGTAAAGTCAAAAGTCAATTTTATTTTGTTGACTAACCAATCATGTGGGGTATCGTTGAATAGGTCTTTCAAAAATATTATGAGCTTTTAAACATTTTTTTTCGATTTAGGGATCCGTTTCTGAAATATTTGGTTTTAAAGTGAAATTTTTTGTTAGAGTCAAGTGCTTCCACCCTTCTATCTGCTAAACGGTTACATATGGACACGTGAAAAATTTACAGCTATAGAAAATATAACGAAATTCAAAACTATCAAAGCTAAGTAGGGTTTACAAATTAAAAAGTTATAGGCGATCAACTTATAAAATGTATCCGGAAAAGGAAAATTTTATACAAATTCAGTAGAAAATTAGTTTTTAGATGTTTTTAGTGGCATGAACTCTAAGTTGGCATTCGTAACTACGCAACCCTACTCTGCGCGTGTCCCGACACGCACTTGGCCAATTTTTATTTAATTAAGTGGCAAATAAAAGATGGCACTACTGATATCAATTCCACTTAACATTGGTTGGAATATGTAGTACCGTTACTCATCACCAGATGGTGTCATCGAGGGTCTTTTTATATTAGTAGCAAATAAAGTTGTTAATTTATTTATCTGGATGCATGATGATGCCAACTCCCACCCAAAATCCCATTTTCATATGAAATGTACTAAAAGTTAAAATGTAAATGTGTCCAGAAATGTAAACATACATCGACGACCTCCGTGGCGTTATGGTCAACGCGCTATTTCGCTAATCTGAAGACTCTGGGTTCGATCCCCAGCCAGGGTAAGTTGGAAAATGGCCTTTTTCAAATTGTGTTGGGTCTTGGGTGTTTATCTACATGTGTTTTTATTATACAATATGGTATCGTTGAGTTAGTACACCATAACACAAGTTAGTATCATAAAACACAAGTCTCGAACTTACTTTGGGACTAGTCAATCTGTATTTATTATATACTAGCTGATGCCCGCGACTTTGTTTGCGTGAACTTTATGACTCCGGCGTATTAATATAAATACAAACTAATGAGATATATATATATATATATAGAGAGAGAGAGAGAGAGAAAGATAAGAAAATACTTGTAGCAGTGTTAAAAGTTAAAAGTCAATATAATTTTTATTCTTTATAAATTATTTTGGGATTCTTTCCTTCGGGAGCCAATATGTAAAAACCTGAAGCGTTACTAGCCCTGGAGAAAGCCACATAAAGTTGGCCATGCGAAAAACCAGTCCTTAGATCGACATCAGCCGCTTAAAGCATCTAAAACTGTGACTTATTGTTATTTCAAAGCAAGTAAACACATGGAACTGTGTATTTTCAAAAGGAAAATTGTTGAGGATGAGTGGTATACGCGGAATAAATATAGTTTCACTGGCATCACTCACAGTGAGAATCTCAACTTCAGTTATATTTCGTTTCAAAACATTGACTTTAAGTGTCTCAGCAGACTATGCCGAAGTCAGTAGCGGCTAAAGTTCAGTGTCTAAAGTTCGATGGGGATGACACACTAAATAAGCTGAAGTTTAGCCGCTGATGTTCGGTGAAAACGCCGGACATTAGTGATGTGCCGATATGAGAATTTACTCTGCGTCTTTGGTGCGTCTGCGGTGAACGGGAACGAAAGCGGGAGTGGGAGTGGGAGCGGTAGTGGGAACGAGAGTGGGAGCTGGAGCGGGAGCGAGCGGGAGCGGGAGCTACAGCGGGAGCGGGAGCGGGAGCAGAAGCGGAAGCGGAAGCGGTTGTGGGTACGGGTACGGGTCCGAAGTTCCGATTCAGGCAAACGGATCGAAAGTTCGGCATTATGTGTTGCTAGTAATGCAAATAATATTGCAGGCATGCTTTGGCTGAAATTCAGCCGCTGTACTTCGGCATACTGTGCTGAGACACTAAGTCGGGTTCCGTTACACAATTTCCGCGGAGTCGAATTTCGCATCAGCATTATTGGCCTTCCGACATTAAGACTTATTTTGTGAGCCGAGATTCCATTTGCTGCAAGAGAATTAAGAAACTCAATTGGCTAGGTGGCGTCGTCCTGATCAATAACACTATCCAAGAAAGTATAAACCACTTCATTACCAATAATTTGCATCATAAGATCTTCATTAATTGATGTGTATTGTTCATCTTTTGGTGTCAATATGGCGCGTTTTGCGAAGGCGCATTTTAATATTTCTTATAGTTTAGCTGGACCATTATAGTTCTGCAACATGTGTTCCATTTTCCAAAACCAATTATAGCCTATATGTTTTCCAGGCTTCACAGCTATATAACAAAAAAGTTTTATTCGAATCCTTCCAGTATTTCCGGAGATTAGCGTGTACAAACAGATAAACAGACAGACATTTTTATTTTATTTTCTAACTCTATTAATATGTCTCCATCGCCCCAAATATTTTTTTTGGAAAAATGTTAAATGTACAGACACATTTTTTTTTACTCTTTTATTATAGTATAGATAGATATTTATTTATTGTTGATTTGAACATGATTCGCATTCCCTCGATCGGCTTGGATTGGCACTAACATTAAGCAAGGGGTAAATACAATGATCTCGACCTAGGAGAACGAGGCCAAGGCCCGGACAGCTGTCAGCATCAACGAGCCTTGCTTTATGCCCTGCTTTACGACCCGAGAGCAATAACATCTCACTTTCAGCGCGACACGTCAGTGCCTTTCTTCTTAACTGCTGTTTCCGCGATTTCGTTCGTGTGAAAATAAATAAAGTAATGTTAACAGATGTTGCGAAAAAAATAATCACTAACAATTTATAACTTTTGTTATAATTTGTTATAAAATGTTAGAAAACAAATGTTATGCAACATTCTCTAACACTATATAACTGGTGTGTGGAAGCACCTAAATCAAATTCTCTCTTTTATCATATTATGCTAACAGCTTCACATTATTAACAATAAATATACATCATTGAATTGATAATTTTCCGTTCCACAACTTATTTGCAGTTTTGATTGTAATGTAAGCCGGTTCGATTTATGAAAACAATTTGTATTCATAATATAATAATTTTGTGCCATAATGATTTAACACGAATGTGTTAGCAAAAAAAAAATGGGCTGTGACAAGACGGACAGACAGACAAGCGAATGTTCATGTAAAGGTTACATTTATCATGGCGATTCACAGACTTCAAGTAGTAACCAGCATACATAAGAGCAATAAATGAGTAACAGTTTTTACAACACGTTCGAAAGGAGACACTGCAACAATAGCTCTTCGAGAACAAATAACCGTAAGGCACGTAGAGGTTTTCAGGCCGAGATCACAAGCAGATAAGTTATGCCATAGCAGGCGGCGCGTGCGAGCTAGTTTTTATTTGTAATGCCTGAAAACAGCAAGGGTGACCACGCTTCTCACGAATATATAAACTATTCAATACGATTTTTATTAAGAAGCACTTCACATTTGGATAGCTGTCTCGCTCGCACAAATCAATTTTTTTTAAAGATTATTAAAAAATGACACTCATTCGTAGAAAACTGTTTCATTAACTTTTAATATAATTATATGTCAGATATTGTAGACATGTCTTTTTATTGTTTATGTGTGTGTGTATCGAGAATTAGGTCGTCGAAAATTTAAAATTTTGATGACCTAATTTTCGATATAGTCAATGTCTACACAATGTACAAACATGTCTTAAATATCCACAATATAATCATATTGAATGTTAATGAAACACTTTTTTCACATGAGACACATTTTTCATTATCTTTAAAAATGTTTGATTGTGCGAGCGAGACAGCCAGCCAAATGCGTAATGCCTCTTAATAACATCATTCGTGTAACAAAGTTAATTTAATTATAAAAACTTTTTTTTCTTCAATAAAAATTGTCTACACTTTTTATATAATATAATAGTTCTTAGCGACTATAATCAGGTCACATCCCTAATTGTAATGTATGCAAGCTGCGTTGCCTCTCTGAATAGCAATAGCTATTCTTTTAATCAGGTAATCATCCTGAATGTTGGTCATATCCGTGGTCCCGTAAACGGCGCCCTATCTCTTTAAGCTTTAAGTGCCTATTTATAAAAACTTACATTAAGTATCAAGAATTTTTATTCTTGCTTTGTAATAAAGCATAACATCGACGTACTTTCTAGGATATTAAGGACAGAGGGTACAACATCGAGTATAATAAACCGCAATAAAATGCCGTAACTGCCCGCGATCCCCAATTCGGCGTGGGTCGGTATTTTTACGACGTCTTCACGACGGGATGAGTGGTCTACATCACTAATTCAATCCCCAGCTCTCTCATTTGTAAATTGGTCACCATTTTAATTTTCTGTGCAATATTTAACTTAGCTTTAACGTGGGCACAGTAGCGCGAGCTTAGATAAAGTGAAGTGGGAGATATGGCAAGATAATAAGGTAAATACTTATGAAGCTTAAAATGTAGACCTGGCTCCGTTATACAAGCAAGACCGATTGTTCCTTAGACATATTATGAACGATTACGTAAAATAGGTACTTATATACGTTGGAAAGTATTAAAACGCCTATTACATTAGCATAGAGCCGGTTTAACAATACCTCCTACGATTATTACGTTGTCTTGATCTAATAATGTTATTGAAAATTTTATTTCTTTTTCTCTGTGACCTGCGCGTTTGGTGCGAGGCGGGGAAGGGCGACACCGTAGAGTTATTGCGGTCACGTAGCTAACTTTGTAAGGGCCGGGGGGTGAGGGGGATGGAGCAGAGAGGGAAAGGGGCGAGGGTTTGTTTAAGCCGAATAGAGATGAGACGATAATCGATAGGTACGGCTAATTGGCGCTACTCGCCGTGAGATTTGGTGATCGCTCCGAAGAGTTTAGATTTCGACCTTTTATAGGGATAATGAGGTTTACCCTCGTCATAAAATTGTTTACAGTCAGGATGGAAGGTAATCGTGTACTTTGATTTTGTTTTATTAGGTATTTTTTTTTAGGCATGAGGGGATTCCTCACTTAGACTAACTATTAGTGAATACACTGATACAATTTAAAATACATAGGTACAAAGGGCGGTAACCAGACAACCAGTTGATGAAGAGGAACGTAGACACGTCAGAAATAAAGGTGGTGCAAAGAAAACTACAAGTTAAATCAATAGGTAGTTAAAATATAGTTAATTAATGATGTAAGATCGAGTTAATGTAAGTTATGTATTTAGATTTCTCTTTACCTATATATATTTTAAATGTATACTTAGTATATTATTTCTTTTTTCTATTTACTAATGCTACTTGTAATAATGTAATTATTGTATTTCACTGGCTACAGTGTTCTTGCTTCTCCATATTTCTTGATCTTCTTTTTTCTATGTTACTTCTACTTGTGAAGACTTTTAAATGGCTCTCAATTTCTTATTTTTTTTATATAGTCTGTGTTAAAGCTGTAAGTCTTCCTAAAATGTCATAAATAAAAAAAAATTAAGAAATTCACGTGGTCCCGAAATTTAATTCTTCAAGCACATCAATCGCAGACACAATTGAATTCAATTGTTCTTTTGACCCGATCGGGCCAATCGGTGCTTGAAGAGTTAAGCATCGAACAAAGTGTTTAAGGAATACTGATATATCTATGTAGGTATACTTACTGGTTCATATGTTAAAAGATAAATTGTATCTTTGATCTCAGTCCATGGATAACACCGATAGAATTTCAAACAGAAGGAAACTACTCACACTCGAAGGTTAAACAAAACAAACGCAACTCCGAGATGTTTTGCTCCTGCCAGCTGGAGGCCAACCCACAAGGTGGCGGTTGTTCTTGTTACACAAGTCAGCCTGTAAGTTATTCAGCGGCGGTCGCATCTCAACGTTACGGAGCGGTTCAGCTCACAATGTTAACTGATAGCTTTAAAAGCTGTCTACTGAAGGAATGTGATTGTGATTGAGTAACTACTTCGTTCCGAACTGTGAACTTGCGATATTTTACAATATCTCTGCAACCCCTTTTTACCTGACTGCTTCAGAGGGTTATTTTTTCAGGTGCTCCCACGCAACAGTTATATAATGTTAGAGAATGTTGCATTACATTTGTTGTCTAACATTTTATAACAAATTATAACAAACGTTATAAATTTTTAGTGATGTTATACAACTTCATACAACAGAATGTTATGCAACTAATTGCAACATATGAAACAAATGATAACTTTTGTTGTATAACATCATCCGAGCCTCAGAGGGACGTTCGCTGAAGGGCGTGGGGAGGTTGCTCGCGCGCTTCGTTTGTAGTGTGCCTACTCTGTCACGTACACAGCTCTAGTCGGTACAATCACTGTTCATGTTCATTGATTCACTATCACTACCAGCTTTTGTTACAGAATGTTATATTATGTTATACAACGAACTCAACCAGTGTGGGAGCGTTTATAACATATAACATTGTATAACATGTTGTAGTAATATGTTACACATCGTTATACAATGTTATCTTGTTACACAATGTTTTATAACATTATATAACTGCTGTGTGGGAACACCTTAAGCTTACTTAAATAACAGTAGTGATAAATTGGATTAACCATTTTCTATAAGTATGCAATATTTCATCTGGTTATTAGAATGCACAAGAACGCCAAACGACACACTAGATTCCAAAGGATATCGTCAGCATTTACGAAACCTCTCAAAAGTCTCGCCCCAGATCCGGTTGGCTTGTTTGTCCGCGTGAAACTTTAAGCGGATGTGTGGCAACGCGGATGTCCGCGGCAGGTGGTGCCACTTTGCAATAGTGTGTTACATATTGCGGTGCTAAGTCTTTTTTTTTTCAAGTTACTAGTGGGTTTAACACTAGTACTAACATAATTCTAAATGAAAGTATTTTATACGGAATAACTTACCGCCTTCGCTATATTTAAAAGACACTGCTCACTTAAAACCTTCATATATTGACTAATCTGCCAAGACTAATTCACGGCTTAGTGCCGCAACAGACGGGGCGCAAGTTGCGTCGCGTAACAGCTAGAGATGGGCAGTGGACAGTACTCAATCTACCCATTTGAGTATTTACTCGCTAGATTTAATAAATAGAGTAAATAGAGCGTGCTCATATATTGACATCGCATTTGATGTCTCTTTACTTATTTTAACATATAATTACGTGTTTGCACACCTCCCAGCAAAAAATGATAATAAGTCAAAGAAGCCTACTTTCAGTGTATGATTAGTATGGTATTTTCATATATTTTAACGTCGCATTTAACGTTTACCGACATTTTAAGCATATTATGGCGTATGCACACACTTTCCAACAAGAATTGCAAGTGTATACTAGATTTAAGTTTCAAAATTGTCATGAAAACATGAAATAATGAATATGAATATAAATATGAGTCGCAACTCATATAAATCAATCTACTCACCAAATGGATTAATTAGGATATTTATCGGGTATTTACTCAATCTACTGAGTAAATATTCAAATGGGTTGACGCGGCGCAACTTGCGCCCCGTCTGTTACGGCCCTTAGTGTGTAAACGCTCTTCCTTATGTTATTTAATGTTATGAAATTCTTTATAGCACAAAAAGATCTCAACAAAAATACAAAAGAAAACAATAGAAAGGCGGACTTATCCTTCTACAATTAAATATAGTAAGCCATAGATCCTATCCGTTCTTACTGTATCGTACTCACCTGTCCGTTGGTTTACTTTGCCACATACAAAGCAGCGCCGATGGTTCCGCCTGCTACAGTGTAGGCAGAAGGCAGACCGGCCGAATCTCGTATTCATCGAAACGCATTCGAGTCGGATCATTGTCCCGCCTCCTGGAATACGTAAGTTCGTTTACCCGACATAGATGCAGAAAAGGGATAGACCAATACGAGTATTTGGTTGAGTAGTCTTATTACGCCAAAATAAGCCATTGACTGATGATAAGGTCGTAATATATTGGTTTACTTGTTTTGACTTTTGAGTGGCCTTCTATAGAATCTTGTAAAGATTTTTGTAGTCTGCATTGATGTCTTCTAGGCAAGCAGTAACCACCTTTTCCTTCCAGTTGTCCCTGTCCAGAGCTACAGTCCGCCAGTCGATCATGTAAGCATCCATATCCACGGTGTGGTCAGTTTAGCCCATCTGTCCTGTTCCATGCGACAAACATTCCCCGCCCAGTCCGATTTCTCTTAGATGACTTGTCACCTGAAAATTTGATAATTTATTACAATACTACTTAAATAGTTTAGTTAAATTCATAGTCTGATGTCCTACGGGATTTTTTTATGGGGGAGTGCAGCTGATATGCAGACTATTTTTATTTTGCAAAAAAGGGCAATTCGTTTCATTTACGATTATTTAAAAAAAAAATGATATACTCACTGTACTATTCCAATACATATTTGAAAATACAACGTATATAAGAAAAAATATTTTCTTATTTTGATAAAACCTAGGTGATTTGGGTAGAAACTTCGTAACATAAATGGTTCAGTAACCCCGTATTATATAGGCTAAAACAGTCAGGAAATCGTTTAAGGGAAACTGTATAAAGTTTTATATTAAATTGCCAGAATTGGTCCTTTTATAATAATAAATATATAGGGACAAATCACACAGATTGAGCTAGCCCCAAATTAAGTTCGAGACTTGTGTTATGGGATACTAACTCAACGATACTATATTTTATAACAAATACACATATAGATAAACATCCATCACCCATGACCAAAAATGGTCTTTTTCAAATTGTCCTGGGTCTTGGATGTTTATCTATGTATGTATCTGTTTTAAAATATAGTATCGTTGAGTTAGTATCCCATAACTTACTTTGGGGCTAGCTCAATCAGTGTTATTTGTCCATATATATTTATTATTGTTTTTGTCCACAAAGAGTTGAATGATGATTATAGTAATATATTTTCTTTTCTTTCGTCTATTGGAGCGTGTCTAGTCCATCGCTTTCTGAAATCCACGTAGTCCACATAAGGTTTTCACATTCCACGCATCGAACTACATTATTAGGGAACTTTTCCTTCCCGCGCCGATCGCGGAACTATTTAATATGATCCGTTTTCGCCGACGCCAATCCTTTCATCTCGTTCAAAAGTAAACTCTATTTACTGAGCAATACATTTGGTATTAGTTTGTCGGAGGTGGCCATTACCGACAAAATGTGTTCCGGCCCGCGTGCGCTACATATTTCAGCCCGGGGGCAGGCGTGCGATTGCGCCCCTAAAGTGCCGCTTGTAAAATCTCAGTAAATTCACCTGAACGGAGTGCGATCGTGGAGTCGTAATAGTTTCCTTTTCTTTCTCGCAGCGGAGTAAATCGTAAATTGAATCTGGGTACTATGGTTTCCTCGACAATATGTAGAACGGACGGTACGTAATTGCTTTCTACTTTTAAATGTTTCTAATTCTGTGGTAATTCTAACTTTATTTAATCTTAAATACCTACTTAACGATGGCATCTGCAGAGTTACATAACTCAAATTCAAAATCAAATTGCTTTTTTGAAAAAAAAATACTATCTGTGTATCTTTTGGAATAGTTAACCATATACATTTCAAGGTAAAAAAAATACAGTCAACAATCCGGAACATCGCATTACATTGCCAGTATTGCCACCGGTCATTAGCTCCGGATCGAACTGCTTGCGTAATCTTTTGGCTCCGCGATCGTCTTGGCACGAACTCACCACAGAACACTGGCAGTAAAGATAGCCAGCTTGTAAAGTGTACCAACTAAAAACTTAAGGAATGCAGTTAAATAATTAAAAACATGGTCCTATCGCAGGCTTGCTTTACACATACGAACATTATCTTCTACCTCTTAGGTACTACTCGTACACAAAAAACTTTAGATGCCTGATGGAACATGCCCTGACATCGAATAAATGTAAGTTGTAAGTATCAGAAAACCAAAAAAACTTTCTGAAAATCTAACCGTGTTGTCTCGCATCAATGTGCATTATTGTACCTGTTTGAACAGCTTATAATTATACAAACTTTACAATATAATAAAACATATACTATAAGTTATACAAGAAATTATATAAAAAAACTTTTTCTCTGTGATGTTTGTGTTTTGTGCTGCCGTCACAGAATCACGGCCGTATTTCACCGTGACGCAATGCCACACGTAATTCCGGCATCCGGCCCACCGTGCCGGCTCCCGGCATGCTCCCCATTCGCTGCAGGTCTCCTGGCCGTTATAAGTTCTGCCATACCACGCTTAGATACCTAAAAAAATACAATAAACGCGGTCTAAAAAGCTCATCTGAGAAAAGTTTTTGTTCCAGGTGGTTTGGTTTAGACTTGATAGAAATTAGAACTATCTAAAAAGAAGATGAAAGGCATTTTATCCGCTTCTTGGATCAATGTTGTAACGATAACAGCTTTTTGAATATAATAGTGTATGTATTTTTGAATATAGTAGTGTAGTGTAACGGTAACAGCTTTTTTAATATACCTAATGCGCAGCCTCTTTTTGACATATTTTTTAACAAAAATACGGCTACAAGTGATCAAAATTCTTCAAGTTAATTATCGCATCGTCGAGAAAAGTTTGTTATTATATTTTTTTTAGTTAGATATTACTACTATAACAATTATTTCTTAAACAATAAGATAACATTTTCATACTATTTCCAAGGCAAAATAAAACAGTAACCAACGAGAACGTACCGGCGTCGCCGTAACGAGCAGAACGTGCCGGCGTCCGGCGACGGCGAGATTTCAATCGCATACCTACATTACGCCCTGAAGTGCGATTTCTGAAACGCGGAGTCACCTAAACGTATGGTTTTTGTGTGGGAAAACAATTCGTTTAGGTGACTCCGCGTTTCAGAAATCGCACTTCTGATCCTGCTTCAGAACCGGACGGACGAAGTCCGGCGACGCGGCGCGATTTCAATCTCCAAATTTCTTTATGAATAAGGCCGCCTTTTGCGCATTTTCTAGTTTTTAAAATAATTATGTACTATATTTATTTATTTTGTGCAATAAAGGGTATTGTATTATTTCTTTATCCAGATCCGCGCGTCTGACTCAAGCGGACGGATTCCGGCGCAAACGACGCGTCATAATGCTATGATTCTAATCAGATACATTACCAAATCCGGCGCATCCGGTGGACTGACGGCAATGCCCAAGCAAACGACGTTGTTTAGACAAATATGCTGCATGTTTTGTACAACTGCAATAAAAAGTTTGCCGCAGCGATCGTCGATATCGAGGAATACGAACATTCGGTACAAGTTGCCAAGTTTTAGGAGTGATGGCCTCATTAAGCTATGGGTGCACATAAATTGCTTGGTATGTGTTTTACAAGGAGCGAGTCGAAACACGAAAACTTGCTATTTGTTCGTACTCAATACGTTATAGCATCCGGCATAACCGTGTGGTTTCCGGAACCGTGTGGTTTCCGACCTAGAATAGAACCACTCCATTTCCTCCTGTGGATGTCGTAAAATGCGACTAAAGGATATTTGCGTCACTAATGATGAACAGACTTTCGATGGGCAGCAGCGTCGGATACCCGGCAGCCCTGCTATTCCTGACTCCGGTAGCGGTCATGGTAACGGCGGGGCAGGGGGTGCTAAGAATCCCCGGATGGGATCCGGCTACCACCCCCGGCGAAAACTAGCCCTGGTAACATACAATGTCCGCACATTGAGGACTAACGAGAAACTGGCTGAGGTGGAAGAGGAAATGAGTAGGTTACGGTAAGACATTGTGGGGTTGTCTGAAGTCCGAAGAGAGGGCGAGGGCACGACAACCCTAGAGTCTGGTAACCCACTCTATCACCGGCAAGGAGACAAAAATAAGTCCCAGCATGGTGTCGGGTTTCTCGTCCACAAATCCTTCATTAACAACGTCACAACCATTGAGATTGTTTCTAGCAGGGTAATATGCCCGATACTCAAAGCATCTTAAAGATACTCGCTGAAGGTCATACAGGTATATATGCCAACTGAGGATCATTCCGATGAAGAGGTGGATGAAGTGTATGAGGACATCAGTAGGGCCATGCATACTTCTGAAACCTATTTTACGGTTGTTATGGGGGATTTCAACGTGAAACTGGGCAAGCAAAGCGATGAAGAGTTTAGGCTCGGAAATTTCGGATACGGAGTGCGAAATAACAGGGGACGTAGGCTGGCTGATTATCTGGAGCTAGAGGGACTCTTTGCAATGAACTCGCTCTTCCAGAAGTCGCCGCAAAGAAAGTGGACCTGGACAGGTCCAGCTAAGAAGAACCAGCCCCCTATCAAGAACGAAATCGACTTCATCCTAACGACGAAGAGACGAATATTCAACGATGTCTCAGTGATCAATCGAATCAAAACCGGGAGCAATCACCGAATAGTAAGGGGCATCGTGAATATTGATCTCAAAGTAGAAAGGTCCCGGCTGATGAAGTCGAAGCTCCGAGCGTCGCAGGTCCAAATTGAAAACTCCGAAGGCTTCCAGCTTAAACTATCAAATCGCTTTAAAGGCCTTCAGGATTGCGTTACAGTGGACGAGATAAACCAAGGGTTTGTAGAAGCTGTCCAAGCGGTGGGATCGAAGGTGTTTAGGTCCCGCCCCAAACGAAAACCTCAAAAAATCTCTGCTTAGACCCTAGACTTAATGGCAGAACGACGATCAAGGCCGCTGCAGACCTCCGAAAACGCTGAATCATTTCGGCAGCTCAAGAGACGTGTACAAAAGTCCTTGCGACACGACATCCGCTCTTTTAATACTTAATGTATTAAGGAGACGATCGAGCAGAACAAAGGCTCCAAAGTGTTCGCAAGAGCTATGTCGATTGGGCAAAACCGATTGATGAAGTTGAAGACGGAGGACAGTGGTGCGGTGTCGATAAAGGAAGGGGTTCTGGCAGAGATCGAGAGGTTTTACGGACAGCCGTATACTTCCGTTTCACAACCCAGCGGACAAATGGCTAAAGACCCAAGAGCCCCAAGAGCCAAGCTGACCCGACACTATACCGAAGATATCCCGGACATCAGCCTGTACGAGATTAGGATAGCCCTCAAACAGCTCAAAAACAACAAGGCGCCAGGCGAGGATGGAATTACAGCAGAGCTTCTAAAAGCAGACGGAACGCCGGTACTTAAAGTCCTTCAGAGGCTTTTTAATTCTGTTCTGCTCGAGGGCGTAACGCCTAAAGCCTTTAATAAGGGAGATAAAACCCTATTAAAGAACTATAGGCCTATCACGCTTCTAAGTTATGTATACAAGTTGTTTTCGAGGGTCATCACGAATCTAACTTGTAGGCACATCAATGGCGAGTATATCACTCACCTTCGATTTGCCGACAATATCGTTGTCATGGCAGAATCGATGGAAGACTTAAGTAATATGCTCGGAGACCTGAATCGAGTTACCCAACAAGTGGACCTTAAAATGAACATGGACAAAACGAAAGTAATGTTTTCATTTATTTATCTTTGGATATTTAAATGAAAAAAAAAAAAAAAAACTTGAATGCCTATGTCGCGCCACTACCTGTTTGTGTTGGGAGCTCCACCCTCGAAGTTGTAGACCAGTACATCTACCTGGGTCAATTGATCCAGGCAGGAAGTTCCAACTTCGAGGAAGAGGTCTTTCGACGAATCCGACTAGGCTGGGCATCGTTCGGGAAGCTACGCAGTGTCTTCTCGTCCAAAATACCTCAGTGCCTCAAGACGAAAGTGCTTAATCAATGTGTGTTACCAGTGTGACTTATGGCTCTAAAACGTCTTACTATGGGTCTTATAAGAAGGCTCATGGTCGCTCAGCGCGCTATGGGGAGGGCAAGGCTCGGTGTTTCTTTACGTGATCGAATCAGAAATGAGGAAATTCGTTAGAAGAACAGAAGTCACTGACTTAGCCCAGCGGATAAAGCGCCAGAAAGGTTCTCGAATGGCGACCACATACTGGCAAGCGAAGCGTAGGACACCCACAAGTCAGACGATCTGATCAAGGTCGCTGGAAAGCGTTGGATGAAGGCCACTCTTGATCCTCCACTCTTGGCCGGTCATTTTGGAAAACCTTGGGAGAGGCCTATATCCAGCAGTGGACGTTATGCGGCTGAAATGATGATGATGAAGATGATGAATACGTGTACGAACGAGTACATATTTAGATTGACCTCCCGTTTAGTCCTTCATTTCTCACTAACTAATTAATGTCAGGTCTTCATAGGTCCTCAACGCTTAGAGCTAAACAGCGGGCGTTAAGAGCGGCCTTCCCGTCTTACTTTTCATACAAACGCCCGTACGTGATTATGGCGTTGTATATGATCTTTCTTGAAAATTCACAGGTATCTTGGGTGTTATTTCTAGGTTTCAATCGAAATAAAAAATTGAAATTTAGAAAAACAAAGTCAGTATAAGCCTCCAAAAATCTGCTTTTTTGCACAAATTTTAGCTGAACTTTGACAGTTCATAAAGGACTCATAAATTGTAAAAGTAAAGAAAATATTTTGATACCAACCTCGCAAATGTAATGAAAATTTTGAATACAAAACATTTATTTCACATACTTGTAAAGCTTATTGATAAACACGTATCTCCTGGAACAAGTTTTATGAAATTTCCGCACCCTATGAATAGTTAATATTCGTTCAATGGATAGTTAATAATAATACTAATTTCATTTAATAGAATGCAAACCATGCCCTTAGGTGCTATCTCTCTCTTTTTGGTTTGCCTCTTTTTCTAGCATTGCCCTGGATGAAACGCCAAGCTTTTCAAACTATGCTCGCGTTGAAAACCGAGCGGCTGGGAAGAGCCGCCTTAACCATGTGCTTCGCGTTCCGATTTCATAACGAATCGATCTATTTTGCATAACTCATAGAGTTGAAAAGCATGGTTATATTCCATAATTTGTGACGCAGTCAAATCGGTTATATTTAGCAAAATCTTCGTGCCTCTACAATGATGACACAATAAAGTATTTTTTCATTTTCGTATAAAAAGCTGAAAATTGTATCTCCAGCTTAACATACGGTTTCAGCTTTTCTATGATACAGGGGTCTCAATCTTGTCTTACTTGCACAGCAAAAGCACACTCCTAACCTATCTACATGATACCTTTATTATTATTTAAAGCCTATTAAGTATGCTACTGTGGGCTACGCCTTTCCCTTTTTGCTACCACAATTCTCAATTTAGGGCAACTTCTTGCTATTGACTTGGATAGCCATCGGTCATCTCGTTATTTCTTTAATAAGTAGGAATGTCCAAAAGTTCGTCGTAATGACTAGCTAAGTCGCTTGTACAAGAACATACCAATCGTGCTTTTATAAACCATGTAAATCCTATAATAGACCAGTGTTGAATAAAACACGAAGCCGCAAGCGTGTCACGTCAGTCACGTGAATGCCGAGGGTTCCGCCGGATATCGACGCCGAATATTAATGGCCGCTCAATTATTGAATTGACATTTACAGAAAAACGCCAGTCACGACATTATTATTAATGGGGTATCGGACATGTCGGACCTTGCGACGTGACGAGCGCGATTGGTTGAGCAGAAATAAAATTTAACGGGAAATAAATAACGTCCTGCACCGACGAGAATCAGGATCATTTATTTGCATTAAAACAAAGGATATCAATTGTAAGTTAATGTTAGCATGTAAATTATAAAACATTAGATAAATAAATAAATATTTATAAATAAATAAATAAATATTTAGGGACAAATAACACTGATTGAGTTAGCCCCAAAGTAAGTTCGAGACTTGTGTTATGGAATACTCACTCAACGATACTATATTTTATAACAAATACATACATAGATAAACATCCAAGACCCAGGACAATTTGAAAAAGGCCATTTTCCAACTTGCCCTGACCGGGAATCGAACCCGGGACCTCTGGGTGGCGGACTTGCATGGTGACCACTACACCACGGAGGTCGTCACGACGTCGGTAGATAAATAAGTACTTAAAAAAACTATACCTTCGAAGCGAATGACAAAATGTGTCTTGATCCGGAAACATTTTTCAAATTTTCAGATTACTGGGTTTCCTACGTTGCGGTTTCTCGCGTGTACACTATAATATAAATCTACATTAATAAATAAATAGAAAATAAAATAAATGATTACACTGGTTGAGCTAGTCCCAAAGTAAGTTCGAGACTTGTGTTATGGGATACTAACTCAACGATAGTATATTTTATATCAAATACATATATAGATAAACACCCAAGACCCAGCACAATTAAAAAAGGCTACTTTCAAACTTGTTCTGACCGTTGATCGAACCCGGAACGTTTGGGTGGCGGACTAACATGGTGCCACTACGCCACGGAGGTCGTCACATATGACGTATCACGTACACAGGTCACGTAACTAAAAAAAACTTCTTAACAAATATACAATCTTGATTAACGTGACAACCCAACCGTCAAGTACTTGTGAATAATTTCTACGCTCGTCACCTTTTTCTTGTCACTGCTCTACCCTCAACACGCATTTCAAGTAGTTTATTTGTATAATTATTTAAATGTGTGCCGAGCTATTCCGGCGTAGATTTTCAATTTACATGATAATTGGCGCGAAAACAAAACGTCCCATACACGCGCGCATTTCCATAGGAAGTGTGGCGTGCGGGGCTCTGGTGCCGCGCCGTGAAACGACTTGTGGAGTATGTGCCGGTAAATTGTATTCATTTCTTTGTCGTGTTTCAAAAAGAAATAAATATATACGGACAAAACACACAGATTGAGCTAGCCCCGAAGTAAGTTCGAGACTTGTTTTATGAGATACTAACTTAACGATATATTTTATAACAGATTCATACTTATGTAGATAAACATCCAAGACCCGGGACAATCTGTAAAATATCATTTTCCATCTGGAGCTGACCGGGGATCGAACCCGAGACCTCCAGTGTGACTGGGAGTTGACGTGTACAGCCGACTCCAAATAGGCGAGGAAATTTCTTTCACTCAATTTAGGATGTGTTCAAAATCGTTTCTGTATTTCAGAGTTAACATTGGGTTTTGATTAACAATTTTTTTTATTCAATTTTAAGAACTAAAGAAAAAATATAGGTATAAAGAAATAATATGAGCATTAAACCTCCGTGACCTCCGTGGTCTAGTGGTCATCATGCCACACTGTCACATCGGTATCCCGGTTTCGACCCCCGTTCAGATCAATATGGAAAATGATCTTTCTCAGATTGACCTGGGCCTTGGGTGTTTATACAAATACAAATACAAATCAACTTTATTGCACCATAATAGACACACAAAAATTACAAAACAACAAGAAACAATATAGGCACAAAGGCGGACTTATCGCTATAAATGCAGTCTCTTCCAGCCAACCTTTGGGTGGAGGAAAAATTTATTTGAAACAAGGTGGGCGCAGTACTAATTTTATTTTACCTACTTACATATGAATATATACCTAAATACATATACACACATATATAATACATAATAAATATATATATACATAAGCATAAATAATACATACTTATATGATACATAAAAATATTAACATAAATACATATAGTAACACTGAACAGAATTGATTATATTATATTTATCTATGTATGTATTTGTTATAAAATACAGTATCGTTAAGTAAGTATCCCATAACACTAATCTTGACTTACTTTGGGGCTATCTCAACCAGTGTAATCATTTATTTTATTTTATATTTATTTATTTTATATGATTTGACCGTATATATAATTTTTCTTATTTTATCTAAATATATATAACTCAAAGGTGACTGACTGACTGACATAGTGATCTATCAACGCACAGCCCAAACCACTGGATGGATCGGACTAAAATTTGGCATACAGGTAAATGTTATGACGTAGGCATCCGCTAAGAAAGGATTTTGATCAATTCTACCCCCAAGGGGATAAAATAGGGGATGAAAGTTTGTATGAAACTTTGTCAATTTTAAACCGATCGGGCTGAGACTTGGCATGCATGAAGCTACTATGACGTATGACCAAACGCTAATTTATCTATACTTTCGTTGAATGTTTTCGAGAAACATACGAATGAGATTATTTGCTCTCTGTTGAACATTTATGTTACTCTATTAATAACATAACTCTTACAGTTAACAAAAATTGTAGAAGGAAAGTCAAATATTACTCTGATTTAAATATTTATCCGTGAATTTTCCTTGAAAGTAAGTTGGAAGGTAATCAGATTATCTGAGATCTTATATTTCAGTTTTTGCTCAGAAACAAGGCGGCGCGAGTTTTCTAGACATAATGACGTAATTTAAGTAGCTTCTTAAAGTAATCGCGTTAGAGACGCAAAATAAAAATACTGACAGGAACTAACATCTTCATTTTAAAACTAATTAAAAAAAATATTGGTTTTTAACAGCATTACAATGCTCGGATTATTATCTAAATTAAAACATGTGATGAAAAATTTCGCCACGAGTGGGATTCGAACCCGAGTGCCTAACGTAAACGCCGTGAGTGTATAATAAATTGTGCTACCGTGACTTCAAATCACCCTGACGAATTTTCTTATCACGTACACTTTTACGTTTAACTAACCTAATTTGTCCCATTGTTGGGCAAAGGTCTATCCCATGTTTTAGTTTGGATTATTTAAAAAGCATGGTCAAATGCATCAAACACATAGTTTGTTCCCTTAGTTTATGAAATAAACCTACAGAGCCGTTAAACATCGCTGCAACATTTTCTGCAAGACCGCAGGTGTGGCACTTCATAGAAACAGAATATCGTTATGCCTTCTACTATTACCTCAAACGAAACTGTGTGTGCGCCCCTCAACACACTCGTCATGACAAGAACGGGGTAGAGGTGCGGGAACGGGGAACGGGGACGCATAATGCGCGGGATCCTAGGAGTTTTCATTCTGTATTAAATACTTATATTAACTCTATGGCAAGATGTCAAGTTTACAAAAGTATCTTTAAATTTAACTCAGCTACGCTCATATCGTACAAATACTTGACACTCACCGCTTGAAAAACTGGAATTCCGGATTTTTTTATGACAAAAAATTAAAAGTTCACGTGGTATTGTCCAATAACACTTTTATGAAGAATCATGTGGTCTTACTGCTGTGCAATCCAGTATCGCAACGAGTATCTACGCGATCTAAATATTCTTTGACGTGTGGCATCCTCTACTTACTTTAGTTTGTGAAGAAGTTCCAAACGCGTCGGAAGTACACAAAAGGCCTAATGAGGCGCGAGTAATTGGCAGAATTAGACGTACAGTCTGCAGCACAGACTTGCCAAACGAGCCCAATGTCCGGCGTTTAAAATCACATCGCTATTCAAAGCTACACTCCCAACGTCTCCGTTCATTATGAATTCGGAATGAATGAATTGTTATTTCCAAAGTGAGTTGACGTCGAGAGGGCGCCAATCTGACTAAAGCCACAGGATAAGTACTAGTACTTACATACAGAAGTCTTACACAGAAAAGAAATATCTACTTTTTTATGTCATAGGGCGGCAAACAAACAAGCGGGTCACCTGATGGTAAGTGATCACCGCTGCCCATGGACAACTGCAACACCAGGGGTGTAACAGAAGCGTTACCGGCCTTTCAGAAAGTTATTGACTCGTGTTTTGAAGGTTTCAATGTCGTATCTGTCCGAGAACTCTGCTGCAGTAAGTTGATTCCGCGGTTCGGTCGTACGTGGTAAAAAGTTCCTTTTAAAACGTACGGTGGTTTATTGCCAACTATCCAAGTGGTGTAGATGAAATTTTGATTTCAGGCGGGTGGTGCGGTGGTGAAATACTTAATGTGGTGCTATGGTTTAATTTAGCTCGTGTCAGAAGTCCTTACCTCTTCGTTTAGAAACGTACACGTCCATTGCAAGCCTATTTCATTTTTATTACTCTGGACAAACGATTCATGTAACTGAATTTTCCCATTTCGAAGTGGTCGCCGCGCGCATAGTAATAATTTAGGTATATTTTCGATATCTAAACGCGGAGTGACAGACGCCTGCAGATGCCTGCTATAGCCAAATAATATAAACTGTTTCGGCTATTCCTTCTCCACTTCGTGAGGTCTCTGGCATCCTTATCATTGACATGCATGCTATATTTGGAAAATAAAATGCGGGAAAGCGCACCCTCGGCTCCGAAGCAAGCCCAGCTGAGGATGCCACCAGGAAGAAAAATTCCGAATCAATAATTAATTTATGCCACACATGGTGCAATTGTATTGATAGATTATATGCTACGTGACAGATGTCAGCCATACCATCATCTAAGGAGAAGGACTCATAGTTTACCGTCATTTTCCTGATCTACTTCTTAATATTACGCTGAAAAAAAAAACAGCCGAGCTATATTTTTTTAGTTAAGCGTGTGTTTTCCTTAACAGAGCTTTCAGAACTTTCTGTTTGATCTTGTTTCTCGGTAACTTTTCATTTGCGGCGACGTATTGAATGATTCTGACATAAAGTTTGTATAAAAACCGTGTGTTTCCGAGAAGGCCTTGATACTGTTTTCGACAGTTTCGTCAGAGAAAGACGTAAAGGTCAAACAAGGTAAGTAAACAAGGCAAAATCAAACATTATTGCGGGAAAACTAATTCTTCCATGTCGATCTTGGCGAAAATATATAAAAAAAACCTTATAGGATAAATCCGCCGTTGCCTATTTACTCTTTATGTTGTTATTTTATGTAATTGTGTGTTTTCATAGTACACTGAAGTTATTACAAACAAACAAGCAAACTTGTAGAATGTACCAGTTGCTTCTCTTTCAGAGCAAATCGTAAAAGCCGGTCGAGGAATGGACGCAAAATGCAAATCACGATAATAATCGATGAGGGTAGCAACCCATTACTATAATGATTAAATTTTTCACCATCTCGGTAAAAGATGCTCTATGCTATGTAAATATTATGATTTCACCATCCGTTATAATTTCTACGCATACTTCTCAATATTCTTCTACTCTTGGCTGCTATGTGTAGTGTAATGATGTATGAACCGTACTTAAGATCACATACATCAAGAGTAGATGGTGTCAGCGTAAGTTAGAAATCAGGACGAAAATGTTTGGGGCATATCAGACGAAAGCGTACGAGATATTCGACGCGAAGTACCATAAACAGATCATAAAACTTGTGTCTTATTTTGGAGCGATGCGATCACTCTCGAAATAGCTCGTAATAATAGAGATGCACAGTCTTTGCTGTCGAGCAATATTTAGTTAATAATGAATAGCATTAAAAATAACTTTCACTACATTATATACTGTATAAAAGCAGAAATCAGCGCAGTGATTTTCACAATCAGTATTTCGACGTACGCCCAAACGAAGAAGATTTTTACTAAAATTTGTCGATGTAAAAAGAAACATTTGGTAACATCTGTAATTGTGTGTGTGCGCTTCTAACGTACCTGTCGCAAGTAAAGAGGCTCCCACGTCAAAAAATATTTATAGTGTAATTAATGACTGATTCAGTATAAACTATATATTGCCATAATCTGTTGCACATAACCAACCAATTGGTGCTAGTGAATTAATTTTATACATGAAAATGACTGTGTAAATTAACAATAAATCGGCTAACTAACAAGTGAACAAAGTGATTGTGTCTTGGGTGGGCGGTAGCATAAAATATTCGTCATTGCATCCAACTCACACATACGTTCCTCTAATGTCATTCACACGCATGTGTATGCAAATTTCATATTAACTCTTAAGTTATTTTTGGCGTGGCGGTCAGACGCGCGCCTTTCCGTTCGCGGACGCCGGTTCGAATCCCAGCTCGAGCATACATTTTTTATTTTATTAATTTTTATGGAATGTAATAGAACATGGCCCATGTTCCTTGGAGAAAGTTGTTCAGTTTTATGAGCATACACCGGGGTACCCTTCCCTTGCCTCTTTGCGCCTCCTTGGTCGCGCGAGCGCCATTAGGACATTCAGTACTGATTAGTATGTTTGATCGGACAATCGTATGATCTATACGATGCGTCAATAATCGCACGACAAAAACTAGACAATTCGGTCGCATCGCATGATTGCACGACCTTTATTAGGACATTCCGCAGATGTGAGTATGTTTAAACGCACGGTCGCACGATCATCGAACGCATGATCGCGCAAGCGATGATAATAGGACGGCACCTTATGGCTACACCATAAGAAACCAAAAAAGTATTTCCCGGGAATAAAATATAGTACTTCCTAGAATCATTTCACCTTCATAATGCAAGAAAAATTCAGCCTACGTTTTTGTTGTGACAACCTATATATCGACACTGGAACAACAAAGAAAATTAAGACACGAAATTCTAAGTGAAAAAGCAACAAAAGAGAAACTATTTTGGAAGCAAAGTCGCTGGCGGCATGTTCATTTGACCTGTTGCAAGCGTATTTTCTAAATTAAATTTTTGCAGCATTCTATATTACATTGTAAATTATGTCGCGTAAAAATTCCCTTTGCAAGCTTTTGCAAAACATATTCCCACTAATCCTGCAGCGCGTGACATTTTCCTTTGACAGGATAAAAGTTCTGTGAAAAATGCAGTTTGATATAACTGCAACATGTTTATCTCTCGTTTAGCCTTTGCTCTTTTAATCTAACTTTATCCAATTCTACGTTACACGTTACACGTGATTGGTTCTTGAGGTTTTTAAGATACAGAAGAAGTTAAAGTTACTAAACGTAAACACTTTTTTTGTACCACTTGCTCAAAAAAGTCACATTCTATAGCACAAAAAGCGAATATTACAATATTCATTTTTAATCTGTTAAAAACAGAGAAAGAAAAATGTACTGAATTTCATTCAGCCTTTAGACCAAGAATGAAAACAGAGATAGAAAATTGTACTGAATTTGATTCATCCTCTAGAGGGAGAATGTGGAATACTTAGAATACTTGGAATACTTACCGAAATTTATACTGAACTGAAATCATTTCTATACTGTTAAGTGTAAAAAAATTACGATTTTGAATTGACAACATGTATCTGCAAAATCCACAAAACCACTTAAGTTTTAATAAAATAAAAAACTAAATCAAGTCATGTCATTGTTTACACCAGCTGTTTAGTTTTCCAAAAAGAAAAAGCAAAGGATCATTTGCGTCTCACACATACAGCCAAGTTTTCTGCGTACCCATATTAATTTACAACGTAAAACGTATTTTGTATTTTTATGTAACTGGATAATAATTAATTAAAGTATTATATATCTTTTAATAAATGCTTATTTCTTGTTATTATTGTCTTTATTTTTTCGCAAATTATACGAAAAGTTGAGTATTTTCCTCGGTGATAAAGCTGTCTTAGTCTTGGGTGAACTTAAATCCGTCGCTACACTCAAGACTCGTCCTAAATCCCTCGCTTCGCTCGTGATTACCCTCGCTCCGCTCGGGAGTAAACCTCGAGTCCTTCGTTGCGCTCGCGATTTAAGTCGTCACCCGCGACAGTAGACACTGCTTTATCCCCTTGGTTAATAATCTACTATTATTTTGAGTTAGCTACAATAACAGTAACAATGGCTCTCTGTCCATAACCAATATCATAACTAGAATTGTAAAATGGCTCTAATGCATTGGGAAGAACATAACAGAGAAGAAACACCGAAAGAAACTCATTAACCAGTAGTAAGTAAACACAATAAGCTATAAGTTGGGAATCGTAAGAAGTTAGTAAATTTTCTTCACAAACGATTTAATTTAACAGACGTCCTTGAGGCGGACCGAGTTCTGTAAAACAAATCTACTCATTAAAAGTAAAGCTCGGCGACAAAGCGCCATTGTTCTGCTTCGCGCCGCAAACGGAGTCAGTTTGCAAGAATTGACGCTACACCTGTAAATATTCCGTACGAGTAGTTTACCTTTTCTTGCTATAGTGTGAGGTAACGTCGGAATAAAACAATTCTAAATAGTTGAGTTGTTTGAACTCATTAAATGACCAAGCGGAACGGCGAGTTTCTACTACAAAAGCCCGTGCGCTTCCTGGTTGAAATGGACTAGCAATTAAAACCCCACTTAATGCAATAATATTAGGTGAGATCAATATACTTACTCCGATACCCTAAGGGCTCAGCCGCCAACCCTGCTAAAATACTCTAGGGTTTAGAGTGTGAGTTTCGACTACAAAATCCGGCTTGCTTCCTGGTCAAAATATACAGACATTTGTAGTTTTGCAGTGGAGCGAGCGAAGTTGAAAATAAAATCTTTCCATTCCTGCCTTCTTGCTTTTAGTAGTTTTTGATTGATCACTTTAGAAATCTATGACCAACTACTTAGTAGTGGTCGCTTGCGGTTGAAATAATGATGATGCCATATATTTATTTTCCCTAAAATTCATACTAATACCTTAAATGCTTACTACTAAGAGATACAAATGCTAGAAAATTTAATTAAAACATTAAAATAGTAACAGAAAATCTACCAAATACTGTGGTTCACATAAATTGCAAACTTAGATTGAAAGCACGCAGTCCTGTTGTAAACTTCCCGGTAAACGTTTTCAATTTTTCGCATTATCCGCTGCCTTGCCGCTCTTCGGATCATAAACTTGTGTAATATTTCATGTCGGTTAAACGCTACCGCTAAATATTTTGTCAGCAATTGTCAGTTTACTCTTTAGAGTTTAGAAGTTGTAAGCTGTAAAAATTAATCTCTATCAGTTTAATCATTCAAACAGAGTTCTAATTTTTACGCAAAGGTCAAATCTTAGATCGATCAATTTTAAATACTAACCAACTTAATTTAACCTCAACACAGAAAAAATATGCTTTATTATGTCCATACATTTGCTTAATTCATGTAAATTCAACCCTCAGGGTCGAACCGCTCCAGTAAATACTGGTAACAGGTAAAATATGTAGAAATAATTGTAGATAGTATTGATTCATCCCCCAATTAAGATGGTATCCATCGCTGTTCGTAACCAGGTACTAGTTAAGGCATTTTTGTTTCTTTTTAGATATAAGATTAGTTTTATGTGTAGTTTTAATTTTATAGTTGAGTTCAATTTAGTTGGAAAGTTTTGCAAAATTATCCTTAAAATATGTTTTAGGTATCAAATCTTAATTTATGAGTTTATAATAAAAAAAAATAGTAAAATGTGGTCTCTACTCTGTCTCTGCTGGAACTTGTCCATGAGAAAAGAACGTTTATGCAGACAATAGAGATAAGACTAGGAAAGATGTTTGGCCAACTTATGCAGCATGACAACTTCATAAAAAACATCATGAAAGGAAACGTGGAAGCCAGGAGGAAAAGGAAGACCAAGAAGGTCGTTCATGGATAAAGAAAAAGTAATGGCATACAGAAAGGTCAAGCATTTAGCCGACAATAGGAAGACATGGAACCAACAAGAATTTTTTTTTTGTCCAGCTGGATTTTGGCTGGGAATGCACGCGCTGGGCTCGGATGGTGGTTCTGCATGCGTTGCTGCTCTGTAATAGTTTATCATGACATGATCGATCACTGGGCAGTGGTGCCAGTTTTTTGGGCGCGGGGTCGCTGAACGAGCGGTTTTTTTGTATGGAAAAACCGTTAGTTTAGGCGGCTCCGCGTTTCAAAGATGGCACTTCAGTGAAGGCGATGCGTGCAGGATCGCCGTCTGGGACTCAGCGTGTGTGTATGCCTGGCTATTCAAATATGTAGGTATTAGTATACTTTCATTTATGATGCAATTGTAAACACATATAATTGGAGTACAATCTAGATAAAATATGTAACTATAACACTGTCACTTTGAAACATGTATTGGTTGTATTCTGTTTGTGTTTCTTATAAATAAAATAAAAAATAAAAATCTAAGTAGTGCTTAAGTTCTTTGACGATGAAGGTCTCTACAGATGTTCATTTATCTTAAACTCAACTCAAATCATACAGCATCAAGGGATATTTGTTGAACCCTGCCTTAGACAGAGCGAGTCCAGAAGGACAGTTTTATTCCCGACGTAAATGGAGCGGTTCAGAGCCCTACCCGCGACATCGCCGGCTTGAGACCTCATCGCCGAGCGTCGCGGATAAACTCTTCAGTAACAGAATGTCACACGCTAAAATGACGTCTGAAGATTTTAAATCCTCATTCTGTTCTATCACAGTGATGAATGACATTGACTGTTACCCTGGGCTCTGTCTGCTTAGAGCCGCAATACCCAAAATGCACTGTCTCGTGATTTTTTTTTCTTTTTTTTTTCGAATGTGTAAGTGGCCAACACTGGTGTCAGATTTTTCAGGCTGGCTAAAGGCATCTGACATAGCTTGACGACTGCCATACAATGATGACAGCCGGGACCAACAGCTGATACGTGCCTTCCGAAGCACGGAGGAGCTCGAGAAATTTTTGTGCCACTTGTGGCCACCCATCCAAGTGCGGACCACGCCCGGTGTCGCTTAACTTGCGAAAGCGCTAGTAATGCGTACTCCTGCCGGGCCACCGAGCTCCTCATGATAGTGTACGTACTATTGACGACCTCTGTGGCCTAGTGGTCATCACGCCAGGCTGTCACACTGGAGGTCCCAGGTTCGATCCCCGGTCAGGTCAAAATGGAAAATGATGGATGTTATAAAATATAGTATCTTTGAGTTAGTATCCCATAACACAAGTACTATATACTAGCTCAATCTCTGTAATTTGTTCGTATATATAAAATTATTATTAGAAGTTGCAACATATGTATTTAGACACTAATTATTTTTTAAAACTAACAACCGACTTCACTCCCAATCTACTCAACTTATTTGGATAAAATTTCAATCGGACCACTTGACAAGTATACTCTTCCAAACAAAAAAATAAGTTTAGAAATCAGTCCAGCCGTTTTTGAATTATCGGTGAACATACTCGTACATAAAATAAAAAACAATAAAGATCGCGACAAATTGATAACCTCCTACTTTTTGGAAGTCGGTTAAAAGAAGATCACGTGCAATGTTTCTTTGCTCCGATCTAATTTAACCAATTCTAGAGAAGTGAGTGTAAGTGGCCCTATAAGTGTGTGTTCGAGGACAGTAAGCAACCTCGAGTTGGGAACTTTATCCGGTCCCGGGGATTTACCGTTTAACGATTACAGACCGGCGCGGGTAGTCGGTGTGCCGCCAGTGTAGCCGGGGTAAAGCTGCGACGTCAGACAAGGCGGAATTCTTCTTGTTAATTTAAAATTGGTTCAGTATAGTTACAATTTCAAATGATTTTTGACCAGTATGTGGCCACGCTATCCCTCTGACGTTAGCCTCATTAAGATCCTGAATGGTATATGAACATTCTGCGACCAAATTGCAGACGTTCTGAAAAAAGGAGAGGTAAAAAGTACCCGAAACCGAAGGGCATGTATGAAGAGATTGATGAGTGTAGATGAAGCGAAAGAGGTTTGTCAGGATCGTAGCAAGTGGAGGTCCTTAGTTTCTGCCTATCGCTGTGGGAAATAGGCGTGATACTATGTATGTATGTATGGTATATGACGTAGGGCAGTTGGGTCACGAAGAAGGATTATCCACTGAATGGCACCGCGGCTCAGCGGAATATGCTGTGGGAGGCGAAATGCAGCATAGTCGAAGCACAATACATTTTCATAACGAAAAACGGTCTTGAAACTACATAACCGACAAGTCCGTAGCGAAAATTTCTATAAGAAAACCTGGCTAATATGCTCTTTAAAAAAAAAAGAAATTTCTAAATCAGTACACGTGTGTTTGACTAATCAGTGAATATACATCTAAAAGGATTCCGACGAATTAATAACCTCCTCTTTTTTTGAAGTCGGTTAAAAACAGCTCAAAAAAGCAAGTGCGGTCTGAATTCGCAAAAAATTACGTTGTAATTTTTTGCGAATTTTACGTTTTTAACCGACTTCCAAAAAAGAGAAGGTTATTAATTCATCGCGATCTTTATATATATATATATATATATATATACATGTCGGCGCGGTTTATATTAGACGCTGATTTGACTACGCCGAGACACTTTACGCGAATTTGCCGCATCGGTGGTTGGCGCTAGTGTCGCAGTGGTATGCTAACGAAACGTCAGGGGAAACGCTTTGACGGTGGACAGTCTCGATCGAGCGGCCGTACTGTGCACAACTCGTTTGTGTGGTTTACTATGGCTACTCATTTTGTTCGGTGTAGCAACACCTAACAGTGTCGTCAACCGCATCGCATATCGGTGCGCTTGACCCAAAAACGATTAAGTGCAAAAATCGCCGCCGTACGATGCGCTCATAACGTTTTCATTTACATCAACATTTATTAACATTTCGTATAACATTTGCGATCTTTGAAATATAGTGTTTATTAACAAATTAATCTATCTTTACATTTAACAACTCACCCTAGTTCAGGCACCCCCAACATATGGTCCTTCGAGCTACTCCTCGCGCGCGTAATAAAATTCGTGAATTGTGATTATTGCAATAAGGTGTGGATTGGTAAACCGATCTATTACAATGACAGTTTGTTTCAGCAAGACGATAAGCCCAGGTGTATACACAGTATTCAATTCTGTGGGGCTAGAGAATTCAAACATGTGGTTGGAATTCATGGATCAGCGCGAGGTGGGGCGTAGTCTTTCGTCACATTTTTATAAGGCCTACGTAAGGTCTCTCATGAGGCGGCATCGGTAAGGTGACGTGACTGTAAGTAAGTTTTCATCCTGACCTTAGTCTGTTCTCGTACTGTAAGTAACCAAGTGGGTAGTTCACGTCACTAGGGATGTCAGATGCCGATCCCGCCCTGCTCTGCCTCCCTCTTTTTCTCGGCCGTTCCGCGACATACATATGTTCACTAATTATTCAAAGACGCTTGGACCAACTTGGAATTATTATTTTTTTGTTTGAAACGGTATACTTGATAGTGGTCCCATAGAAGTTTTATCCAAATCGGTTGTGTAGCTTGGAGGGTGAAGTTGGTGTTTAGTTTTGAAAAAATATGAACTATTTAGATTTTGCAGCTCTAACAGACAGACCCCAAGGCTGCAAAACCCCAAGGCCCCGTTTAAGTAAGTAAGTAATATGGACGAGAAGATGGAAAGTAACTGAAATGGGTTGCTATTGCTAGCATCGCCTTATAAGTATGCCATGATTATTAATTCGCCCATTCCCTCGATCGGCTTTTACGATCTGGAAAAGAATGAACGGATACATCCGTTTTTTTTCTTATCTCCCAGACTAACATGAAAGAAAATGATGGCAAATAATGTGCTCACATTGTTGGAGTTGAGTTAAAGAGCGGTATTGTGTTTACATCCGCCATAGAGAGGACAAAGCCCTACCAGCACTTACTTTAAACTTGTACTTAGTTGGAAGTTAATGTAACAGCAACTTCGTCCATTGTACTGTATTCATTATACGCCAGTTCAGAGCTATTTGAAGTAAATAATGTGCTCATATTGTTGAAAGCTGAACGAGGACGGAAAAGTGGTATTGTTAGTACAGTTGGCCTCGGATCTCCAAGTACAATCCGCAGCGAGTATCGTGGGTATTACCTTTGTAGCGTAAGGGTGTCGGTTTCAATTACAGAATAGGCCAAGATCTTATTTGTGTAACACTGGTCGTTGGATTCCTTCTAATATGGTTGAGTTTAACGATGGCTGATCCGTGCGTCAACTCGTGAACGGGTGCTGCCGGGAGGGACTGATCAGCTCGGCTTCGCTCTTTTTGACTACTTAATATTTTTTATTACGCAATTTATGTTTGTTTACTTGTTCGCAAGCATTACATGTTATAATGTGTCAACATTGTATTATATTATAAGTATTTATTAATTAAAAGACAATTATAATAATATGACAAAGCCCTTCTGGCGAGTAGGCGACCAATACTGTGAAAATGAGTTTCTTTCGGCGTTTCTTCTCAGCAGTGGTCGTTACGAAGCGCTGGTATCGGTAGCTTTTCTTTAAAAATAAATTATAGTTTAATATACTTTACACGTAACATAAATTATACTTATTGACGTGTAAAAGTGCCTGTAAAGGTCTAATTACTGAATTAACATTTGAATCTTTGAATCTTTGAATTTGGTGTTAGAGTTCACGCTGCTAAAAAGTATCTGACCTGACATGGCTGAGCAGCTGTCCATTTGACAATGTCAGCGGGGACCAACATATTGATGAGCTTTCTGAAACAGAAAGGAACTGGAGATATTTTTGCTACTGGTCACCAATATTTGACAACTTTCGTGGCCTCGTGGTCATCAAGCCACGCCACACCACAGGTCCCGGGTTCGATCCCCGGTCAGGTCAAGATGGAAAATGATCTTATTCAGATTGACCTGGGTCTTGGATGTTTATCTTTATATATATTTGTTAAAAGATATAGTATCGTTGAGTTAGTATCCCATAACACAAGTCTCTAACTTACTTTTTGGCTAGCTCAATATGTGTAATGTGTACATATAAACTCCCTTTCCTCATAAAATCATCATTATTTAGTTCCTTCTCTTTATAGCTAGATGTACATGTAAGTATAAGTAGATATTTATTCTGAAATTTATATATAATAGGTATATAATGTAATTGTATACTATATAGTAATATTTTATAATGTAAGTATATGTGTATTGCTTTTTTGTGCCGCAGAATTTTCTCTGTTTATCCCTATGGTTGACTGGGAGATAATGCTCTTAGCATTAAGTCCGCCATTTGTTAAAAGTATATTTGTACGTTGAAACAATGAAGTTTGATAAAATAAAAAATAAAAATATATATTAAATTTATTTAGAAATATGTGCAATGTTTTGGGTTGTTTAAAATGAGTGAGCACTAGTCATGCGTTTGCCTACTGAATCATCGATTTCCTTTTACTGCATATATACATACAGCGAGACAAACCATAAACTACAAGCCGTGTTTTAAAAACACTCCAAAACTCCATACATAATCCTATGATAGGATTTTCGAATAGCCGACCGAATGTTTGGTGCTAAAACAACAGGAGCCCGAAATAAAGCCTTCCATTTCCGTGAGTTTTTGTTCGGTAAAACACAGGACGTCACGAGCCGCGCCCAGCCGCTCCGCACCGCACCGCATCGACACGTCTCTCGTTCGGCTTGAATAATTTCACAGTTCGTTTCGACTTTTCCGCGCAGGAATGGAAAATAAACTACGTGGGTCTGTGGCGTTCCGCGTTTAAAGTGTTTTTATTTCCGTTTCCGTTAGTTTCGTCGTGTCTCTGAAAGTAAATAAGGAATTTTGAATGAAACGTAATGAAGTAAAACCAAAAACATACGTCAACACGTCGAACTATAAATTTTTCAAACGAAAATCGGCTTCACCTCCAAACAACACAACCAATCAACCAAAATTGATAAAATTTCTATGACAAGTATGCCCTTTCAAAAGAATGTTCCAAATTGATCTCGGCGTCTTTGAATAATCGATGAACATACATTAAAAAAAGATTAAGAAGAATTATAATCGTCTCGTTTTTAAAAGTCTGTTAAAAATGAATTAAACGTCCCACCGACGATAGACTTTTTGTTAAGCTGATAGTTTGCTCAACTGTTGATACTATGATGCATATGAAATTGCTAACAATCTAGCGGTCAAAAAGATTTTTGTGAACTGATGGCAAGATTGATTTTCATATTTAACTTGGTATTTATTCAACCGTCAAAAACCATCCTATCAACAATCACGGATACTTTGGAAAGTATCTTGCTCGCTCAATTGCTATATTTATTAAATGTTAAATGTTAGACAACAACTCTCAAATTTGAAGCAGGCCTCAAGTAATGGTAATTTGGCAACTTCTTATAAAGTAATCGCATTAGGAGTTGCGGACGCCTCCCAAATATCAAAAGGCCTAATGAGGCGCGAATGAGTCCAAAAATTTACACAATACAACGTTAAATTGAATAACAATTGCGTGAATTTATTGTCTTTTGTATTAACCTACATATTAAATACTTAAATCCATGAATTTTTTTGTGTTACGCTGTATATTCTTCTTCATTTCCTACGGTCTTTGGCATTGTCAAGCATAAAATATAAAAAAACACTCTGGGAAATCATGCAATAAATATTGCAATCGCGTGCCATTAATCAGCCAAAAATATAATGGTACGGAACCCAAAAAAATTTAATCGTGCGCGAGTCCGCCTTGCACTTAGCCGGGTATTTTTAAGTTGAGATATGATAAGCGTTTGTAAAAAATTTTTTTTTTTAGTTTTATATGTAATATTATAATTACAATAGGGGTGACGACAGGTATAGAAAAGTACAATTGTAATAACTCCATTTATTCAGAAATAATGGACCCATATTTAGTTTGCCATAAAAGTAAAAATTCAAAAAGACATAGAGCATCAAAGTTCCGGAGTTGGGGCTTCCGACGTCACCTCTATGTAAAAATCCTTCGTAGCCGTGACGTCAAGCGAAATTTCAATGCGCGGTATCTTTGTAATTTTTTGTCTCTCAGAGAAGAGTTGTTCAATATTTTTGAATAATCCAACCGATGGGGTAAAAATATTCTTCTATTCGTCATGCCTATTGTGGAATTTTATTCGTGAAGAAGTTTATAATACTTGTAAAAGATACTGACATCGACGATATATGATTGGCATCAATAACCCGATCAGATCGTCCATTAAGATGCGTCGAATGTGAGCCGTGGCCGGCTTATCTCCGGTCCGATCGTCCGGCAAATGGCCGTGAGTCGATTACTGGGCTTTGACCGTGCACAGCTCGGAGCTGCCCAAAGAGGCTAATCGGGTTACCTCGAGCTTTGCTTTGGACTGTGTAATGGCTAGATCTGGGTTTAAAGACGCACCAACACCAGCAGAGTATAGGTTATCCTGCTATAATACAGGCTGGCTTTTTAATCACAAAGATTCAAAGTTTCAAATGTTTATTCAGTATTAGACCTTTACTATTGTACGTGTAAAAGTAAAGTAATTATACTTTACTTTACTTTTACACGTACAATGAGTATAATTTACGTTACGTGTAAAGTATCTTAAAACTTAATTTATTTTTAAAGCAAAGTTACCGATACCAGCGCTTCGTAACGACCACTGCTGAGAAAAAACGCCGAAAGAAACTAATTTTCACAGTATTGGTCGCCTACTCGCCAGAAGGGCTTTGACATATTATTATTATTATTTTATTTTTTACGCCGCAACCATTTTTCTGTTTTTCCCTATGGTTGACTGGGAGAGAACGCTTTTAGCGTTAAGTCCGCCAATTGTAAAACAATTTTTAATTGTGGATCAATAAAGTTTTATGAATGAATGAATGAATTATTGTCTTATAATGAATAAATACTTACAATATAATACAATGTTGACATTATAATGCTTGCGAACAAGTAAACAAACATAAATTGCGTAATAAAAAATATTAAGTAGTCAAAATAGCGTAGCCGAGCTGACTAGTCCCTCCCGGCAGCACCCGTTTACGAGTTGACGCACGGATTAGCCATCGTTAAACTTAACCATATTCGAGGGAATCACGAGCCACATTTTGGATAAAATAAGTCCTTGATTCTGAATTTCATAAAAAAAATATTGAAAATCGGTAAAAGCAATTAATTTGTATGGGAAGAAAACGAAATTAAAAAAAAATATTATTTGATATTATGGAAAATAGTGTTTCCTAGATAGAAATAAAGGTGAATGTAACCTGACGGAGAAGTTCGCTGCCCGCCGTGCCACCGGCAATAGTTTGCATAAATATAGATCAAGAAATTCGAAAGGTAACAAATGAATCCACCTACTAAGATATGGACCACGATCCGTAATGCAGAGGCAATAGAAGACGACCTCCGTGGCGTAGTGGTCACCATGCTAGTCCGCCACCCAGAGGTCCCAGGTTCGATCCCCGGTCAGGGCAAGTTGGAAAATGGCCTTTTTCAAATTGTCCTGGGTCTTGGATGTTTATTTATATATGTATATGTTATAAAATATAGTATCGTTGAGTTAGTATCCCATAACACAAGTCTATAACTTACTTTGGGGCTAGCTCAAGCAGTGTTATTTGTCCCTATATCTATATATTTATTTATTTATTCATTTACGACGAAGTGGTAGCTAAAGTGGCGCCCTCATTTGAAATAAATTGTTTAAAACTAAATATGATGATAATTAAAAATTTGGTTTGTATCGCTGTCTAGAAAGACCTTTAAACTATTTTATGAATAACCTTTGAAAGTAATATTAGTAGTCCGTCTTGTTCGTCCGTCTGTTTTTCGCCAAAAGTGGCCACTTTTGGCGAAAAACAGTTTTAAAACTAGACGGACTATTAGTAATAATTTCAAAGGTTATTCATAAAATAGTTTAAAGGTCTTTCTAGACAGCGATACAAATCAAATTTTTAATTATCATCATATTTAGTTTTAAACAATTTATTTCAAATGAGGGCGCCACTTTAGCTACCACTTCGTCTTAATAGTGTCGAGATTGCGATATGTGTGGGTAGTGTGATGTGATGTCTCGTCTGTATTTTCATGAACGTGGACTGCTCGGTCCGTAATACATCAGTGTTCGCGATGGCTTCATAAAGAATGTATGGGAACGACCGCCCGACCCGCCGTGCCGCCGCTTTGTACATTTGTCACTTGTTTTATATTATAACAAGCCTCTTTGTCTATCTCTTCCTCCCACATGTAAAACTGGGGGAAAGGAAAACCTTAGAATGTATGTTCAAGCTGCTTATCTTTCCGCACAGATAGTAAAATACGATCGAGGCAGTGAGCGAAAATGAGCATGTTACTCCCACACTGCAATTATAAAATGTTTACAAACGCTAGCAAACATTTGATGACAATATTAAATGCCTGGCCAAGTGCGGGTCGAACACGCGCATGAAGGGTTCCGTACCATTATCCACAAAAAATACCTTTATTGCATTGGAGTCCCCCTTAAATATTTATTTTATTTTCATTTAATATTTATTTTTGAATTAAATAAACAACTATATATTTTGTGAATATTTCAAGCGTCTGTCTGTGCAGTTTTTAATATAGAGAAAAACCCGACAAAAAATCACATTTGTTGCATGCAAGCCCTCCTTAAATATTTATTTATTCTGTTTTTAGTATTTGTTGTTATATCGACAATAGAAATACATCATGTGTGAAAATTTCAACTGTCTAGCTATCACGGTTTATGAGATACAGCCTAGTGACAGGCAGACAGACGGACGGACGAACGGACGGCCGGACGGACAGCGGAGTCTTAGTAATAGGGTCCCGTTTTTACCCTTCGGAAACGGAAACCTAAAAATATTTTCCTGTTAGGTAACGTTATTAAACATTTTTGAATAAAATTGTTAACTAACATATTGTAACAAAATAAAACATTTGTTATCTTTTGTTCGTAATAAAATATACAGGTGACAGCGGGGTATGCGGAGATTGCGGGCCCGTTTAAGCGGACAAACTGCGAGCCGATGTCATGTTTTCAAGTTTATTAAATGTTTGTATTTTCCATCAGTGCAGGGGCACTCATAACATCTAAGTGTATTAATTCCTTTTATATGTTAGTAAACGCTTTAGTGTTAGATCTACCAGCAGTGTGGAAACACCATAGACCCAAAATACTCTGTCTATCCTATAAGGGGTTGAGACCTATATTGTGGAAGTAGATGTGTCGTTAAATAAAATTTAAAATTTAAAAAAAAAATGCAATCAAAAATAAAATGAAAATATAGTCCCCCTGCAACAGTTTGTATAAAAGTTGAACCCTCACGCGGCAACAACCTACTTTCCCCTTTTGATCGCGCTTTGTAGCATTTATCCCAGCTAATTATATCGGTTGCTCGGCGGGTTATGACAGTGTATATTCCCTTGGCTGACCTATTTACCGGCAACCCTGTGTGTATTTATACTTGTGACGGAGTATCAAACCTTGTTAAGAATTTTAACCCTATGTTACATCTGTCTGGCAACGTAAGCGAAACATTAACCGCTGCATGAAAGTTTAACCCTCGCGCGAACTTCAAGTTCCCTTTTTTTGTTCCCGCTATGTAGCATTAATGCTCGGTAATTATGTCGAATGCTCGGCTGCAAACGAAATTGTACTCTCATTGGCTGACCTATAAACCTAGGACCCAAGGTGTATTTATAGTTGTAAAAGAGTTTTTTTAAATTGTTTTTAATTAATTTTCCACTTACACGCTTGGCATAATACTGAAAATGGTCTTTGGAGCCTTACGGCTTTGTTCTATCTACCCCGTCACTGATACTGAGGGGATTAGTAAACTTTACAGGTCTAGAACACACCGCTCTTTCTCTGGGTGTCGTAAAGTTATTTGAAGAGGCACAAATAAATTGCAATGAAAGTTTATTCTCAGAGGCAGATTTTGTGAAACTTTTCGAATTAATGAATTCCCAAGGAGGGTCGACATCAAGCTGGCGGTAAAACCAAATCGCTTCTGAAAGAACGGACCCCGAGCTCCGAAGCATAGCAGCTAGTTCAATAGGGACTACGGTTTGATTTGAAACAGAATTTTTATTAGTGAATAATAAAATACGTGATTTATTTAAATATAACCTTTTACGACCAGATTAGTTACTCAATCAATCAAAATTTGCTGAACAAAGATATGAAACTTCCATTTGATATTTTTAACTAAAGTTAATTTTTAGTATATCCACCAATAAAAATAAAAAAAATTGAACAGAAAAAGTTTCAAACGAAAAGGTATCAGAGAATGTGGGAGAGAAATGACAAATACTACAAATGATAGAAAAATGTTCGGTCATCTACTATGTTACGATGAGTTCTTTTAAAACAATAATAGAAGCAATAATTTTTCAAAATTAAAAGCCGACTTCACCCCCAAACTACACAACCGATTTTGATAACATTTCCATGGTACCACCTGGAAAGTATACCCTTTCAAACACATTTTTTTCAAATCGGTGCACCCGTCTTTGAATAATCGGTGAACATACATTAAAAAAAAAGATCGCGACGAATTGATAACTTGCTCCTTTTTTGGAAGTCGGTTAAAAATAGAAGGAAAAAGAGCAGTAGGAAACCTCAGTAGGATTCTTTTCTTTGAAATATAAGAAAAATTAAAAGTAAAAAAAATAGAGGGAGGTTACATGGAAAGCACTCCACCGACAAAAGCCCAGCCCTTAAATATAAGAAGAAGATATGTACGTACGACTTACGTATGTCTGTTATATACCTCCACGTTGAACCCCTGAAACTCAATGAAAGATGCAGAAGAGTAAACTGACAGTGTTGTTTGCTCGCAGAAACGGCCGATAAAAGTTTTCGTATTTGAAGGAACAGCGAAGGTGTTCCGGCGCCGCTTAAATAAATATCGTCGCTTAAGATTGAGCCTCGTTTGAGAGGAACCCCGATCCCAGCCAATGGCGGCTACATTATGGATGAGCGATCAGCCTCGCCCGCACATAGTAGAAAAGGTTTCAGTACCACTGCATCAACTGCTGATATTAAACTAGTTTAGCTAATGGATGCTTCCATGCTGGTCTGAGACACAAGAAAGAATGTATCAGATGCTTCTCTTTCCGCGCAGATCGTAAACACCAATCGAGGGAATGATTATTTTTTTAAACTTTTTTACAAAATTGTAACAGGCGGACATAAAGCCCAGGTCAACCAGGTGATACGAGTATCAACAGGCGATATTGCAACCCATCACTATTTTCATTCCTTTTTCCACCTTCTTACCCACCATCACGCTGGAAGTTGCGTCTTGCGGCCCGGAGCTCTGTCTGTTTAGAGCCGTAAAACCCAAAAAGCTCTGTCGATCCTATCAGGGGCACAGAATAAGTATTAGTACTCACGTAAAGAAAAGAAATTCAAAAAAATATCTACTTAATGTGGTAAGCGCTATGGTTTAATTTAGCTTGCTTCAGAACTCCTCACCTCTTTGTTTAGATTCCTAAACATCCATTGCAAGCCAATTTCATTCTTATTACTCTTGACAAACGATCTGAATTTTCCCCTTCGAAGTGGTTGCTGCGCGCATAGTAATAAGGTGAGTATATAAAGGGGGAGTGACACAGGCCTGTCAGAGGTAAAGACGAAATAGTGCATGTGTTTCCCGAGCTTGTGGCAAAAAAATTAGCAGTTAAGCTACTGTTGATTTTTTTCTGCAGAAGCAATTCGGCGCTGGATATCGGCTGTCGTCGCTCGCTATCGAACATAGCGATCGATTACCCCCATTCGCTATTCATTGCGGGTTGCCAACTATCAAACAATAACCGCAAACTTCTAACGAAGCAGTCTCTAACTTGTCCGGTATTACAACAAGTGCGCTTACAAACTTTTCATGTCACATATATCATTTACTGGGAGGAAAAAAGGACAAACGAATGAACGCGACTGTTTTTTTTTTTTGTTGTTATGCGAAATCTTGGCCAATTTATTTGAAAGCCTTTACTATCTTTATTTAATAATATTGTATTAATTTGGTAAAAATATAATAAAGAACTCTTGAGATATGGAAAAAACTCCTTAACTTTCTATAGCACTTCGATGATTGTTACACGTGCTATTTTCTCCAGATGTGATCCAAATCTGATTCTAATGTTAGGTCAATGTGAATCTCATGCATACAGGTGAATTTGTGCGAGTAGTTTCTTTTGTAAAAACATCTTTATCAACTGTTTTGTGCAGACGTCAATAGACTACTGGCAAGCACTTACCATCCAGGGCGCAATGGTATACCTGTTCGGTGGTTTAGTTGTATATAAAAAAAACATTTCGTCAACTACAAGTGTAGAGTCTTTTCATTTTTTTTTTCTTTTCAAGTAAAATAAAAATTTTACTTTGTTCGTATTAGAAATAACAAATGAAATTGCAATCTAGAAATCGTTATTTTAATCAAAACTTTATCTTTGCTCTTTTGTAGCTTGGCTTGACGAGTTTGTGTAGCTGTGACACATTTACGAGATTTTATTACGTACCTAGTTTTCCGTTAATTTTTATTCTGAATTAAATAACAATAATAAATTACGATTCAAAACTAAAGACTAAATTAAAAATCTAAATGTGGTTCATACGGATGCATTTAATATTTATTTGTCGGAGAGTTCAATGTAAAATTCCCTTTTTATTATTTTACACGTGCAAAGAGAAAGTTGTTTACTATAAAATGCAACGGTTGGATTTCAAATGGCAACATTCGTTAGCAACAAGATATAAAACCGGTCGGCCTAGCGACAGTGGGGACAGTCTTGTTCGAGCGGCCGTACTGTGCACAACTCGTTTGTGTAGTTTGCTGTGGCTTGGCCATGACTCATTTAATTGTGATTATTGTAATAGATGTGGATTGGTGAACAGATTTATTACAATGTCAGTTTGTTTAAAGCAAGACGGTGTATACACAGTATTCAATTCTGTGGGGCTAGGGAACCCAGACATGTTGGTTGCGATTCATGATTCAGTGCGGAGGCGGGGCACTGGATTTCCGTCACATTTTTATAATGCTCACGTCTCTCATGTGGCGGCATCGGTAAGGTGACGAGACTGTAAGTAAGTTTTCATTCTGACATTATAGTCTGTTCTCGTACTGTAAGTAACTAAGTGGGTAGTTCACGTCACTCGAGATGTTAGATGCCGATCCCGCCATGCTCTGCCCACCCGCTTTTACTCGGCCGTCTGCGACATATTTAAATATCCCTACTTGCTTTTTAATGAATATTTGGAATATGGTGATGAAAACATTTTTATAGTGCTTTTTGCAATAATCAGTCAGATACACTATCGCGTCCTGTCCCGCAACGGGATAAATAGATCCAAAAGCCAAGCAAGCGGGTAAGAAAGTGAAAAAAGGAAATCAACATAGCCAATGGTTTCTAGACCCATCGTCTTATTCTCACTCATTCCTTCTGCGCAGGATGAAAAGCTACTAGGGACATTTTACGATTTTCCTTTTCTGCCAGACCGCATGGAACGGAGAAAGATTTTTAACTCAACATTCTACTATTATGTTAGTTAGAGAAAAACACAAAATGTGATGTTAAAAAGGAATCTTAATCAAGAGTGAGTGGAGTACATTGGCTCGGCTCGGAGCTGAGGCTCGGAATGAAGCAATAAGATTCAAAGCGGCCGGTTTATTTACGACAGTTTACTTTTACGTCGGAAGTATCAAATGCTGTGAGTAGGGAAGAATAAGTAACACGTGTTTACAGGATATTGAAATGTTAGGACACTTGGTTTTGCACGACCAATTCATGATGACGACATTAGAAGAAAGTAGGGGGAAAACCAGACACAGCTTTGTGAAGCAAGTAAATAAAAAAGTGTCAGACAGGGTGCTGTCGCGAAGAATTGGAAAGAGTAGTTAAAAATAGAACAAATTAAAAATTACCGACCAAATGAGACCTATAGTTTTTGTTTTTATAGCGGCAACAGATTCAAAGATTCAAATATTTTTGATCGCTTTTTGGTCGCGTTAAAACATACATCGGTGACATAAAATATCTTGAACTTGGATGGCATGCTAAGTCATTGGAAAAGCCAAAAGCCGTGCGAGGTTGTGTTGTCCCGATTGGTACTCTGGCTGTCATTATTACACGAATTTGTTTAACTATTTACACTGCGGCAAAATCGAAGCGAAGCGACGAAATCGTACATAGCATAATGAACTTTATAATAATCTTATAATGTTTAAACTATGGCGTTGCCGGCGGAGACGCACAGAGTCGCGCCGTTTCGCTTGACTTCGGCGTGACTCTGCGCGTCACCGCCGGGAACGCCATAATTTGAACATTATATGATTGACATAAAGTTCATTATGCTATGTACGATTTCGTCGAAAAACTGCAACTCTGTCGCAATGTAAATTACGCCAGTCAAATGCAAGTCTTGAAAAATCTGACACTGTTGGCTACTTCGCAGAAACTTGGACTGTGTAAGTATGTGCGCCATCCCTGTAGCGTCAATGTTTTGGCCGATGGCCGTAGCATTATTGAGGTCTTGCTTTACGACCGCACCCTCGTTGTATCGGACCCGCGGTACATTATAAATGCGGCCGGGTGTGTTGATTTAGGGAGATCATAGGAATTAAGGGACTCAATGTAGTCGAATCAATATGGTCTATAGTTCTATGCCGTTTTGCTCTGTCTATTTTGTATAGTTTAGACATAATAGCTTTTAATGAATTGTTTTTAAATGTATCGATACGTATACATTGCTTATTTAAGTAGAGCCCAGGCCAGGCCTTTGTCACCCCCCGTTTAGGTATAGAAAATATGCCTACAATATTATATGCGCACGGCGACCACTTCGAAGGGGAAAATTCATTTACATGAAACGTTTGTCCAAATCCGTTTAGATACCTTGACATCCATTGCAAGCCAACTTCATTTTTATCATTCAATAAGATTGAGGCTTGCAATGGATGTCAAGGTATCTTAACGAAGAGGTGAGAAGTTCTGACGCGAGCTAATTTAAACCTTAGCGCTAATACTACATTAACTAGATATTTCTTTGAATTTATTTTCTGAGTAAGACTTCTGTACGTGAGTACTAGTACTTATTCTGTGCCCAGGTTCATAAGATCTAAAGATCTCTTTGTGAGTGTAGGTGTGGAAAGAATCAAAATTGTAACGGTTTGGGGGTTGCCAGCCGCATAGTCAATTGACATGAGTTTTAGAGATTGTTGTTTATTACCTCGATTGAGTTTTGAATGAGCGCCAAACAAGCTATTATATTCCTAGTTTTTAGGGTCCCGTACCTAAAGGGTAAAAACGGGACTCTATTACTAAGACTTCGCTGTCCGTCAGTCTGTTCACCTGTCTGTCGTTTGACGACCTCCGTGGCATAGTGGTCACCATGCTAGTCTGCCACCCAGAGGTCCCGGGCTTGATTTCTGGTCAGGGCAAGTAGAAAATGGCCTTTTTCAAAGTGTCCTGAGTCTTGGATGTTTATCTATATATGTATTTGTTATAAAATATAGTATCGTTGAGTCAGTATCCCATAACACAAGTCTCGGACTTACTTTGGGGCTAGCTCAATCAGTGTTATTTGTCCCTATATATTTATTTATTATTAAAGCTAAAAACCAACCGCGTTATAAAGTCATCTCACTGATACGGTTTTTCTTAACATTATTACGGTCAAAGTAAAGCCGTAAAGACAGCTAACAGCGTGCCAGCGTAGCGGTTTACGAGCTCCTCATAAAGAGTCCGACGCATTACAGAATATAATTATGTGGAGTCCGCGTAACGTTATTGTTCTGTTGGAACCTCCCGATATAATCCTTGATTTTGTTTTAAGTAAAATACAAGACCATTATAATTATATAAATAAATATATTATAACAAAATATTATTCGTATTTATATTTTACTAGCTGCGCCCCGCCGTGTTACGCGCGGTATATATAAAAAGTAACTTAAATTTTAATCCAGGGTGTTAGCTTCCTGCATACCAAATTCTATCAAAATTGTTCTATGACCATTGCGCGTGAAGAAGTAACAATCATACACACTCACAAACTTTTGCCTTTATAATATAAGTGTGATTTTTTGTTTATTTTTTTATTTTATTTTATTATTCTATTTATTTCAATATACACCCATAATATTTACAGTTAAAATAAAACTAAAAATAACTAAAATACTAAAAATAAATTACAAACAAACGTATATATTTAATTTAGATTTAAATTTAGTATAGATCTATTATTAAATATAGTATCGTTGAGTTAGTATATGATAATGAATACAAGATAAAACAAACTTGTTTAGGCTAGCACAGTAAGTGTTTTTATTTATAATTTTTTTTACAATACGTTTGAATGCTGAAGGCTGCCTTAAGGCTGAAGGCCTTTTCTACTAGTCATTCAACAGGTGATGCTGAGAATGAAATCTTTTGGGGTAAGTACAACCGAAACTAACTAAACAAGACAAAAAAGGAGTAAACTATTATTATTTAGTTCATATATATACTCGTATATAAATAAATAAGATAAATAAATATATATACAAACAAATCGCAAAGATTGAGCTAACCCAAAGTAAGTTCGAGACTTGTATTATGGGATACTAACTCAAAGATACTATCAATTAAAAAAACAAATATATATATATACCCGGGACCTCCGGAGAGACAGTCTAGCATGATGACCACTACGGCCACAGAGGTTTTCCTTGTAGGTATATCGTTGATATACCTACCTAAAAATAATTGTTCAAAAATAAACCAGACATAAACTACAAAAATACTTCGTATATAGCCGCTGACAGTTTTCGGGGATAATATGCACGCAAGACGCGATTCAGCTTTCCGGATGCTAACTGTTAAGGCATTAACAAAGCCGCACAGCCTTAACGACATATAAAACGCAGTTTTTTAGCTATTTACATTATAATAATTTACTTACGGACAGTTATTTATTACTAGGACATTAGTTAGAACTCTACAAGTCCTCTAGGGACTCCCTAGTTGCTGATAGTTCACATTAAGAATCTTGATTCTAGATGTCCTTAAGCCACTGTCAAAGTGAAGTTACCAGGTCGAGGAGTATATTAGGAAGATCCAGCGGGAAGAGGCGCCGCGTGTGTGCGCCGAATCGCGAATAAAGAATTGAAGGCGCCGCGAGGCCGACGTTACATATTCATGCCCCCTCCACCGCACCCCCTCCCCTGCTCCCACCAGTTTTCTATGAATTATTCCGACACATTATAAAACGGGCGACGTGTTTCTGCATTTACAAAAGTCACCTTCGCGAACGCAGGGGCCGGAATTCGCGGAATTGCTCCGGTATTTTCTGAACATATGTTTACAACCATATTTTTCGAGCAAAATACCGGAACAATTCCGAGAAAGTATGTGCTTTCTCGTGTGTTAATAATTTGGAACTTGTTTGAGACGCAGCTTTTGTTTGGTGCATAACAACGAAACTCCCTAATAAAATTTACATCATTCAATCATTTTTCATGCTAATTGTAAGTAGTTAGTTAACGGGTGTAGTAGTGAACGGGTGCTGCCGGGAGGGACTGGCCAGCTCGGCTTCGCTTTTTTTGACTACTTAATATTTTTATCGCAATTTATGTTTGTTAACTCGTTCGCAAGCATTACATGTTAAATGTGTCAACATTGTATTATATTATAAGTATTTAATAATTAAAAGACAATATTAATAATATTACAAAGCCCTTCTGGCGAGTAGGCGACCAATACTGTGAAAATGAGTTTCTTTCGGCGTTTCTTCTCAGCAGTGGTCGTTACGAAGCGCTGGTATCGGTAGCTTTTCTTTAAAAATAAATTAAATTTTAATATACTTTACACGTAACATAAATTATACTTATTGACGTGTAAAAGTACCTGTGAAGGTCTAATTACTGAATAAACATTTGAATCTTTGAATCTTAATCAACTATGTAATGTCTATGTTGATATCTGTAAAAAAATAGCATGCAGAATTTTATAAATAATCATCCTCATAAGCTTTCAAAAATTTACCTATAAGTAAGAACAATAATATATAATTATTTTTATAGAAAAATTTAATGACACCACGACGAAATTCACGATTGTTGTATGGGAGCCCCCCTTAAATATTTATTTTATTGTATGTTGTTATAGTATATGTTGTTATAGCAGCAACAGACATACATCGTATGTGAAAATTTCAACTATCACGGTAGCTAATACCATAGACCAAGAGTTTTTGCTATGTAAGGCTTTACGGTTCATGAGATACAGCCTGGTGATAGACAGACGGATGAACGGACGGACGGACAATGGAGTCTTAATAGGATCCCTTTGGGTACAGAACCCTACAAAGAAATATACTTACCTATGTAACATAATTAATTGGCATAATAATGAACTTACGTCAAGAGCATGACGTAATTATAAACTTCATTAAAAACTTTAATATTGTTTGCCGATTGCATGACTGTAATCAGTTTATCGAAATTTCAATTTGCAGTGAACCTTTATACAATTATCTTTCATTTACACAATTGTTTATACATGTTATTCTCGTTAATGTCTATTTGCATTTTATTTTGTACAAAAACCACGCTTAAAGAATTACAATAATAGATCCGTTGTTTGGATTCGGTCCAGCAAAAACAGAGTAGGGCCGTGGAGCGCCGAAAGAGGTCCTGTCAAAAAGTTTGCCAAACAAATGTCCCTTCCTAGTCCCGACAGCCGCCGAGTATTTGCGTTGTCCGACACCCGGATGTCCGGTCAAACGGCCCTGACCTACGTTTGAAGTCACTCACTATGAAATAGGTGTAAGACGAGAAACGATAAAAATATTATGTTAAAACCTTCCATACTTGATCAGCTGGTTGGAGATTTATATGGTAAGGCGATATTTACTATCTTGCCAATTGTCCTTTTGGACAAGCACCAGAAAAATGGTTGACCTTCTTCAATTTAGCGTGAGTCATGACGATGGCACTGTTTTTTAAAGTTATATTAGGTTGATCCAGCAAAGGGTAACCATTTGAACTCTATCGTTGGCTTTAACTAGATCCTCCAAGATGCAAGCATTTGTGCAAATAGGACTCGAAAATAGGTGCGCCTTAGTTTGTGGAGAGATGCCTCACTGACAGACTGGTTTCTATAATAAACTCCTTGTTATAACAATCGATACTATGCTATCTATGCCCGTCATTAAAAAAACTTGCAAAATAACGCCAATTCATCTAAAACTACGCCGGGCAGACTATTTGCATTATCGGACACGCGGATTTCCGGTTAGACGGGATTGACCTATGTAATGATTGACACACAATTTATCAAAAAGTATTGCTTTCTGGCAACAATATCTATTAAGTTTCTTTGTGTAACATTTTTCTTTTGGTGTACAATAAAGAGTTATCTATCTATCTAAAGTTTCACCAAAAAGTCCTTCACACCTTGAAAGTCTTTCAAGACAAGTGATTTTTTTTATGTATTTAAAAGGGACTTAGTAGCACGAATCTTCTGTCTCTGATAACTCCTATTCAAAATGTAACACCCGATATAAAAATATTTAAATAAATGATGAACGATATTGTTTAAAAATCAACAATTGATCACCATAACATATAAGGTTATCCTAATTTCGGTAATCAGGCTTTGCATTGCAACCGGACATTCGAGAACCCGGCAGGGCAGAACAAAATCGTCCTAAATTGTCAATTTTTCACACCGCTCGTCTCTGTAAAGTCTCTTGGCCGATTTGTCAAAAGGCCCAAAAAGGCCCTTCATTAATCAGAACCAGGAAGACTATTTGCGTTGTCGGACTTCCGGATATCCGGACAGCGTTTTCCTACATCGACATTCTTTCACATTATCAGAAAGAACTGAATTTATTTTCCGCGACGCATTACTGCTGATTGAGTAGGGAATTTATGTACTGATGTGCAGAAAGCAGTTACTTATAAAATAAATAAAAGACATTCCATCGCAGGCATGTGAATATACTATACCCGGCACGTAAGTTGAAAAAAAATGGCGGTCGTCGGCGCATGTTTAATTGGAGATAAAAGTGTTAAAAGAGATTTCTTGGTATTTCTTCAAAGCCGAAATAATTTATATCTAAAGTTCGGATAGAAATGTGATAGAAATGTGATTCTAAACGAACAAACAACGTACTTGTTTGTTCGTTTAGAATCACATTTCTATCCGAATCCGAAGTTCGGATAGAAATGTGATTCTAAACGAACAAACAACGTACTTGTTTGTTCGTTTTGAATCACATTTCTATCCGAATCCGAAGTTCGGATAGAAATGTGATTCTAAACGAACAAACAACGTACTTGTTTGTTCGTTTAGAATCACATTTCTGTCACATTTCTATCCGAACTTCGGATTTGACGAAGTTCGGATTCGGATATTTCGGCTTTGAAGAAATACCAAGAAATCTCTTTTAACACTTTTATCTCCAATTAAACATGCGCCGACGGCCGCCATTTTTGTTCAACTTACGTGCCGGATATGTAGCTACCCCTGCAACCTATGAAATACCTACGGAACTTTCCTCTATGCCCAACCTCCTGTACAAAAGGTCCTAATGAAGGCCAATGATCGAGCTATAGGCGTAACCTAATTTTATAACACCATATATCACTGACACGAAAAGACGAAAAAGCCCTTTATTATAAAACCGCACATGACGCAGCGGCCAACTACTGGTGAGAAGCAGTAACAAGTAAATCCAAAAAGTAGTGCAAGTATAAATTTTACTCTCCAAATAGACCTCCAAGTTTATTAACTCTGTTGGATCAGTAGCCATCTTAGATTTTAAAGCAATGCGTCGGACACTGATACAAGTTTCTTCTGCAATAAATCAACAACCGCGTGGTAAGTTGAGCAACATGTTTTAATACCGCCACATGCCAACATGTATTAATATGGCCATTTACTACAAGTTTTATTGCGTGCCGCCATCTTGGATTTACGAGCGGTGCGTCGGAAGCTGACGCGCGTTTTCCGCTTGCCGAATTTCCGCAATAAATCAACTATGATGTACGTCACATTGTGACCTCGCGCCCCTCGTCCCGCACCCCGGAAACGGATTATCCCTCCTTACTCCTTCCTATTGATATTTGGAAACTCGTAACGAAAGAAACCAATGGGATTTTCATGATTCATCTGTTATTTTGAATTCATTTGATACCATGTCGATTTATCCTTGGACTCGTCCGGAAGTAAGTCTTTCCAGTGCCAGAGAGGAAAATCAAAAATGTGTTGCAGAATTCCGAACTAAAATCTACAATCTTACATTTTGCGCCCTTTAGCTGTTGTTAAACGTAACACATTGATAATCAAGCTGAACGATTTTCAGCTGTACAAACATCCTTACAAATAAGTAGCAATCCTATTTCTTCTACGCTAGTTGAAAAAAAGAAATAACTTGTCAACTGTAAATGTACTAGCTGCTTTTCTTTCCGCGTTTTCATAAAACCCGATTGAGGAAATGGGTGAGAATCTCAACCATGTAAATATGTCATCACTATTTTGATCCCTTTGCCATCTTAACGCCCATCAACACTCTAAACTTGGCGTTTGGGTCTTACGGCCTTGAGCCTCGTCCGTGTACCCCTTCAGGGATAAAAACGCTATAATATGTTTGTATCTGAAGCCACCCTGAACCCAACTGGTGGAAAGCTAATCCCAGCTCAAATTGTTACATAAAACATAAAATATAAAATATTCAAACAATTCGCCAAAGCAATTCATTTTACGCTTTTGTCTGCCATGTTTTGAATAATTGACGGAGAGGCTTCGCAACATAATCGGATGCTTTTTTAGTTGGATTCAATGGATTTAAATGTCGGTCGAAATGAAAACGCTTCTAAATGTGAAGCGGATCAGCTAATTCAATTGCAATGATACTCGACATATTGCATCGTGGCACAAAGAGATAACAACAGTATCCCACAATCCTCTTACCATTGACATTTATCTCTTTATGTAGAGCAGACACGGCAAACGAAATTTCAAAAACATCCTAATCATTTTGATCTTGGTAACGTCTTTTCATTTTTTCCAGTGTAAGCTTCCCTTATGTCTCGGAGAGTTGTGAAGATATAATATTCAAAAAATGCTCAAAAGAGCTAAGGTGCAAAAACAGAGCAAAAAGAAAGTAAAAAAACTAAAAAGTTATGGCTGAAATAGTGTAAACAACATAATATTTTTCGAATTGTTGATAAATAAAACATCAAATAATATAAAAAATTTACTCCAGATCGCTGCGGTCACAGGGCAGAGAGCCTCAGAGACTTGCGGCATTGCCTCGTTGGATAGCCAGACCTCATCTTTGGCCAAAATTCTAATATACTTAGTTGTATATGTTTTTGCATTGTTGTCTTTCTTTCTTAAATCGCAACATTCAGTGTAGTTAAAGGTAGCTTCAAAAACATCTAATAGCAAGTTTTAGCGTGACGTATCATCATCTGATGCTGAGATGAAATGTAGACTGACGTTTACTGCATTGGTTGATTTGATGAGAACTTCTCGGTGTGGATGATTTAATGAAAATAGAACATTATTAGTACCGTCTCTATACGTGGCAGCTCAGTGTCTAACATTATCCCTCGCTGTAACAAAGCCCTACAGCTAATTACGGACGCTGTAATATGTCACGCAGTTTTACATTTCTTTGCACGCGCGGACGTAATTAAATTATATGGGGCATGGAACATGACATGGCACGTCCATGCAGCCCCTTTAACACACTGTAGCAATTTTAAAACGCATTTACAATCGCTGACATCTGATTCGAGTATTCTTGATATTTATCGGTTAAGCAAACTATAAATGTTGAATTTTGAGCTTTCGTCATAGTTACTTAGATCATAATGAAAACGACTGACATGATTTTTATCAAGAAAATTCTGATAACCTCGAAAAATCTGAAAATAAAACGTCACTAAATAACACTTCACACGTCACTTGTCATGATCATATCCACTTTCAATGTAATTTTAGATTTATCATTGCAGAAAAAAATATTAAGAGCGCTATTTGACTCCAAGAAACTATGACGTCATTATTATGACATTATTTAATACAAATCGAAAATGTTTGTTTTGACGTTTAGGAAAAGTGTCTGATTTAACTTGTTAAAAAATAGCGAATTATTAGGTGTATTGGGACATAAAATCAATGAATATAAACTTTTTACTATAAGTTAATATAATATTACTCCGCATTGCCTTGGGTGCTGCGTTTCTATGTCATTCCGCTTTGCCGCCGGGGCTGGTTATTACGTTTTATGCGCCCGCGGGACGCAGCGTTGCGTGTATTGTGACGGAATTGTATCGTTTCTGTTTCGGTGACGTCGTTACATAGCCGGCACCTGGCGGGTTCCCGAATAGCCGGGGAAATGCGGGGGAAAAGTTTCCGGCTTATTCCATTCCACGAGGTCATATTAACTCGCCACGCTGTTATGCGGGGGATAAATATTGCGAGTCAATTTGCAGTTAAAGTTTTCATTACTAAATTATGAACAACCTTTGGCAATACTGTTTAATTAAAACTAACGTAAGACAGAGTCATTACTTACACAGCACGGGTTGCTCACGTGACTTATGACTTATGTTTTGACCTCATCCGGAAGTCTTCATCAGCAATCCCCACCACTGTCGCTACGAGCGAAGCGAGCATCGCTCGCGCCGCCCGCTCGTCCCATCCTTTCAGTGTGTCGCGGAGCGACTCTGTGAACGTGCGTCACATTCGCCCTGATGAAGACCTCCGGATGAGGTCGAAACATGTCGGACAGTAGCTGACTCTCTACGTGAGTAACCCGTGCTGTGTTAATCATATCTTTGGCAATATTTTTATATTTGGCCACGTGCTTTAAACTATTGTAACTTACTAGTCTATGATACGGTAGAAACTTCTATGCACTTATTTTAACGTGTTTATGTTTATACAATGCTAAATGCAATGACTAAGTATGTCATGTTTATATGACATAGTTTAACTATGTTTAACTTCGGTAGAGACAAGTTGGATACAGTTTCCGTAGGCAGGGAAACTCCGGATTAACCCCGTGGGGGCGGAAAGTTAATTTATCGGAGAGATTAGTTTGCGACCGCTCCGCTGCGCGATGAGAGATGGGTGATGAGATGAGGGTGTGGTCTGTACCATAATGTACCTAATATTAAGTTAGTATCAAGCAAGTAACTTTGAATTGCATAATTCAATACAATTACTTTGCAGTAATCTTACTTTACATATTTATATTTTATGAAGTTGTAGGGGTGTACATACACTCATACTTTCGCACTAAATCAGCGTTTTTGCGGTCTAGGGAATTGAAGCCAGTCGCCTCGCGTCCGCCTACCGATTGTCGCGCACGTAGTTATCGTTCCGTACTCTATGTAAATTGCGTTATACGAACACTGAAACTTTTGATTTGCCTATTCCAATGTTGTGAATTAAATTTAGTTTCTGGTATCAATATATTCGGACATTCGTGAACTGCATTGTGTTGTTTTACTGGAGCACTACCCTTCTGAACATTACTGATCAGTGATTTAGACAAAAGACTTAGCAACAAAACCTTTACAGTGGTAACCCCTCACAGAACCCCACAGTGGTGACACCCGTGTGCAGTAAAGTGACTTTCAGTGCAAAATTTTCGGGGCGACTCAATTTTAAGCGTCGGTAGGCGGACCCGTTTTTCAAGATACCTTTAAGTTCACTCTCCGCGGACGGTGAAATATATCTGAGATGGCAGATGAGGACAAACCGGAAGTAGTGTTGATCTCGGTATCAGCGCGCATTCCTGAATTTTGGACGGACCAGCCGGCGTTGTGGTTTATCCATTTCGAAGCTACGGTAGCTCCGCAAAAGGCCAGTGACCAGGCAAAGTACCAGCTGCTCATCGCGAAATTGGGCAAGAATGTTATACAGCAAGTAGCAGGGTTCCTAGAGGCACCACCCGATACCAAGAAGTACGATGCGTTGAAAGCACATCTTCTCAAAATCTATGAGGAATCGGAGACCCATCGCGTTCAAAAACTCATGGGCGAGATGCAACTAGGTGATCAGAAGCCTTCGCAACTTCTCAGGCGAATGCAGAGTTTGGCAGGCACGCGCGTATCGGCACCAACTCTGTTGTTGCTGTGGCAGAATCATCTTCCGACGGCAGTGCGAACGGTTTTGGCAGCGACTACCTTGGAAGACGCCGAGAAGCTCGCAGAAGTAGCAGACAAGGTGATGGAAACATCCCGGCCATTGGACGTTGCAGCCGTCACGCAGGAGCAGCAGTCAAACCACCTGGCAGAGGCTATAGCAAAACTTACCTTGGAAGTCGCAGAGCTACGACGAGAGAAGTTTGACGCACGCAACCGCAGCAGGTCAAATCAGCGGCATAGAGGACGCAGTACTAGTCGAAGGAGAGAACAATCTGGTACAAGAAAGGAGAACTACCTTTGTTATTTCCATCACCGGTTTGGGAAAGAGGCGAGAAAATGTAGAGATCCCTGTGCATGGAAGTCGGAAAACTAACAACCGTACAGTCGGCGACGGGAAGCTGTATCGAGGGAACAAACCGTCGGTTATGTGTCACGGATAAAAATAGTAAGCTAAGTTTTTTAATAGATACAGGTGCCAATGTGTCAGTTTTGCCCGCATATATTAGTAAACACAGTTATGCGCATGATTCAAATGGTTACGTTTTATTTGCAGCTAATGGGACACAAATTAAAACATATGGTACTTGCACATTGACCCTGGATCTTAGTATTAGAAGAGTATTACGCTGGACGTTCATAGTCGCTGACGTAAAGCAACCAATTATAGGAGCAGACTTTTTAAGCCACTATAAATTGATAGTTGATTTAAATAATAGACGATTAATCGACACGCTCACAAACCTTAATGTTATTGCCAGTGTTCAGAGTTGTAATAATACGTCTGTCACGACTTTATCTGAATATCATCCATATCACGATTTACTTAAACTTTTTCCAGACATAACAAAACCCATGTCTTTTAAAGATCCTCCACAGCATTCAGAGAAGCACTATATCGAGACAACCGGACCACCTGTCTACGCGAGAGCTAGACCGTTACCTCCAGAGCGTTTGAAGAAGGTAAAAGAAGAGTTTAGGATTATGGTAGAATTAGGTATTTGCAGGCCATCAAAGAGTGCGTGGGCAAGCCCACTGCATGTCGTGCTGAAGAAAAATGGAGACATCCGACCATGTGGGGACTATCGGCAGCTGAATGCCATCACCAAACCGGACAGATATCCCATCCCGCGCCTGCACGATTTCACTTACATTCTGGCAGGTAAAACAATTTTTTCCCGTGTTGATGTAAATAGGGCGTATCATTTTATTCCTATTAATGATGATGATATTCCGAAATCGGCCATTACAACGCCTTTCGGATTGTTCGAATTCCAGAGGATGACTTTTGGTTTACGGAATGCAGCGCAATCCTTTCAAAGGTTCATGCATCACACCGTGTTACAAGGTTTGGACTTTCTTTTCAGTTATATTGATGACGTCATCATCGCAAGTAGCAGCGAGACAGAACACCGTGAACACCTACGTCTGTTATTTGAGCGTTTAAACAGGTTTGGATTAACAATTAATCAAAATAAATGTTGTTTCGGAGTATCAGAGCTGGATTTCGTTGGTTTTCACGTCTCAAGCCAAGGCATTCGACCGCTAGCAGAAAAAGTACAAGCCATATCCGATTTTCCGAAACCATCCAATGTCAATCAATTAAGACGTTTTTTAGGCATGATTAATTTCTATAGAAAACATATTCCACACGCGGTTCAGAGTCAAGCCATTTTATCACGATATTTACATAACGCTAAAAAGAATGACAAAACACCCATCGAATGGACGCCAGACGCCGACGCAGCGTTTCAGGAATGTAAGTTACAATTACAGAATGCGGTCACGTTGTCGTATCCGAGCAGCGACGCTACGTTAGCGCTGTTTACAGATGCATCGGACACATGTACAGGAGGGGTTCTACAACAACTTGACAAAGGTGCGTGGAGACCTCTAGGTTACTTTTCTAAACGTCTATCGGATACACAGCGGCGTTATAGCACGTACGATAGAGAACTGTTAGCAATCTATTTCGCCATCAAACACTTTCGAAAGTTGTTTGAAGGAAGGCCTTTAACAATTTATACGGATCATCGACCATTAGTACACGCTTTTACGAAAATAGGTACAGAGTCTGAAACACCTCGCCGAACAAGGCAACTCTTATTCATAAGCGAATTTACGACGGACATTCGACACGTAGTAGGTAGCGACAACGTAGTTGCAGACGCGTTATCACGCGTCGCGACGATTTCCTGTCCCACAAGCATCGATTACGAGCAACTAGCTGAGTCGCAGAAACACGACGAATGCTTAGCGCGGCTCGAGGCGGGAAACGTAAGTAATAACAATGTTGTAATCAAGCGTATAATGTTACCCACAGGCGGAAAAGAGGTGTATTGTGAGACTTCGACATCAAAAATCAGACCTTATTTACCTGAGACTTATAGACGTTTAGCTTTTGACAGTGTGCACGAACTTAGTCATCCCAGTGTACGCACCACGCGTAAAATGATATCTGATAGATTTTTCTGGCCTGGCATGAACACTGACGTAAGCAGATGGGCTAAAGCTTGTGTCAGTTGCCAAAAAGCGAAAGTCAACAGGCACACGATTTCAGAGTACGGCACATTTCAGCACGCAGGTCGTTTCGAGCACATACATGTAGACATAGTAGGGCCACTACCCATCTCACCCGAAGGATACAGGTACTGTGTAACCATCATAGACCGAGGTACACGGTGGCCTGAAGCCATACCGATTAAGGATATAACGGCAGAGACGGTCGCCAGAGTCATCTACGACAGCTGGATAACCAGGTATGGATGTCCGGTCAGACTGACAACTGACCAGGGTCGACAGTTCGAGAGTCATCTGTTTGCAAGTTTAATGAAGTATTTGGGCGTGACGAGGGCAAGAAGCTCGCCCTATCACGCGCAGGGAAATGGCCTGATCGAGCGCTGGCACCGCAGCATGAAAGCTTCGTTGATGGCTCGTTTAAACAATAAATCATGGGTTGACGAGCTACCAACAGTGCTATATGGTTTACGCGCAGCAGGGCGCAGCGAAAACGGCGTAAGCGCAGCTGAGTATACTTTCGGAAAACCATTAAGACTTCCGAATGAATTTTTCACCCCGTCGGAAACTATACTTGACGACTCGTATACGTATATAGAAAATATTCGTCAGTCAATTGAAAAGTTGCGGCCAATACCAAACACCCATAGGGATAATCGTAAATGGTTTGTACATCCAGACTTAAAATCATGTACACACGTTTTTATTAGAGACGATTCGGTGAAAAAACCATTAAAATCTCCTTACGATGGGCCATATAAGGTAATTAAAAGAAATGAAAAAACTTTCGAAATTCAGTTACCTAATCGTCGTTCAGTAATATCGATAGACAGATTGAAACCAGCATATTTAATTAATATCTCGGACGAGCAAACACCGGCGTCAAGCATAGTTATCGACACGGGTAAACAGGTGACGCAACCTAGCACCGCGGACGACCCGGCAACGCAGCGAGTTTCGCGCAGCGGCCGTGTCATCAAAAAACCCGTACGTTTTATGTAGAAATAGCTTAGTATTTAGGACATACATTTTTTTTAATTTCCGCAGAGTTACTTTCTTTCGTCACAGTCAGAACAGAACACATTTTCGATTGGTATAACTAACTACCACATCAGTCAACAGTAAATTTTTATTAAAAGACATCCAACATGGGTCAATACTCTACCAAGTTAGAAGAAGTAAATTATACGCAAAACAATATGAATCAAGTTAATGAGATTAAGTCAAAAATGGAAAGTTTTAACCTCATTCTTATCTGCATAAGTGTTTGCACAGTTTTATGTCTGCTCTGCTGCATGTATTTTTGTTTCGCGAAATGCACAAGAAGTATGAAGATTTGGTTGAACAAACGGTTGACAGTAACTCTGGAGGAAGCTATTGATCAACGATCATCATCAGGCCAGGCAGATAAAGGTAAACAGAGAGTGATTATTGCATAAAGACACCTGAACCTGTGCCTGGAAATCGTTTTTAAGTCACTAATGTATTTTTTTGCAGTTGCGATACCTGAAAGACTGGCATTTTGGTTTATAAATAGTTTCATTATTGTAACAGTAACTTAACAAGGTATTAACATAAATTGAGTTCCTATCGAATTGCATTGTATAACGGATCGTAGTATAGTACAAATATAGAAGTTACAGATGTAGAGCCTCGTAAAGAACAATATTTTTTTAATGTTTTAAAATTTGTCGATTTCTGTGTAACAAATTTTAGGGGGGTGTGATGTAGGGGTGTACATACACTCATACTTTCGCACTAAATCAGCGTTTTTGCGGTCTAGGGAATTGAAGCCAGTCGCCTCGCGTCCGCCTACCGATTGTCGCGCACGTAGTTATAGTTCCGTACTCTATGTAAATTGCGTTATACGAACACTGAAACTTTTGATTTGCCTATTCCAATGTTGTGAATTAAATTTAGTTTCTGGTATCAATATATTCGGACATTCGTGAACTGCACTGTGTTTTTTACTGGAGCACTACCCTTCTGAACATTACTGATCAGTGATTTAGACAAAAGACTTAGCAACAAAACCTTTACAGTGGTAACCCCTCACAGAACCCCACAAAGTGAAAACTTCTTTAGCGGTGTTGTACACTTAATGTAATGGGTAAAAAATGATAAACTCGCGTCAGGGCGTCAGGACACGTGACCCTGATCGAAAATTCGTAAGACGGATGGAGAGTAGACAGCCCAGTGTTGCCAGCGAGGTCAAGTTTTCACTTCTGCCAGCACTCCCGGAGTGCAACCCGTCGTTTTTTTTTTAACCTCTACTGTCCCACTGTTGGGCACAGGTCTCCCCATTTCCTTCCAAATATCTCGATCGTATGCCACTTCCAACCATTCCCTTTCAAACTGTCGCAAGTCGTCACACCAACGCTTCCAAGGCCTACCTTTTTTCCTTCGGCCATCTTCGGGAGTCCACTTTGTTACCAAAGTAGCCCACCTATCAAGATGCATTCGGCAAACGTGCCCCGCCCAATCCCACTTTAGTTTAGCGGCTTTGTGTCGGATATCAGCAGTGCTGGTTTTTGAACGAAGCGTTGTGTTTGGCACCTTATCGAGCATATTTAATATCCTTCTAAAATGACGAATTGGAACTCTAGCCAGCAATAGATTCAAAAAATTTGACAATTTTTCCTCTTTCTTTCCTGCATTAGGTAGTTGCCCCGTATTATAGGCTCAAAACAGTTAGTAAAACGTTTATGGGGAACGGTATATTTTTTATAATAAACTGCCACAATCGGTCCTTGATATGCCAGACAAAAAGTTAAAAGCTTATGTAAAGAAGGTTCTCTATGAGGAGGTTTATTATAGGACCGATGACTATCTTAAAGACAACAAAGTCTGGCTTGAGCTTGGCGCGGGTCCCTCTTAAAGGCTTGTATACTCAGAAATGGTCATAATTTGGTACATTAGGTACATACTGAATCTACAAATTGATTTGACATTATTTCAAAATTTCGACATTCAAAAAAATAATTTAAATTATGACAACAAACAATGTATACTCTGTCCACATATCAATTATAAATATTAATTTCATTGTGAGTTGACGTTCTTGGAGAAAATGCTGCAGTGCAGTTTGTTACCGATTCTTCTGCACTAGCGCTTTGGAGGCGGCAGTAAACTTAGCTCTAAGTAACTTTTTGACGTCAACAATTATTGTGAAACAAAACAAAGTGACGATTATTAAGAGATATTATAAATATCCTATGATAATAAAGGTATATTTGAATATTTGACTTGAATTGAATACATTCTTCTGTTTAAAGTGGTTTGCAAGGATCGTAGCAGGAGATGCGTAGACTCTGCCTACCCTCATGAAACAGGCATGATAATATATATTATGTGGGTATGTAAGTAAAACATTCAACGTTTTTCGGGGTTGCGTACCCAAAGCGTAAAAACGGGACCCTATTACAAAGACTGTCCGTCTGTCTGTCAGTGTGTCTGTCACCAGGCTGTATCTTATGAACCGTGATAGCTAGACATTTGAAGTTTTCACATATGATATATTTCCGTTGCCTCGATTCTGTTATATATGTTCTATAACATCAATCGAATCCAGAATTAAATAAGTATTTAAGGATCCCGTACACCAAACGTGATTTCTTGCCATTTTTTGCTCGATATTAATAACGGTAACAGGCAGACGCTTGATACTTTCACAGAATATCCGGTTGTATATTTTCTTTAAAAATTAATTAATATTCAAGGGGAGCTCCTATACAACAAACGTGGTACGGAACCCTTCGTGCGCAAATCCGACTTGCACTTAGCCGGTTTTTATAATTTCACATTGAAGGCTTGTCCGTAGTATCACGTAGTGCAGGCCGCGACGTGCCGGCGGCCGACCCGGCGCCGAATCGATAGCTTCTCGGAAACGGCCCCTGTTCCCAGAATGTGGAATAGCTTTATTGTATTCACGAAAATACATTATTCTTCGTTACGTGTGAAATAGGTGGTCTCCGGCAAGGGCTACATTGTGCTACAAATAGTTACTAAAAAAAAAAAAAGATTTTGCTTGAAAATAATAACAAATGCGAGTCGGACGCGCGCACTAAAGGTTCCGTACCATTATTTATAACAAAATCACGTTTGTTGTATGGGAGCCCCCCTTGAATATTTATTGGAACGAAGTTCCCTAACGGAAAAAATTAAGACCAAAAGTTTTAACGACACTTTTGTTATTTAAATTTATGAAGATAATAAAAACTTGATTTTAGAACGCAGAAAAGAGTTTGAATGTAATTTAGACCTGTTTATATTTATATTTTACTTCGTTTCATCCGGGCGTCCCATGACACCTCTCAAGTTTTTTTATTTATTTATTTTTAAAGTAATTATACAACTGAACATTTTGTAAAATTTCAAGCGTCTACCTGTTACTTTAATTAATATCGAGCAAAAATGGAAAAAAATACGTTTGATGCATGGGAAGGGTTTTGTACCATTATCTATTATCACGTTTGTTGTATGGGTGCTCCAGTTAAATATGTATTTTATTCCGTTTATAGTATCTGTTGTTACAGTGGCTACAGAATTACATCATCGGTGAAAATTTCCACTGTCTAGCTATCACAGTTCATGAAATACAGCCTGGTGACAGACAGACGGACGGACAGGCGGACAGAGGAGTCTCAGTAATAGCAGGGTCGCGTTTGTACCCTTTAGTTACGGTACCCTAAAAACTGAGTCCAAATAGTTCCTAAAACGAAAGGTTATTAAAAAATACTACAATAACGAGTAAAAGTACGTTTACGTTTACGTTTAAGTTAAGTTTACGGTCGACGACGTCCATTTCCGAATTCGATTGAATTAATATCGGTATGGATTAAAATAGAGGAACGAAGAAATGTGTGTTGAATACATGCTAACCAAATACTTGAATATCCTCCTATTAATCTCGTATAAAAATATACATACTTACATACGTACACAAACATTTCTTTATCCCTAATCGGGCTGACGGAGCATAAAAAAACATATTTTATATGCACCAAATAAAGAATTTTTCTTTCTTTCTTTCAAATAAAGCAAAAAGACAACTTACGTTACTAAGTGTAAAATTGATCTCCACTCGACACTACGAATTCCATTTTTAGGGTTCCGTAGTAAACAGGAACCCTTATAGTTTCGCCATGTCTGACTGTCTGTTCATCCGCGATTTTACTCAGCGACTATTTGCACTAGAAAAGTGTTGTTTAGCATGGGTATATATATTAATTATTTGAAAAAAGTGGTAAAACAAAAAATTGAAAAATATTTTTTTTAGTGTATCTCCCATTCAGGACAAAAGTAATTTTTTTTCCGACTAACCAATCACGTGGGTTGAATAGGTCTTTCAAAAATATAATGAGCTTGTGAACACCGTTTTTCGATTTAGGGATCCGTTTTTGAAATATTTGGTTTTAAAGTGAACATTTTTGTTAGAGTCAACTGTCGTCGTCGTCCCTACTATCTGCTAAACGGTTTAAGGACACGTGAAAAAATTCACAGCCATAGTATGTATAACGAACTTTAAAGTAAAATTATCAGAGCTAAGTAGGGTTTACAAATTAAAAAGTTAAAGGCGATCAACTTATTAAATGTACTCGTACAAAAGGAAAATTTCGTACAAATTCAATAGAAAATTAGTTTTTAGATATTTTCAGTTGTTATTTTCAGTTCGTAACTACGGAACCCTACACTGCGCGTAGCCCGACACGCAATTGGCCAATTATTGTATAATATCCCACCAAAATCAAAAATGAGACAATGCCAAGTGCAATATCCGACGAAGCGAGTTTTCTAGAAAATCCTGAAATTTATTTATAAGAACCTTAACATTTGACCTGGCTAGTTTTTTACCAACAATTCTACACATATCTAGCAGAATGTATCCTTACATTGTAATGAAAACAGTAACTTGCATATAAGATAAAGATGATAAGTAAGTACTAGGTGTAAAATTGATCTCCACCCGGCACTACGAATCCAATTGTTGTATAAAATGGCATTTGTTCGAGTTTTACAGGTCAACGAGCGGGCGAAGCGGGAAACAGGAATATTAGCCGACCTCCGTTCCCCATTACATGACTGAATTTAAAATCGACGAGAATATCGTACAAAAGCGGTGGCGTTTGGTTGCGGAATGACTGTGAGATGGGATGGAAAAACTTATACAAGTACCAGCTGTTGCCTGCTGCGTTGGCTGTGTAATCAAAGGTTATTTGACATTCTCATGGGAAAAAAATTGTCTTAGATGAATAATCGGCGGCCAAATTTCAGCCGTTTTGGCTGAACGTGATACATGATTATCTGAAAAGAAATTGCGTCTGCGAGTTCTCTCAAAAGACTGCATAACTTTTTCCCTGTGAAGACTAAAATTACGCTGGCACAATCCTTATGACCTTCTCTTCCTCGACCACGCTGACACCTGCTACCTCGATTTCACGGAAGAGCAATTAAACTACGTGTACTAAATAATTTATTATTGATCCAGGAATACACCTACCCAGCTTAAGGTCTCTAGGCGCGTGTCTTAGTTGATTTTGACTTAAGAGACCTTAAATAATCATCTTTTTCAAATACTCAAAATAAAAATGTTACGTTTCGAAAATTGATACCATGACCGCCATGCGGTGACGCGACGCTAAAAAAGCCCTCGCGCCCGGTTGCGTGTGACGCGGCGACAGCCCTCCCTTTTTACTCGCGTTTCGCCGGGAGCTGACAGGAACGCACCGAAATAGCAAAAAGCTCAATTTTCGTCCCGCTATTGCTAAGCTTTCACTATTTTTTGTCGGTTAATCGGGATTCTTTTCGAAGGTTTTATATTATCGGACTAGAGAATAGAGTACATTTTATTTATACTAGTAATTATACCAAAACTAGGAATATAATGCGTCGTTGGCTTTGCTGTAAAATATAAAACTGTTCTCACACAGCGTGATGGTGAGCATATAGGTGAAAAATAAATATAAAGGGACAAATCACACTGATTGAGCTAGCCCCAAAGTAAGTTTGAGACTTGTGTGGATACTAACTCAACGATACTATATTTTATAACAAATACATATATAGATAAACATCCAAGACCCCGGACAATTTAAAAAGGCCATTTTCCAACTTGCCCTGACCGGGGATTGAACCCGGGACCTCTGGGTGGTGGACTAGTATGGTGACCACTACGCCACGGAGGTCGTCAAATGAATGAAAATAATGACAGCCAGCCGGACTGCTTATTGACATGACTTAGTTTCTCGCCTTCTGCTTATATGACCGAAAGGGGAGTAAGCAAATTCTACTTTCTTTTTAGGGTTCCGTACAACAAGGTAAAAACTGGACCTTATTACTAAGACTCCGCTGCCCGTCTGTATGTAACCAGACTGTATCTCATGATGTTTTTGTTGCCGCTATAACAACAAATACTAAAAACAGAATAAAATAAATATTTAACTGGGGCTCCCATACAACAAACGTGAATTTTATTGATAATGGTACAGAACCCTTCGTGTGCGAGTCTAACTCTCACTTGACCGTTTATTATTACTCCCTGACCAGCACAAAGTCTTCCATATGGCTGACTACTACAAAAAAATCTTACTAACGAACAATAGATTTTCTAGTTAAGCTTCGGATACCAATCTCCATAAATAGAGGCACCTGTGTCCTCTCCGATTCAATTATAGTATAAAAGTACTCGCGCCGCCATGCATTCAAATGAATTTAATTCCGCGGGAAAGTGCCGAGCCGAGGTGGCCTTTCAAAACTTTATCTACACCGATAGAATCTGGCTCACTCTCAATAAAACCTAATTTGAATTTGCAATAATATTCATTTATTAATGTAGTGTCCCATTTATCGCGCATCGAATCGAAACACGAAAGACTTGAGAAATCATGTCAGTTAGCGAAGTCGAAAGTGGCCTTAATGACTTTTACAGACCTGGGCTCTGTGTGCTCAATATGGTATAAACGTGTAATTATATATATTTACCTATGTAACATACATGCCATAATACGGTGATAATCTGGCCCGAAATTGGTCGACGCATCCAACAAATGTACTGGAAAGAGATGAATCTTGGCAGCCTAGCAAAGAATGGAATAGCGTAAGTAAAAGATGGATTTTTCAGCCGTTGAGAGCTGAAAAATTTTGTGGCTTTTGCTTAGCAGTGAGATACACTGACAAGCTAGAAAGAATAATAATTTGTACCAGTAGCCCCATTGAACCAGTCCCATCACTCCTTATGACTTGTCCTAACAAATGAGATGATTTTACGTCCCAAGGTACAACAGACACTAAATTTTTGTCCCAGTAGGCCCATGGCAATATCTCCAATTCTGTACCTATATGTATTATGCCATATTAATGTAGACCTTTCAAGCTTCAGATGGTTCCTGGAATCCCTCGACTTGAAAACTTGGTGACAGTTCTAGAAATAAGACTCATTATTTATTTGCCAAAATATATTATCCGTTAATTTACGTTTGTACGTACGATTAACGGATAATATATTTTGGTAGCAGGTAATGTATAATATTTACAACTTTGTTGTTCTTGAACAATTGTTATTCAATATGAGCAAAGCTTAACTTTAGTGTTTGTACTTTAGCGGTGGGATTCTTCCGTGCTGATCTGATTCAGAATAATTGTAGAACTGCAAAATGCACTTGATCAAGCGAGGAGGAACAAATAAAGCATTGTTATGAATGGGCGATGGTCTGCCAATCTGATACTACGAATATATCTCATTCTTTTTATCACCTTGTTTAACTTGTCTTTTTGGTCTTTCGAACAGATTCACTTTATCTGATGGCCAGAATAACGTATTTTTTTCATTTTCATCCAATAGCCATTGTCAAAAAAATCGGCAAAAACTCCAAATTTCATGAAATTTTGTCGCTAATATACACTACAACTTTGTTAAACTAAAGTTATTTTATAAATTTACAGTTTTATCTACTCCACAGTCAACTATGTAACGCTTCAGAGCTATCGTTAAAGGTAAGTCTTCAAGAAGCTGCGTTTTATGCGCAAAGTGTCAAGAGTGTCGTACAGCTTATGATGGGATCACGCCTGATGTCATAGTTTACGGCGCGTCACCCCGCCGGTCGCCGGCCGTTAGTTTAACGACGCAAAACTCCGGCTCAGTTAAAAACTTAGGTTATTTTACTGCAGAGTTAAGGCAATCTTAGAGGTAACATACCGCTTGATTGCTGGTCTGGGAGAAAAGAAGAAACGTAGAATGTACCAACGACTTCTCTTCCCGTGCAAATCGTAAAAGAAGCAGACCGAGGAAATGTGTAGGAATCTTCATCATGTTAATAGGCAATGCCACTAGCAACCTATCTACCTAGTGAAAACGGGACCGTATTAGTAAGACTTTCTGTTCGTCTGTCCGTTTGTCCATCTTTCTCTCCGTCCATCTGTTTCTCTGTGTGCTTGTCACCAGGCTGTAGTATCATAAACCGTGATAGCTAGACAGTTGAAATTTTCACAGATGATGTATTTCGGTTTCCACTTTAACAACAAATACTAAAAACCGGATAAAATAAATATAAAAGACCCTAAGGGGGTACCCAGACAACAAACGAGGTTTTTATAATGGTACGGAACCATTGATGCGCGAGTCAGTCTCGCATTTTGCAGATAATTGCATATTCACGCCCACCTAATGGTGCTGAAAGTGGCATTTAGGTCTTGTGGTCCAGGGCTCTGTTTGCTTAGACACGCAACACCAAAACGTTCTGTCTACCCCGTTAGGGATGAAGACGTGATAGTGTCCACATATCTAATTTTAATACCAGTACAAATGTAAGTAGACGTTTTATGAAAAAATGCTGCAGAACAGTTTATTACCGCTTCTTCTGTACTTGCGCTTAGGAGGCGGCAATAAACTTATAGCTGTAAGTAAATGATCTGACGTCAACAACTACTTATTATGAAATCGAAAGAAAAAAACTGATTACTATCAAGTGATATAAATATCCGAAGGTAAATAAATGCCCTTTGACTATGATATAGAGACAGTATACATACTTAAGGAAGCAGAGACAGTATACACTAAGATTTGCGACAAAGTATCAAAAACTCTCGCAGCTCATGTTAATGCATGACTATTATAGCATCGGTCATCTCGCTCTGAGCTCCGAGAGTTAACCCTCGGAATTGCAGACTCAGCGAATCTTTCAGACTGAGAAACTGTTTCTGTTTGTTACGATGAACAATACGAGGCTCTCACTGGTCCAACTTAAATGGGTAGATTTGTTTTCTATTTGCTCGAGAGCCGGACTTTTAGATGCGAAATTAATTTTGAATTCGCCCATTGTGTAACTTTGTTACGTAGGGTTAAATCTTGGTCAGAGTTGGCAACAAAACATAATGTAATTTATGTTAGAAGTTCAGATAAAAACGGCGCGAAACGTAAAGAATGGTATGAAAAATGGCCGTTCTTCCGCTTAGTTTACACTTTTCCTCGCAAATCTGAGCTACTTTCTCATTCCAATGTGACTTAGACTTGGTATATAAAATTCTGGATCGCTTACGTGCTTCACATTTTTGTAAGATGTTATAACGTCCTTTAGTCGAGTAAAGTATAATGAATTTATCTTACGAAAATTTTTATTCTCTTAATAATTTTCAATGTTTTTCCTAGACATCATATCCGGAAGACGGAGATACAAAAGCAGACCAAGGTTGCCGATAAAATCAAAAGAATACCCACACTATAGTGGAAATGGGTAGGTCATATCAGCCGTAGAGAGGACGGAAGATGGAGCCTAAAAACATTCGCGACCGTGGATGGGACGCAGAAGTCGCTGCATACCAATGGCACGATGGAGAGACGACATCGTCAAAGCAGCCGGTCCACTATGGAAGATAAAGGCGCAACATCGTGAGAAATGGCGTGCAATGGAGGAGGTCTATATCCTGTAGCAGATAAATGAGACTGTAAAAGAAGAAGAGGTTTTAATAAAGTTAATTATTTCATATTTATTTCAGTGGTGAGCGCTTTACATAATCAAAATAAAATCAACAAAATCACAGTGATGTTTATTTGAACAGCTTATTCGTTTGTGATAATTCTTACTACTATTTAAAGTCAATAAGTGTGTAATTGTTTCCATGAAACAATTTTCAACTACAGTAAAATCAACAATAAATATCCCGAGTTCCCTCTCACGCGGCCCGGCGCGGCCGCGGTGACCGCACGCAGCCGCGCCTGTGTGTGACAGCCGCTGGAATTTCACGCGGAAACTATGTTACAACTCGAAGAATTTCAGAAATTATGCGTCGGAATACTTTCGAAGTCGCAATGTTTTACTTCTTTTTGCCTGTTTTAACCCCCGACAAAAAAGGGGGTGTTATAAGTTTGACGCTAATGTCTGTCGGTCTGTCTGTGGCATTGTAGAACAGATAGACCGATTTCGATGTGGGTTTTCTTACGTAAAAGCAAATTCCCTTGCGGTGGTTTTAGCTATTTTTGTTAAAAATCGGTTCAGTCCTTTAAAATTTACTGGGGGTTAACGAAAGACAGGGCTTTCCCTAAAATGAAAGAAGGCGCGACGGATATCCAATCGTTTCAATAGTTCCGCTTTCATCACTAGATGGCGTTTTACATATTTTCGGTAGGGTCGGGGTTGTTTTGATTTGCCTAGCAAATAAACTTGTTATTTATTGAATCTTTATTAACTGACAACAATGGTACAAAAATTAATTTTTTAGCTAATGCATTTTCTTCCAGTCAACCTTTGGGGAAATCAGAAATTAATTTAATTGCGTTAAGTGCTATAATTTACTTTAAAAGTAACACTGTATAAAAATAAAATATTTGAATAAAATATTTGAAATAAAAGAATTGAATTGTATTGAATTGAATTCTATACAAATATATACATACACATTTAGAATAAACTTCGGACTGAGGAAATTATGTTATAGTTGCAAAAGTCGTAGCAACCTCGTAGAACTTACAATATGTAGGTGTGAGTGGAATGCTACGAAGTTGTAGCAGTGCTACGGTTCGTAGCACTGCTACAACTTCGTAGCGTACGTTGACCTGTAACTGCAATATTATAACACGCATATTGCAAGATTTCTTTTCTGTTCTGTGAGAATACACCTGATATCCAATAAAATCTGCCCTTACCTATATATTTAAAAGAAGAAACTGAATGACTGACTGACTGACATATCAACGCACAGCCCAAACCGCTGGGTTTAAAGGCTCCAAATTTGTTACATAGGTTCCTTATGAGGTCCAGGGGTGCATTAAGAAAGGATTTTTCAAAATTCACCCCCTAAGTGGGTGAAACGGGGTCCAAACGTTTGTATGGACAAACAAGATTAGTTTGATCATTTGATACGAAACTTCGCAAGAGTACTCCCAGCGGTAAATAAGTAAAAACGTGTTTCATGATTTTTCAAAATTCACCTCCTAAGGGGGTGTAACGGGGGTCCAAAGTTTTTATGGAGAAACAAGATTAGTTTGACCATTTTATTCAAAACTTCCCAATAATATTCCCGGCTCTAAATATATATTTAAGAATTTTTCAACATTCATCCCTTAAAGGGGTGAATTTTTGTCTTCACCCGGTTAGTGTGGGATGGCGCCGCAGCTTTCTATCTCATATTTTGGAATATAAAGACTTGAATAAAATTGACTCTGGATTCCGCCCGCTGGCGCAAAGACTGTTTTACTGCCGCAAGTGAACCGGCCTCTTTCAATGATATTGCTTCAATACGGACTTCCAAAGATGAAAATACTTACACTTTTTGTATGAGTCACATGACCCTAAAATGTTTAACTTATGCACGTGATGTGTATAAGGAAGTTGGAACATGATCATCAATATTTATTATGTTAACTTTGCGCATAAAAACTTTCGATTTTCACAAAACTAACGTTATTAGCCAATAATAGTCTTATTGATATTGAAAACAATAATAATAATAATAAAATTGCGTTGTTTTTTACTAAAATTTAATAAGTAACATAACTTTTCAAAACGATTTCATCGAAATACTTATCAGCCTTTTTTTAAACATTAACTTACTTGACCCATACATTGTAATTCTTACTTTTTTTGCTAACATTTTCAAAGATATCACCCAGTCATTGCTTTCATGTCCGAACGCCGCCGATGAACTATTGAAAAGTAATTCATCTACGCCCAAAACAACTTTCACCTTTACTAGCATAACTCCATATAACATTATCTCAGCTTACAAGGCTCTTAATACTAAAAAAACTGAGGACCTATGGGGTATTTCGGTTTCCGTTTTGAGCAGCATCATCGACCTGATTGCTCCTCACTTAACTTTAATATTTAATAAATGTATTTCAGAAGGTGAAAGCGAGTAAAGTGATACCACTGTTTAAACAGGGATCCAAAGATGATCCGAACAATTATAGAACAATTTTAGATAATAGAACTCACTCAAAGAGTTTAAATCAACAGAGTATCCTCAAATAGTGCACCTGTGAGCATTAGTGTGCCTCAGGGTTCAATACTTGGTCCATTTTTGTTTTTGATTTATATTAATGACCTCCCATGTCTTGCAGAAAAGTTGTGTGAAGTAGTATTGTTTGCTGACGACAAACCTTTAGTTTTTAATGTTGACAGAAAATGCACAAACTATGACGATGTAAGCAATACTATGTCACAAGTACTTAGTTGGTTTACGACTAATAATCTGGCCTTAAACACACAAAAGACTAAGTGCGTTAATTTTTCACTATTGAATAAACCCAATTCTCACATACCTTTGAGTCTTTAGCCAAATTCTAGAATGGGTACCCAACACCAAATTTTTAGGCATAACTATAGACTGGAACTTAGTTCGGCAGCATATGCTGTGAGGGGGCTCAGACGGTGTACTAATGTTAAAACTACTAGGCTAGTATACTTTAGTTATTTTCACAGCATAATGTCATATGGCTTGCTCTTATGGGGTAAAGCGGCTAACATACATGCTATCTCTGTGCTACAAAAGAGAGCAATTCGGTCGATCTACGGACTAAAATCACGCGATTCCCTAAGAAAGTTATTTAAATCTATAAATATTCTTACTGTTACATCTCAATTTATATACGACAATCTTCTGTTTGTTAAATCTAGGTTAAATAATTTCATGAAAAATAGTGATGTTCACAGTTATAATATTCGCAACAAAAATAAGCTTCATACGAATAAATTTCGACTTGCTAAAACTAGAAAGTCACTCTTAGGTCTAGGTACAACATTATTTAATAAACTTCCCGAAGCGATCGTTAACCTACCAATGGCAAAATTTAAAATACGTGTTAAATTTTTTTTATTGATTTAAAAGATAAAAACGCGTGGATACTTCCTAAACATTTCCCATTACACTCCACACATGAAACATAAAATAGCTGCATTTTCTGTTACCACAATAAGCTTACTGTAAAAACATGTAAATGCTCTGCGATCAATAGGTGAACAACATATAACTATTATTTTCTCTTGACAAGGTCTGCGAGTTCGGGTTTTTCATGCTCACTAAAATGTCCAATCCGGTGGTGGCATCGCTGGTCGGGTCGTTGGATTCCCTCTAATATGGTTGAGTTTAACGATGGCTGATCCGTGCGTCAACTCGTGAACGGGTGCTGCCGAGAGGGATCGGTGAGCTCGGTTTCGCTTTTTTTACTACTTAATATTTTTTAGTATTGAGTATTTATTTATTCGCCACTTATTCTATTTTTACAGGTTTGTACCTAATACAATAGGAAAGCAGAACATTACACATTTATCAATTATTTACATTATAACTTATTATAGGTACACACGGCAACCTTTGTAAATTCACACAGAGTACACTGGAAGATGTCTATCCTGCCCGCGATCAAATTCAGAGTGTGTATCTATTCGGAACGCAGAACTCCACCACTTTAAGCATTTCCGGGTTATTTATGATACCACGAATCACCTTAAAAATGTAGGTCACCATACTAAGCTCCCTTCTTACCCTTAGCTCGTAATATCCCACCATACCTAACACGAATAATGTGGAATACATCAGAGGATACAAAGGATACACTCCGTACTGTCTCCAATATAAATATCATAAAAAAAATTAAAAAAAAAGTAATCGACCAATACTGTGAAAATGAGTTGCTTTCGGCGTTTCTTCTCAGCAGTGGTCGTTACGAAGTGCTGGTATCGGTAGCTTTTCTTTAAAAATAAATTAAATTTTAATATACTTTGCACGTAACATAAATTATACTTACGTGTAAAATGTACGTGTATGTATTGACGTGTAAAAGTGCCTGTAAAGGTCTAATTACTGAACAAACATTTGAATCTTTGAATCTTTAATTCAATTCCTTTCAGGGTAGTTGAACTTCGTATATAAAATAGTTTTTATTGACAACTCGAAAACTATTTCAAACTTTAATACATATATATATATATATATATATATATATATATATATATATATATATATATATATATATATATCCAACAACGTTGCGTGACATCTTTTCAGTAAATATCAATAATAAATGCGACATGAGACGTTTGTCAGCTGGGTATCATGTGACCGCACTTATAACACCAAAGGTTTAGAATATACAAGTAGTTGTAACACCGCCCTAGTGAGACTGCGTTAGAACTTTGCAGTTATTGTTTGATAGTTGGTGAGCCGCAATGAATTGCAATAGTTTCTGCTATAGGCAAGTGCAGTAGGTAACAAATGCGGTGCGAAATTTAATTTACAAGCCAGCCCAAAAATAATTTAGAAATATATTTATAAATATATACGCATTATGCGTATATATTTATAGCACACAGATTGAGCTAGCCCCAAAGTAAGTTCGAGACTTGTGTTAAGGGATACTAGCTGAATGATACTGTATTTTATAATAAATACATATATAAATAAACATTTAAGACTCAGGTCAATCTGAAAAAGACATTTTCCATCTTGACCTGACCGGGATCTCCAGTGTTACAGCCTAGCATGATGACCAACTAGGCCACAGAGGTCGTCTTAAGAAAAGTTTATTACTAAGATATAATAATTTACATATTTACAAATAAAAAGGGAAAGTGAAATACCTGCTTTAAATGTAATTAAGTATTATTTTTTGCGCTCTCTGGTACGACCAAACGTTTTCTGTAGTCGAACGCGAGTCTGAGTTCACAGCTAGGCAGCAGGGTTGGAATACTCTTGACTTTACAAAGAGAGGGAAAAACAAAACGGTGACAATGATATTTTGTTAACAAAAAAGACAGTCTTAACCATTTAAAAGATAATCATTTTTCAAAACTAAAAACCGAATTTAATGACAAACTACACAACGAATTTTAATAAAAAAAATAATGAGACCACGTGATAAGTACGTAGTTTCAATCAAAATTGGTCCAGGCGACTTCGAGTTGTCGGTGGACAATTGATAACTTCCTCCTTTTTGAAGTCAGTTAAAAATACATAGTAGCGAAAATCATAATAATTGTCGGTAAAAAAGAAAACAGAAACCAAGATACTTATATAAAAGAAACATGTTTCGTTTCCATAATCACTTGTCGAGAAAAAGTCTGTAAGGTGCCGTTTTCATAACAGATGGATTTATTACACTTATTGTAACGATGACCATCATTCATACAATGACGTAAAGATTGAAGATCCGTCAGTTACTGTCGGGGTGGTAGGTCTCAACCCGCAATGAATAGCAAGCGGAATCTACGCGGATCGACTTCGCACACACCGCCGTGACGACAGCCGACGGCGGGCGCCGAATTTTATCTCACATCTTTGTGTAAGTAGTATGAATAGGCCAATAGGTCAACTCTCGTTGTCTTTACAAAATGTGGAATAACTTTTTAATTGTTAGGCGACAGGTCGCGATTTCAGCTTGAATCTTCTTCTTTGTTGATGGTTTTATTTTATTACATCATAATATATTTTTATCAGCTCAAAACAGAGCTATTTCGACGGCGTTATTAATAGCTGCAAGTAAATCTTCCAAGGTGCAGGTGGCAGGACACCCGGGACAAGAAAGCAGGCGCACCATAGTTTGTGGGGCGGAGCCGTACACACACGTTCCGCGAGCTATCTATTATAAAAAAGCTCTCCATAGCTACCCATTTAGGGTTTGCAGTATGTTAGTTTTTATTTTGGATGACTAAATTTGGTCATATTCCCCTCACACTTTTCAGAGTTTTATTCACAATAATAAAGTAGCAAATGGCAGTCGAGGTGGATCAACCTCACACAAACATATAATGAACAAACACACACACAAAGAAGCACATACACATTCACCCCCTCTTCGTATGTGTATTGCCTAACGTCGAAAACTAATTCACTTTACTCTCCAACCAGTTGAGTTGGTTACGTAATATTATATATTATATCAACTGAGTAAATTCTTTAATGATCCAGTAATGATAATATCATATTATGCTACTGTAGCTTTTACTATACCTTGGCGAGTTGGAGCGCTCATCCATAATGTATCCGCCATTCGCTGGGCTCAGGGATCCTCTCAAACGAGCCTCAATCTTAAGCGACGATATTTATTTAAGCGCCGGAACACTTTCCCTGTTCCTTATAATACGAAAACTTTAATCAACCGTTTCTGCGAGCAAACGACGCTGTTAGTTTACTCTTCTGCATCTTTCATTGAGTTTTGATGGTGTGAAAGAAATCAGACTTACACTAAACGTGAAGTGGGTTCCCCTACTACTTCTTGCTTAGATGTTTTTGTGCATGTCTATATCATTTACACATTCATAATCGTTAGTTGAATCTAAAGTGATCTTATAGTTTGTTTCGTTTTCTTTATCTACTTTTACGAGTGACGGAATGATCATGACCCGAGTAAATATATCGCTCTCTTTTGTTCTTGTGAGGGTGACGGTTACCGTATTGTTCGTCGCACTCAGATACTTACACAGTCTTCTACACGGTCTTTTTACACATTAAGGGTGCGTTCAGCCGACATGCACTCGCCAAGCCCACGTCTATATAGGCGAGGACTTGGCGTGCTTGTGTCGTCAGAACACGCCCTACAAAATCTAGGTCTATATCTATCTGTAAGTACAGCCTCTGTCTATTAGTTATAAAATGTAATTAATCTAATAGGGTAGGGTAGCTATCCAATATGTATGTTGTCCCTTAAGGTATTATGCTACAGTACAATTTGTACCCTGCCAAATAATCGGCCATTAGTGGGCACAGAGCTACTATTAGCTGCACATACAAGGATGAGAGACCTAATCCGGATTATATCCCTAATAGCTTCTAATTCGATCGATATCGTCGCTAAAACATTGTGTTTTGTTGTTAACTTCAATGTTAATGCGAGTATCTTTTTTTTATCACAGTATATTATAATACTAAGTGGCCCAATCTGAAAATTCTTTTTTTTTTGTTTAAAACGGGCATACTTGCGAAGTTGTGGAAATTTTGTTAAAATCGATTGTGTAGTTTGGACGTGAAGTTTATTTTTATTTAATTATCTACTCTCAATCCTTATCGTTGAGATACGTCAGATCAGCCTTTAGGCAATTCGAAAAATCTAACTTTAATACACTCGATATGGAACGAGAAGCTAGGTCTGATGATGTTTGTTTAAGTGCGGAACCTTAAAAACTTACCGATGTAAGTCTTCATCTAGGTACTTACATATATTTCTATATTCATCCACGTGGTTTAACTATCAGTTACTGTTCCCACATCGAATCAATCATTGAATTGTAAAGCCAAAAGGCTTTACAATTTAATGAAATGGTGTACCAGGTGGTGACCCAGTGACCACGTTGGCCACCAATCAATACGGTCGATGTTCCCGGTACGACGGGAGCTTTCCACGAAAGCTGGCGCGGGCTGCTTTTCAGAAACGTAACTATTAGTTTGCGGCGTTTACGACTTCGAGTTCGTTTTACAATATTTTTTCAAACAGACAATCCCACCAAAGACATTTTCATGAAAAAAGTTAGATTCAAAGATTCAAATGTTTATTCAGTAATTAGACCTTTACAGGCACTTTTACACGTCAATACTCGTAAGTATAATTTATGTTACGTGTAAAGTATATTAAAATTTATTTTATTTTTAAAGAAAAGCTACCGATACCAGCGCATCGTAACGACCACTGCTGAGAAGAAACGCCGAAAGAAACTCATTTTCACAGTATTGGTCGCCTACTCGCCAGAAGGGCTTTGTCATATTATTATAATTGTCTTTTAATTAATAAATACTTATAATATAATACAATGTTGACACATTATAACATGTAATGCTTGCGAACAAGTAAACAAACATAAATTGCGTAATAAAAAATACTAAGTAGTCAAAAAAAAAAGCGAAGCCGAGCTGACCAGTTCCTCCCGGCAGCACCCGTTCACGAGTTGACGCACGGATCAGCCATCGTTAAACTCAACCATATTAGAGGGAATCCAACGACCCGACCAGCGACGCCACCACCGGATTAGACATATTAGTGAGCATGAAAAACCCGAACTCGCAGACCTTGTCAAGAGAAAATATTAATTATATGTTGGTCACTTATTAATCGCAGAGCATTTACATGTTTTTACAGTAAGCTTATTATGGTAACAGATAATGCAGCTATTTATGTTTCATGTGTGGAGTGTAATGGAAAATGTTTAGGAAGTATCCACGCGTTATCAATCTCATGCCAAGATGGACCTATACTCTACACGCCCTAACCAATCACTAACTCTCATAATAACGTAAAGCGTTCTACCACAGAATAAGTATTAGTACTCAGATACAGAAGTCTTATTTAGAAAAGAAATTCAAAGGAATATCTACTTTATGTACTTAACCCTATGGTTTCATTTAGCTCGAGTCAGAACTTCTTGCCTCTTGGTTTAGATACATTGAAAGCCAATTTCATTCTTATTACTCTAGACAAACGATTTGTTCGAGCAATGCTCGCACATTTCGGCTGCGCGCGACCACATACTATGTAGGTTGCGTGTCAGCTGTTTTACCTTACATTTTACATCTATTAATAGCAACAATGGAGACACTATCGAGCGACGAACGAGAAATGATCCGTCACTCCCAACTACAACATGTAACACGTCACGTAGAAACTGTTTATTGTGGTAAATAAACAGTTTCTACGTGACGTGGTCTTGTGTCTCCACACCAACATCCCACCACCTCTACATATTATCTTCATGTATGGCGCAGGCCTAGGTGACACTGCACCGTACACGATTCATGTACCTATCTGAATTTTCCCCTTCGAACTGAATTTTCTATACCTAAACGGGGAGTGAGTGACACAGGCCTCGTTCTACTTACGCTTCACCTTAGTCAAAATGTGTGACCTGTGCCACTAGATTATTATCTGACTGTTGGTCATATTCGGCTTGACTTTCCTATAAATACGTACCTACATTTACTTGTCTTTGATCATATGTATCAACGGGATTTTAGATTTATTTTTGCAGAAAAACTGAATTAAGAGCGCTATTTAACTCCAAAAAACTATGTTGTCACGATTTCATCACCATCACATCAGCCACAGGAAGTCCACTGCTGGACATAGACCTTCCCCAAGGATTTCCAAAACGACCGATCGGAAGCGGCATGCATCCAGCGCCTCCCTACAACCTTGCATAGGTTATCCGACCATCTAGGAGGTGGGTGTCCTACGCTGCGCTTGCCGGTACGTGGCCGCCATTCGAGAACCTTTCTGCCCCATCGGCCATCGGTTCTTCGCGCTATGTGCCCCGCCCACTGCCACGTCCATACACTTCGTATCAGTTTGACTTATTTTTTTCTTTTTGGAAACAGCAGATTGTCATGCAGCAGACATTTCAATTTTTGAAACAAAACTCGGCCGGATTAGAAAAGGCTCCATTTGCCTTTGTTATTTTAGCTCCCAACATTCGCCGGTTATGCGGGCTGCTGTCAAAGGATTTTCATTTGCGGACTCACACGTTTACAAAGGGAATAAAATGTTATTTATTGGTTTTCATTCAGTCTAGAACAAGTACGAAGTAATGGTACGGAACCCTTCGTGCTCGAATCCGACTTGAACTTGGCTGGTTTTATTTACTTTAGGTGGGATCTGTTGATCTGATATTCCTGGATCATAAGCGGCTCAAAATCATGTAAGAATTGAGATAATGAAAGAAGAAAAACATCACCCCTGAGGGTTTTCCGTAACTTTGTCCAACTTAAGTACAATTAAGTAGTTAAATGAAGTTCCAGCTAAATTATCTTTTTCTTTAAAAAAATGCCTGAACTTTCTCTCAGTTATTTCCATAGAGCGAAGCAATTAATACAAGTAACTGGCGCACTTTGTAACAACGCTGGGAAATGTAGTTTAAAGTCCAATATTATAATTGTTGTATAAACCGCTATAGATAGTTCAGCGAAAGCCGCGGTGTTTTTGTGTCTTACACACTACGCCGAAGTATCGCGACTGAGATTCTGCGACTGACTTTACGTTTTGGCGTTTGACATGGCACACAACAAAAGCCGAGATGACACGACCAAAGTTCGGCTGCATAAAATTTGCACTGCTAGCGTAAGCAGGCCGATTTTCAGTCGCGTCACGTCGTTTTGGTAAAGTGTGTTAAGGCCATTATGCAGAGTTGTGGGAATTCATCTCCATAAATTACCAGCCCGTGTACTAGCTAATTTAATTATAGTGTAAAAAGAAGGCACATTCAAAGGATTCCTTTTTGTGGACAGCGTAGGGGCACTTTAGACTTGGCAAATATAATTAAGGGGCTCCCTGAATTTTTCGGCGTCCAGTGCTGCCCTCATATGAAATAAATCGTTTGAAAGGAAACGGAGATATCATTTAAAATTTTGTCTTGATCAAGCCCTAGATACCCCTTCAAACTATTTTACGAACTACTGTTTACAGGTTAAAGTGACAACGTGAAGCTTTTCTATGCACATTTGCGAAAAACAGCTACTTTTGGCGAATGTGCATGGAAAAAAGCTTTACGTTCTCACTTTAAACTGTAAAATAATTCGAGGGGCTTTGGCTTTATCAAGACAAAATTTTAAATGATATATCCGTTGCATTTCAAATCATTTATATCAAATGGGGGCAGCAGCACCGGACTCCGAAAAATTCATGTGTCTCCTTTAAAAGAGAAAATATAAATTCTACACACATTTACCTATACTCATATAGTGCTACAAAGGTAAAAGATCCTCCAATGCATACTTAAGTACCTCGTGACGGCAACGCAGTTTCGATAATGTACGAGTATAATGTACACCCGATGTAGGACCAGCATTATTGAAACGCTGGGGACCGAATTTATACTTTTAAATTAAAAAACCATTTTACTGAATTAACTCGTCATAATTTATCCCATACCTTACCTTTCTTAAATCTTGATCGGAAATAATTCAACTGAATTATTACAATCCAAATTTATGCAGCTGTGCCCGGGAAGTTCTGTTCTTAGAAGCAGCCACCGAGCATTGAAGTTAGCGCCCACCAGCGGTTCCCGGAATATCATGAATTAATTGTACTGGGAAATCGAACCAACTGTAAGCGCATAATTAATGCCACCTCGGAATAGAGTTTGAATAATGTAAATACTAATGTTTCTTTCAGAAATCTGAAATAAGTTCGTATTAAAAATATTTTTCGGAAATCTGTGTGCAACGCAGTATGGCGTCACCTACGGTACATGTCTTCATTAATATTAAAAGCTTTTGAGCTGAGACATTACTTTGATTTCGAAGTGCAATTTCCATCAACAAATGGGCAGATAAAGCAATTAGTATATAAAGCCGAGTGCAGCGGACATTCTGCAGATTAGCCGGCTCGTGGCCAGCTCTGGCGTATTAATATTGCACGGACTGCCAGCCGCCTGTTACATACAGGTCGGATGGACATTTTAATTTATAAAAACATTGTCTAAAGCTATGTAATACTTGTACATACTATTTATTTATTGTTATTTGCGAAAAATATACAGCAAATTTACAGGGTTGTAGTGGTCACATAAGACATGTAGAAACAATCACACGACCATAAAAATGGTTTGTTATGTACCTAAGATTTTTTTTTTGCGAAGGCGAGGGCGTTATGAGGATTTGAAAAAAAAAAAAGTTTGGAATGTTTGCGGAGCTGCACAGCTGTTTGGACTTGGTAAAATTTTGCGTGATAAATAAATGTAATTATGCAATACTACATGGTTTATATTTACGCCGTGTTGTGTAAATGCGAGTTTATACTCTGTCATATCTTTAGATCGGCTTATCTGGTCTAAATTTTCGCTGATTACACGGACAGAGGTCGGGTAGTACTAATGCTTAGATACTTCCTGAAAATTGAATTCTATACATAGACATATTTATAATTGTACATTCAAATATATACAATGGTGAGGTTGCGTCTATTTACTCATATACCATAGGTACACATGAAATCACAAGATACAGTTGATTCATATATCGTGTTACATTCATCAATTAAATAAATTATAAATATGTCATATTATTCGATAGAATGACGATTGCGGAAGATCTCTATGTGAATGTAAATATATTAAGTTATCTTAGATAGCGACGCTATTGAATGCATGTAAAGGCAAATGGGGATGCAATATTTTTTTGTTGCATGCTAGTTAGTAGGCTTGGTGTCGCGTCAAGATTCGAGGGTCAGACGAAGCTAATAAAACCAAACGCGAGGCAAGAAAGGGGATCAGTCCTTGCGCGTCCTTTGCCTGACATACAAGTTTCGAGTTTAAAATCGAGTGTGTGTGATTTTGTGTTATAAATTTCATTCACCGATTTGAGCTCGTTGCTTTGTGTTCGGGTAAATTACTGTGAAGTGACGGGTCTAGAATTCTAGACTTCCTAAATATTTTATCTATACCTTTCTCACAAACCCCAAAATTCCGCTGGAGCGTTAGATAAGTACTGAATAGGTAATTTATACTGGGTGCTGAGACTGGCATTCGGGCGCTTCAGGTCTTCCTCTCTCCTTTCACCTAGGTATCCTAGGTCAACCTGTAGGTTTACAGAGGGTTGACCTTATCCTAATGTATCCCTAGAGTAGTTCTTATTTGCATATCCTACACAAGTCGCTTTACACACACACACGTTTAACTTCTCACACAACTGTTATGAGCGTGGTGGCTAATAACAGACCCTAGGTTCACACTAGGTCTTACAATAGACTAGACTTAGGTTAGGCAAGCGGTTGCGGCTGCTTTTAGGTCAGTTTAGACGTAGGTTCGTGATTAGGTTCGTTATCGGAATATAGTGAGGTTTTGCGTACGGTTAAATTAATAAAACTGCTAAAGATAGATACGATAGATCGAACAGATAATATATATAACGAAGATTACTTGAATTTCTATAGTTGGGTTAAATGTAGTATTATCATTGTTGCTGTTAATTGAGAGTCACATATGTTTCATTTGTTACCTTAGATCTACATAATTGAAAGATATAGGATCCGATCAATTTAGTCCTATGTATGATAGTGAATATCTAAAGGTTATCAGATTATGATATTTGATAGTTATGTGTTTATTGAGATTATAGAGATCTATGGTAACTAGTATATCAAACATCTATTCACCAGAGAAAGGTTAGAAGGTTAGAAGTTAGGTATAGAACTTATGATCTAAATTAACGTCTCAAATATATTTGCTCTCAGGATCTTGACACGCCAACCGTTGCGAGCATGTTAAACTAGAAAATAAGTAAAAGAATAGAATTTACGTGGAAGCTCTGGTAATTACAGAGCAGATAGGATTAGGACTCTTTGTTAGGATAGCCGGGTAGGATTGTTTTGTTTTGTTTGGCTCAAGATCATTTAGATCTTGATTGCTTTCCTACATAGTAATATTAGAGTCACGAAAAGGTTAATAAGTGGTAAGAATTATCAAATTTCATCGGGAAATTTGGTTTTTCCGAGGCTATTAAGGGTTGGCAAAATTATGCCTGAGTGACCGAGAGGCCAAACAGACATACTTTCGCTGGAAGTGGACTTATTAACCAAAACTATATATGTTTCTTATGCATGTTAGTGCAAAAGGTGTCAAACCGTGACATCTTTCTCCTAAAGAGGAAACCTGCTGTCCATGACGATATAATATCTCATTCCTCGCAACACAGCAAACCAGATATATTGACTTTGTATCGCCAAGATGTATCGAGTTTACTCGAAATAATTAGAGTCTTGTGAAAATACTATTATTATAAGAGCTCTTCGCGATTTTATCGCGACCAACATTTACATACCTGTTTCGCGTAAGCGAATTTATAAAATTACATTGGTTAACCAAATATCCAAGACTCTCAACGCCCATTTATCGTACTTTGTACGACATTACCACATATAATTAAGCTATAGCAAACCTATGACCTAACTGATTACAAATATGGATCGATCCGCCTGATTTTTCAGGAATGGCGTATATTCCTTCGCTTTATGAAGTCAATTATTTGAATGATATAAACCATAACAGATACAAAAGAACAATTCTGTAATACGACTATTTCAATAAGGGATTAAATTATGTAATAAATAATATCTAGTATAGACATCCTCATTCTTTTAATTTTTTTTTAATTATTCAGAGTAGAGTGAATAGCTTGGGGGATCTGATAATGTACTATGCTTAAGGTTTTACAAATATTCTAGACGATCATAGCTCAAGTGATTTGGAATAACCGCAGAAGCCGCGGCGTCTTACTGTGTATATTATATACATAAGTAAGGGTTCCATCACAGAATTGGTGCCGTGACCAGGATAGTATCTTGTTTGTACATTTTATATACAACGGAACTATTCAAAAGAACTCAGGCTTATTGGGTTATATAATTTAAATACACAACGTAGAAATATACAACAAATTATTAAGTGTCAGAATAATTATCCATATTTACTTAAAGAAAACAGCAGCATTGAAAGAAAATTGCATTGTTTACAAAAGCATTGTTAGCAGTTCGGGCAATTGAACAATAGATAGGGTCGTTACGCAGGTAGTCGGGTGCGTAGACCTTTGTAGCGTTTCGTAGAGTTTCGTAGTGAAAGTCGTAGGCGATTACGTATAGTTATAATTATAATTAATTGGTTTCTTTAATAATTTAATTAATTAAGTTTTAACTATGGTTCGTGGAAGGCGGCCAATCGTGTACCGACTCGTAGGACACAGGCGGAAAAATCAAATATTGGAAATATGGGAAGTGAAACACCGGGACAAATAATTGAGTTATTAACTACGATTATGCGTAGATTGGACAATATTGAGAAAGCCAGTACATCTTCAAGCGAGGTAGCGGGACCTTCGCAGGCTTTAGAGAGAATAGAAACCAATGAACGTTCTACTTGTATAGTAAAGTTAACACAAAAGTTACCAACTTTCGATGGCCGAAGTTCTGTTAATCCGATGGAATTCTTACGAGATTTAAAGAATTACATTAAGGTATCGGGTGATAGCAGCAGAGCACTTGCGTGGGCTATCGATAGCTTAACGGGTAACGCTAAAAGTAGAATGAACATTTACCGAGAAAGCTGGCGTACGTTTACAGATTTTGAGAATGATTTCATTCAGGTATTTTGGGGGAGTAGTGAGCAGGAAATGATAAAGCAGAGGTTTATAACGGCGAAGTACGATTCTAAGAAGGGTCAAAGCTTAGAAGAATATTTTGCTGCACAGCTGAATAGTATATATGGGTTGTCTATACCATTTTCGGAGGGTGAACGGGTGAACACTATATTCAGGCAGATGCCTAGAGAAATACAAATCGCTTACTTTACGAAAAGTGAAACCATGACTATACGAAGTGCTATGGAGTTCTTACGTCAGTTAGAAAGGAATGTTGAAAGGCCGCTTGTAAAAGAGGCCAAACCCGGGTTTAGCAGTGTGACACATAACTTGAACGATAGTAGAGAACAATATATGAGAACTCAGAACAGAACGTTGAGAGTAAATACCATACGGTATGATAACTCAACGAAACGTAATAGTCAACAATTCCGAGGAATTTCTCGCGGTTATCATAACCGAGGTCGTGGTTCTTTTCGTGGATATGCGAGAACACAACGGCCAGGTTTTAAGGCTATAGCGTTTCAGCCAGCGTCAGAAGATAAACCATCTTCACAGCAAGGAAATAATGAGATTATTTCAAATAACTTGCAGTCGAGCGCGACAGGGACTTCGGGCTAAATTACTTATAAAGGTGTGGAAGGACGGTTAGTGATTCACAAAGAAATCATAATTTGTATGATTTATGTAATTTAAATAGTGGGAGTAAATGACTTTGTTCAATTATTGACTCACTAAACAAACGGATATTCCGTATATTTCAGCAATGAGTTACAAGTGAATCAGTCAAGCCGACATAGATCACGGATAATATGTAGGTTGTTAGGAAAGCAAGCTGAAATCCCTATTCCTAGCGTTAGAGCTACGGGCGCTTTAGGCACAAGCAAAGAAAGGTTAGATAAATTAGTTTATTTGCCATTTAAGACTGGAGAATGTATAATATACACTCCGACTTTAGTGCTTAGCAAGTTACCTAAAGACCTAATTTTAGAGTTCGGTTTTATTCAGTTAGCCATTTTGACGAGCATATTCGACAAATAGATACGGTTTTGAATAAATTGCGAACGGCAGGTTTCACGGTATCCTTAAAAAAAAATGTGGTATCGCTGAAAAAAAAGGTCAAGCTCTTGGGACATGTGTTGTCAACTTATGGCGTTGGACCTCGACAAGATGAAGTCAGTTTGAGAATATTCTATTCCAAAAAACGTTAAACACTTGCGGGCATTCTTGGGATTTGTAAATTATTTTAGGATGTTTACAAAAAAATTATGGGACACTTGTTCAGCCGTTGTACAATTTATTGCGTGCCAATGTCAAGTTTGAAGTGGAATTTATTGGCTCAGACAACTTTTGAAGAGATAAAGAAAGCTTTTGTATCAAGTGTTGTTTAAGTGCAGCCAGATTTCACGTCGCCATTTTTTGTGCAAGTTTTGTTGGGATCGGGGCATATGTTAACCAAAAAAATAAGTCGGGTCATTTAAGATGGTCGGTATCTGAACAAAAATAAAAATGTATGCAATTATTTAAGCGGTAAGGAAGTTTGAAATATATTTACAGGGTGTTAAGGATTAAAACGGATCATAAGAGCTTAACGTTCATCAAACCGTGGACTCTGATGGGAGCTCGCGTAACGAGGTGGATTATGTTCTTGGATCGATTTGATTACACCATACAATACGTCCCTGGCATAGGTAACAAAATTGCAGACACATTGAGCAGACATATAGTTGGATGTGAGGGAGAAAATACTATCAGAGCAAACCAACCACCTATTTATTGGTTTAAAGCGACAAATAACGATAGTATAATTTTAAATTTGCAAGATATTTCAAAATTGCAAAACGAAGACGAGTTATTAAGTGAGATTATAGGTTGTATTAAAGGCGGGATTATGAATCTAATATACGATACGGTTTTTTTTTTTTTTTTTGTTATTATAAAAAAATTAATAATACAATATATTTCTTGGTTCCGAAACGTGATATCAATTTATTAGTCATTCCATTACGACTCCAGGAAGAATTGATTTCGCATATACATGAAGAGATTGGACATTATGGTAGATATAAAATATTAGCATTTATGAAAGATAGGTATTATTTTCCGAATATGAGTAAGATAGTTAACACAGTGGTAAAGAGTTGTGACGTCTGTCAGAAGGTTAAACCTTGTAGTATAAACACTGTTGGTCCTTGTAATTCAGTTTTGGCGGAAAATTTAGATGAAAAAGTGTTTGCCGATTTGTACGGACCTTTACCAGTAGGGAAATTTGGTTGTCAATATATATATGTAATGCAGGATGTGTACAGTAAAGTTATTAGGTTATATTCGATGCGTAAAGCCACTGGTCGGGCGGTATTCGCGTGTACAAGAAAATTTCATAACGAAATACTTATCAAAACTATCAGTACGGATAACGGACCTCAGTTCACATCTAGATTTTGGGAAAATGGATTGAGAGAACTTGGTATTCGAGTCACACATACTTCTGTATATTGTCCGAATTCCAATTCTGTAGAAAGGGTTAATCGTGAGCTTGGAAGATTGATAAGGACATATTGTAATCAGAATAATAAAGGATGGATGGATATTTTATCAGAGATAGAATCATGTTATAACAATGTCAAACATAGTTCAACAGGTTTTGCGCCAAATGAATTAGCGTTTGGAAAACGTGAATCATTGTCGACAGATAAAATATGGATGGTCAGAAGATAGGTGCGATGAATTGAGCGGGTGCAACATGTGTTAATAAAAAAATAAATATGATTTTTGTAAGTTTAATGTAACCTATGTAATGAGTTAACGATTGTTTAGTATACATAGTAGTTTAGGTAAAGAGATTTATAGACTGTAGAGATAGATTAGAAAAAAAAAATATAAAAATTATAAATGAATAAGATAGACTTAAGCAAGTGAGTTAGGCAATGGATAATTATTCTGAACCAACTAAATAATAGGTTGTAACAAAAAGTTAAATGGCAATTTTTTAAAAACTGAGACTTGCTTCATGCTTGAAAAACAAACATTGTCACAAGTCTGGGGGGGGTCTGTAGTGGTCACATAAGACATGTAGAAACAATCACACGACCATAAAAATGGTTTGTTATGTACCTAAGATTTTTTTTTTGCGAAGGCGAGGGCGTTATGAGGATTTGAAAAAAAAAAAAGTTTGGAATGTTTGCGGAGCTGCACAGCTGTTTGGACTTGGTAAAATTTTGCGTGATAAATAAATGTAATTATGCAATACTACATGGTTTATATTTACGCCGTGTTGTGTAAATGCGAGTTTATACTCTGTCATATCTTTAGATCGGCTTATCTGGTCTAAATTTTCGCTGATTACACGGACAGAGGTCGGGTAGTACTAATGCTTAGATACTTCCTGAAAATTGAATTCTATACATAGACATATTTATAATTGTACATTCAAATATATACAATGGTGAGGTTGCGTCTATTTACTCATATACCATAGGTACACATGAAATCACAAGATACAGTTGATTCATATATCGTGTTACATTCATCAATTAAATAAATTATAAATATGTCATATTATTCGATAGAATGACGATTGCGGAAGATCTCTATGTGAATGTAAATATATTAAGTTATCTTAGATAGCGACGCTATTGAATGCATGTAAAGGCAAATGGGGATGCAATATTTTTTTGTTGCATGCTAGTTAGTAGGCTTGGTGTCGCGTCAAGATTCGAGGGTCAGACGAAGCTAATAAAACCAAACGCGAGGCAAGAAAGGGGATCAGTCCTTGCGCGTCCTTTGCCTGACATACAAGTTTCGAGTTTAAAATCGAGTGTGTGTGATTTTGTGTTATAAATTTCATTCACCGATTTGAGCTCGTTGCTTTGTGTTCGGGTAAATTACTGTGAAGTGACGGGTCTAGAATTCTAGACTTCCTAAATATTTTATCTATACCTTTCTCACAAACCCCAAAATTCCGCTGGAGCGTTAGATAAGTACTGAATAGGTAATTTATACTGGGTGCTGAGACTGGCATTCGGGCGCTTCAGGTCTTCCTCTCTCCTTTCACCTAGGTATCCTAGGTCAACCTGTAGGTTTACAGAGGGTTGACCTTATCCTAATGTATCCCTAGAGTAGTTCTTATTTGCATATCCTACACAAGTCGCTTTACACACACACACGTTTAACTTCTCACACAACTGTTATGAGCGTGGTGGCTAATAACAGACCCTAGGTTCACACTAGGTCTTACAATAGACTAGACTTAGGTTAGGCAAGCGGTTGCGGCTGCTTTTAGGTCAGTTTAGACGTAGGTTCGTGATTAGGTTCGTTATCGGAATATAGTGAGGTTTTGCGTACGGTTAAATTAATAAAACTGCTAAAGATAGATACGATAGATCGAACAGATAATATATATAACGAAGATTACTTGAATTTCTATAGTTGGGTTAAATGTAGTATTATCATTGTTGCTGTTAATTGAGAGTCACATATGTTTCATTTGTTACCTTAGATCTACATAATTGAAAGATATAGGATCCGATCAATTTAGTCCTATGTATGATAGTGAATATCTAAAGGTTATCAGATTATGATATTTGATAGTTATGTGTTTATTGAGATTATAGAGATCTATGGTAACTAGTATATCAAACATCTATTCACCAGAGAAAGGTTAGAAGGTTAGAAGTTAGGTATAGAACTTATGATCTAAATTAACGTCTCAAATATATTTGCTCTCAGGATCTTGACACGCCAACCGTTGCGAGCATGTTAAACTAGAAAATAAGTAAAAGAATAGAATTTACGTGGAAGCTCTGGTAATTACAGAGCAGATAGGATTAGGACTCTTTGTTAGGATAGCCGGGTAGGATTGTTTTGTTTTGTTTGGCTCAAGATCATTTAGATCTTGATTGCTTTCCTACATAGTAATATTAGAGTCACGAAAAGGTTAATAAGTGGTAAGAATTATCAAATTTCATCGGGAAATTTGGTTTTTCCGAGGCTATTAAGGGTTGGCAAAATTATGCCTGAGTGACCGAGAGGCCAAACAGACATACTTTCGCTGGAAGTGGACTTATTAACCAAAACTATATATGTTTCTTATGCATGTTAGTGCAAAAGGTGTCAAACCGTGACATCTTTCTCCTAAAGAGGAAACCTGCTGTCCATGACGATATAATATCTCATTCCTCGCAACACAGCAAACCAGATATATTGACTTTGTATCGCCAAGATGTATCGAGTTTACTCGAAATAATTAGAGTCTTGTGAAAATACTATTATTATAAGAGCTCTTCGCGATTTTATCGCGACCAACATTTACATACCTGTTTCGCGTAAGCGAATTTATAAAATTACATTGGTTAACCAAATATCCAAGACTCTCAACGCCCATTTATCGTACTTTGTACGACATTACCACATATAATTAAGCTATAGCAAACCTATGACCTAACTGATTACAAATATGGATCGATCCGCCTGATTTTTCAGGAATGGCGTATATTCCTTCGCTTTATGAAGTCAATTATTTGAATGATATAAACCATAACAGATACAAAAGAACAATTCTGTAATACGACTATTTCAATAAGGGATTAAATTATGTAATAAATAATATCTAGTATAGACATCCTCATTCTTTTAATTTTTTTTTAATTATTCAGAGTAGAGTGAATAGCTTGGGGGATCTGATAATGTACTATGCTTAAGGTTTTACAAATATTCTAGACGATCATAGCTCAAGTGATTTGGAATAACCGCAGAAGCCGCGGCGTCTTACTGTGTATATTATATACATAAGTAAGGGTTCCATCACAGGGTGAATAAAAGTATGTCAATCCATTTGGTGCCAGCGCTATGCACTATCGGCTGCGTGTATTTTCCAAATTATGCCACCCTCAATGGACGAGATTGGGCAAGAGTCAGTAAGAACATAGACTGTATATCTCAAAAAAATAATCTATGGCAAATCTCCACCTGCACATTAGTTCAGCCAATCTTCCTTGTGAAGTTCGGCATCTATTTATCTGGGTCTAGCACTTCGTGGTAGATAAAACCCAGGAGCAGGCAGATTAGGATTGTATATGAGGTCTTTGTTATCAACCTCTGATTTAGTCAATCTATCAAACCACTTTTCTGTACTTTATTCACTCTTGCAACACTTAATACTATTTGCTTCCTGTTTCTTCAAAACGTTTTTTATTTATTTATTTACACTTTATTGTACACACACAAATATAACAAGTACTATAGGCACGAACACGCGTGTAAAAACATATTTAATTAGCAATCAACTAATGGTAGCACTAATTCTATCCTTACTGTGTGCTGATATCAATCAGCATACAATTATCTTCAGTTTCAATTATAGGTATAAACATTTTCCAGTCCCAGGCTTATATCACTAATGCCGCTTCAGCCAAGCTCCACCAGACAAGGTGGCTCCAATAGATGATGACGTCGCCAAGGATGCTATCCGTGCCAATGGTCTTACAACCAAGGTTGCTCAAGACCAAGTGAAAGCGGAACCCAGGTTTCACAGCAGTAAGGGACTACGCTGAGATGAAACATAGATATCTCTAGTTTGGTCAACGGTAGCCTACCATGCAATTTCAGACTTTATTTCGGTAATTCTGTACATCAATAATAAAATTTACCGCAGCGACCGCACCCAGCATGTATGTGACACAAATCGCGGCCACATTTGACACATGTTTTACACCAACGAAGTAAAACAAAATATTTACTCCGCGTTGATGTAAAGCAAAAATTACCTTAATGCGTGGCAACAGGTTGCGGGGGAAACGAAACAGAATTTACAGTTCTACAGACAAATATTTCATTTTAGAGTTAGTTGTAGCATGATTTCACTTTGATAACTAAGAAAACAAATTAGAATAAATCACTTAATCAATAATTAATAAATGATTGAGCTAGCCCCAAAGTAAGTTCGCGACTTGTGTTATGGGATACTAACTCAGCGATATTTTATAAGAAATACTTAAATAGAGAAACATCCAAGACCCAGGACAATTTGAAAAAGGACATTTTCCAACTTGCCCTGACCGGGGATCGAACCCGGGACCTCTGGGTGGCGGACTAGCATGGTGACCACTACGCCACGGAGGTCGTCACTTAAGTACTTAACTTGTCTTATTGAGACATTGCTCCAGGACAAAGGGTTGCACGCGAACGAAGTCTCTTCGTTCTTTTTTAAAGTCTCTTATTTCACGGGATGCCAAAATTATTGTTCCCTTTGAAAACAGCCGAGAGCTGTGGGAATGTTTTGTTGTGCAATGTTTATGAAGTCGACTTTGTTTTGTAAATGAGCACGCTGCTGGAGATAGCGTGATTGACAACGCTTAACAACGCAGATTACTTATTTAGATAAGACGCGCACTTTGCGCTGCCTTTCAACGGCCTATTTTAAATTAGACGCACTTTGGTAACTTATCGGATAGACAATCAAGTTTCAAGTTAATTTAAACTTACTTGCAGATTACTTGCTTTTTTAGATAATAAAGATGCACTATGTGCGCCTATTTTAAAATAGACGTACTTTGGTAACTTATCGGATAGACAGTCGAGTTTCAAGTTAAGTTAAACTAACTTGCAAATTACTTGCTTTTTTAGATAAGAAAGATGCACAATGCGCTGCCTTTCAACGGCCTATTTTAAATTAGACGCACTTTGGTAACTTATCGGATAGACAATCAAGTTTCAAGTTAATTTAAACTTACTTGCAGATTACTTGCTTTTTTAGATAATAAAGATGCACTATGTGCGCCTATTTTAAAATAGACGTACTTTGGTAACTTATCGGATAGACAGTCGAGTTTCAAGTTAAGTTAAACTAACTTGCAAATTACTTGCTTTTTTAGATAAGAAAGATGCACAATGCGCTGCCTTTCAACGGCCTATTAAATTAGACGCACTTTGGTAACTTATCGGATAGACAATCAAGTTTCAAGTTAATTTAAACTTACTTGCAGATTACTTGCTTTTTAGATAAGAAAGATGCACTATGCACTGCCTTTTAACGGCCTATTTTAAATTAGACGTACTTTGATAACTTATCGGATAGACAGTCAAGTTTCAAGTTAAGTTAAATTTACTTGCAGATAACTTGCTTTTTTACTTTGGTAACTTACGGCATGACAATTTTATGTGCATTGTAATAGAAGGCAAAATAGAAGGAAGACGGGGTAGAGGAAAGCCCAGGCACAGCTATATGAAGCAAGTTAAGGAAAAGGTGACAGCAGGGTCTTGTCAATATGTCAAGAGGTTGGCGGAAAACAGAATAGAATGGAAGAAACTCCACCGACAAGAGCAGCGCTCTTAAATTATGATGATGATGGTAACCTATCGGATAGAGAGCTAAGTTTAAACTTAGTTTAAACATCTGATAAAGCAGATAACTTACTTTTTTTGATAAGTAAGATGCATTTTGTATTTTGTATTTCATTCTTTCAACTGGACTCGCATTGATAACTTTATTACTCTTAGAGGCCACAATAAGTTATAAATTCATAAGTTTAGACTACTTGATTTAAAACTAGTCATACATCTGTTGTTGAAAACTTATTCTTTTATCTGGAAATAAACAATATTTAGCCATAAAACATTTGCATAACACAAACATTCGTTGAAACTCTTAAGAAAAATGTTTTATCTTTTGTTGCAAAGTGCTGATTATTGTCTATAAGTAGATTGGCTATTACGAATTATGAGTATATCTACATAGTGAAACGTCCTCAAAACAATACGCCAAAATACAATTCTGCCAGTTTCATGGGTACTTCTTTGGTACGTTACGAGGAAGTACATTAGAGATTTACTGAAAAACAGCTTTGATCTATAAATTTGGTGGTCATCGCACAGTCATCGACTTGTCACGCGAAATGCTAAAACGAGCCTCCAATCTCCCGGCATTGTTCTTTCAAATTGATGTCATCGGAGCTGTTATTAGCATGACAAAACAATGGTCGAAACAATGAGTTGTTGTTGAGTTTCACATTATGCGGGTTACAATCGAGTCGAGTAGGCGATCGTCATTTGTTTTTTTTTTGAAAACAGAACACGAGTTTAATCTATGTAGAATCATAAATAATGTTGGCAGTCCAGCAAAAAAAAAAAATTTGTTTTAAAATAAAAAATAATTGGCACAGATTTCATGATTTTTAAATTTGGAATATATATCGTCTTCAACTTGGATGAATGTAGGTTAAAATTTTTATGTTCTTTGCTTCTTTATGGATTAAAACCAATTTGCAAACTGAACACGAGTGTAATCTATGTAGAATCAAAAATAATGTTGGATGTCCAAAAAAAAGAGACTTTTGTTTTAAAATAGAAAATAATAGACACAGACGTCGTTATTTTTTAAATTTGGGATACATATGGTCGTCAACATGGATGAATGTAGGTAAACATTTTTATGTTCTTCGCTTCGGAAAAAGAAATAAGTATAATTAAAAAGCGCAATTTTTCCCTTTGATTCAAGTAATTACAGAAGTTTTAGGTTATTTGTATTGAAATGTAATTATTTATGTAAATGTGAATACTTTTTCGTGAGTAGCCAACAGTGAATAGTTATCATGTTTGCGTAGAAAAATAAAAAGATATGAAGGACCACGCAAACAAAGTTATAAGTGAACATTTTATCTTAAATTGGTGGTCTTCGAAAAAAAAATTCTTAGTATTTATTGTATGAAAACGTCACCAAACAAAGGTTAGTATTAAATTGTCGGTTGAAGTCTGTTAGGTAATGTAGGAGTTCTACTGTTCTTTATATTCTGTTTTGTATGTGCTAGTTTGAATTAATGAAAGATGAAAAGTAGAGTGTGCTACTCGGGTACGGTAATATTTTTATCTCGGGCGATATACATGAATCGGGCAATATACACTCAGGATTCCACCGTAGAATCACTTGCTCCGCTCGTGATTCAACTGTGGAATCCATCGTTTCGCTCTGGATTCTAAGTTGCGCCCTCGCCTTCAAAATATTACCTTAGCCCCTTGTAGCACTAGTAGGTAATCTACTATACCACTGATCCAACAGAACTCGTATAACAATCATGAGAAATGAGTACGTTAAAGTTAAAATACTCAAATAATCAAAATAGCTCGAACATTGTAACAAACATCTGTATGCCCACACCCAAGGTCCGATCGGGCTTACGGCGACTATTATTATTGCAAATTGTTTGTAGCCAGGCAATTGTAGTCCCTAAGGTCAGAGGTCGCGTGAGGGTCTGGTCAATTAATTACTAACCTTTGACCTAACTTTACGAAAACTTCAAGCGTAGGAGCGCAGCTAAAACGCCCGAATCGCTCGAATAACTCGACCATTGTAATACATGTTACATACCCGTGGTCCGGTCGGGCTTAGGGTCACTATTGTTATCTCCGTTTGTAGCCATTGCAGTCCCCTTAGGTCCGGGGCAGACGCAATTAGGGTCTTGTCTATTAATTACTGTATAGTTTGCCAAAACTGGCTTCTACTTATATACGAACGTTTCAATTTAAATAAAGTTATTGTGTAAAGTAAGCTTTTAATTATGGTAATGAGGCAATGCCGCAAGTATCTTAGGCACCTTGACCTGCGACCGTAGCGATTTGGGGTCTATTCTTTATACGAGTATAATATAATGTTTTATTTTTTATTTGATATATTCTTAGTTTATAGTTTTCGTTTAAAATAGGTAGGATATTTCGTTTTTAATTATATTTTTTAATTGTATCATTCTGTCTTTTAATTAATAAATATTCTTTAAAACACTGTCAGTATTGTAATTATAACATTAAATAATTCATTATTGGTGAAAAGACTTTATCTTCTGAAGTACAAACGAAATATAAACGAAACACTGAGAGTAACATATAAGGCACTTTTCATTGCCCTAGATTATTTTTGTAGGTCACTGGATATTTTCTTATATGTTACGGGACAGCTATATACTTAGTTTAAGGGGATACCTGAATTTTTCCGGGGTCCAGTGCTGCCCCCATTTGAAATAAATCATTTGATAGGAAACGGAGACATCATTTACAATTTTGTTTTGACCAGGCTCTAGATAACCCTTCAAACTATTTTATGAACTGTACTAAACAAGTGCGAACGTGAAGCTTTTCTACGCACAATTGCGAAAAACGGCCACTTTTGGCGGATGTGCGTAGAAAAGCTTCACGTTCTCACTTTCAACTGTAAACAGTAGTTCATAAAATAGTTTAAAGGGTTATCTAGGGTCTGATCAAGGCCAAATTTTGGACCCCGGAAAATTCATGTAGCCCCTTAATATCGATCAATTTCAAATCGAGAGTTTAAGAATCGAATTAATAATGTTTTACCGATACTTATTTAAATATAATAATGTATTTCTATGATTTAAAAAGAGTTTTAAAAATTTCAAGTGTAAGATCATTGAGTTTTTTTTTTAATTCAACCTGTATAATTATATTGTACTTATAATTATTTCATTTTTTCTTTATCATTAAAATATGTACCCGTGGAGCTTCCAGTCACAGTTTCACAATTTTCCTATAGCTGCACAGCGTTTTATTTTTATTCCTAGAGCTTTCGGAAGTAAAGCGACACCGAGCGTGGTTCGCACTTGAATGGGTGACCACAAGTGGCATAAAAATTTCTCAAGCTGGATGAGCTTCGGAACGCAGGTATAAGCTGTCGGATCCGGCAGTCATAATTATATGGCAATCGTCAAGCTATGTCAGATGCCTTTGAGCAGCTTGAACAATATGACACTAGTGTCGGCCACTAACACACACGAAAAACAAAATAAGCTACAAAACCATTTTGATATCTATGCAAACATTTTATTCATACGTAGGAATGAACCATATCCAATTAAAATTTTATCAGAAAAGCCCTACGCAGTGAGACCCTAGTGTCCTGTCTCGTCATCATTGCTCTGCAGCCACAAAGTACATGCGGGTGACCCGGAACGACCCTTCATGAGGACGGACACGCGCCTTCTCTTAAATACATCCTGCTGTATCTACAGTCCATTCTGACTTTGTTGTGGTGTACGTCAATCCGTGTAAACACTAGGCTCGAAATACCAGACTTTAGTCTGAAGGAACCGGGCTGCTATAAAACTCAATCGGAGCCACTTGTAACACTCAAAAATAATCAAACTTCTTACTTATGCCTCAAATGGCATTATTAATATAGCTTATATCCAAAAGGCTTTTGACAGAGTTAATCATCCGATTCTTCTGAGAAAGTTACAGGCCTTGGGAATACACGGGAGTTTATTTAGATGAATATGTTCTTACATGGAAAGTCGCAGTCAGTTAGTAGCTCTTAAAGGATTCTGCTCTGAGCCTGTTAACGTTCCTTCAGGAGTTCCCCAAGGCTCCCATCTAGGGCCATTATTTTTTGTCATCTATATCAATGACCTCATCCCTAGACTGCGTTGTTGCAAATTATTATTTGCAGATGATTTGAAAATTTTTGCAAATGTTGAAACTGTTAGAGATTGTATAGCTATACAAAAGGACATTGATGAGCTGGTGGCGTGGAGCTCTGAAAATAAAATGAACCTAGCTGTCAATAAGTGTTCAGTCATTACTTTCACTCGCAAGAACATTCCTGTAATATTCGACTACACTCTGGATGGTGTCATGCTTACTAGAAACTCTAAAGTCAACGATCTCGGAGTAACTTTTGATGCCAAGCTCAATTTCAACAAGCATTATGAAACGGTTTCAAAAAAATGTAACCAACTTATTGGTTTCATTCTGCGCACTGCTCGCGATTTTAAAGAACCCAAGAGTTTAATATGTCTCTTCAAGTCTCTTGTGATAAGTAGATTGGAATATGCCTCGATTGTATGGTCCCCTCAGTACGCAGTTTCAGTTGATCTCCTTGAATCGGTACAGAGACGCTTCCTTCGGACACTCTCTAAACGTTATGGTCATAAAAGAGAACTTGTTGCTTACGAAGACCGTCTTAAATTCTTTGGTTTTAAAAGCTTGGAAATGAGACGCTCTCTCCAAAACTTCATTTACTTGCATAAAATTATACATGGACAGCTCAATACTTCATTGCTCTCAAGCATACACTTTAAGGTTCCAACAAGACCAGTACGCAATGTTCGCATCATCATACCCTTCTCTATACCCGTATGTGCCAATAATGTCTCCTCTCATAATCCGATTCTTAGGATCTGCCGCGAATACAACAACCTCTATGAATGTTTTAATTCAGATCAAGTACCTGACATCTATAGTTTATCTCTGAATAGTTTTAAGCACAGAATCCGTCAATTATTGTCTTAAACTTTTAAATCATATTTGCCACCTAACATATATAGCTTTAAATTCTTATTTATTCTATAAATCATATTATATTTCAATGATATTTTGTATAATGTATATTGTCAACATATGTACTTACCTTATATTTATATGTCCATAGCTTTATTATATTACTAATTTACATAATGTTTTCTTGTGAGCAAATAATGTTTAACATGCTGTGCGCACTATTTTTTTGGTTTTGCAACTAGACATGTTTCTATTATATAAGTTGTTTTGTTAAGCTGCGTTGTAAGACTGTTTTGTGTGCCAATAAATAAAAATAAAATAAAAAATAAAATAAAAATAAATACTGAAATCATGTAGTAACTTTTGATGCCCGTAAAGGACAACAACAAATATTCACCACAGATAAGAGCCTGCCTTTAAATAATGAGATTTAAAACACAATAAGTGTGTGCTCAATTTTGCCGAAGAATTTAATATTCCGATAATCGTCACCCAGTAGATCGTCTGGCAAAAACAGACATTACACTGTGTACAAAGTTACATAAACAAATTGGCCATTAACCCTTGTAGTAAATATCCCGATACTCATCTCAGATATTTACAGAGGCCGTCAAAGTGATGCGTGCTCGGCTGACTTCAGCGACGAGATCAACGCGTGGCCATTACCGTCGCCCGCCATGTTTGACCAGACTCACCCTTCCATGAGCCCTCTTTCCCCCTAAAACATAGTAAAGTACTCACAGTATGACAACTCCGCCAATGCTTCTTTTTAAGCGACTTCAAAAAGGAAGAGGTTATCAATTCGTCGCAATCTTTTATGTTTTTTTATTGGAACGAAGTTCCTTACGGCAGGCTTGGAGGAGATAGGGATTTTGCTGCGCGACCGAACTGAAAAAAATGTGATAGTAAAACCGTAAGGATGACCTCGTTAAATAAAACTGTTAAATGAGACGTGCGCAGGCGCGACAGTCGTATACACAAGCGAGTAGTGTATAATACCTTTCTCTTCCTTTGAGCACGATTTTTCTTTTACAAATTGTGTCGATTCTACATTAGCCGAAGGAACTTCGTTCCTACCTGGTGTCCCACGACACCACATTTCTTTTTTTTATTTACATGCATTACTCCCATTACTCGAAGACGCCTGGACCAATTTGGAAAATTTTGTTTGAAAGGCTACTTTGTTTCTTGTTTTCTTGTCTTTCTTGTTGTGGTCCCAAAAATTGGTTGTGTAATTTCGTGTTGAAATCGGTTTTTAGCTTTGAAAAATGATAACGTGTACGTTTTATTTATTGCCGCTATGTTTGACCAAACCGAAGATATCCCTCCTCACCCAAGATATAGTAAAGTAATGAGCAGCATGATTACTCAGCCCATTTTTACGATCCTTACCATTCTAACCTTCCCTTCCTCTTTCTTCGTCATTAACTACCTAAATGCTGATTTGTTTAAGTCGAGTCTGCTTCTCTGAGCCAACGGGAGCTAGCAAGAACTGTGACTACGTAGTAAAAGCTATTTATTGGTGAATGACTAGTAATATTAGCATTACACAGCACATATATAAAGCACTTGATTCTGTAATTCTTTTTCTTAAAGATACATTTTCTCGGCAAGAGGCGCTTCATAAGCAATTTCGTTATGAAATGTACCGTATAACACTAAAAATAGTCTAAGAGAGTTAACCTACTGATTACTTTTTACTATTTGTGTTATAAAGTTGGCCCATATAAAGTTTATATTTAACGAAACTGGCGATGTCAGTTAGCGTAATGGACAGACTTTTTGATAAGCTCGTCAGAGTAACATCGTTACGGTCTAAATACGGAGGGCGAAGTAACCGGGTTTATGTTATGATCCTCACATATGTATTAGAGATTTCAGTTTAAGGAGGATTAAATTGCGATCAATGCAATAAATTAAACGAAAATTATGTACTTGAACTTACGAGTACGTATACCTTATAGATACTAATGAATAAACTTTGAAGTTATCCACCATATCCTATCCTTTATTTTGTATTTTACAATTTTTAATTATCATTATATTTAATTAGTTATAATTTCAGTTCGGCGCAGACAAAAGGAGGCGTATGCCCAGCAGTGGGTCTTTAAGGGCTGCGGATGATGATGAATTTTTAGTTCAAATTTTATTTTTATTTCATTTGTTTGTTATATTCTAGTTTAATTGTGTATTCATATTGTTATTAAGTATGATATTTGTTTCATATTAAATAAAGATTATTTGATTATTCATCAAACATATTTAATAAGAATTTTAATTTCATAATTTTATGATTATAGTATACTAGTATAGACGGTACTGTGAGTCGCAAGACTCAATTTGAAATACTTAATTATAGCTTACACATACTAAACTATTTTCTTTTAAATGGACTTTACTTTTTGTTAAACTTTTATATCGTTGGGCAAAGGTCTCTCCCATCTTCGTCCACTTGTCTCTTTCCTGTATAAAACTCAAATACTTCCTTATAAAAATTTCACCACCGCACCACCCGTCTGAAATTAAAATTTCATCCACACCACTTGGATAGTTGGCAATCAACCACCGTACGTTTTAAAAGGAACTTTTTACCACGTACGACCGAACTGTGGAATCAACTTCCTGAAGCAGTGTTCCCGGACCGATACGACATTGAAACCCCTGGTGTTGCAGTTGTCCATGGGCAGCGGTGATCACTTACCATCAGGTGACCCGCTTGTTCGTTTGCCGCCTTATAACATAAAAAAAATTCAACCATTTTATGGGTAATGGCACAGAGATGTACTAAGTATAGTATTGGTATAAAAATATGTTAGAAGTGGCACATTTTATAAATATTTTTTATGTCAAAGGATTACAATCAATAATTAATGTCTGAATGGAAGCTGACATGCAGAATCGGATGTGTGGGCGGAGGTGCCTGCCTACACAGCGCTGACCCATCGTTACCACTGGCAGCGACATTTAAAGATACCACGGGTTCATACGCTTTATGACGCTCAAATATTTATGAAAACGAGATTTTACTTAAATGTCAAAAATAATTTTACATTGAGCTTGAAGAAAAGCTTATATGTGACATATTACTCTGGGTATATGTTGTTACAACTACTTACGAGCGGGAGAAAAGCTCCAGATAAAACGAAATGAAATAGAATAGAATCATTTATTATTATTTTGAATACATTCTAAGTATTTACGTTTTATTATTTGTTTGCTACTAAACTAGAATTCGAAACAAGAGTACAATAGAGAGCCAACGAGGTTATATTTAATCACCCGTCGACGTGACACGACAAATATGTTCCGAGAAGCGAGACCGGTATAAAAGAAATGTGGTGTCGTGGAACACCAGGTAGGAACGAAGTTCCTTCGGCTAATGTAGAATCGACACAATTTGCAAAAGAAAAATCGTGCTCAAAGGTATTATACACTACTCGCTTGTGTATACGACTGTCGCGCCCGCGCACGTCTCATTTAACGGTTTTATTTAACGAGGTCATCCTTACGGTTTTACTATCACATTTTCTTCAGTTCGGTCGCGCAGCAAAATCCCTATCTCCTCCAAGCCTGCCGTAAGGAACTTCGTTCCAAAAAGAAACTATGTTATGCCTAATATCCCTCATGTTAACAGAACCTATTAGTAATTCAAAGCAAGCGTTAACCGAAAATTAGAATTACACAATTAATATCAATTGCGGTGAAAGATACCTATTGTATAAGGTGAAACCGTGTTATGTTCAGAATTACAGGTGTTTTGTGAATATACCGCCGTATTGGGGGAATATATTACACTCGGATGTGTTAACATAACCTGCTACGTTCGTTAGCAATTCTGAACAAGTGTCGCATACGAGAGCAAACGAAATAAGATTTACTCACACGTCGCGTGACAATATTCACGTCAGTTTTGGAGAACGAGACTGGTATAACAAGAAACTGTGTTATGGGCATGATGCACGAATGTTGTCAAATATATCGCTGTATTAATTCTTTTGTGCTGGTCTGGGGGCAAAGGAAAAACTTATAATGTACCAGCTAATTCTTTTCGTAAAATCCGATCTAGGGAATGGGCGAACATGCGTTTCACGTTAAGGGGCTATCTGAATTTTCCAGTGCTGCCCCCTATATATATATAAATAAATACAAACTAACGCTGATTGAGCTAGCCCCAAAGTAAGCTCGAGACTTGTGATATGGGATACTAACTCAACTATACTATATTTTCTAACATATACATATATAAATAAACATCCAAAACCCAGGACAATTTAAAAAAGACCATTTATTTATTTGAAATAAATCAATTGAAATGAAACGGAGATATCATTAAAATTTTTGTCTTGATCACCCTTCAAACTATTTTATAATAATAATAATATAAACTCTCTCGCTAGATGGCTGGATCAAGGGTCAGATACAGAAGGCAGTACTCCTGGACACGGCCGGCCCTAACCGCCGGTAGCTTGGGCCTTAAAGCCCCGCTGCCAGTGGGCAGCTAGATAAGGTTTTTTTATAAAGTATGTTTATTTGTAGATGTTTTTATATTTTACTTTTTATAGATATTGTATAAAAAAATCTAATCTTAGAATATTTAAAATAAATAAAGAGAATAATAATAATAAATTCTTTATTTCAGACCATGAACTACTGTTTACAGTTTAAAGTAAGAACGTGAAGCTTTGCTACACACATTTGCAAACTAGCTATCATCAATCTATTTTTCCATCTTCTCGCCAGCCATCTCGCATAAAGTGACCTTTGAGACCTGGGCTCTGTCTACTTAAAGCCGCTATACCAGGGATAGTATGTATTAGTACTACAGGAATATCTCGTATGTTAATATAACTCGCGCGTTAATTAGCATTTCCGAACTTTGTATACGAGAGCCAACGAAATATGATTTACATACGTCTCAACCATGACACAATTCATGCCAATTTTTTTTTTTTATTTTATACTGATATTCTTCTATACCAGTCTTTCCCAAAGTGGGCGATAACGCCCCCTTGTGGGCGCTGGAGGCTTTAAGGGGGTAGCGGGCCCAGAATAAAGTTGGGGGCGCTGATGTGATTTAAGCAATGAGTGATTTATAACTTCAGCTATTTCATATTTTAAAATTAACTGAAATTAAAATCCTGTTACAACACAACATCCATTTATTAGTTCATATTTATATCCTTTTTATTGTACAAATATAAACTAAAAATGTAATTAATATTTATTATTTTAATGCGTTCACAACGCTATTTATATCGTTAAAGGAATCAAACACTGAAAAAATTTCGTGTTTTAAAGTTTCGCAGGTGAGGTCCCCACTTCCGATACTCTTTATTATTGTAAAATTGTATTATTTTTGCTATTTTTTTATTTAAAATTAACAATGTTGATTATTGTTATTTTTTTATAAAAGATACTCTAATGTACTGGTGTATGTATTATTATTGCTCTCTCTTGTAAAAAAGTCTAGTTTAGAATATAGGTTGAACTAAACTACAGGCAAGACAAATATGTGGTTCAGGTTTTTATAGTGAAAAAAATGGGGGGCGCTACAAAATAACTGACTTTTTAAAGTGGGCGTTTGACAAAATAAGTTTGGGAACCTCTGTTCTATAGTGTAATACTCTAACTGCGCCAACTCCCACATCTTTTATAGTCTTCTTTACCCAAAGGTTGACTGGAAGAAACCGCTTTAGTGATAAGCCCGCCTTTGTACGGTTTGTACCTCATCGTCAATTTATTCAAGAACTTTGTTCTTGTCGGTGGAGTATTCTCCGTTCCTCCCGATCTTCAGCTAAATGCTTGGCCTCCCTGTACGACACGACTTCTGCCTTTTCCTTTACATCATTCATGAACATCCTTCTTGGCCTTCTCTTTTCTCTTCTCGACTCTATCTTTTCTTTCATGATGTTTCTGTTGCTCTTTGTACCTACTATATTTCAAATGTACTTGAGATTATTGTAATACTTAGTTGATGAAATAAAGAAATTTTATCTTATCCTATCTTATCAATTTGTTCTACTTGAACTCATCGAGACTGATTATGTTTAGAATGGCTGGTATTTTATTTAAATATACTGCCGAGTTACATTAATTTCCCGGATATTAAAATAATCCGTTAGCTCATTGACAATTCCAAACAGGATAGGTGCTATGTATGTTGTGCTAAGATTAATTCTTCAAGATTTATTTATTACATGCAAATATTTCGCAGAATACCGCTGTATCACAAAATCACCAATTCATTAGCAATTCAGAACAAGCATTTTCAGAGCAAACAAAACAAGGTTTACCCACACGTCGACGTGACGCAATTGATTCACTTACGATACTAGGGTGTTTACTCCAAAAGCGGTACGCAAGACGGACGTTACTGCGTATCCGCGTTTCCGTGTCAAGTAACGTTGAGCTCTAACGTATGATGATATAGTCTAATTTGGTTTGACATATCAATAGGAGTCACTATCGTACGACTAACGTATTATTTTATGGAGTAACCCCTCAGGATTTGAGCTTATAAAATCTTCCAAGTATTTATGTATTTTTTTGGAACGAAGTTCCTTTTCGGAAGGTACGGATATAGTGGATGTGGCTAGGCGAAAAAAAGTGTAAGATTTCTCCTTCTATCTTCATTCTAATGTGTCCTACGACACTCACGTATTTTTTTTAAAATACGGCTTGTACGTAGCTTCTGTAAGATTATACAGCGTGTCCTATCGTCGGTGTTGGAGCTTTTAGTGGTATGATATACAATACAATACAATACCCTTTATTGCACAAAATAAATAAATCAGGTCATAATTATCTTAAAAACTAGGAAATGCGCAAAAGGCGGCCTTATCGCTAAGCAATTTCTTCCAGGTAACCTCGTTATATAGAAAATAGTAATGGGAAATTAGGTAGTGCGGGGCGGTCAATATAAACATACTTAAATACAATATTAAAAATAAACATACATATACATCTTACATGTACGAGATGAAGAGAAATGGAAACAAGGGAAAGATATTTATTTACCTTTCATAAGGATAGAAAATAAGATTTCACTTGGGATTTGAAGCTGGCTAACGTTTCGACGCGTCGGATAGTAAGTGGTAGTGAGTTCCATAGGCGTACGGCTCGAACAGAGAAAGAACGTGAGAAAAAGTCAGTGGAGTGAAAAGGAATTCTTAAAGAAAGATTTTCAGAACTGCGTAGAAGACGAACTTGAGACTCACTGAAGAATGTAAATAATTCTCGTAAATAGTTAGGGGAGGTAGGATTAAAAAGAATTGTGTACAACATAGACAGGATGTGCCAATCTCGGCAACGTCGGATCGGAAGCCACTTGAGTTCATTACGAAAATGAGAAACATGGTCATATTTACGAAGGCCATATATCTGTCTTTCCCAAAGTGGGCGATAACGCCCCCTTGTGGGCGCTGGAGGCTTTAAGGGTAACGGGCCCAGAATAAAGTTGGGGGGCGCTGATGTGATTTAAGCAATGAGTGATTTATAACTTCAGCTATTTCATATTTTAAATTTCACTGAAATTAAAGTCCTCTTACTACACAACATCCATTTATTAGTTCATATTTATATCCTTTTTTATTGTACAAATATAAACTAAAAATGTAATTAATATTTATTATTTCACAACGCTATTTATATCGTTAAAGGAATCAAACACTGAAAAAAATTCGTGTTTTAAATGTTGTTGATTATTGTTATTTTTTTATAAAAGATACTCTAATGTACTGGTGTATGTATTATTATTGCTCTCTCTTGTAAAAAAGTCTAGTTTAGAATATAGGTTGAATTAAACTACAGGCAAGACAAATATGTGATTCAGGTTTTTATGGTGAAAAAAATGGGGGGCGCTACAAAATAACTGATTTTTTAAAGTGGGCGTTTGACAAAATAAGTTTGGGAACCTCTGCCATATATGTATTGAATAAACATGTTTTGGAGACGCTCAAGCTTATCAAGTTGCTCCTCAGTAGGCCCGGGATAACAAGTATCAGCATAGTCTAGGATGGGAAAAAGAAGGGTGTGTGCGAGCGTAATTTTGGTATCCATTGGAAGGAACTTCCCAAGCCTCCGCAAGGCTGCAAAAGAGGCAAAGATCTTTCTACTAACTTCAGCAACTTGCGGTGACCAAGAGAGATTTTTAGCACAGCTACTGAAGTTAATAATCGTTCCGTTAAATAGCACTGGCGGAAGCTGATCAAAATCAATCCTAGTCAATAACCCTAAACTACCCACTTTTTATCGGCATTTTTTATCTTTATATACGGCATTTTTTATCGGCAAATCACTCTTCATACCTAATTAATATCGTTCTTAAAAAAATAAGACCATTTAAAACTTTACGTAGCTACATTTTCTAAAATAAGTACTTGTTAAACAAAAAAAAACAGTATAAACTACTTATAATGAGTGATTTGTCAATAAAAATAGCCGTTTATCATACCACTAAATGCTGGGACACCGATGACGGGACACACTACATTCTCGTACTTTTATCTTGATCGAATGATGTAGCAACCTAATATTTCATGTCATCTTCTCCGCAGAAAAATAAACATTATCAAGACAGAACTTGCGGCGTCGACGGGTAATACATCAAACTAGACATCCCTATTGGAGAGCCCTTCGATCCCGCCGCACAACGGGTTCACAGAGTAGATATTGTGTAGCCTATATGTATATGGTTTTTTTCGAGTACTACATAAATTGTTACAATTCAATCGGATCAATTCAATCGTGATCGAATTAGAAATGAGGAAATTCGTAGAAGAACGAAAGTCACTGACACAGCCCAGCCGATTAGCTCGTTGAAGTAGCAGTGGGCGGGACAGATAGCGCGATGAACCGATGGCCGATGGTGCAAAAAGGTTCTCGAATGGCGACTGCGTACTGGCAAGCGAAGCGTAGGACACCCGCCACAAGATGGTCAGACGACCTAACCAAGGTCGCTGGAAAGCGCTGGATGCAGGCCGCTCTTGGTCGATCAGTTCGTAATTCCTTGGGTGAGGCCTATATTCAGCAGTGGACGTTATGCGGCTGAAATTATGATGATAATGAATCAGACCAGGCCGTCGGGTGACCGTTTCGGCACGCTATTGGCTGCTTCCACTTGCTAAGTTTTGTTTTGATGGTGGTACTGATCACTTTTTCCATTAGCTGAAAAACTAAAAAAAAGACTTATTGTACACATACATTACATTTACAGGAAACCAATTCCAACATGGATTAAAAAAAAATTAACTAAATACAGTAAAAAATACAAAAATCTGATTGCATGACAGACTTGTTCAGCCAGGAAAAGGACGCCATCCAATGGATGCAGAATGTGAAGGTTTTAGTTTGATCTGTAGAACAATTTAATTATATATAATATCAGTCACACGATTAAATAATGCTGTAATAATGAGAAAGTGAATTTTCAACTTTCTTCTTTAAATAAATGCAATGCTGTTAGTGTTACGAATAAGGTGGTAAACTAAAGGGCAGAAAAAAGCTCTTCTTATTTATATAAAATGATGCGTTCTCTGCTAAGACCTATAAAAGATAGATGCTGTATTCTTTGTGCATGGAGCGTGTAATGCTTAGCGTCAGATTGCATGACCGCATTCCTAACACCGTGATCCGACAACAAACCAAAGTACGGGATATCGGAAAAACGGTTATGAACCTTAAATGGAACTGGGCAGGTCACCTGGCACGCCGGAGTGATGACTCGTGGAGTAAGGCACTAACAGAATGATGTTCTAGGAAGAGTCTAAAGAAGCGTCGGACGTCCTGTAATGAGATGGGTTGACGATATAGTCAAGGTCGCAGGTCGCACCTGGATGAGAGAAGCACAGGACCGGGATGAGTGTAGTAGACGAAGGGAGGCCTATGCTAAGCAGTGGGCGGAAGAAGGACTGACATGAAGATAATGTACTCTAAGTTGATTGTACTCTGTGCTATATCTACTTTCTGTGACAAGGCGCCGCTAAATGCGCTCACAGCTCCGACACACAGAATGTTGCATTTCGGTCATATTCTCTGGTATTGAAAGAACATGGCACACGTATGACTACTCGTGAATACGGCATTTTGTAATGCATTTTAAAAATAAACTATCGATTCCTTCCTGGTGATTTTCTATTGAAATCGGCCCAGTACTATGTTTTTCATGTAACTGGCCAACACTATTGTCACAAATTTTTCAGGCTACCTGAAGGCATGTGATATAGCTTGTCGACTACTATACAACGATGACAGCCGTGACCAAAGGCTTATACGTGCCTTCCAAAGCACGGAAAGTCTCGATGGGCACGCCGGGGCGCCCAGATGACGCCATTGAAACAACCCCCTCAGAAACGAAGGGCTGGGAAATTAATCTCTTATAACGTACTACCTACCTATGTTCTGAGTTTATGTATTACAGATAGCCGGAGTTCATCAAGTAATAAGTAGTTATGGATTATAACTAGAATGAAAGTATTTACAAGCCTATTTTCTTATGAATTAAAAAATACTAAAAATTACTCGAAGATTTCAATATTTATTATTATTTTTGGTACAGGTACATGCAGGGCAAACGTATTACGCATACTTACCTTCTTTTATGGCAAAACAAAAACAGAAATAAAAACCACGCAAAAGCATTTAATAAGCCTATTTTATGAAGATGATTACAGGGCTCTATTGAAAACAGATACTCTCAGATACTGACACACAAAAAATAACTACAGAAATATCGTTCACATTATTTCGTTCCTAACTCATCCGGAATTGTACTTTATTCTATATAAAAAAGAAAAAATATTTATTTGAAAAATTATTATATTAGGTTGGAGAAAAAGTCTTTTCGCATATAGTATGTATGAACTTGTAATAAAACCACTTTGGCTATACTATTTGTACCTGGCTGGTTTTGGTATCATTTAAAAGTTTAAATTTTAAAAAAGATAATTCCATATTCAAATTAGGAAAATGCGTGATTTTCATTTGTTTTTCTTATCGTCAAGATGAGTGAATCTAATGAAGAAATTAGATACATTTTAAAATTTTACTGCCAAAAAGGTAAAAATGCAACGCAAGCCGCGTTTGCGATGTTTATGGACCTAGTGCAGTGTCTGTGAGAGTAGCACAAATTTGGTTTAAGCGTTTTCAATACGGATATTTTGATGTCAAATATGCACGTCGCTCTGGTCGCCCTGTTACGGATAAAATGGATGCTATTTTTGAAAAAGTGGAGCAAGATCGGCATATCAGTAGTTACGACGTAGCTGAAGAACTGGGAATCGACCACAAAAAAGTTTTGGCGCATTTGAAAAAAAATTGGTACACAAAAAAGCTCGATATTTAGGTACCTTACGAGCTCTCTGAAAGAAACCTAATGAACCGTGTACTCATTTGTGATTCTTTATTACGACGTAATAAGGCCGAACCATTTTTGAAGAAATTGATAACTGGTGATGAAAAGTGCATCACGTATGACAAGAACGTGCGAAAAAGGTCATGGTCAAAGGCCGGTCAGGCTTCACAGACTGTGGCGAAACCCGGGTTAACTCGCAACAAGGTGATGCTGTGTGTGTGGTGGGATTGGAAGGGCATTATTCATTATGAGCTGTTACCACCAGGCAGGACCATCGATCACCGATTCAGAACTCTACTGCGAACAACTGATAAGATTAAAGCAAGAAGTTGAGAGAAAGCGGCCGGAATTAATCAACAGAAGAAGTGTGGTTTCTCATCATGATAACGCTAGACCTCACACATCTTTAACCACTCAGCAAAAATTAAGAGAGTTTGGCTGGGAGGCGTTAATGCATCCGCCGTATAGTCCTGACCTGGCACCTTCAGATTTCCACATGTTTCGGTCTTTTCAGAATTCTTTAGGCAGAGTCAGGTTAACATCACGAGAGGACTGTTAAAACTACTTGACGCAGTTTTTTGATCAGAAGCCCCAAAATTTCTGTAGCAATGGGATCATGTCCCTACCTATAAGATGGCAAAAAGTTTTCGAACAAAATGGTACCTACAGACTTTAGTTAAATATAAATAAACTATATTAAAAAATGTTTTGAATTTTCATATAAAATGCGAAAAGACTTTTTCCCCAACCTATAAAGTATAACTTAATGAATGCTAAGACGCCTTGGAATTTTCTTTCTCAATTGAGTTCTTGACACTCCTAGACCGAAAGTGGATATTTTTTAGGTTTTCATTTATATCCGACCTTGGTTTCTATCTGTCCTTTTAATTTCTCATATTGTTTTATTTCACGTGTTCTTAACGTTATAAGACGTAAACAAATTATCTTTAGAGGTTTAAAAAAAGTCATAAAAATAAAAACGAAACAGAAATAAAACATCATTTATGAATTTATATAAACTACACGCTCATTTTTGAAATGTTTGCTAAATGTTTGACGTCTCCTTCGACTTTGTTCTATTTATCCAATATCACATCACACCTCGGTCCGAAGTAACAATACTATACGAGCGCGTAAAAATTTACACTCCACTAACCCTTATCAGGCTGTTACTCCGATTTTATCGACTCTTATTTCTTCTTATCGGCGGAAATGAAGCAAGCAACGCGTGTACAGGGATTTCAGTATAAAATATTATGATTACTCTTTATTTTGGCTTGGGTTTGTTGTCCGTCGGTGCGGTGAAGGTTAGCGTTGACGGAGATATAACCTTTGACTTGCAAATTAACGATAGGAAAGCGAAAGAGTCGTTTGTGGTGCATGCTGCGGGCGGCAGCGGAGAAATGAAGGCCAATAGTAACATAGATAGAAAAATCGTGGAAGTTGAGGGAAAGAGGGAAGGGAAGAGGAAAGTGGAAAAGAAGAGGAAGGGGGAAAGGAAGAGGAAGGGGGAAAGGAAGAGGAAGGTGGAAAGGAAAATGAAAGAGAAGAAAGCTAAGAGAGAAAGGTTGGTTTGGTTTCGAATTGAAGCAATGCGCTTAAGCTGAGCATAGAATAGTTAGTGTTTCCATACTCATACCCATATTTAAGCATAGGAAATTAACGATTACGCATGTTGATCAGCCCCAGTCAGAAGGCATGTGTCGTTAAAAATAAAACACCAGATACCCTACACTCTACACCAGATACCCAATTGACTTATTAGATCTAAAAAAACACAAATAGACAATAAAGAAAGTAATACACAAAGAAGAAATAACAAACATAGTTTTTTTATTGAACGCTTTAGCAGATCAAACGAGCTGTGGCTCAGTATAAAGTTTACTCAAACAAAATATGAGTTAAACACTGTTATTCTGCCACACCACTTGTAGGGTCTGACTTCTTCTTTTTTTTTTTCAAATGTGATACCTCTCTTACAGCGTTGTCCGAGGCCTCATAAAAGTCACAATTAGTGCAGCTGGTTAGTCACGATGGGCAGGAAAAGAGGAGTGACATAGTCTGGTCGCTATGACCACACTTGCACTGTGTTGCAGATTAATGTTATGCCTGCATCGGCCTAACTCAGTCCGAGGGCGGTTAAGGCTCTTCTGTGTGGACCAGGATCTGACTAATAGATATTTATTTATAAAAAGAATGTGGTGTCGTGGGACACCAGGTAGGAACGAAGTTCCTTCGGCTAATGTAGAATCGACACAATGTGTATACGACTGTCGCGCCTGCGCACGTCTCATTTAACGAGGTCATCCTTACGGTTTTACTATCACATTTTTTTCAGTTCGGTCGCGCAGTAAAATCCCCATCTCCTCCAAGCCTGCCGTAAGGAACTTCGTTCCAAAATATAATATGATAAAGTTGAATGCAATAGAGTTTGATATCGAAAATTTTAATAAATTTTGTCTGAAGTTGGGGAGTGACTGCAGCAGAGGTCGTGGAGTGCGTGTACCAGTACCCGGAGACGTCGCAGGTGGAGGCCCTACTCAGCAACATGATGAATCAGCTGGCCAAGGTACGGTGTTATTATTACAATATGAAAATTACCTCATATAAATTACTTCAGCTATATGTGAAGCTAAAGTATTGTAGCGTTAGACGAAATAGTTAACCCCTTAACTTTAAGTAGAGAACCAGTGTCCATTTAGGGATACCTGATTTTTTCAGGGTCCAGTACTGCCCCCATTTGAAATAAATTATTTGAAAGGAACGAAAAAAAAAGGAAAAGGAGAAATGATTTAAAATGTTGTCTTGATCAAACCCTAGATAACCCTATTTTATGAACTACACGTGAAGTTTTTCTTCGCACATATGCGAAAAACGGCCACTTTTGGCAAATGTGCGTGCAAATGGGGGCATCACTGGACTCCAAAAAATTCATGATTCCCCTCAAATCAAACTGAAAAGAGGTGCACATACGTGCTTGTCAAAACTATGAGTACCTGTAATTCAAAAGTATTTTATATAAATATGCATAGAAAGCACTCCTTCCCCAAGGTCATTTTCTACCAACGTTTCCTACTAAAAATACATGGATTGCTTATTAAATTCAGAAACTATGATAGATATATAACAAGTTATTATAAATTAAAAGCAACTACTGAATGATGAAACATTGTTGACAATTTCGTGTTTAATTACTCAATTTAAGCAATTCACAGTGCACGGAACAAAGTCAAATTCAAAATCGTTGACTCAATAAACGAATTCCAAAGCGCCGGGAGCGTGAACCGGAACGTACTACAAACAAACCTGGCTAATTCCCGTCTCAATGGGCGCGCCGGGGCGCCCAGACGGCGTTTACATTTAAACAACCCCCACAGAAACGAAGAGCTGGGAAATAGATCTCTTTATAACGCACTTTACTTACAACCCTGACTTTAGCTATTCAAAGAGGAAAGTCAAAATACTGTTCGGCACGATATATCGCACTTTATATCTGGAAAAATGTTTCTTCGATATTCTTAATGCAAAAGAGTTCTTCGATGATGTACATGTATTATAATGAAAATATTTGTCATGCCTCCATGACTTCCCGTCCAAAACATAACTAAATGACTATCTGCATTCTCAAAGTCGGTCTCAATTACTGCGGTACACTTTTCCACCGTGCAGTATTATGTTCAAGACGAACAAATGTACTTGGCAGCAAGCCGAAAGACCAATGGCGTTCTTAGATGTCACACTCGCTTTTCTATTCGGTTGGCAGATGGATTCCGGGCGTTGCAATCGGGGACGTGCTAAGGTGAGAAAGATAGCTATTTGTGGGTAAAAAAAGAACAACATACCAAAAGCGGCCTATCCACGAAGTGCTCGATTCCAACAATTCTTCTTTTTCCAGCACAATGTATGAATTTCAGGTGTATATACGCGTCCAAGACTACGTGACCGGCGGCGGGCGACGCGGCACCGCCCGGTTCCGCGTTGTCAACTCCAGAAACTTTACGATATTTGACGAGAGCTACGCCAACATGACCGAGGAGTACAGGTAAAAGATTGAACCACAATTTCCTACTAGACCAAGTAGGTGAAGACATATACAACCAACATCGTATCTAACAAGTCGATTTGCCAGGCAAATTAAAGACACCCGACTTTCAAGCGTCCACCTTCAATAACTTCTGAATGGCTGAACCGATTTTAAGCAAAGACAAGACACACAGACAGACAAAGTGCTACTGATGTTGAGCGGCAAGCCTCGATGGGCATCATCGGTCTTGCAAAAGAACGAATTTTTAACTAGTAGTGATCGAGGAATACAAGTAACCTTATCTTACCACATAAGTAGTCTTATCTTGCTGAAAAGCATAGCCTGAAAACTAAATTATTCGTATTTTTATAGAGTTTTTAGGCATTTAAACCCTTACCTGTCACTGGGAGGAATTCCTCCCAGGTCAATTGTTTTATTATTTGCAACAGACGAAGAGTTAAGATGCAGTAATAAAGTACTTAAACCAAATAATGAAATAAGAAATGGAGAACAATACCACTCGGGCCGTAGTAGTACCGGCAACCTGTTATTTATACGACCGTGCTGAGCTACTGCGTGTTCAACCCCGCAAGTCGCCGGCTCAAGTCCACCTCACGTGGATTTTTTTCACCATTACAATTAATTATAAAAAAATTCTTGTTACTTGTTTACAGAGGCAAGAACCTTAGAAACACGTTAGTGAATGTCAAACTGTCAATAAGAGAATTTTTGTCCCAGAAAAATGTACAACAGCACGAACTGGTGGGTTCCGCGGACGAGCGACCCGTGTGACGTACAGCCCGAGCTGAAGAAAGTGTGGAGCCACCTGCTGGACTCATCCATCCAGATGCTGCGAAAGGCAGTATCCAAAAGCGTCGGCAATTACCTCGCAAGCAAGCCAGTTTCGACCCGTAAGCGGACAATGGTGGACAATCTGGTAGAGAAGGTGATCTTTTTTTCCTCTATAGCCCTTATACCAGTATACTGCTGGACTTAAAGCCAGTAACAGGAAAATTTGTCTTTCATCAACATACTGGGTGGGTTGGTAATCAAAGTAGATAGCATAAAGTCTTTGCACAGGACGCTGCTACTCATCCTCTATTACCTATACCTCCCCTAGTCGCCTCGGCTCGAGGAGTCTACCGCTCAAGTGGTGACAAGATGTATCCTACTGCTGTCGCCACGGCACTGCACCTATTTATCTAAAGAGATCAATGTGTCGAAGTAATAGAAAAACATATCAAAACCATATAGATCAGCTAAGTTATCAATTACGGCGGCCTACAAGGGAACGTACTGTGACCACTAGTCTTTCTTCTATGCATTATATAATTTATATATTATTTTATAATTTAAAGGAGATGAGACGGGTGCGCGACGCGCAGCTGAACACCCTCTGCGAGGATTTCCAGCTCTGCTACAATGAACTGCTGGAGCACAACTACTCAAATACGAGTACTCCTAAACACCAATCACACATTACGTAATAAATTATTTACTAACACAGTTTTTTATTCCGAACCTCGGGCTTCGGATCAGCACAGCTAGTGACACTACCGGGATCACATGGTAAAGAGAAAGAATGCATTACCTTTTTTCTAGCCCATACCAATCCATGGAAATCGAAATAATCAAGTTTGGTACTCGTTACAAATGTATTGGTGATTATAGTCGATGGCGCAGAAGATCGAAATACATAATCAAAATTACATTCGATAAGATTTTCAACTCAATAAGAAGAAAAATATAACATTGCGAAGAAGCGAGAAAGAATTTCAAATCTCATCTTCATCATCTCAGCCGCATTACGTTCTGAACATAGGCCTCTCCTAAGGATTTCCAAAATGACCGATCTAGAGCGGCCTACATCCAACGCTTTTTAGCGAACTTGGTTAAGTCGTCTGACCACCTTATGGTTGGGTGTCCTACGCTTCGCTTGCCAGTACGTGGTCATCATTCGAGAACCTATGTTAGTGAAGTCCGCTCATGAAAGTGCTCACTGATCGAACCCGGTCGCTTTTAGTAATTCATTACTAACATAACTTGTAGGAGCACTATGCACTTGCAAATAGGGAAATTGACAATACTGCTCTTTAAGTTAAATAGATTTGAAAACTAACATAGAATAAGGACCATTGTTACTAACCCCTGGGCCTATGTTGCCTTAAATAAAGTTATTATTATCATTATTATTCACTTTATTTATTTTAAATATTCTTAGATTAGATTTTTTTATACAATATCTATAAAAAGTAAAATATAAAAAAATCTACAAAATATACATACTTTATAAAAAAACCTAATCTAGCTGCCCACTGGCAGCGGGGCTTTAAGGCCCAAGCTACCGGCGGTTAGGGCCGCAGAGAGAGAAACCTCCTGACAATGCGTGCTGTGTCCAGGAGTACTGCCTTCTGTATCTGACTCTTGATCCAGCCATCTAGCGAGAGAGTCTTGAGGTGTTGATCAAGACTCTTCGCTATAAGACCGTTCGCCGATACGACTATCGGGACAACGATCGTTGAATCAACATTCCACATGGCAGTCACCTCGTGGGCCAAGTCAAGGTACTTACTAAGCTTGTCCTTCTCGGCCTTCACGAGGTTCTCGTCATGCGGGATGGTGATGTCAACAAGCACTGTCTGGCGCATCAATCGATCTGTCAGCACGATATCAGGCTTATTGGCAACAATAGTCCTATCCGTGATGACAGATCGATCCCGATAGAGCGTGGCACGACCATTTTCGAGAACCGGCATCGGTGTGTACTTATAGTACGGTACCTCAGATTCTACAAGTCCGTATCGAAGAGCAAGCTGCTGGTGAATAATTCTGGTTACGAGGTTATGTCTGTGCAAGTATTCACCGTTAGCCAGATGAGAACAACCAGAGATTATATGCCTGATAGACTCCCCGGGACGTCGACATGCACGACAGACGTCAACCGTACCGTCCCTCAGGATATATCTCCGATAGTTGTTCGTCATCATGACTTCGTCTGCAATTGCACAGGCAAAACCTTCGGTGTATAAACAGGCAAAGCCAGTTCACCGACGCGAGCTGATCCACATCGGATCCTGTTAAGGCCCGATAGAATCGCCCGTGGAGCTCCTTGCTCTTCCATACGTTTATGCGATCCTCGGTACTTAACACCGTTGGTTTGCGCCAGTTCTCATTTGCCAAGGAGAGCGGCGTGAGGCCCTTGTCTACTGCCACAACATCACGATGCAACCCACACTCATTGTTAAGGAAATACTCCCTAAGGCTGCACACCTCGCGGTTGTGTAGAGTCTTGGCATTTAAGAAGCCTCGACCTCCACGCTTCCGCGGGATGTACAGTCTCATAACAGATGAGCGTGGGTGTAGCATACGATATGTTGTGAGCAGTAGGCGGACCTTTCTACTCAGAGCATCCAGCTCAGTCTGAGTCCACCTTAGTATGCCAAAGGAGTATATGAGTAGGGGCATCACCCAGGCGTTGAAGGCACGCGTCTTATTTCCTCCCGACAAAAGACTTTTAAGTACTTTTGTCAGTCGGATAAAGAAGCGCTCCTTCACCGTCTGTTTTATGTCCCCATCCATAATACCCAATGGCTGTGACATACCAAGGTATTTGTACGTTTCCGACTCCGAGAGAGTCTTGATGGTTATTGTCTCAGAAAGCTGTAAATTTGTAGAATTTACAACCTTCCCCCGCTGTACATGCATAACCGCACACTTATCTACACCAAACTCCATCTTGATGGCACTACTAAAAACTTCTGTAATTTTGAGTAGTTTCACCAAGTCAGCACGTTTTTGTGTAAATAGCTTTAGGTCATCCATGTACAGTAGGTGAGAAATAACTTCACCTTCTCTTCTGAGCCGGTAGCCCAGTCCTGAGTCCTTTAGCAAAGTGCTAAGAGGATTTATGGCTAGACAGAACAATAACGGACTCAAACTGTCACCCTGGAAAATGCCTCGCTCAATCCTTAAATAGTCTGACGGATCTGAGGGACTATTTCCACAACCTGGTTGACAAAGGACTGTGATCCACTGCCTCATACAAGTGCTCAGAAAGGATCTTAAAGTTGTATCAACTTTGTACAATTCCAATATCCTTTCCAGCCATGAATGAGGCACCGAATCATAGGCCTTCTTATAATCAATCTAAGCAGTAGAAAGAGCCGCCTTATTCCGTCGAACTTGTTGGCTAATGGTCATGTGGATGAGGAGGAGATCTTTAGTACCACGGGACCCAACCTTACATCCATTTTGAGTTGGGGCCAAAATTTTATTCGCAACAATGTGCTTATTAATTTTTGTTCCCAAAATGGATGTAAGGAGCTTGTATAATGTAGGCAAGCACGTGATGGATCTGTAGTTTTTCGGATCCATGGTACTACCTGACTTATAAAGCAGGAAGGTTATACCCGTTGTAAGAAACGTGGGAAGTGAACCAAGCTCTAGGCCGTGTTGAAATTGCTCCGCCAAGCGTTCGTGTGAGTTTCGAAACCATTTTATCCAAAAGTTGTGCAATCCATCCGACCCAGGAGATTTCCAGTTGTGTGCCGTACGAATTGCACAACTTACGTCATCGGGGCTGATAGTGACAGCCCCCATGGCTTCGATATCCTCACACTCACGCCTGACGACACTAATCCAATCGCCCTCCGTGTGTTCAACCGGCACCGACCAGATGCTACGCCAGAAATTAATAACAGCTGTGGCATCCGGTGATTGCCCGTCGGACACACGTTGGTCAGTTCCCTCCCATTTCCGGTATACCTTCTTTTGATCACTTTGGAAGAGGCGATTCTGCTGGAATCGATCCACACGCTCCCTGTAACGACGAATACGACCCGCCCACGCATAGACTTTCTGCTTCAAAAAGTCAATGCGCTCCGTGACACAAGACAAATAATCACGGGGTCTGATTCCAGTCCCCGCAAATGCTTGATTCACGAAGCGCATGACTCGGGGGCGGTTGTTGCCCCCTCTGAAACAGATTAGCTTTGCAATGAGAGTCCTGAATGTGTTGATACGTCGCTCAATCCGCATTTGCCATGCGGGTACACCACCGGCGGCCCGAGGTGCACGGTCAACTTTAGGGAATTTGACACGTGCAACCCGACACGCCGCGATGGCCCCGCAGTACAAAATTGAGTGAGTATCAACAAGGTCTTCGCTAGTCTCTAAGTACGAGACTAGCAAGTCATCCAGGGCTCCCATTAACGCCAGATTGCGTCTATTCGTAGGCAAGCGCGGTAATCGCGGTCTAAGGTTAGATGCGAATCGATATAGTGTAATCGCCTCATCCAAAGTCCTCCTCAATTGCTCATGGGCCTGGGTACTTACACTAATGTTCGCACAGTCATCTCTGTCGTCACTGGGATCATTCCGCAACAATGTTGTCGGCTGAGCTGATGGTGGTATCATAGCCGACGACAAGGCAGGTCGATCTCGGGACGTAGAGGGGACTGAGTGAGCAGGGCGTGACTTCAGGCGTAACCGATCAAGCACAGAGTCATCCAGTCGTTTGGAACGCTGGATAACCCGTACTTGATCCGATAATCGTTGGGCAGAGACGGTGATAGATGGTTCAAGCGCCTGAAACAGAGACAGCATCCGACCACGATACGCAGTCATGTTAGTTCTTTTATTATTATTATTATTATGTTAGAACCTGGGCTATGTCAGTGACTTTTGTTTCCCTACAAATTTCTTCATTTCTGATTCGTTCACGTAGAGAAACACCAAGCACCACGTAGAGCAACCTTGCCATAGCGTGTTGAACGACCTTGAGCCTTCTTAAGACCCATAGTAAGGGACCACATTTCGGAGCGATAAGACATAACTGGTAACACACATTGATTGTTGATTTAAAGTCTTGAGACATAGAGGTATTTTAGGCGAGAAGACAGTCCGTTTGGAGCGGGACCGAAACACCTTTGGATAATTTCAAATTTACAATTAATTAATTAATTAACAATCTTCATAAGTAATCTACTTTATCATAGCATACGCCTTTATGCAGTTGCAGTCAGGTTAAATGAAGCAAATAATTAGCATAAACCAATTAACAATATTTTAGTGACTCCCAATTTCACTGCAACGTCAGCAATGTTTACAATACAATGTGGATAAAAATGTTTAAATGGATTTTTAAAAAGTATGTTATACGTATTTTTTTCTTTTCTCTTATTAGCAAAATCATGACGAAGATACAGCGCTTTTAAATTTCGCGTGACGTCACGATCAGCTACAATTTTAAACCAAAGGTTACGTAAATCTCCCTCACTCTGAAACTTTGAAGCGCTGTGTCTTTGTAAATATTTACTACTTTGCTAAACGAAAAAATATGGATCCTTTTATTTTGGATAACCTAGTTGACTAAATAAAATAATATATTTTTCATCTTATCTACTCAATAAACGATGTTTTCATCCCAAATCATTTGGAGCTAAAGTTACTGGTTATTTATTATCTCGGGACTAAAAGGTGAAAAAGAAAATCTCTAGGGATTAAAACCAATTTGCAAACTGAACACGAGTGTAATCTATGTAGAATCAAAAATAATGTTGGATGTCCAAAAAAAAAGAGACTTTTGTTTTAAAATAGAAAATAATAGACACAGACGTCGTTATTTTTTAAATTTGGGATACATATGGTCGTCAACATGGATGAATGTAGGTAAACATTTTTATGTTCTTCGCTTCGGAAAAAGAAATAAGTATAATTAAAAAAGCGCAATTTTTCTATTTGATTCGAGTAATTACAGACTTTTTAGGTTATTTGTATTAACATGTAATTATTTGGTTGAAAGTGAATACTTTTTCGTAAGTTTAAACCGATAGTGAATTGGTATCAAGTTTACTTATAAAAATATATGAAGGACCACGCAAACACAGTTATGAGTGAACATTTTATCGTAAGTTGGTGGTCTTCGAAAAATTATTTATTGGTATTTATCGTATGAAAACGACACTAAAGATTAGTATGAAATTGTCGGTTGAAGTCTGATTAAGTATTGTAGGTTTTCTACTGCTCTTTATATTTTGTTTTGTTCATGGATGGAGATGAAAAGTAGAGTGTGCTACTCGGATACGGTAATATTTTTATTTTGGGCGATATACATGAATTCCTCGCTTCCCCACCCACCCAGTATTCCACCGTAGAATCCTTCATTTCGCTCTAAATTCAAAGTAGCGCCCTCGCTTTCAAAATACCTTATCCCCTTGTAGCACAATCTACTATTTAATCCAGTCACATCTCTATTATACTAGATTAAATTCTGTATGATGGGCAGTAAGCAAATATTCTATAAACTGTCAATAGTAGTTAATCCAGTTGTAAAAGCGGGTAGAATGAAGCAAATAAGATGAATAGTGGAATTTCCAAATCTTTACAATGTTGTGTTGAACACGCGGCGGATAACGAGCACATTCCGCGGCGGCGCGTTCCCGTGATGAGCCCAATTAGCAATTATTTACACAACTCCCAATTCCACTGCGACAACAACCAACACCAATTACGGTGAAATTTTAAATTCTATTTTATAGGAAACGAATACAACTATGTAATATATGCAGAAAATATAATAACTACATGTTAGTAACTTTTTGCTGAGAGTTTCTTGAAAATTTTCGGCCGAAGCGATTGAAATTAGTCTAGGTTACCTAGTCTAGGTGTGAGTGTTCTACTATATTTTGTTTTGTTCATGGATGGAGATAAAAAGAAATGTGGTGTCGTGGGACACCAGGTAGGAACGAAGTTCAAAAGTTCTTGTGTATACGACTGTCGCGCCTGCGCACGTCTCATTTAACGAGGTCATCCTTACGGTTTTACTATCACATTTTTTTCAGTTCGGTCGCGCAGCAAAATCCCTATCTCCTCCAAGCCTGCCGTAAGGAACTTCGTTCCAAAAAGTAGAGTGTGCTACTCGGGTACGGTAATATTTTTATCTCGGGCGATATATATGAATCCCTCGCTTTACTCAGGATTCCACCGTAGAATTCCACCTAGTCTAGGTTACCTAGACTAATTGCTTTGGCTTCTAAGTATATACTCGTAAGTTCACCGATAACTCGAGTGGAATCTTTGATAGGAACAAAATTAAATACCGCGTATAATGAGATGAAATCATTTAAAGGGTTGCCGTGGTATGGGGTCTAGACGGTATGACATACACTATTCATAAATCCTAGGACTTTGCCTTACTACGAAACTGTCGGACCATCTACACTCTTCATACACGGCCTTCAATTCTTACTATTTATTCGCTGTGACAATAAGTACTTAAATTACATGTTATTTTAATTTAAGCAATCTTGTTAAATCAACACAGATTCATTGGGATTTAAATGATGAAACCCGAGTACGAAACCATTTTAAAGCATTGACAGCAATCTCGTTAGTGCTGCAAAGCACTCTGATCGAAATGGCCGCTCGAACTGAATAAATGATTTGTTTAAATCCGTTGCATTAAAACCATTTTTAAATTTTCATTAACAGCGAAAATGGCCTAGATAAGTTTTAATGGATTTAGTTCGAATGCCCTAACAATATTTTTGAAGTGAAAACTTTTTTAGCGGCGTTGCACACTTTTTTGTTATGGGTAAAAAATGTTAAACTCGCGTCAGGGCGCCAGGGCGTCAGGCAGGACATGTGACCCTGATCGAAAGTTCGTAAGACGGATAAAGAGTAGACAGCCGGCGCGGCGTAAGAGAGGAAGTATCCTCTCTTTCTACGGCGCGGCGAAAATGTATGCAGGCGCCTGCTGTCTCGTTTAGGAAGCGCAGGGCGCTTGCGCGAATGTTCGTGTGTGTTTATTGTTACAGCGCGCGTGCCACGCGCATCCATGGATGGTGACAGTGACAGCTGATGGCTCGACCGTCTGTGTAGTGGCCACACTGCTGTGTATTTGTAAAATTCGTGTATATAAAGTGTTTAATTAATGTAATATAAATTGTCATGTTTGTGTACGATAGCGGAATAAATAAATATTGTCTTCTACCACATAAATAATAGTACTTTTATACTGATAATTAAAGCAATTCGTGCAAAATTATTCCCTAACCATTCCAAAATATCAAAAATGCACAACGTTAATATTCAACCCGTCGTATTTTTACTTGTACGGTAAGCCTCAAAAGTGGAGTCTCAATTTCCCATACAATTAGTATGAGAAATTAGGACTCCACTTCTGAGACGTACCGTACGTTCCTTCTATGGCCTTTATAACAATAGTAAATACAAAAGCTGACGACTTTTTCGTCACTATTGAACACATATTGAATACGATTCTAAAAACCACAGAATATACTTACAATTATAATATAAAACCTCATATATGAGATATCCTTGGATAGTGTGGACACGTTATCGCCTTCGCACCTGTCCCCACTTTCGCACACGGTGGTGTGGCTGCGCTTGCTGCAGAGTTAGAAAAAATTCGAAAATACACGGGTCTGGCAGCCAATCATATTTTCTTACCATTTGCGGTGGAAACGATGGGTCCTTGGGGCCCGGAGGCTAATTTTTTCTTGAAAGACATCACGAAGCGTCTTATCGAGGCAACGGGAGACCTCAGAGCTGGCAGCTATTTCGCTCAGCCGATAAGTCTCACGATTCAGCGAGGGAACACTGCCAGTATACTGGGCACGTTGCCTCGATGTCAAGCGTTGGGAGAATTTTTACATACAAATTTGACGTTGGTATTATTTTAATTTGTTTCATATTTAATAGTTAAATAAATTACAGCGTACAATTAATGTTTAACCTTAATTAACAATACTCATTTCAGGCCGGCCTTATTCATGTTTATTTTGATCAGACTATGTGCTGCACGACTTTCAAAATTCAATAATATTACGACATTGTATCTCCAACATTGGTCGGAAAATAATCATACCGTTATTCCGTGTACTTTCTACATATATGAAGAGCCGTGTTGCCGCGGTAATGAGCCCCAATTAGCGATACATGCGTGTTTGTGAGTCAATAATTTTATACTCTGTGTCCGCACAGATGTTGTAATCTCGCAATATTGTATCTTCACATGGGCACTTTTATTGCAAAGTAACTTTTAGATTTACGTTACCTATACAATGTGTATTTTTTACACCTGATTAAACGAAATGTGCGGATATTAGATAAAATATAATGGACAAAAAACGAACAAAAAATCGTTTTGTTAATTATTTTAAAAAATCCTGGGACTTTAATTTTTTCGTCAATTATTTTTAACTAATTTCCTGTTTGGTATTGTTAGTTAATTATTTTTTACTTTCTTAGCTTCTTAAACTTTGTAGTTTTCAAATGAAACATTTTTCAAGAAAATACGCCGTTTACTTAAAAAGAAAAAAAAAATCGAAACCCTTTAGAAAAAAGAAATTAAAGTGTTAATAACCATTTTTTTATTATTTCGTCTAATATTCGCAGATTTTGTTTGATCAAGTATAAAAAATACCTATTGTATAATTGTTGCAAAAAACTAAATGCAGCCAGAATGAACAGGAAATGCAAGGTTTAGTTGAGACTTCAGACAGTAAGTAAAGAAAAAAGAATTGTCATTATAATTACAATGTTTTCCAATTCTTGCATTAACCTGGAAATGTTATCAGTTCATTGTATTGCCAAGTTTTTAAATAGTCTCCCATTTCATGCAATGTTAATAAAACTTTGGAATTCAGTGGATATGCGCCATTTAAGTAGCTGGCGCCTTGTCAAGCCGACTTGGCGAAAAGTCGGCCTCCAATTCCTTTTTCTACGGGAACCTAGCTAATTAAGGGGAGGGAATTCACTGAAGGGTAACGAAGTGGAACGCTCCCGAGTCCTATTTAGTTTGATACATATATCTCAACTGTATTTCAACGTCAACTGAATTATAAAATCGAGTCACACTCATATAAGTCAAATTTTTTTAACTCTTTGTTATAGGATTTGTATTTACTATTGTTATAACGGCCATAGAAGGTACAAGTTGTTAAAACGCCTGATGGAATTTGAATAGCACTTACGCACATCTACGTGTCTTTGCTAATTTTAATGTGTCATAAAGGTTCTGCTAATACAAGCACATATAAAGAGCATCTCCAATTTTTAATTTCTAAAATCCCAGTTTAATTAATAATACACCTATACACAAGTAAAACATTATTTTTAGAACTCTCTACAGAATCTTCGCGGAAAAATCTATAAGTGCTAAGTAGTTATCTTGTGTTATGAATGTCGTCTACAACAGATAAAAAGGTTGGTTGACGCCTTTAGGACTGACCGAATCTCATAATTTTGACGAACAACTTTAGTCCACCTCATTTTGAACGAGATTAATCTTTAGACCACTTCCTATTATGATGATATGCGATTAAGACAATTTGTGTTTTAGACGAGTTGCTACATAGACTATTTGCGTTGAAGACCATTCGAGAAATAATGTGTCAATCTTCAGAAACTGCCAATGGAGTAATTTTGATACGAAACCCAAAAACAGATTCAACGAAAGAGTTAGTCTCGAATAAGGTAGTTACTTTAGCTTTTAACATTTTTAAATCATTGTGCAAAATATTCCTTATGTTTACATATTGAAGTTCGCTGTGTTAGCGAGCTGGCGAGCATCGAACACTATCCATTTTCCTCGTTTTTGAGAACCATTATGCTAATGCAGCTCTCGGTGCGCCAGCAGTTTTCTTACATTCTTGCAGATTCCTTTTTCTTAGCGATTTGCTTTTACGTAATGAACGCTGCAGAAGAAGGGTTAATTTTGCTTATAAATAAAAACATACATAGAGCTATTCAGCCTGTTGCGGGCTCTTACTGCTGACACGAAGCCACCTGCACTGTGCAGTCATCCTGGGAACCTCTTTGAACGCCAAAGCGAGTCGAGAGTTCTGGGAACCACACGTCCATGTCTGGTGACTCCTCGCTGATCAATCGCTGATCATTAGAAGTAAGTCATGATCAATCAATGATTGCTAGTTATAAGTTTCCTGTATTATTCGCATTTTTTAAAAACCTCCGCTGGAAAAATATTTTGTTCAATTTTATTGTTTTGCTCTTGGATGTTTATTATTTTCTCAAAGACGAAGGAAGAAATACAGTGAAGAATTCAATGCGTAATTGTTCAGTAAGTTTCTTATTTTGAATTTAGTATTCTATATAATTATATATCTATCTTCTGTGCTGTTACGAAATTTGATTAATATCTTTCATCGCAATAGGCGTTCCGAAACGATAACTTCCTGTTTATTGGAGTAAGATTGATAGCACTGTTCGCGCACCAACAGCTTTAGGAGCTTTCGGGAACTTTTATTAGCGGAACTTGGACGTCGACAAGGCGAGATATGAGAATTCAGACTAACTTTATAAATAAAAATATATAAGAACAAATCACACAGATTGAGCTAACCCCAAAGTAAGTTTGAGACTTGTGTAATGGGATACTAACCCCACGATACTATATTTTATTTCAAAATAGGATAACAGGCCAAGTGCGAGTTGAATTTGCGTGGTGATAGTTTCATACAATGCCAAAGATTTCTGTAAGTGAACGTATTACATATATTAAGTTTATCACTTTATTGGCTGTGACAGACGGACGGTCAGACAGACTCACGAGTCATTCTATAATGGTCCCATTTTTTATTTTTTGTACAGAACCCTAAAAACAACCAGGACCCAGATCAATCCTAAAAAAGATCATTTTCCATCTTGATCTGAACGAGGATCGAACCCGGGAGCTCCGGCGTGACAACGTGACATGATGGCCACTAAACCACAGAGGCCGACGAACTCTTATCTTATCTATTGTACTTTTGGCAACAACTTCCACGCAGCCTTCCGCTCCTTTCATGAACTTTTAGCGGAACTAGCATGACGAGACATATATGAGCAACTCTCATCTATCAATCAACTTATCATTAATAGCATTGTACTTACACCAACAGTTGCCGAGCAGCTTTCCGGAGCTTTCACGAACTTTCATGAGCACAAGATGGACGACGAGATATGATAATTCTGACCAACTCTCTTATTTTATAACAAATATAGTATCGTTGAGTTAGTATCCCATAACACAAGTCTCGAACTTACTTTGGGGTTAGCTCAATCAGTGTTATTTGTCCCTGTATATTTATTTATTTAACTTTATCGTATAATTTAGAACCATTGTGTTCGCATCAACAGATCCGAAGAGTCCCAAGAATTCGTTTTATTTTTTATTAGGACGTTGCCCAATAATAAGATAGCAAGGTTAGTTTTTATTGAATAAGCGAGCGATATTTCTTCGAATCTACTTGAACAATCTGGCGTTTGTATGTATGTTTTTATTTATTTAATATTTTCTTAATTTATTGCACTTAGAATCTTAAGATTATATAGTACAAAGGTACAACTTAATGCTAAGCATTGTCTAGCAGTTCACCTTTGGGACGTAGCAGAAAAAATGGTAGATGGGGTGCAAACTTAATTAGATAAGTTTTATTTTTTATATTATAGTGCGGCAAACGAACAAGCGGGCCACCTGATGGTAAGTGATCACCGCTGCCCATGGACAACTGCAACACCAGGGGTGTAACAGAAGCGTTGCCGGCCTTGCAGGAAGATAAAGACTGGTTTTTTGAAGGTTTCAAGTCGTATCGGTCCGGTAACACTGCTGCAGGAAGTTGAATGGAATGAGGAGTAAATTTGGAGTGCAGCACTCGAGTGATGGATTCAATCAATCAATGTTGAAATGACATTTATTCATTTGCTGATCGCGCGCTTATCAAATTCCAATAATATAAACGATCCACAGCAGCGTAATATCGAGATGAATTAATCACAAGTAGTCCGGGATCACACCGTAGATTATACTTAATCTGTCGGTTGCTGTCATAACTTTCTGCGCACGCTTTACCTTTGTAAAGCGTATTGTAAAAACGAGGTTTCATTATTCAAGGTGTTACTTTCTAATACTTTGAAGGGATCTTAGAAACATTTAAAGCATTGTTGCGTTTAAGATATCCTTTATTATCATATGGAAAGATTTATCTATATTTTAAAAATATTAAGTTAAAGATTATTTTGTTGGTGAAGAAGCTTGCAATATATCTTGTATGTATGTGTGTATGTTTGTTTATGTCAAATCTTGCATGTCAATTTTCAACCAGTTTTCCTAAACCGACTGAGCTGATATTTTGCATACTTGTGTAAATCAGATGACAAATTAATATTATGAAGTCACTGAGCTGTTTTGATACCATCATTGATACAGCTCTATAGCTGGCAGATATTCGACAGAACTTGGTTACAAAACAACATAACCTCATTGAGACTCGTTTGATTTATCTTGACGAGCTCATTAACGTCCAAAAGTGAATAAACATTTGAATTTTGAATTTTTTTGAGCACTTTGTGGTAGGCGATGTCTGGGGTCTGATCGCGGAGATGGAAAGAGATCGATGGAATTCAGTAATAAAACGACGCATCTCCATCGAGTTTGGCTGTTGTCAATTGTCTTAATAAGTTCTTTAGCCGCACAATAAAAACTTGTACAAAAAAATATTTTTTTTTAACAAATTATTATTTGTTTAAAATGGAATAAAGATGAACCTTAAAGTAATTATTACGTTAAGATACATCGCTGAAAATAGGACAAAGAAATACCGCAGTGGGATCTTGGACTAAAATAAATCAGTAGCGAATGCGGCGTGCGTGCCTCGCGTGGCCCGCACCCCGCGCCCCGTAATTAGGGTCGGCGCTCAGAGCACGCATCTAATGGAGAGCACATGCTGCTATCTATTGAAACATATCAAGTTCCACTCCCACATAAATACTTAAAACGTATATACGGACAAATCACACAGATTGAGCTAGCCCCAAAGTAAGTTCGAGACTTGTGATATGGGATACTAACTCAACGATACTATATTTTATAACAAATACATATACAAAGTGTAACAAAAACCCTGTCCCATCCTTGTAGGAGCAACTCAGACCGTCAATATGTACAACTTTTCCTATGGGACCAAAGCTTGAAACACGAAAAAAAATCGACATTTCATTTCGAAATAGGCTCCGAAACTATTAGACTGATTTTAAAAATTCTTTCACTTTTGGAAAGCTACACTATTCCCGAGTGACATAGGCTATATTTTATTTCCAAAAAAAATTTTATACTAACTAAAACTCCAATAACCCAACGTATAAAAAATTGCCTTAAAAAAATTCTTGCACCGCATGCGCTGCAGAAACTATTGATGATAGAACAAAATAATATATAACAACTTTGTAGAACACATCATTATCTACAAAACTCAACATTCCTACGCCTAATAGCAGAGAATGTCGCACTTGTACCAGATAACACTATTGTATTACCATATTCTAAGGAATAAATGACATCTATCTATTTATCTAAAAAGTGCCGCGACAGTATATGTCTAACTATTATAGTTATGTCTAACTGTTATGTTATTTTATTTTGAACAAAATTAATTGTAATGCCGCCGTTTGAAAAGGCTTTTTATTCGTTCCTTGGTTCAAGACTGCTTCAATACCCTTATCAATTTTTGAATCATCAAATTCGGACATTCCAATGAAAGATATCACTAGGTTCAATTGGAAGCAAAAAAGTCGCGTGGTCGCCGCTCACCCTGCTTGGCTAGCTAGTCAGGCAGTAGCACCATGATGTAGGCATCACTGGGGTAAGCGACGCGAGTCAATTTTCAAAATTATTGTTAAATACCCGTACAAAGCCGGGGCAGGCCGCTAGTTTAATATATTTTTAACTTCATTGTTCTTTACTTTTCGACACAAATCTTAAAAATGTACGCAATCTACTAGTTAAGTTATCAAGAAAGCTGAGAAAGGGTATTCCAAAAGAAGGCTGTATTGAAGTGCGAGCAACAACATAAGAAAGAAGCGGTAATTAGGATCGCATTAGAGCGGCCTATCGCCTGCGGATCGCACACTTTTTGTTAAGAGTGTGTGCGGGAGGTAGATGGTTTCTTACATGGCAGCATTTCAACAATACACCTGTACCTACCTATACACCTACTACTACCTGTGTTCTCTTTTCCTCTCCCGGGTCTGCTGGAAGAGATTTCTTTTGAAATAAGCAGTACCTATGTACACAATGTTCTTACTTCGTTTGTTTCTGTGTTTGTATTTTGTGTACATGATTTTTGTAAATAAATAAATACATTAATAACCTAATATGATAATATTTTTCTAAAACTAAAAACCTTATTCAACGCCAAACTACACTGCAGATTTTGATAGAATTTCTATAGGACCACCTCGCAATTATGCCCGTGCAATAAAAATGAATTTTACGAAATGGTCCAGGCGGCTTGGAGTTTACGGGGAACATACACCGGTGACCACTACGCCACGGACGACCTCCGTGGCGTAGTGGTCACCATGCTAGTCCACCACCCAGAGGTCCTGGGTTCGATCCCCGGTCAGGGCACGTTGCAAAATGGCCTTTTTCAAATTATTCTGGGTCTTGGATGTTTATTTATATATGTATTTGTTATATAATATAGTATCGTTGAGTTAGTATCCTAACACAGGTCTCGAACTTACTTTGGGGATAGCTCAATCAGTGTTATTTGTCCCTATAAAAAAAAATACATAAAAATTTATAACTTCCTCCTTTTTGTAAGTCGGTTAATAAACGAAAAATTTGATCATTGATTGATTTGCCAGCAAAATTATCAATTTACATTTTTTATGGCTTATAATATATACAACAAAAACCCTGTCCGATCCTTATAGGAGCAACTATAACTTGAAAAAATCGACATTTTCATACAAAAGTGTCGATTTTTTCTTTAAGTTTCAATCATTGGTCCCATAGGAAAAGTTGTTCATATTGACGGTCTGAAATGCTCCTAAAGGATCGGACAGGGTTTTTTATTACATATTGTACAAGTAGTTTCTGTTACCAAGTAATTAATATTTATGTAATTTGTTGTTTAAGGTAAAAGTTTTACTCTCTCTCTGTTTCTATCTTTTCTTGAGCTTGTGCTAGTGACGTAACCGTTTTAAAAAGAGTCTTTGTTCTAATAGAATAAACTACCAGCAATGCTACTGCAACTTTTCTTCTGCAAAGGTAATATATCTCAATGATTTCACGACAAAAGTTTCCTAACATTACACTGCCTCCCAACAAGTCGCGTTAAGAATATTAATTCTTTCTGAACTCGTACTTCGTGTCGCTCCGCGATAAAGAAAGGAGTGGCGGAATATACATTCTGAGTTTTAAGTCGTTGAATATCGCTGGGAATAAAGACGAAAATCGTTCAAATGTTTATTTATTCAGTATTTAGGCCTTTGCAGGCGCTTTTACACGTCAGATATCTCTTTCATTTCTTCGAGTCGCTAAAATCACAATTTGACTGCATAAAAGCGCTTGTTGACTTACTTGACTAGGCCTAAGGCCTCCAAAGGGCTTTAGTTGTCTTGGGCGCTCTACTTTTTAGGGTTCCGTAGTAAACAAGGAACCCTTAAACTAATTTTAGTTAATTATTAATGCAACTAATGTAAATTTACACTGAATAATTTTTTTTTACAATATATTGGTTTAGGCATTTGTCCTCAATCTCAACTGATGGTAAGCAACGATGAAGACTAGGATGAAGCATGCCTATCCAAAAGATACCCATTCAATACCCTTATAGTTCCGCTATGTCTTTCTATCCGTCTGTCTGTCTGTCCGTCCGCGAGATACTCAGAGACTATAATTGACAACATTTCAAAAATTTTATATTTATATTTTATATTTTTTCCTTAAAGAACTTCCAAAAAAAGGATATACGTATTTTTTCTTTTTCATTTCTTTTCATTATTTCTCCTAAAATTAAATTGTTTAAAATCTCTCCATTCTAAAAGAGCGTAAGTACAAGAGTTAGGATGTAACGAGTTTACATCTTTGCCATACATTATAATTAAAAAATAAAACTTTTACTGACGTCTATAGAGTTGTGTTTTGTAGCAGTAAGATATCGATATCGATACAAAAACTTACGTATCGTAAAATAGGGTTAATTTGATTAATTTAAAAATTCAAACGCTTTTATCTCAGCTATTGTTGGCATAAAACTATTATATTGACGACTTGGTATGTGGAAATTAAATGGCATAAAAAATTACTTAAAAATTACATAAAAATTGGACAAAAAAAATTTGCCTTATCATCTCTATACTTGAAATTTGGTTTTTGGGTATCCCACGTTTTTTAACGGATTCTCATAGTCGCCCCTTATAGGAATTAAGAACACAAAGAAAAAAAGTGTTTTACTTTTGAAGTTACAGCGTTTTAAAGTTAATTGAGGTGAATTTGACTGAAAATAAAAACCAAGGCTCCGGCGTACACGCGTTTTGAAAAGATGGCGGACGTACCAGGATTACTATTTCAAAAATATAAATAAAAATATGCGTTCAGAAATTTGGAAGATTTAATTAAAAAACCAAAAAAAAAAGCCATCATAAATGTCACCTTGTGTTTTGAAAGTCGCCCCATTTTAGGGTAGCATTTTTCCTTACTTCATTTTTTTTATAGTTTTTAAGACCTGGATGTTAATATTATTTTTATTTAACCTGAAATATCAATCATATAAAGGAAATATTAGCATTTCGTCACCAAACTATGTAAACATTTTAATGCATGTGTATTTTTTCCAATCCTAATTCTACTTTACTGAAAGAACTATCGATATTAGATGGTCTTCGTATCGAACTGATACTTCTATAGACAACACTACTATTATTTCTCTCTCTCACTTGTGATGTCAGTTGTCAGATTGACGCACGCGTCAATTGACAGCTGACAGCTTGACATAATTTTTTCACTTTTAGCTGTTCAAGCAAAGGCGTAACCTGTTAAATGCCTATATCATTGTACTTTTGAGTTTTTTTCATTTATCTCTAAAAATATAACTCAAAAAAATCTGAAAAAATATTTTACGTGTTCAGAATCGCCAAATCATCGAAATGATTCTCGAATTTTCATACCTTTTAGAAAATGAAATGTTGTCAATTACTAGAAAGCTGTAATTTAGTACAGGTATGTGTATTAATCATGCCAAAAAAGTAGTATAATAAAATATTGTAAAGAAAAATAGGGCAGCTCCCATACAAGTAAAGTAGAAGTATTTTTTTCTCGACTAACCCATCGCTTGGTGTATCGTTGAATAGGTCTTTTAAAAATATTGTGAGCTGATTTAGGGATTCTGAAATACTTGGATTTATACTGCAAGAATTTTTGTTAGAATCAAGTGTCCGCCCTCTATATATTAAACGGTTATATATGGACACGTGAAAAATTCACAGCAGTAGTATATATAACGAAATTTAAAGAAAAACTATCAGAGCTAAGTAGGGTTTACAAAATAAAAAGTTATACGCAACCAACTTACTCGGAAAAGGAAAAGTTAATACAAATTCAAAAGAAAATAAGTTTTAGACGTTTTTAGTGGCGTGAACTCAAAATGGGCATTCGCAATTATGAAACCCTACACTGCGCGTGGCCCGACACGCACTTGGCCGGTTATTCCAATTTAGCCCGGTTGTCGTCATATCCGCCGCAACTGTGCACCGCTAACTAGGAATATGCTAGGGACGACCAACTTTTTGCTCTTGCTGAGGGGACCACCTGGACTTGCCTCGGGATTTGTGAGCTTATTCCAGCGGTCGATCGTCCATTTTGGCTTGCATATCCTATTGTCATAGCTTTTTATAGACAAATCTAAAAGACTCTTCTTCTAACTAGTGTGTATGAGAAGCTATAATAAATAAATACATATGTATTTAGGGACAATTAACACTGATTGAGCTAGCGACAAAGTAAGTTCGAGACTTGTGTTATGGGATACTAACTCAACATAGTATATTTTATAACATAGTATCTTATAACATATATTAGTATAGACCCATGACAATTTGAAAAAGGCCATTTTCCAACTTGCTCTGGCCGGGCCCGAACCCGGGACCTCCGAGTGGCGGGCAAGCATGTTGACCACTACGCCACGGATGTCGTCAATCTATAGCATACGAAATTAAAAGTTTCTGATATTATCGTTCCTAATCAGTCAAACATTGCTTTTATGTTTTAATATTTTTTCACTTATCTCCCCAAACAGTCCCAAAAGTATCAAAACGTTTAGCGGCGTATCGCAATAAATCCAAAAGTTTCCTCTTATAAATATTTTGTTACGAAGTCACATCACAGCGTAAACTTCGGAAGCTCAAAGCTCAACGTTCGCGACGAGCTTGCTAATTGCCGGAGTTCGCAACTTGTGACGTCACTCATATCAACTCGCTTCTGTGTCGATGTGTTTACTTTGCTCGTAAACAAGGATGTGTTTTGTAGTATTACTGGAAATTCTTATAACATTTTGTATCAAACTAATTAAGTAAACGTAGTAAAATCCAAGTACTTACGCCCGGAAAACTTTAGTCTTAAACATTTATTTATTTACCACTTTATGTACACGGAAAATGTTTACAGAGAATACATAAAATAAAGTTGTTTAAAGGCACTACTTATCTCAAAAGAGATCTCTTCCAGTAGGCCTGTGATGGAGATGTTTATGTAAGAGAGGCATACATTAATATCATTTTTTATAAAGTAATAAGTATAATTATAACTAAGAAAAAAATCAATATCGGGAAAAATATTTTAACGCAAATCGCGCCATTTACAGCCATCATAAAAGTTATAAGGAACGTGTGACACGTGTCGCCGCGGGCGTCCGCGGCACGCGGTGAGTAAAGAGGCGAGCGATGTAAACTGGCGATAGGGGATACCTGAATTTTCCGGGATCCAGTGCTGCTCCCATTTGAATTAAATCATTTAAAAGGAAACGGAGATATAATTTAAAATTTTGTCTTGACCCGGCTAAAGTGGCCGTTTTTCACAATTGTGCGTAGAAAACCTCCACATTCTCATTTTAAACTGTAAACAGTAGTTCATAAAATAGTTTGAAGGGTTATCTAGAGCCTGGTCAAGACAAAATTTAAAATTATATCTCCGTTTCCTTTTAAATGATTTAATACACATGGGGGCAGCACTGGACCCCGGAAAATTCAGGTAGTGCAAATGTTGGCACAAAATCATTTTTAAGCCCTGTTAAAAAAGAGGGGTTTTATAAGTCAGACGCTTATGTCTGTCGATCTGTCTGTCTGTGGCGCTCTAACAGATAGACCGATTCGATGCAGTTTTTTAACGTGAAAGCAAATTCCCTTGCGGTGGTTATTAGCTATGTTTGATGAAGTTCAGCCGTTTAAAAGTTATTGGGGGTTAACGCTTGAAAGTCAGAGCTTTCTCTAGCAAATAATAGATGGGGCTACGGATATCAAGTATTGGTAGCTCCGTTACTCATCACTACATGGTGTTCTTTTTTAATTTGCCTCGCAAAAAAAAAATTGTTAGTGCGCCAACATAAGTTCGCCAAAGATGCTCAAATTTTTTTCATCAACTGCGAATCATATTGCAGAAAGCCACTGAATGGCCCTAACCAAGTTAAACTTAAATAATGCAGATACGGGATTTAAATATAGAATTCCGGGAATACATCCGGGTCGGGGAGTTCGCTCTTGTTTGCATGCTATGCGTGCCTATCTCCATACAAAATGCGCGAATATTTAGAGCGCTTTAAGCCGCAAAGGAAACATAATAACAAGAAAAGTGCGAGTTTAACTCGCGTTCCGTACGGAGAGAGTTACGTAAAATTTCAAAGATTTCGTAAGTGAACGTATTATATTGAGTTTGCCACTTCAATTTCAATTGATAGAATTCTTATAGGTTTTCCTGTTATCTACAAGCAATGAACTACATGTTGTATATTTTTCAAAATTTTAGGCTCAGAGGTGTCCGAGAATAGAGTAAATATTCGTCTTCGTTTATAAATAAAATCAAAACTTTTTATTTTACAATAATAACAAAAATAGAGGAATTGGAGATGCTCATAACGAGCCCTTTCATTTGATATAAGTAAGAACTGCAAAACTTTATGTTTAATTTTCTAATTAGTCTCCCGAAAATTACACTTATTTTTTTTTTAATTTACTTGTCACATCTGTATATGAGTCATAGGATTACATCATCCTACCAAATTTCACCTGATTCGGTCCAGAAGATTCGGAGCGAATTGGGTATAACAGACGGACGGACAGACAGGCGCACGAGTGATCATATAAGGGTTCCGTTTTTTTTAATTTTTTGTACTAAAAGCATTTTTGCTTATATGCTTTTAGTAACCGTAATTGATCTTGTCGTTGCTAGATCCAGTTTTTGGATATAGCAACGAACGGATTATTATACTTATTTCTGTGTCTACAACCTGTTTACATGCAGTCGCTTACAGTGTTTATTAGATTTATCTATTAAACACTGTAAGCTTATCTAGTGTTATTAAATTCCATCAACAACATCGGACAAAAGTCTAAACACATCCGAAAGTGTATACTTAACTTTATTATTTCCCTGTAGAAAAAACATGCGTGAGATATACATGTTTTACTGCCTTAGTGACGAATTCGAAAAATCAAAAATACATTCAATCATCTAACAATAATTTCTGATGAAAGAAACTTCTTAACACCACGCTAATCCAAATGAGTTCGTCGATCGATCCTCAATCCGCCTCTCTCGAGACGAGTCTGATCTGAATAGCTGCTGAAGACAAAGGCTTCTGGGAATCGTCATATGCTCATAGGTCACGGTATAATTAAAGCTTACCTTTGTCCTGTTCTACCTAAAATTCTTCGGAAATGATTGTTTGAAATTCCAAGAGAAGAGCTGACGTTGCAATAATAGAATTGAAATTTGTTTTATAAAATAATTTAACTGAAAGATCAAATCAATGTTTCAACTTACAAGGATAAAATATTTAAAAAATATATTTAAAACAAGCTTTTATCTTTAGTACTCTTCAAGACGAATCAAATGAGCCCCAACTCGATGGGGTTGCGACGTTTCACTACCGAGTTCCTACGACCACCTTCCAACTCCATCCTCAGATCAGCTGCATTTCATCATAATTGTCACGCGATTCACGTATGAAAGCAAAATTTCAGCTCAATCGGAAACCGGGAAGTGGGTCAAATTTAACTTGCAAGATTTGATTACAGACAGGCAGACAGCCAACGGGACAGGTGAAGCTAAATAAAAGCTTGTAATAAAGGAGTTAACTTTGGATAGAGAGCGATGAAAGACCTTGTTTGCTCCACAGATAAGTGCTAAGCTCTTTATTAAGAAGAGAGTAGAAGTCACAATTGCTAATCCCAAAACAAATTCGTTGCTTTGATTTTTTATTTGTTTCGATGTGTTAGCCAAACTCATTGAGGAAGATATCCAGAAGTGCCTTTTTGATACGCGGAGTCACTTAACGAATGGTTTTTTCAATACAATGACTCCGCGTTTGAAAATCTTGTGCTTCCACCAATGAGCGCATAACCGTTAGACCAAAATGCCTTGTTTAGTATGAAGGTAGAAGAAAGGAATCAGAATAATGATAGATCGCTAGCCCAATCACCCTATTAAGATTAACCCTAGCCCAAATCCTTGATATGGTTAGAAAAGCAGCTGGCGCATTAAAAAAATTTCCCTCTCTCCCAGACCAATCTAAATAATCCATAGTTATCACCTAAACCAACCATCAAACGACACAGCATAAGTACAGCTTGTATACAATAATCTGAGACACTGCATCGAACTTCGCAAAGCTTGTGGTCTCTCGGACGGTGCACTCTCGGGTCCCAGGGGTCGCGGTCAGCTCGAGCAAATGGAGTTGTCTGAGAGAAATCCGGACAAAACAGTCTGAGGGAATACGATGGGTGGCGTCTATCTCGAGAGCGTCCGTATCAAAGGGACTAAGTTTATTCTTTTATTGTATTATGAAAATGTTGCATCATCAGGATATTACAATTCATAATAAATTAAACACCAATGCTTTAATACCAGATAATTCATTATCTGTGTGCTTCATTGTAGCGAAATAATTAGAAATCATTGCTAAAATTAAGTACCCCAATTGATTACGTCATATACATAAGCGTTTATCGCATTCTTGTTTCTTCTACCGCTATACAGCACAGAAGCGTCTTATGAAATCATCTATCTATTCAGCGCACGGCCGTGTTGAACAGCAGGATGTTTTACGAAACGCGTTTGCAAATGTTAGCTCCGGAAATAATATTCGAATTATGTGCTGAAAGCGAGGAGGATTTCCAAACGCTTGATACCGAATGAGACCCTTGAAATCATCTTCCTACTCAGAGAGTAACTGCAGGATTATTTACTATACTTTTGCCTTTGAGCCTTTGTTACTTAAATAAACTGTTGAAGACATTAAATGCGACTGTTTGACTTGGCACTAGGGAGGATGGTTCAGTAAGAATAAAAAACGAAGTTAATTGTAATGCACTGCAATTGTGTGAATAATAAATGCACATAGGACAGTTATTGTTATTATATTATAAACGACTTAGCATTGAGCACATTGTAAGATACGTTTTTAGAAGATTACGTTTTCTTTTTCTATTCATTTAAAGTGTTTTCTCCTTTGCAGCTGGACGGCCAGATTGAATTCTATTTTTTGTTTTTGACATGCCTCTGTCATGTCTGCGACTTAAAGCACTTTAATTGTATTCGTTCTTCTACGTTTTTTGTTAAAAATGAATTCCGAACCGTTCTGTGAAGAATTGATGCTCTTAAATCGATTTGATACATGTTTAACCGCTTGTACCCGTTTGGTGTTGGATTTTTCTCATATATTTTTCCAATAAGCCATATTGACATGTGATTGGCTATTCTTAGAAAGAAATGGCCTTATGCTTTTCTCAATGATACCAAAAGAGACATACTGTCCGCAAATTGGTAGGTGAGGTGCGGCGCAGAGGGAGGAATGCCCCGATCGTGCCCACAGATTGAGGCTGATGTTGACATCGAGGATGATTTCCACGTGGTAATATTTTGTTCACCCGCTGAATGCATTATCGTGTTCTTCACGAGTAGCAATTCCGGACAAGCGAAATCAAAATGCCAGCTGAAACCATACTTCTTTTTGGTGCTGGCGCGTAGGATGATTTCCGCAACACAGCGCAGGAAAAGCGTACCGTAGATAATCCTGCTGTTCAACACAGCCGCGCGCTGAATAGATGGATGATTTCATAAGACGCAGCACAGAAAGATGCACCCAGAAACACGCTAAGACTATAACTAAGGCACTAGCTAAGACTTCTCGTCTTAGCTCGTTTCCGGAAGATTCAATCAGGCCGCATGTAAATTATTTTTCGTCAAGGTCAGAGCTTTTCTCTAGGAAATTTGAATATAATAAGAAAATATAATATGATACCTGAAACGTGTAACTGAAGCATCGATACGTACCTATGTAGAAATAAGGCTTCCATTACATTAAAGAAGCTTTCTTCCATCTACCGTGTCATTCCATCGTACGTCGTAATAAACCAGTGACCTTTATGGCGTCTATTTTCAGCGGTTCAACCTCGTTTAACTAATCGAATATTTCGCGTACCTTTTAATTTTATCATCGCTGCAAAACTTGTCGAAACCGTTCGCAGATCCAGCGTCTGCAATCGATAGCTGCAGCCTGCTGCAGACAGCCGGCCAACGAACCAGCGCGTAAACAGCGTGCCTGGCAAGAACCGAATGTAGTATACACATACCGGTAGGTCAACTCAAGGCTTCTGGCAGGCAATAGACTACGATTAGACAGTCGGGGGTTGAATCTGGCTTCTCTACCTCCATGCAGCATCTTTCATACTAGGTGTCTAAGATTTATATAAAGTTTCGTTCGTCGAAACTTCAAAGGGAAGGGATTAGCTGAATTGTCAGTTTTATATTAATAGATTCGATTAATATATCTTCTGCAATGTAGAAGATACAAAATACTTATACTGTCTTACAAGTAGTGCTTAAAACGTCAGGAAACCAGACTCCAAATCAAACAAAAAATTGTGACAAATAAAGTAAACTCCATAATTGGTCATACTAAGTTGTCGGTGTCCACTTTGATGGCAGGGCATCGCGTATCTTTCCTCGGAACCACTGTAAATCATTGGATACCAATTTCAATGTAAAAAACAGAAATTAGTATCTTTCGATGTATTTCAAGGTAACTGCTTATAACTAAAGCGCTTTAAAACAGAGGACAAAAATTCTAAAAAAGTATTTGAATACTGTGTGTACAATTGTAATATCAAGTGACAACTAATATTAAATCACATTTTGAAAGGGATGATTTAGCATCAAATACGGTAGCACTAGGTACATAATGCAATACAGTGCCATATTATGTAGATAGCGCTTGTGTCTAACGAGGGTTTGACAACCACCGATACACCTTACATTTACTTACCAACATAGGCGTGTGTGTCTGGATTCATTAACCTCATTAAAAAGTGGTCGTACTGAAGTACTAGTTTACTATGTCGCTGGCAAGACGCTGACTTTGTTTGCTGCAGTTCCCAGATTGATGCGAAGCGCCGGAAACATGTTATTATTCCGACTTTATTTGATCCGCTCATATTTCCGGATATTCTCCGCTGAATTATATTGAGGCAACGATAAGTTTAGTTTTCCACATATTTCATGTTCTTGTTGTTTCTTGTTTTTCGTGTAAGTAGCCAACACTGGTGTATGATTTATCAAGCTGCCTTCTTCTTCTCGAATCGAAAGGCTATAGGTATAATTTAATTATGATAAATTTGACCAGTGTTTTGCTACGGTGACTCCCCGGTCATTTGCCTCATTAATACTTTTGTCGTAGTTACTTGCTGAAAATAAACAATTCAATTCAATTCAATTCAATTAAGGTCCTGCAATGTGCAGGAAGTGGGGCTTTTTGGGTAGGACAATAAGTGGGTCGTTGATTGGACAGCACCACACTCGCAGCTTTCTCCACAGCCGCCTAAAGGCATTGGACGCAATGATGTTAGCTGAAAAAAAAGGCTCAGCGCCTTACTTCTTTAAAACTTTGAAATAATTGATTGACTGGCCGTGAAGGTCACATAAACAACATTTCACAAGTACAAACTACCTACTTAAAATTTCCCGACAAATACTTTGCCAAACGCAAAACGTTTGGTTCTGCTGATTTAGATGACAATAGGTTTATCAGTCAAACCATAATCACTAAATGCGATTGTTCGAACCACTAAATAACTGGCGAACCAATATTTACCCCGTTTTGAATTGCTACCAACCACCCGACATTATGACATTATTCGATGTACCTGTTTGAGCTAAGATATAGGCGCTGTATCGATGTATGATTTTATTATGATGAATTTTCAATATATAACAATGCTCCGTGACCGCTCAAGATGGTCGTAGAAGTGAAGAATCGAATGACGTCGTTTCCGACCCGCTCCGTATCGCATCGCACCGTAGTGTTGCCAGTGGCCGTAACATACCTAAACAAGTCAAATCAGACACTTTTTTCTAAACGTCAAAACAAACATTTTGTATGGGATTTGTATGAAATACAAAAGCGTGACGTCATGCTTTTTTCGGAGACTCAGTTTTTCTGATTTAATAAACCTAAAATCTTGTTGAAAATTAATATGATATAAAAAGTGATACTATTATGTGACGTTTTATTTTATGAACTGTATCGAATAATTTTTGAACCAGTCGGATCTACCCATTAAAGTTTAAGGGGTTGGATAGATAAATATTGAGTTATTGGCCAAATAAACATGCCATTGTTATTATACGCGAAATTGGGGATCCTGAAACTACACAGATTACCACAGTAGAAAACTTATGGACGTGTGTATACTTCCCGTCATCACATATGGTAAACTCCAAACGCGGATTTGTCAACAACCCATTTTTTGCGTGATGGTGGGCGAGAAAGTAGAAAAAGGAGTCAAAATAAATAATGATGAGTTCGGAACTTCGGACGCCTATTTACATGACTCGCATTTTTAACCAGGCTTTTTGAAGCGTAGCAACTATTTAGGGTTGGATCTCACTTGTCAGCACGGAACGGAAAGCTATAGCGCGGCCGGTGCTATAGCGTTCCGTCGCATTCTCTCTCTCGGTGCTGAACTTCTGAACGACAAAAAAGTGTGTTCCAAGTGCGTGTCAGGCCACGCGCAATGTAGGGTTCCGTAGTTACGAACGCCAACTTTGAGTTCATGCCACTAAAAACTAATTTTCTATTGAATTTGTATGAAATTTCCCTTTTTCGAGTACATTTTATAAGTATATCTTTTATAAATTTTTAATTTGTTAACCCTACTTAGCCCTGATAGTTTTCCTTTAAATTTCGTTATATATACTATAGCTGTAAATTTTTTCACGTGTCCATATATAACCGTTTAGCAGATAGAAGAGGGGGGGAAACTTAACTCTAACAAAAAACGGTGTTTGCAAACTCATAATATTTTTAAAAGACCTATTCAACGATACTGCAAATGATTGGTTAGTCGAGAAAAAAAAATGACTTTTCACTTTACATGTATGGGAGATAACTTAAAAATTTTTTTTTCAATATTTTATTTAACCTATTTTTCCGCATAATTAATATACATACTCGTGCCAAATCACAGCTTCCTAGTACTTATAGTCGCTGAGTAAAACCGTGGACGGACAGACCGACAGACGGACAGACATGGCGAAACTATAAGGGTTCCTTGTTTACGTGCTGTTTCGTGCTCACAAGTGAGATCCAAACATTACATTCTAAGTTTTTTCTTGTCTCCAGAATGAAAGAATTTCAACCAAAAAATTATTTTTTTATTTTGTATATATTTCATTAATACGGCTAGAAAATTAAAATTTCATGACGTTCTAATCGGCTATCTTTCTACTTAAATTATCGTAGGATAAAAATAATACAATAAAAGCGCCGGAGCCGCCGAACACGATGCTTTTAAGAACTTGGCTCGCTTTACTCGCTGGTTGAATAAGTAATAATGGTTTGTAATTTCGGGTGCCGTTAGTCACTAACAAATTCGAGGGAGAATATTTTTGATGAACTTGCATGTTAAAAATACCTTGGTGGCGTAATAAGTCCGAAGTATAAGCATGATTAAGCTCCATCTTGTAAGCTCGAGCAAAACATCTTAATGGCTTCGAGAAAAACACGAGAGGAAAACAAGATATTCGCGGAAACTTGCGCGAAGACGGCGAAGATGCTCAGCAGTACCTATATATAAATTATTTACCGGCTCGATATATAAAGGAAGCTCACTCAGTACGCAAATCACTTACCTATACATCGTGGAAGGGTATACCCGTAATAAATCGAACCACAGGCTATACTAGATCACTATAGTATAATGAAATTAAAATAACAGCCAAAACACAAAAAAAAGTTTCGGCATTTCTATACAAATATGTGCAGCCACCCGGGCATTTTGTATGGGAATGTCTTAATTTTTGTTATTTTATTTAAAACATAACAAATTAAGTATGGGACCAGTGTCCATTACCCTTTCACCGCGAACGTCGGATTTATGACAAACATTGTCGTGCCCATTCCGCGAGCGTCGGATATTTCCGACAAAAAAAACGCTCGTATTGCACATAACTTAAGTATCCACATCCTTTTTTGGTTGTAGGTATTTATTTTAGATTTAATACCCCTCGCGATGGGGGCACGGCAACTGATATAAAGTCACGCGGTGAAAGGGTAACACAGCATTCATAGTAAGCACAGCAGCCAATGGAGGCAATATGTCTAGCCGCATCATTAGGGATTAATCGTGAAATTCATTGGCGATCTAATTAATATCGGCCATTAGCAATTCATTAGATCTAATTGATCGTGTTCAGCTCGGAGGGGCTGCATCAATTTGGCCGGACAAGAGTTGGTGGGAAACATCAGTTCAATTACAAAAGTCTTTTAGCACCTTACTGGCGCTAACATTTGGAAACACCGTGTGGGAAACGGCAACATCGGGTCGTAACTGTCAACCCGATCAAGGGAGTGGCGATGACGCCCAGTCACCGGTCTTCTTGATGCGACGGTCGCCGCGTACGTCTGTGTCAATCCATATATTTTAACTTATTACTAAATGTAGATTATTATTGTTTAAAATAATTGAAGTAATAATTAGATATTTCACAAAGTACGTGTGATCAGTGTATTAGCCTAACAGTTTACCTAGCAAAATTAAATATGTATTATGCATAACGGTGTCTAATATTTATTTTCCTAATAAGTCCAGTAGTACCCGGGGTCGAAAACGCAAATAGACTTTATTTAGGTCTGCATCACAGGTTTGGGGTCAACTTCGTGGCCATTATTTACTAACACGGCAAGCACCCATCTAACACGACAGTAAACAGCATATTGGTGTCCGCGCCGCCCTCTCGTGGCTGCGTTATGGAGATTTACGACCGCTGCTCGTATTATACTTGTCGAAAGGTCCCCGCGATGTGTTATAGTGCTTTTTTATTGCTAGTGGAATGGAATTCCTGCTTATTTACAAATAGTTTTGGGTCAGAACAGTATCTGTCTTCAGAATAGTTTCAGCACATTTTTTATAGCGTTACAAGCAAAGGTATAAAATATCGATAGGACTATCGATAGTATCGATAGTATCAATACTATCGATAGTTTATCGATATTATAATACTATTGATAGTAATTAGAGGCCTATACCCTAACAGGGGTTCCTATATAAAAACGTCAAATTATTACTACTTATATTTTTATTATTTTATGTAACAATACTTATGGGAAATAAAGAGGCTTTTATTATTATTTATTATATTATTGATAGTAATTTAGCTATCAATAGTTTTTCATACAAATTTAGTTACAGTATCGATACTATCGATAGTTTTACCTTTCATCAATAGTATTGCAAACTATTGACAATCGATACTATCGGTAGTCCTATCGGTATTGTGACTTTTTTAAAGATTTTTCGATAGTCAACCTATTGATAGTTATGCAACACAATTTTTTATGCTGTCTCAGACGACCGTCATATCTTACAAACATTTTAAAGAGCGAGATAAAGGACAATTGACTATATTAAGCATTATGGCGTCCAGTTTTAAAAAATCGGCTTCGATTATAAGGGCATAAAAGAAAGTACTTTTGAAGAAGTCGGTAGGCATCTAACCTTTCAGAAAAGCCTCCTCCAAAATGAAAGGCTCCTTTTGATAAGAAAAAGATGCTGCAATGACGATAAAAATTTTAAAAATTATTGCATGAATATCTTGTTAAAAAGGCCTATTATACTGTGAATGAATTTTTAGAATAATGCAATATGTGATGTGACTTAATTAATTGGTTTTGATTTATTTAATTTTTATAATAACATGCTTTTATTAATATTTTTTATATGTTGTGATGTGATTTTATTTTAATTTGTTTTAATTTATCTATTTTTTTCTTATTATTTAGTATTATATTAAAATTGTAAATTGTTAAATTCATTAGTTATTAGTATAATCCGAAATTTGTATGCCTGAAAGGCGAATCACAGTTTGTATAGATTGTAAGATCTTAATTTATACCTGTGGTACACAAATAAATGAGTTTGAAGTTTTTGAAGTTTTGAAGAAAATTATCTGTACCAACTAAATTATTTCTTACTTTGAGAGATGATTGTTAGTATTGTTGTAGTTGTGTATTCTATTCATAACTCACACTGCCAAACCTTTGCAGTGTACGTAAATATTGAATATGCAAATGTGCAAGAGTATCAGCTTACCGAACGGTATCGTTGATACAGCCACTTGTCGATCCTAACTTAGTTTACTACACGAGCAGAGGCGGGCTGCCCGGGCAATAAAGTTGTTTCTCTCATATTTTATGGAAACCCGGGCGTCCGGCCTTAACGGGCTGATTTACGACCGGCAGGAATCGGTACATTATGATGTCATTGGATCGTAATTATACGTATACATAGTTAAAAGAATAGGTAATGTGCAGATGGCCGGAAACTACACATCGCACACTGTTGACGCGTTTAATTTTCTTACTTTTATTACTTACTAGCTTTTGCCCGCGGCTTCGCTCGCGTAGGGGTGTAATTTATCAAAATCCTTTCTTAGGGGGATGCCTACGTCATAGTAGCTTTATGCATTCAAAGTCTCAGCCCGATCGGTTTAAAATTGTCAAAGTTTTATACAAACTTTCATCCCCTATTTTATCCCGTTAGGGGTAGAATTGATCAAAATCCTTTCTTAGCGGATGCCTACGTCATAACATCTACCTGCATGCCAAATTTCAGCCCGATCCGTCCAGTGGTTTGGGCTGTGCGTTGATAGATCACTTTGTCAGTCAGTCAGTCACCTTTGAGTTATATATATTTAGAATTTAGATTGATTATTGTTTTATCCCTAAGAAGCCTTGAACGTCGCGCACTTGGCCGCAAGTTCTTTCTTTAATTAATCTGGTCGTTGCGACCACTGCTTGGAGTCGTGGCCGCTAGTGCGGCAAAAAGAGAAGTGATAAGTTCACCATCACGCTGAAAGTGGCCTTCGAACCTTGCGGCTTTGCTGTGTTACCCTAAGTGTTCTGTAGACTACGCCATTAAGCATTAAGATGAAGTGAAAAAAGCGTCACCCTCTCTGTCAAGAAGCCTCTGGACGTAAGCAAGTAAGCACATTACTGCGAGCAAATTAAGTGCGATCGTCAAAGCGGCACTCACAGCCCTCGGATGAAGGGCTCTCGACCTTTCTCCAAACGGGCTCAATCACACATGTCGATCTGCTGATTGAATTGGACCATTTGACTGAGCTAGTCGGTAAAAACACAGATTACATAAGTATTAAGTCCTTTCGCTTCGTCCATAATGATTTCTGAACAGTTGGTTGAAGGTTTAGATTAGACACTGGCTGGGCGTATGTGAGGCACGATTTCAATCCTTTGTTTGCACTAGCTGTACGTTCATGTTGATAATTTTCAAGAATATTCGGTCCCATCGACATAACGTACGTACATTTGACGACCTCCGTGGCGTAGTGGTCACCATGCTAGTCCGGCACCCAGAGGTCCCAGGTTTGATCCCCGGTCAGGGCAAGTTGGAAAATGGCCTTTTTCAAATTGTCCTGGGTCTTTGATGTTTATCTATATATGTATTTGTTATAAAATATATATTATCGTTGAGTTAGTAACCCATAACACAAGTCGCGAACTTACTTTGGGGCTAGCTCAATCAGTGTTAGTTGTCCCTATATATTTTTTATTTATTCATTTAAGATTGTTTTGTCTCTTTTTCGTGTCTCGTGAATCTCACACGTCATATTGTAGTGTTGCCGGTCAATAGTCTTCTTTCCATAGCCTGTCGATAGACTATCGGTATTTTAAGCAAAACCGATAGTCCTGACGAAGAACAAACTATCGATACTGTTGATAGCACATAAAATATCGAGAGTATCGAAAGATTACGAAATGCAAAACCATCAATAGTTTTTTTACGTATTATATACACTATGTACATAGTTAGTTCGTCGTCAGGATTGATACTAATAGTAGATATTCTTGCGATAGTATTGCACTAATGCTTGGGCCGGACCTGCGCCTATCGTCACGAAGCTTCGTGCTATTACACGATACACGCAAATGTGACCGGCCGTTATCGGGTATCGTCCCGAATATTCCGGCTTCGTGTTAGTTATCGCGCGGGTGGCGATACATCAAAGGATTTATGCACGCTAACAATTCGCTCTGCGTGGTCGCACTTGCGTTGTTTTCATTTTGACGTTTGTTATCAACTTGTTTGGACGAGTGCTGTGCGACGGTGCCATGGTTGTTAATGCGTAAAAATGTAGTGGAACGATAAAATAGTGTTAAAATTTTGAGCTTTTTCTTTCTAGGTTTCTTTTTAGGTTTCAATAAATGCATAATGTAATTGTTAGCACACATGCCAAAGAAAAGAAAGTCGTCGTCCTTTTTTAAAACACGTAGATGACGCCATCTTCGGTTATTGCCAGATAGTTCGTGAAAAATAACGAAGCCGCTAGTGTGACCAGCCATAACTTTTTAGTGTACAAAACGTACGAAGATTCGCCGCGAATTGCTTCGGGATGATAGGCACAAGTACGGCCGAAGCATAAGAGAGCTATAGATAGTTCGACATTTCTCGATTAAAACTATCGATTGTTCGGCAACACTAACACATTGTTACTAGCCACGTCCTTATTATTCACAGGGTAAACAAACCTAGGATTCGTGAACTTCTGAATTGTATTTCCTCAACTAACTACAATATTTATCAGTGTACTAAATAACTACCTAATAGGTGTTAACCTCGCTCGCTTAGTCAGATCAAGCACCCTCGTCTGCGCTGTCGAAGTCAATCAGACGAGTACTGTGCCCCGGCAATGAACCCTCTCAGTGTCGGAATTAAAGCCTTCCGCTGACGTTCTGGTCTACTGGATTGATAAAATTAATCAATTGTAACCTATTGTAAATTAATTAATTGTAAACTAGGCGTTCACATATTTACATAGGTCGGCCGGCCCATCTGTTAGAAACTTATTTGTTCTATTCATGGCTTTCTTATTTATTTTTGGAACGAAGTTCCTTATCGCACGTTGCGAAAGGGGGCTGGACGGAAAAAATTAAGACCGAAAGTTGTAACGACACTTTTTGCTATACTTGTAAGCCGTGCGGCGTGCGCGTGTTTCTCTGTCTCTCTCTCTCTCTCTCTCTCTCTCTCTCTGTCTGTCTCTCTCTCTCTCAACTTCGTTCCATCCGATGTTCCTTGAGACTTCTCAAGTATTTTTTATTTATTTAACTTCATTACATATAAACGGCGGACTTAAGGCCAGGGGCCTTTTCTACCAGTCAACCAACAGGTGATGCTGAGAAAGTAATTTTTTGGGGTAAGTACAACAGAACTAACTAAAAACAAACAAAAAAGGAGTAAACATATTATTATTAAGTAAGTACATACATATACTCTTACATATCAGAGATAAACCTTTACAAAAATATACATAAATAATTGTTCAAAAAAAAACCATACATAATCTACATAAATACTACACAATATGTAACAAAAACCCTGTACGTTCCTTGTAGGAGCAACTCAAACCGTCAATATAAAAAGCTTTTCCTATGGAACCATGCTTGAAACTCGAAGAAAAAATCGTCATTTTCATACAAATTTCCGGGCCGGCAGAAAACTTTTGTATGAAAATGTCGATTTTTCTTTAGAGTCCCATAGGAAAAGTTGTTCATATTGACGGTCTGATTTGCTCCTACAAGGATTGAACAGGGTTTTTGTTCTATATTGTATAGCTACTGACAGCTTGACCCTGAAGTAATCTTTTTACTGAAAAACCTCGCGATGCATATGATTTTATTGGAAAAGATGTTATTTAATGGCTCTATGAAAGGCTTCGTGAGTCTTTGCATTGCATAAAACTAAATAAATGTTCACGGCGCACCGCACAATAAAATACCCATGGTTCCGCCACAATTACACTGGAAAAAGAAATAACTGAACCAGTTTTGCTTTTTGCGGTTTGATTAGTAGATACCTTTTTTATTAGCAGAACCATGTAGTTACATGTCCCAAACTACAACTATTAATAAAAACACATTTTAACTACCGAGTTCAGCAGTCCCTGAAGTGCGATTTCTGAAACGCGGAGTCACCTAAACGAATGGTTTTCCCATACAAAAACCATACGTTTAGGTGACTCCGCGTTCCAGAAATCGCACTTCTGGTAACGTTTAGCTAACAATTTTACTACTAGCAACCATTCTTTTTTTTCAGTGCAGCATCATAAGCATCTTTTAGGAGAAGCGAAGCGTATTCGTTTCGACTTTCTCTACACAGATAGCATTCAGATTATTGGAAATTCTTTCCTACTACGAAGAAAGAACCTTTTTCTTTTAGAGTTCTTGGATGTTTATCTATGTATGTGTTTGTTATAAAATATTGTATCGTTGAGTTAGTATCCCACAACACAAGTCTAGAACTTACTTTGGGCCTAGCTCAATCAGTGTAATTTGTCCCTATATATTTATTTATTTTATTTGTTAAAATAATTGTATTTATGATGCAATGCCTCGCACACTATGTACCTACTTACACGAGAAGCAATACCAGTGGCGAGTGGAAATAAAAATCAATTGAGTATTTAGCTTCGGCTCCAACCACAATAAAGCTAATAAAGTGTCCCCGCTGGCACATTCTTCTGTAACTAAAAGAACGGCGTAGGGTTGATACACGTCAGCTGTGATTTTGGCAATTTTGTGTTTTTCTCTTCTCGAGTCAGTTTGCTTTGCTTTTCGTGTGATGATGACACTGGAAAACCTGACAGGTTTTCCAAGCTGCATAAAGGCATATGACATAGCTTGACGACTGCCATAGCTGCCATACAATGATGACAGCCAGGAATAACGTGCCGCCAGTTTCAAGTTGCTGGTTGATGGTTTCTTAGTTGTTCGGTTGCTCGTGGTGAATTTGGAGGTATAATGTTATGTTATGTAATACTTTATAGTACACCAAGAAAAACAATACTTAAAAAAAATACACACAGAAAAGACGACGGGTGGTCTTATCGCTAAAAGCGATTTCTTCCAGACAATCGATGGATGGAGAGTATATAGTATATAGTGAAACGTTAGCAGACGGGGTGAACATGACTAAAATACGATACTTTAATAGTACCAGGTTCTTCTTCTTAGTCGTACACTCTTGACAGAGTGGTCGTGATTATGGATTTGGTTGTTCGTCCATGGCCACTGCTCTTGCGATTTTTCTCCACATGTCTCTGTCTGCGGCTGTTTTTAAGCATTCCGTTGCTGGGCACTGTGTTACAGCTTTGAAAAGATCTAGCCACCTCGTTGGAGACCGACCACGTGAACGCTTGTTTTCAATACGACCCTGAATCACCAAGCGCTCCACAGAGTTTTCTTTGCGGGTGACATGGCCGAAGAATTTAAGGATTCGTAACTGCACAATCGACGAGAGCCTTTTCTTAATTCTTAATTCCTTTAATATGGAGATATTAGTGCGGTGGGCCGTCCAACTTATTCTAAGAAGTAATATACATACATACAGATATACATATATATACATACAGGTAATTGTGAATATAAAAAAAAAACAATGTTACTCAAACTTTTACTATAGTCCAACTGCGGCATCCCGAAAAACAAACGAATTCCGAAGTTAGTTCCACGTAGCTGTGGACTTCCTGTGACCGATCTAATGGTGATCACACTATAATATTGTAAAAGCGAAAGTTTGGGAGTGTGTGTGTGTGTGTTTGTTACTTCTTCAAGCGCAAACGGCTGGGCCAATTTTGATGAAATTTGCTATGCAGGAAGTTGCCACCCTGGATTATCACATAAGCTACTTTTTCCGCGGGTAACACCGCGGGGTGCAGCTAGTACAAAATAAAATGAATTAATTCTACCATGTCGTTTTTACTTATTCGAAAGTTATTACTATTAGTTACCCCATATTATAGGCTGAAAACAGTCAGTAAATCGTTTAAGGGAAACTGTATAAAGTTTTATAATAAATTGCCAGAATCGGTCCTTGATATGCCAGATAGAAAATTTAAAGCTTATGTAAAGAAAGTACTTTGTGAGAAGGCTTATTACGGAACCGATGATTATCTTAAAGACAAAAACGTCTGGCTTGAGCTTGGCGCGGGTCCCTTTTAAAGGTTTATATTTGTACACTCACAAATGACATAATTTGAGTACAATCAGTACATGAAATTTATACAAATTGACATTAATTTCAAATTTGACATTTTAAATTAATAATTATGACATAGCAATGTATTCTCAGTCCACACATCTAATTTTAATAACAGTATAATTGTAAGGTTGACGTTTTTGGAGAAAATGCTGCAGTACAGTTTGTTACCGCTTCTTCTGTACTTGCGCTTAGGAGGCGGCAGTAAACTGAGTTGTAAGTAAATGATCTGACGTCAACAACTAACTATTACGAAATCGAAAGAAAGAAAAAAGAAATGACAATTATCAAGTGATATAAATATCCAAAGATAAATAAATGATTTTTGACTTTTTTTTTACTTTTAGTCAAAGCTTTTCTTTTTAATGAAAGCATATTTTTAAAATCAAGAAAATTGACTATATTTATTTCAGTCTGACACCCCTGGGTATAAGGACGCCGGCCCCGGGTTCAATTCCCGGCGCGCCAAGACAATACCCTTGTAATGGCCGACCGGCTTCGGCTATTGACAGTTTCTGGGAAACTTGTGAAAACGCGGGAAAGTGAAAAGTTTTTTATAATGTTTTATAAATTAGGAAAAAAAAACACTGCATCAAACGTGACAAAGGGGATATGCTTGTTTAATGTTTTTGATAAATATCTTTAGCGCCATCTAGTGACAAGGAAGAGAAATAATTATGTTTTTACAAGGCGATGGATGGATAGCCATGCTTTAAGATACTTGTGAAATAAATGAATGAATATATAGGAAAAAAGAACACTGATTCAGCTAGCCCCAAAGTAAGTTCGAGACTTGTGTTATGGGATACTTATTCAACGATACCGTATTTTTTAATATATAGATAAACATCCAAGACTGACAATACAAGTAAGTTTGAAAAAAAAATTGAATTTTTTACTGATTTACGATCCCCCGTTAAGGGGCTACCTGAATTTTCCGGGGTCCAGTGCTGCCCCCATTTAAAATTAATCGTTTGAAAAGAACTGGAGACATCATTTAAAATTTGGTCTTGATCAGACCCTGGATTACCCTTCAAACTATTTTATGAACTACTATTTACATTTTTAAGTGAGAACGTGAAGCTTTTCTACGCACATAAGCCAAAAGTGGCCGTTTTTCGCAATTGTGCGTGGAAAAGCTTCACGTTCTCACTTTAAACTGTAAACAGTAATTTATAAAATAGTTTGAAGGGTTATCTAGGGTCTGATTAAAGCCAAATTTTAAATGATATCTCCGTTTCCTTTTAAATGATTTATTTCAAATGGGGGCAGCACTGGACCCCGGAAAATTCATGTAGCCCCTTAACTACATCCTTTGTTTTTTTTTTTCCGCACCAGTTGCTAATCTTCTTAATTAAGTACAAGGTCTATAATTAAATTATAAAGCAACTGCACCGCATATTATTTTCATATGGGAATACTTAGTAGATAGATATAATAGGGGTGACAACAGGGTTCGAAAAGTACAATTGTAATTAGTCAGTCTTTTAGATTATCCAAAAATAATGGACCCATATTTTTCAGTTTACCGAAAAAGTAAAAATTCAAAAGGATACGTAGCATCAAAGTTCTCAAGTGGGGGCTTGCGACGTCACCTCTATGTAAAAATCGTACGCAGCCGTGAAGTCATGCGAAATTTCAATGCGCTGTATCTTTGTCATTTTTTGTTTCTCAGATAAAAGAAAAAAATACGTGTACAATTTTTTTAAATCTAAATGATGGGCTTAAAATATTTTTCCATTCGTCATGCCTATTCCCATTTATCATAGCCTACATAATTATAAAACTTAACATCCCTTGTAACTAGCGAATTAAATTCAGTCATTTAAATTACTGGCCACGTTTGTTATTTCCCTTTTAATCGCACGTATAATTCTTGGGAACAAAGTGGGCAATTTATGAAGAGGGTCAGCCATAGCTTAATTAAACCCGAATAAACCCTGCGGACGGTCGCCGTGTGAATGAAAAGGTACAAGTACTCAATACCAGAAATCAGGGACAGTCGCAGGTGTTCAGGTAAGCTAGTTAGTATTATTGTTTGCAAGGCATATTGAAAAACTCATGTTGTACTCTGCCGCAACGCCCCCTATTGGAATCTTTGTTCAACCTATCGCAGTTGAATGTACAACAAACGAAAATCATGTACCTTAAACAATGAAGTATGTACGTGCAGTAATTTTGAGAAAAAATACGACTTTATAGGGCGCTGCTAGAGAGTATACTCTGCAGCAGCGCCACTTAGAATCCTTATTTGCATTTACACTAGAAAGCTGATTTTTAGGTTGGATGATGTACGAACGCTTATTAGTATGTACTTATTAAAAAAATAATGAAAATGTAATTAACTATCGTTTTATCTAACTTAAAAAGAAATGCCTTACTATGCAGCGAACACTTCTGCTTTCGTGTCCTGAATTGTAAGGCAATTTAATGAAGTTATCTATACTTATATACATATAATGTTTTCATCCTATTGTCCACCAATATGCTAAACGAAGCCTTTCGGTCTTATTTCGGATGTCATTACTACGTATAGACTTACTAATAATTATTATGAAGAGGTAAAGTTTGGAATATTGTGACGTTCAGTCAACTGAACTGGACGACAACTAGTGGAACAAAGGACGTTTTGATCAGAGAGGATAGAGTTCACTATCAAAGTAAATCAAGTAGTAAACTTGAAGAAAAAGTAAATCAATGTTATATTCAGTATTTAATGAAGCCTTTGCTGGCGACTTGCCGACTTTCAAAATAGAGGATGTTATCAATTTGTCAGAATCTATTTTTTTATGTATATTCACCGATTATACGAAGACGCCTGAACCGATTAGAAAAAAAAAGTATTCGTTGAACGTCACGATGTGAATGGTCGTACTTGTCAGGTAGTTCATCGAAGTTTTATCAAAATCGTTTGTGTAGTTCGGGGGTAAAGACCGTTTTTAGTTTTGAAACTGTAATTCATTAAAATATACTGTAAACAGTCAGTTGTTAGGACGAAGTGGTAGCTAAAGGGGCGCCCTCATTTGAAATAAATTGTTTAAAACTAAATATGGTGATAATTAAAAATTTGATTTGTATCACTGTCTAGAAAGACCTGTGGCGACCTCTACGGCCACTACGAGGAACTACAATCAAGAGACAACCGACAATATAGTTCACAAGAAGCATATGAGATGGCGCCAGCAGAGTATCCTACATCTCGATCTTAGAGTTCGCCCGATTCGCTCCATATATACAACTTCCGACGATACATCGTTGGAGCCGCGGTTCCCCAGGCGCAACACCATGCCTGGCGGGAAGATCTTCCCTTAGTGGCGGTCGAGCATATCATCTCGCTCCCGCTACAGGACCTTTAAACTATTTTATGAATAACCTTTGAAATTATTACTAATAGTTTAAAACGGGTTTTCGCCAAAAGTAGCCACTTTTGGCTATAACCCGTTTTAAAACTAGACGGACTACCAATATTACTTTCAAAGGTTATTCATAAAATAGTTTAAAGGTCTTTCTAGACAGTGATACAAATCAAATTTTTAATTATCACCATATTTAGTTTTAAACAATTTATTTCAAATGAGGGCGCCACTTTAGCTACCACTTCGTCTTAAGTTTTTTCTACGTACCGAAGCCTAGGAGAGCGTCTTCTCTGATTTCAATACTTACTTCCATCGTACTTCCATCTTACTTGCAATTTTTTGCAGTATTCTGAAGTCGTCTTAGTAAGTAGCTGCCGTAACGAATTATCCAATAAAATTTATATTTGTATTCCTTTTCTAATTTCAGTAGGATTGTGACCCACATAGAGCTGTACGGAAGCGTCCCAGCATTATAATCATTGCCAACCCTGGCGTGCTGGACGGATAGTGACAAAGGCATAAGGTCTGCTCATGCATGAGTAACAGCCGGTGGAGTTATTAGCTCATCGGAGCGAAATACTCAGATAGGTTAATACAATATCGTATCGCTCTATACTGAAATACACAATTTTGATATCTCTCCCCAAACTATATCTACTTAGCACTAGAATTGCGGCAAAGGCAATACACATGTAGACGAAAGAAAATTGTCTGTATGAATAAATACATTATTTATTTATTAGGTAGATTATTAAAGAGTATACCTATTTTTATATATTAGTATACATTTTTTGTATTTTCCATGATTAGCAAATAATGACGCAGCACATTTAAAATTTCGCATGAAATCACGATCTAGTCCAAATTTCATCAGAACCTTTGCCTTGATAATTTTTACTACTTTGCTAAACGAAAAGAAACTCCATTCATTTTGGATTAACTAGAGCTAGATCTAGAGATTTTGGATTAAATGAAATAATTTATATATTACCCAGTCCATATCCCTATTTGGTCAAGTGGAAAATACGGGGCAGCTCAGCTCGCATGGCAAGCTGTACGAGTGCGGCTTCTCTTCAAGCGATGCGACCTTCTATCATATGCGAGGTCTGCACCTTGGGAGACCTACATGCCTTTTCCAACAACGCATGATTTGGCCCGATTCGGGTCCAATACCGTCTTATAGACTAACAAGGACTTGGTTTAAACCATAATCGGTAATCCACCCAAATAGGGTTGCCAGGTCACCAAATCTAATAGCCGGACAGACCAGCCAATTTGGCCGGACATTTGGGTAAAATGGCCGGACACCCTAAATTAATAAGGATTTCGTGTCAGTATTAATCGGTACGTACGACCAAAAAATTGTATGAAAAATCAAGCTCTTTGATTATTACCATAAATCATGTTAAATTTAAATGAAATAGAAATAAAATCGAATGCCAAATCAGTCTTATAGCTTTACTATTAATCAGTCAAATAAATTCATCAGTCAAAATTAAATTCTAGATAGACATTTATCAACATTTTAAAATCATTCTTTAATGTGATATGAATTTCTCAATATTATTGAATACGTCTTAAATTCTGCGGGAGCGACCGACAGCGACTTGCCTCTCGGCGCTCGCTTCATTTGCAAAATGTAAAAAGCCTTACAAAATCCGGACAAGCCGGACATCGTTTATTTTGGCCGGACACGCAATCAAACAGCCTTTATCCGGACGCCTGGCAACGCTACACCCAAACCAACTATGTCCGGCTTTATCCGGACGCCTGGCAACGCTACACCCAAACCAAGTTGACATTTACAAATGAGATAGTGTTACATAATTTACTGTTCAACTAGATTTAGGTGGATATTCAAATTAAGATATATCTTTATTATCATAGGACATTTTATTTATAATATCTCTAAATAATCATCACTTTATTTTGATGCACAATTGTTGACGTCAAATCGGTACTTACTAAGTTTACTGCCGCTTCCAAAGCGCTAGTGCAGAAGAAGCGGTAAAAACACTGCAGCATTTTCTCAAAAGAGGGACGAATGGTTTCAACCTAATAATCAAGTTACAATAATATTATATATAGTGACAGATAATGTCTAATCACCAAACAATTGATATGAAGCCTACTTACTGGCTTTCGATACTATCGTGGCCTTGAAACACAGTCACAATATCGACGGGACTGTCGATATTGTGAAGTATACGCAAAAGTGGCCGTTTTTCGCAATTGTGCGTAGAAAAGCTTTACGTTCTCACTTTAAACTGTAAACAATAGTTCATAAAATAGTTTGAAGGGTTATCTAGGGTCTGATCAAGACAAAATTTTAAATGAAATCTCCGTTTCCTTTTAATAGATTTATTTCAAATGGGGGCAGCACTAGACCCCGGAAAATTCAGGTAGCCCCTTAAAAACTATGGCTAGTATTGTGGCGAATATCGATATTATAATACTATCGATAATAATTTAGCTATTTAGTTAGTAGTTTTTCATTCAAAAGTAGTTAGTTCAATAGTATAATTACTATCGACATTGTGACTGTTTTTTGAGTCGGCTATCGAGAGTTTTTTTTTTTCTATTTTTGTGTGAAAATTTTAATGCGGTTCACAGAATACATCTACTTACCAAGTTTCAGCAGTATAGTTCTTATAGTTTCGGTAAAAAGTGACTGTGACATACGGACTGACAGACAGACAGACATGACGAATCCATAAGAGTTCCGTTTTTTGGCATTTGGCTACGGAACCCTAAAAAATGAAGTGATGGTAAAGCGGTTTAGGCACTTTAGGCGCACCAGCTGTGCGTATTCATGTATTTTTTTCTTTTGATTGTACTTTGGCTATATTGAGAATCTGCTATTTTAAGAATCTGTTATTATGCGAGTAAAGGGCTAGGTAGACGTCGATGCTCAATAGGTTCGACTGTAGCTCTGAGTTTGGTTATACTCAGTGCTACGAAGTAACAAAATAAGTTACATAGAAAATTACCAATCACTTGCTTCGCGGTGAAAAAAAAAAATCATCGTGGGGAAATCTGCACACGAGCCAGTTATTGAGCCATCTGACAACCAGTGCTAGAAGCAGCTGTTTTGATAAAAAGGTATAAGAGGTAATGGCGGACGGGTAAAATGGGTTCTTCACCCAGTGGGGATCACATGTCTGGGAGACTTATGCAGAGTAATGATTTATTATATCATGATTGACGGATTCTTCAAATTTTCACCCATATTCCCTTATCGACTTTTACCATCTGCGCAGAAAGAAAATAAACTAGGTAGCTTCTAGGGGGCACTATGTACACAGGAGAATGTAAAACTATTTTAGTAATAATATAAAGTCACAGTATGACTACGGGGGCATATATATCATCGTAGTCATACTGGTAAGACAAACCATGAGGAAATGGCGATTTTTATTTTGTCCCATACCAGCAGAAAGGTTTGCTTGCGGATTGAGAAAACATGAATGCACCAGATTTAAAATATAAATGAAGGTTATTTTCTTTTGCTCTTTGGAAAAGTATACCGTGTTTACTTTCCTCTTTACATTTCTTTTCTATTACATACTTTAGGTAGTATATTATTAGGTACCTCTGCTCTGTAAGTATATTATTATTACTTACCCTGTGGTAGTACCAGTACCTACTTCGTAGCATACAGTGACATCTATACGATCCGAGGTTTAACCAAATCCCGACACTAATGAAAACCTCAACACAAGACCCAAGTACCTACCTACAATTTATTCATTTTTCGCTCTGCGTGTAGATGGCGCCACTTATTCAAAACGAGACTAAGGGGCTACCTGAATTTTTCGGGGTCCAGTGCTGCACATTTGAAATAAATTATTTGGGAGGAAACAGTATTCATCTGATTACAGTTTAAAGTGAGAACGTTAAGCTTTTCTACGCACAATTGCGAAAAACGGCCACTTTTAGCGTATGTGCGTAGAAAAGCTTCACGTTCTCACTTTAAACTGTAAACAATAGTTCATAAAATAGTCTGAAGGGTTATCTAGAGCCTGGTCAGGACAACATTTTAAATTATATCTCCGTTTCCTTTTAAATGATTTGATTCAAATGGAGGCAGCACTGAACCCCGGAAAATTCAGGTAGCCCCTTAAGAGGCTATCTGAATTTTCCGCTTAAACCTTTTCTATGCACATACGCCAAAAGTGGCCGTTTTTCGCAATTGTGCGTAGAAAAGCTTTATGTTCTCACTTTAAACTGTAAACAGTAGTTCATAAAATAGTTTGAAGGGTTATCTAGAGCCTGGTCAAAACAAAATTTTAAATGGTGTCTCCGTTTCCTATTAATTGATTGTTTCAAATGGGGGCAGCACTGGACCCTGGAAAATTCAGGTATCCCCTTAAGGGGCTACATGAATTTTCCGGGGTCCAGTGCTGCCCCCATTTTAAATAAATCATTTGCAAGAAAACGGAGACATTATTTAAAATTTTGTCTTGATCAGACCCTAGATAACCCTTCAAACTATTTTATGAACTACTGTTTACAGTTTAAAGTGAGAATATGAAGCTTTTCTACGCACATACGCCAAAAGTGGCCGTTTTTCGCAATTGTGCGTAGAGAAGCTTCATATTCTCACTTTAAACTGTAAACAGTAGTTCATAAAATAGTTTGAAGGGTTATCTAGGGTCTGATCAAGACAAAATTTTACGGGACTCGTTTGATTTGTCTTAAGGCCTGCGCAGACGACGGAGAAAAAGTACGCTCCGCGAATACAAAGTCCGCCGGCGCCGCGGATTTACCGCGAACTCAACGCACACGGTGTGCGATCATTTGTTGCAAATGTAGAGAACTAATGGACTTAAGTCCGCCATGTGCGTTGCTTCGCCTAGTCACACGAGTTCTATTTTCATCGGGGACTCCCCCGTACTTTTGTCCGGTCCGCTCTCTGTATGTCCTCGGTTATTCTGGGGACTTTTAGTACGCGGTACTTTTAATCCCTCGTTTGCGTTACTCAATACAGTTGTAAGCGATTTATTTTAGAGGACAAAAATCCGCGGGCAAAAATCCCTCGTCTGCGCAAGCTTTTAGCGTCATCATGGAGACGGAAGATGGTCGATGGAACTCAGTAATAAAACGGCGCAACTCCATCGAGTCTAAGGCTTATTTCATTTGTCTTATTAAGCAGTTTGGCCTCACAATATTAGCTTGTACAAAAAATGTATTTACTCATGTTTGTTCAACAAGTTTCAAGATGTGTTGTGGTGGACCACTATAACATATCTTGACACTTGTTGAACAAACATGAAACTATAAAAAAAAAAACTTATTATAAAATAATGTTACTCTTAATGGGAACAAAGTTATTTATTTTAAAGCATAAAAATGAGGTCACTGAAACGCGCTGGATGTAGGCCGATCTTGATCGGTCATTTTGGAAATCCTTGGGAGAGGCCTATGTCCAGCAGTGGACGTTATGCGGCTAAAATGATGACGATGATGAATGTCTGTGCGAAAAGAGAACCGTCGTACGACCTGAGGGCGCAGTTGTGTTTATTTACCGTATTTTTTATGTTGACAACACTATTATGTCATCATAGTGTGACTGTAACATCTTGATATTTTAAAACATATGTTTAAATTATAAAGGGTCTTTTAAAGAGGGCGGGTCTATGTTGACAGTTTGTGGCGGCCATGTTGTTTTTGTGATATCTGTCAAATCTGTTGTTTTTTATTCAGTCATTGATGCTAAATCACCATGGCAAGATACACAATTGAGGAGCACGTCCAAATAATAAAACTTTATTATCAAAATGAGTGTTGGTTAGTGCAAACGTTGCGCGCATTGCGTCCATTTTACGGCAGACGCGGTGACCCTTCGATTTCGACTTTTTGGAAAGTCGAAATCGAAGGGCCACCGCGTCTGCCGTAAAATGTTGCCGCAAACGTTGGCGTTTGGAGGCCAAATTCGAGACGACCGGTTCAGTAACACACCACAACGCGCTCACGTCAAAGGAACGCCCGATCAGCCGAAAACATCGCCGCAGTGTGAAAGAGACTCCGAGGCAGTCGATTTCTCGCCGTGCACAAGAACTCTGCCTTTCGTAGACTTCAACTTGGCGAATTCTGCGTCGGGACTTGAGCCTACACCCGTACACTGACCTAAGAGCTTAAAGTGAATGACCATAGACATCGCCGTTTGTTCGCTGACTGGGCTTCAGATCGTTTGGAAGAGAACCCTGATTTTGGCCGAAAAATCATCTTTACCGACAAGGCGCATTTAGCTAAATTGCCGAATATGGGACGACCAAAACCCACATGAAGTTTTCACCAGGTGGCAATGAGTGCATGCACATACAAAAAGTGACTGTTTGGTGCGGATTTTGGTCCGGCGGCATCATCAGCCCGTACTTCTTCGAAAACGACGATGGCGAAGCCATCACCGTCCATGGCGAGCGCTACAGGTCAATGAGAAACAATTTCTTTTGGCCTGAATTGAACTATATGGACGTAGACGACATGTGGTTCCAGCAAGATGGCGCTACGTGCCACACAGCGAACGACGCGATGGACATTCTGCATGGAACGCTTTGAGGATAGGGTGATCTCTCGCAGAGGTAACGTGAATCAAATCGCACAATCTTGGTGGCCACAAGATTGTGCGATTTGACCCCGTATGACTTTTTTTGTGGGATTTCCTGAAGTCCACGTCTGTGCCAATAAACCGCAATCGACTGATGCCTTGAAATTCAACATAACGCAGGCCATCGTCAGATTTATGCAGCAGACTCATAGAAAATTGGACCTCTCGGATCCGTGGCACTATTTAAAGCCGCGACAGACATTTAAACGATGTCATATTTCAAAAATAATGGCATTAATTGGCCTTTAAAATAAAAAAAATACGTTAATATCTCACACACAGCTTGTTTTATTCAATTTCAACATCGGCCCGTCCTAATTGAAAGACCCTTATTTAATATATTATATATTTTTTATTGCCTACCTACATGATTGAAAATAAAAATTAAGTTACAAAAATCAATGATAATAAAGTTTGACATTTGACAGATGGCTGGGTTGGGTTGCCATATAAAAATCATAATTCACACGATGACGGTTCTCTTACTGCACAAACTCTAAAAATATACTAATATATCAACATAAAATCTTGAAAGAAAACAACAAGAAGTACACAATATCACCAAAAATTTTTGTATAATATTGTAATACATTTTCATGACCACTTTTTGGTAAACTCCGCGTGGAATTTCTGAAAGATGTCCATCATCTCCTGCAGCAGCGCGGGCTGCGGCAGGATGGTGGTGCGGAAGTGGTACGTGTTGGGGCGCTGTCCAAACCCGGCGCCGGAGACCACGCAGATTCCTGACAGCAGAATATTTTTTCATGACAACCATTACGCTTTAAAAAAGCGGGCAAGAGTGTTCTCTGTGCAGTGATTCATCTTATCTACCGCCCACCAAGGCTTAAAATACCGGTATGTATGGGAACCGGTAACATTGGCCTTTATGCGGTACCGGTGCCAGACATAGTACCTGTGTAACGATGTTGCAATAAACAATATCCTTCATGCCTTTCCACCTGTACAAATTTCATTTCTATTATATTCAAAATTTTTGATATATTCATTATATCCTCACGATTCTCACATTTCATTTGTGCATTACCTCTGATTCAAGCAACTTGAATTATATAATTTTATCAGTGCTGAGAAATAAATCTAATATAATGAATTAACTCTTGTCGTCTCTCTCTTGGTCTACGACTGTTTTGAATCTACATAATTCATGTGGCAGAACACCTTCTAGCTGAGACAGGTAGAGTTCCCACGCCTGTACTATCTGCACTGGTACTATTGTGGGTTTCCGTCAGTATCAGAGCTATACCGGTACCAGTACCGGTGCATTTCACGTCAGAGTGAGAAAGCAGATACCAGCAGGAACAAGTATAATCAGTTAGCAGCAGGTACCTAAATTAGGTACCAGTACATTTAAAGAGGAATACCGGTATCCATCTAAAACAGCTACCCAGGTACCGAAATAAAAAGGACCTCTAAATACCGGTACAAAACCTGTATTTTTGGTACCGGTTTCTAGCCTTGCTGCCCACCTCTACGGGCAAATCCTTCCTTTATTCGGAGAGATGTTTAGTAAGACAAACATGTTGTGGTACAGGTTTCCAAGGAATGGCGACAAGCGGCATTGCGATCAGTCTTGAAAACAGCATAGCTTAGGATTCAAGATGAATAGTGAACGCACTTACACGAGAGATACATATGTTTGCATTAAACTCTGTTTATTTGGGTCACCTGTATTTTCCAGCAGTTGAAACGCATAAAATGTATCAGGTGGTTTCTTCTCCTTCTTGGCTGCTTCTATAGCTTTGGGTGGAACTTCAAACCGTGGAAAGGCGTACATAGCCCCCTGAAATTAAAAGAATCAGTAGGTATTTTGTAAAGATTCTTCTCCAAGCTTGTCATTTGCAGCCATCAGATCTTCCCAAATACAGATGTTTGAGACACGTACCTAACTACTTGCTCCATAGTTTGTGGAGAGAAACTACATTGTCTAATGAAATGGTATATATGTTACGGACCAAGTGATAAATTGGCACACTTTTCATAATGCCCGGGCATTATGAAAAATGAGAAGCTACTTTGAGCTAAATAATTAATTATAATTCGAACTTCCATATTAATAAATAAGGAAGGAAATAATTATAATTATTGTCACGTTGTTTTCGGGCAATCTGATAATACACAGGTTCACTGCACGGGGTGTAACCTACAGTTGACTTATCTAATAATTTAACTACAATCGGTACATGTACTTTATTTACAAATTGACATTAATTTCAAATTTGACATCATTCTTAATTAATAATTATGACATAACAATGTATTCTCAGTCCACATATCTAACATTAATATCAGTATTATTTTAAGGTTGACGTTTTTGGAGAAAATGTTGCAATTCAGTTTGTTACCGCTTCTTCTGTACTCGCGCTTAGGAGGGGGCAGTAAACTTAGTTGTAAGTAATGATCTGACGTCAACAACTGACTATTAACAAATCGAAAGAAAAAAAAATTACAATTATCAAGTGATATAAATATCCAAACATAATTGTGACTTTGACTTTGACTAAAAATTATATATTTAAAAAAAAAAGTTTATCGACCAAGTGACGAAAGCGACCAATGTGGCTACCCCGAATTATGTACAGGTCATGTAGTAAAGTTTATGGAGCGGCAGCATATCGTATACTACATGGGTAGTATGCGTGAGTCTGGAAGAACATTGTTGGCAGCTAGGGGAAAGACCAAGGGCCACCACCGCCGCACCATAACGTATACCAAATGTGAAAAAAACAAGTAGGCGTAGAGAGTAGGCGGCTATTCGGCCCATAGATGATAATCATTATAATAATGCTCAGACGGTTTGATTATTTTTATAGTTTTTATGTAATGTTTCTGTAAACGCATACTTCTGTCATGTGTTTTATGGTTTCTGAGGCTATTTCCAATATTATAACGATGGGAGTGTCGGTATGTTTGTTTCAATAAAGTATGGCTTGCAGCTATTTGGGACCCGAATGGACCCCTTTCTGCATGATAAACAAATAGTGGGTATCTACACTATTTTCCCAACAAAATAATACGGTAACGAAGCCACGAATGAGCGTACGCGTAATATGCCGATAATGCAGTGTCTTTGTTACTATCTACCACTTATGGAATAAAAATAATGTACGATTAAAATGTATGTAAGTTACGTATGTACATATGTACACACGCATAAACAATTTAAACATATGGGCTTTGTTTCCTCACAAAGATTCAAATGTTAATTAGTAATTAGACCTTTACAGGCACTTTTACACGTCAATAAGTATAATTTATGTTACGTGTAAAGTATATTAAAATTTTATTTATTTTAAAAGAAAAGCTACCGTTACCAGCGCTTTGTAACGACCACTGCTGAGAAGAAACTCATTTCACAGTATTGGTCGCCTACTCGCCAGAAGGGCTTTGTCATATTATTATTTATTGTCTTTTAATTAATAAATACTTATAATATAATACAATGTTGACACATTATAACATGTAATGCTTGCGAACAAGTAAACAAACATGAATTGCGTAGTAAAAAATAAAAAAATATTAAGTAGTCAAAGAAGCGAAGCCGAGCTGACCAGTCCCTCCCGGCAGCACCCGTTCACGAGTTGACGCACGGATCAGCCATCGTTAAACTCAACCATATAAGAGGGAATCCAGCGACCCGACCAGCAACGCCACCACCGGATTGGACATTTTAGTGAGCATGAAAAACCCGAACTAGCAGACCTTGTCAAGAGAAAATGTTAGTTATATGTTGGTCACCTATTGATCGCAGAGCATTTACATGTTTTTACAGTAAGCTTATTATGGTATGGAAAATGCAGCTATTTTATGTTTATGTGTGGAGTGTAATGGAAAATGTTTAGGAAGTATCCACGCGTTTTTACCCGACTACGGCAAACCAAAAGGAGGGTTATGATTTTGACAGGCTATGTATGTATGTATGTATGTAAGTTCATCTGTTCCCTCGTAACTTTTAAACTACTTATCAGAATTCGACAAATGACATATCATTAGAAGCGTCTTAATTGTCCGCTGGTTATAGGCTATATGGGGTTTCACAAAATCTAATGTGGCGCCCTCAAGCGGACAAAACATACAGAGTAAAAAAATAAAGTTAAGATAAATATGCCGTGTTTGGTATCATTTGAAAGCGCTTTACTTGTACATTTTGAATATATATATATATTACTAGCAATTGCTTGTGACTTTACCTGTATTCATGGGCTGATTGCATATAATTCACATCTTTTCGTTCATAGCTTCTTTACTACTTATTTAGTTCATCAATTTAACTTTTGTTAATATTATGCGCCACAAAAACACTATAACACCAAAATAGTACAAATAATAAAAAGTAAAAAAACTAAAACCCAACTACGACAAAAAACGACGCTGAAAAAGTATAAAACAAGATTTTCAGTATACTCAACTGAACAAAGTTGCTAATGTAGTTGCAATATTCACTATGTAGAGATAAATTTTCATGTTTGGAAAGGCGTAGTCACACGTTACATATACCTACCTACCGTAGCACTTTGACAACGTGTGACTACGCCTTTCCAAACATGAAAATTTATCTCTACATAGTGAATATTGCAACTACATTAGCAACTTTGTTCAGTTCAGTATTCTGAAAATCTTGTTTTATACTTTTTCAGCGTCGTTTTTTGTCGTAGTTGGGTTTTAGTTTTTTTACTTTTTATTATTATCTCTTAAATAATCTCTCACCTGAACAATGTTGCACTTGAAGCCCTCCATCTTGTTGAAGGACTCTGCGATAAACTTGGCCCGCTTGTTCAGTGAACTAAGCACTTCGTCTTTTTCCTTTTTCCACTGCTCATAAGAAGGTTCTCCCTTTTGCGGTGGTTTCGCCTTTAAAACAATCCTTTTAATCGAAGACTTTGACAATACATAATGATTTAAGTTACTATAAATTATTAATATAATATTTTTACTATAAATATTATTTCAATATACTCAGCAAATAAATTTCGAATTAAATATATAATAAACCAGCTTAACCCGCGACTTCGTCCGCGTAGAAGTTGAAAATGGTTCTAATAGGATTTTTATTTGGTTTTTTACGTTATTAATTTTGTTATAACATCTGATTTATTATGTAAAAATGTTTAAATGTTTATTAAATATAACAATTTTTATTATAGTGTAGACATTTCTAGAAATAGCTGACCCGGCGAAGTTTCTCTTGTTCCTGTTCCCGTTTCTCACCATATAAACCTACGTTTTCTGTTGTTTTACTTTTTTTATATTCTTTTGGCTACTTTTTTACATTTTCTTACCGTTTAAAGGTTGGGCTACATCTTTCAGCATGGAACAGTACTTACTACTACTTACTACTACTTTGCTATTATCCTTTTCTGTCGCTCAGAACCGTAATTTGCTAGAGCGAGAGAGAGAGAGAGATCGACAAAACGCTTCAGCATGGCCTAAGTAGTAGGTCACCCCATTTCATCCCTCCAGGGTTTGAATTTTAAAAAGTCCTGAAACACGTACTATCTCATTTACCGCCAGGAGTACTCCTGCTAAATTTCGAATAAAATGGTCTAATCTTGTTTTTCCATACAAACTTAGGACCCGCGTTTCACCCCCTGGGGGGTGAGTTTTGAAAAATCCTTTCTTAGTGCACCGACCTCATAAAAAACCTATGTGCCTTTGAAGTCATAGACCTAGCGGTTTAAGCTGTGCGTTGATATAGTCAGTCACCAATCAGTCAGTTTCTTCTTATATATATTTATTTAGATAGGATAAGGGATCTAGGTAAGATACGAGTATAATATATACTCGTATCTTACCTAGATCCCTTATTTATTAGAAATTCAGATACAATTATCAAGTGATACAAATATCCAAACATTAATAAATGATTTTTGACTTTTTTTTTTGACTAGCAGCATATAAAATTGCTATTGTGTGCTACCAAATTAATCCCAACCCAAATTTTTTTTTTTTACAATATATTGGTTTAGGCATTTGTCCTCATATTTGTTTCAATACTAACAGTGCAACTGACAGCAGTCTGTCCCAGCGTAGTGGGACACAGCATAGCGGAGATGGCCTTGTATAGATTGGCCTGGACTTCTGGATCAAAGTTACAGATCTCCATCCAGCCCCCGCGCAGCCCGCACTCTCCCATGTACCCCTTGCTGACTGACATGAACGACGCTAGTTCTATCTGGTTAATGGGGGAACCCATTTCCGTCATTACCTGCCAGCACCAGTAAATTATCAGTCAGTGTATGTATAACAGAAATAAACTTTGCAAGCTGACTAACAAACTTCAGTGTGAGGATGGCACCCAATGGTGATGTCTTGTAGCTCAAACAAGAATCAGACAACTACAAAGAGGCGTCAAAAGAATTATTCCTTACCAGCAAGCTGCTGGCATCTTTGAAAGATATTCCGGAGATAAACGCTTAGAAGAGGACACAGTGATGTACTGAAATGCCCACAAGCACACAGCTTTCCTAAAGGCTGTCGGAACATATAGAGTGAACTATGTGGAATAGAGTATGGTTCAAATTATAAAGCTCCTTCCGAGAACCGCCTTACCTTTTTAAAGGAGAAAAATTTGCTGCCTTCCGCGTATACGTTGTCTTGGTACACTTCGTCAGCGAACAGCATTAAATTGTGCTTATGTACAAACTTGAGGATGCTTTCGATGTTCTCCCGTGTTAATACCTGATATGTAGAAAAAGGCACGTAATCAACAATATACCTACAAGAAAGTTGGATATCCCACTATATGTATAGAATCAGATACTACTGATATACCTAGTTGTAAAAAAAATTACAATAAACTACTACCTAATGACTTCAAAGATTTATATTTAAAAATGTTTAAAAAACGACTCTTTATACTACTGAAAGATAAATCGTACTATTCTGTAAAAGAAATTTTATAAGACGACAAACTTTAATTAATATTTAGCCGTGATTCAATAATTTTTTAGACTGACTACCTTTTTATTATAGGACATTACTATTATTATACCAATTTTCTTGGCATTTAAGTAAAGTTAGTACTTACAATGCGACACAGATAAGTTGAACAAAAATGGCGGACTTCAAAGCATTTGTGGCGAACTCTACGGCCACTACGAGGAATTACAATAACAAACCAATCAAGAGACAACCGACAATATAGTTCACACGAAGCATATGAGATGGCGCCAGCATATCCTACATCTCGATCTCAGAGTTCGCCCGATTCGCTGCATATATACAACTTCCGACGATACACCGTCGGAGCCGCGGTTCCCCAGGCGCAATAACATGCCTGGCGGGAAGATCTTCCCTTTGTGGCGGTCGAGCCTATCACCTCGCTCCCGCTACACTGGTGACCCCGACGTGATTGGAAGCAACCTTTTCCATCATCAGCAGTCAAGCAGCCTTCTTCAGCATCGTCAAACTCTGTCATCATTGCTCCTTTCTCTCACTCAATATTGGTCAGCAGCAGTCTCACAGCAAGCCAGCGCAACGGGTCAATCTTCAGGTCCATCGCAGCCGACTCACCGAGCGTCCTGGTCCTGATACCAAGCACCCTCAACTCACTCGACGACTTCAGCGACCGGCACATCCTCCGTAGCATCGCACCCTGGATCTGAGGCATCTACTCTCCAGCGTGGCACTCCGGCAGGACATCATTCCGGCGCCAACAAGTCGACAACGCTCTACACAGTCTCGACTCACCGCAGACTACGAGCACGCTCAGCACGGTCTCGACTCACCGCAGGCCACGAGCAAGCAATTCACTTCCGACTCACTGGAAGGCTCCCGACTCACTGGGACAAGAATCATCTGGCACTTGCAAGCTACGACATGAAGCACAGACTGCACTTGAATAAAGCTATCAGACCTCCGGTCTTGGGAGGGAGTCCTGTGGCGAACTCTACGGCCACTACGAGGAATTACAATAACAAACCAATCAAGAGACAACCGACAATATAGTTCACACGAAGCATATGAGATGGCGCCAGCATATCCTACATCTCGATCTCAGAGTTCGCCCGATTCGCTGCATATATATGTACAACTTCCGACGATACACCGTCGGAGCCGCGGTTCCCCAGGCGCAATAACATGCCTGGCGGGAAGATCTTCCCTTTGTGGCGGTCGAGCCTATCACCTCGCTCCCGCTACACATTTTTGTACAATCTCCCGACACGCAAATTGAACCAAAATGGCGGTCGTCGCCGCGTCGGCGCAATATTTGCATTGGATATCGGCGCATGTATCCACCATTTAGGTTCACCCTAATTCTATCTGGTTAATATGAGAACCCATTTCCCTCATTACCTGCCAGCACCAGTAAATTATTAGTCAGTTGATGTATAACAGAAATAAACTCTGAACTGCTGAAAATGTTTTGAAGTCCGCCATTTTTGTTCAACTTATTTGTGTTGCATTGTACCTATTATTATATTTTTTTGTTTCTAAATATTTGTATGCTAAAATATGGCAAGACATAGCGAACTATTTTATATTATATTGTAACATCTTATATCACATTTGCTTGGCTGTCTCGCTCGCACAATCAAACATTTTTTAAAATTATTAAAAAATGGGTCTCATTTGTAAAAAAGTGTTTCATTAACTTTCAATATAATTATATTGTGGATATTTTAGACATGTTTGTATATTGTGTAGACATTGGCTACATCGAAAATTAGGAAATCAAAATTTAAAATTTTTGATGACCTATTTCTCGATACATTGTAGACATGTTTTTTTATTATTTATGTGTGTGTCACATAAACAATAAAAAAACATGTCTACAATATCAAACATATAATTATATTAAAATATTGAAAGTTAATGAAACACTTTTCTACAAATGAGTCTCATTTTTTATTAATCTTTAAAAATGTTTGATTGTGCGAGCGAGACAGACAAACAAATTTGAAATACCTCTTAACAAATAAATGACTGATTTTTTTAAAGATAAAGTCAGTTGTTACAGACCTGGCCAGTAGGATTTCCAGGATTGATGACGACCATTCCTCGGACGTTGCAGGTCGACTGACCCTCCTTCAGCGCTCGTTCCAGCTCCGAGACATCGAGACCCCAATTTTTATCTTCATCCAAGTAATATCTGACTGCTTCCAAGGCGTATTCGGCTAAAGCAGCCGAGTATAAAGGGTATTGAGGGATGGGGATCATAATACCTAGAAGATTACCAGTTAATTTTGTAGAAGCTGGAGTGGTAGGTAAAGGAAGTGTAATGTGAATTTGCTAAGACGATGTGTTAATTTTTTTTGTTTTTCGTACATTTGTCAGATTTTTCAGGCTGCCTAAAGGCATCTGACATAGCTTGACGACTGCCATACAATGATGACAGAAATTTGTGTGCCACTTATGGTCACCCATCCAAGTGCGAACCACGCCCAATGTCGCCTTACTTCATTTGAAAGTAAATAGCTGTTTTTAATATTTGTCGGTCTGTCAGTCTGTGGCATCCTATCTTTCGAACGGATGGACCCATTTTGATGCGATTTTTTTTTAACGTGAAAGCATGTTCATTTGCAGTGCTTCTTACCTATGTTCTAAGTTTCAGTCTTTTAAAATGAATTAGGGGTCAACGCTTGAAAGTCAGGGTTTTTCCTAACAAATGAATAGATAGCGGTACGGATATCAATTGCAATGGGTCTCTAATGATTCTCCTAATAATATTGTTTGAAATAATGCTTTTATACATAATCATAATTACTCATAATGAGTTTTCATTCAACTTTAACTTTGTTCGTCATAAATTTCATGATTGACAAAATTTTGATTTTTTTTTTGGTGTCTGAAACAAGACTAGTTGTTTCTTAAAGATTTTAGTGTACCATCTCCATGGACATATTTTAATTGGAACAAAGTTCCTTATCGCACGTTGCGAAAGGGAGCTAGACGGAAAAAATTAAGACCAAAAGTTGTAACGACACTTTTTGTTCATTCAAATTTATGAAGATAATAAAAACTTGATTTCAGAACGCAGAAAAGAGTTTGAATGTAATTTAGACCTCGTTTGTTCGGTTAAGGACAGATTATGCAACACCCAAAAGGATAGAATGATCCTGATATGTCCAATCAATTTTTTTCTATTTTGTTAGCTTGTTCATGGTCAGTAAATATAAAACTTTTTAAAAGTTTAACTTATTTGGTTTTTTTTTAACTTGTTTCCTAGTCAAAAGGTAGTTGTTTTGATTTTAATATATTAAAAATAAACACCTGTCAATACAACCTTACCCCACATTTCACCTTATAACTTTTAAGCGCCTTATTCACCATCCATCCTGCTGTACGACCGTTCAAGGCCGCGGCGCTGGATGTAGCATTCATCCGCGCTGTCTAGCAAGCCAGTGTTACCGTCACACACATCTAGCGGACCAGCGTTGCCGTCTTTTTTACTTTGTGCAAATATTTCGCAAGATATTTATTTAGACAATTTAGACAGATATCTCGCAAGGAATGTCGCAATCATAGACCGAAAAAAAATTTTCCTTGACCCAATCAAGGGATTCACATCAACTTTGGTTGAAACTAGAGAATTGGGAATAGAGAAACGAAGAAATAAAGATAGGCTCTAAAAGACTTGTATCCAAAGCCGCAAAATATTTAAAAAAACTGCTGTATAGCAAGTTTATTTACGATCAAGCACGCACGACGCAGGAGGCTCTAAAAAGACTTGTATCCAGAGCCGTACTTAAAAAATAATCACCTTACACACCAACCATTACGACCGTTGGACGTATGTCCGCGCTGGCTCCGCGTTATTCACCGTCCACCTGCTGGGTGTTCGCGGTGGTGGGGGTACTTGCTGGATGCAATATGGATCCAGCAAGCAATTGATAATAATTATTGACGTACAGCAAGCTTATTCACGGCACTTCTGCATCCAGCACCCAGCACGGCTGTACAGAGGATGGACGGTGAATAAGGCGCTTTAATCTTTTGAATAATACATAACTATATTTAACAGGCAAATAAAATAGATATTATCCTTTTGATTCCGCAATAATTTGAAAAATATCACTTCGTCATAGAGAATCTCTAACAGTGGCCCTATTAAGGCTGTAAAGCAGAAAAAGAAGACAGATTTTAGCAGTCGTACCGGAAGGTTTCCCATCGATTTTATTGCAGAACAGCTGCAAGACATTCTTGATCGCGTTGGAGGCGCCCGCTGAAAGGACAATGTTCTCCCAGTTACTCTTGTGGCCATCACGACGCTCTATGAACTCGGCCACGTGCTTCCGAATATAATCAATGCCATTTGATGGCGTATAAGCGCCAATAGAATTGCCACTGTACAGAAAAATATTTACATGTATAAAGTCTCCCTCTTGCTCTCGCTCTCACTCTCGCTCTCACTCTCGCTCTCACTCTCATCTCGCTCTCGCTCTCACTCTCGCTCTCGATCCCGCTCTCCCTAATTCAGGTACGAGTTATAATGATGAATGACAGCAGCTGAAAAAAGAACGTAAAAATCCTTACCCACAGTTGCTTAAAATTTCACGAGCTCTTTTCTGGACGTCTTCAGGATAGCCTGCCGACTTAATTAAATGGGGCGCAAGAACACAGGCAAGCACCTGAAAATAGTGTAGATACTGGTTAATGAAATTTGTGAACAAATTCTGTTCACAAATTTAAAATACATACATGAACAATATAGGGTGTAAGTGGCCAATACTGGTGTCACTTTATGCTGCTAATTTGCACTTTGCACTATATGGTATATGATGATTGCGGGACCAACGGCTTAAGCGGGGATACATGAATTATTCGGGGTCCGGTGGGGCCCCCATATAAAATAAATTGTTTGAAAGGAAACTGAGATATCAAGCCCTAGATAACTCTTCAAACTATTTTATGAACTACTGTTTACAGTTTAAAGTAAGAACGTAAAGCTAGCTAGTAGTTCATAAAATTGTTTGAAGGGTTATTAACCCGACCTCTGTGGCCTACTGGTCATCATGCCACGCTGTCACATCGGAGGTCCTTAGTTCGATCCCCGGTAAGGCCTAGATGGAAAATGATCTTTTTCAGATTGACCTGGGTCTTGGATGTTTATCTATATTTCCTAAATATTAAGTATCGTTGACTTAGTATTCCATAACACAAGTATCGAACTTAATTTGGGGCTAGCTCAATCCGTGTGATTGGTCAAAAAGTCAAAAATCATTTATTAATTTTTTGATATTTGTTTTTCTTTCATTAGTTGTTGATGTCAGATCCCTCTTCTCTATCTAAAATCTAAAGCTCAGAGGAGCTTTAGATTTTCATGTAACTTGTGGTCACCCATTGAAGTGTGGATCACGTCCGATGTTGTAAAATAGCGCTTCTTTTTGGGGCACTCCAAGTGACTTTAAAGGTAGGTAGCTGAAATATTTAACCTGTCTGATGTACGTGATGGGTTGCTGTCCCATGGCGTGAGCATCGCCGATATTGGCTCTGATCACTTTTTTGAACGGCTTCTGAGCACCCTAAAATGATTTAAAATGTATTATTATAACAATTAGCCATCACGAAATATAATACAGTTTTTTGAAAAAAAAAAAGCATAACCATGCTGAGAGTACAGAATTATTACCAAGTACGTGAACATATATGATGAATCATCATATGACAAAGCCCTTCTGGCGAGTAGGCGACCAATACTGTGAAAATGAGTTTCTTTCGGCGTTTCTTCTCAGCAGTGGTCGTTACGAAGCGCTGGTATCGGTAGCTTCTCTTTAAAAATAAATTAAATTTTAATATACTTTACACGTAACATAAATTATACTTATTGACGTGTAAAAGTGCCTGTAAAGGTCTAATTACTGAATAAACATTTGAATCTTTGAATCTTTGAATCTTTGAATCATATATTAACCGACTTCAAAAAAGGTGGAGTTTACGAGTGTAAATACGTCGGAGTCTTTTGTTCTTTTTTGTATGTTCATCGATTACTTGAAGACTCATGGACCAATTTGAAAAATTCAAATTTTGTTTGAATAGACATACTTGTCAAGTGGTACCATACAAATTTTATTAAAATCGGTTGAGTAGTTTGGTGTTGAAGTAGGTTTTAGGGCCGTAACAGACGGGGCGCAAGTTGCGCCGCGTAACAGCTAGTGATGGGAGTTGCATAAATACTCAATCAACCCATTTGAATATTTACTCAGTAGATTGAGTAAATACCCGATAAATATCCTAATTTATCAATTTGCTGAGTAGATTGATTTATATTAGTTGCGACTTATATTTATATTCATTATTTCATGTTTTCATGACAATTTTGAAACTGAAATCTAGTATACACTTGCAATTCTTGTCGAAAAGTGTGTGCATACACCATAATATGCTTAAAATGTCGGTAAACTTTAAATGCGACGCTAAAATATATGAAAATACTATATTAATCATGCACTGAAAGTAGGGTTCTTTGACTAATTATAATTTTTTGCTGGAGGTGTGCAAAGACGTAATTTGATGTTAAAATAAGTAAACAGACATCAAATGCGATGTCAATATATGAGCACGCTGTATTTACTCTATTTATTAAATCTAGTGAGTAAATACTCAAATGGGTAGATTGAGTACTGTCGTCCCATCTGTTGCGGCACTTAGTTTTGAAAAATTATTAAATACGGCCAATAATGGCTCGCGATCATCGATAGTATCCCTATAGGCTCATTATTACTATGGAAAATGCATTAGCGAGTGTCTGAGAGTTATTTTTAGGGTTCCGTACCCAAAGATCCGTTTCTGAACTATTAAAGATCCGTTTCTGAACTATCAAAGATCCGTTTCTGAACTATCAAAGATCCGTTTCTGAACTATCAAAGATCCGTTTCTGAACTATCAAAGATCCGTTTCTGAACTATCAAAGATCCGTTTCTGAATTATCAAAGATCCGTTTCTGAACTATCAACTAAAGGCAAGCGATTATTTTTAAATATTAGGTACCTACCTTTTTCAACTCCAGATCAATCTCCGCGGCTCTCTGCACGAGAGGGCCCCGCACTGCATACTCCAGTTTCAAGATCTGCGGGTTAATGTTCTGAATGGTAATTGCCTTCTTCCCACCCCCTGCCCCTCCTCCTGCCCCGCCACCTTTTTTCCTTTCCCCTCTGTTGCAACATCTGTTGCTGTACCGCTTCGAGAACAACCACAGCGACAGGTTTTGCCTAAATTGCCTGCTATTCAACAAGCCAGTGCCGCATATCTATTGACATAAAACAAATAAATAAATATATAGGGACAAATAACACAGATTGAGCTAGCCCCAAAGTAAGTTCGACACTAGTATTATAGGATACTAACTCAACGATACTATATTTTATAACAAATAAATATAAAGATAAACACCCAAGACCCAGAACAATTTGAAAAAGGCAATTTTTCCAACTTGCCCTGACCGGGGATCGAACCCAGAACCTCTGGGTGGCGGACTAACATGGTGACCACGACGCCATGCAGGTCATCAATCAAGCAAATCAAGCTGTTGTATCTTAAGATTGTACTTACTCGAAGCTAGTGACTAGGATTCATTGTTTGTGTTTGTGTACAATGTATATGTTACCGTAAGATTGTGAACACCCATAGTTTAAAAACAATCGCGCGAGATTACTATCTCTCGATAAATTGAGAACTGTATCGTACGGCTCACAATATAACGTATTAATTAACGATAGTTTATAATCTCTCTATTCTTTCTATCGCGGCGCTAGCCCCGACTGGACTTCGGTAAGGCGTGCGCTTGAGTAGGTACGTATTGAACCGCGCATGTCGCCTGAACGCGGGCTTACACAAAATCTACATTACAATCATACCTAATTATTTTAGGCGACTCATCTATTGATTTCTGAAGAGGAAAGAAAGAAAGAAGAGCTTTATTCGGCAATGAAAACCATTACAACTTAAATTACCTATACATAAAGATATTATATACATACATGCTAACTTTTCATTGATTTTGGAAAAAATTATGTCATGTAGTAAATAAATTCCTCTATCCATATACGTAATCCGAATTCGTGTATGACATAAGATAAAAAAGTAGCGAAAATGATTTTCAATCGAGACCACGTAGTTAGGCCCGTTCATAACTGACGCGTGACCCCGATGAACTCGAAATCTAGCCGGCCGGCGGTACTACTACTGTTGATCTCACTTTCGAGTTTTAGTCAATATATTTTGTTCCTGAATTCTAGCTAGTTAGGTCTTACAAACGATCCTCATGAAGTGGCCTTCGGCCCTAAAACCACTGAAAAATCACGATGTATAAGTAGGTACTTGCTAACCGTTTTAAAATTAGGTTAATCTTACCATGTCTTAAATAAATATTTGGCAAATCCAGGTTCGGCGACTTGTATTTTTTTATATAATTTTAGGTCTGATACTAGGTATATGTACAATATCGCTGGGTTAAAGCTGCCTTGTCCGTAGTTTACCTAAAATTTAAAAATATAATAATATAAAATCACTTCGTTTTGGATTCACTGATTGTAACCATTATTTTTTGAGATTGCATGTTTGTTCATAAAATACTGTTTCTTTATTAGTTGTCAGTGTCATTGCCTGACATTTAAATTAGGCGGTTTTATTTTTTCACGAAGTTTTAAATAGTTTGTAAGTTGATATTGAATAAAGAACTACTTTTTTATCCTAAATCTTTGGAATATAGTTATTACTCGGGGACTTCAATGCTGCCCTGCGCAAACCGTTTGGTGATGAATTAAAAAGTTTTTGTTTAGAACAATAATGGAACTAACTGTGTACGTATTTTCACGAGAGTGGGTTGGGGATAGGAAAGGAAACAACTATCCTATGGAATAGTGCCTTTATTTAAAACACAAGCGTACTCACAATTGACAGTGTCAGTCCTCTTTGCACTCCAACTGTCACTTCACTGTCACACGCGTGGAAACGTCACTGCACTGTCACACGCGCCGAAACGTCACTGCACTGTCACGCGCGCGGAATTCACTGCACTGAACACTTCTACTCACTACTTCACTTTACTCACTGTTTCACTTTACTCACTATTCTTTTCTTCGTCTTTTCTCTTTTCTTCCTTCTTCGGATTTCACTTTCCAACTAAACTACCTCAGGCGGCGCCTTGTTCCGTTTATATACCCCCCGAATTCGAACAAAATCGCATCAATGTTCCAAACTCAAATTACTTATTTTCTATCGCCTTCTCTCTCACTCATTTTCTGTCCCGTATTTTCTTTTCCATTTAGTCTAGTATTATCTAGAAACTACTTTCAAAACTTCCAAAAACACTATAAGTGGCTGTTATTTGAACCAGCGGTCTCTGGATTTACGGTCCATCGCTTAGACCACTAGGCCAATCGTATTCTGACGCTAATGACAAAATTTTCCTTCAGTTGAATTCTTTTTGTTCGAATACGTGACGTTGACAATGTCATTTATCTCCTTACGCGACACTGCCCCCTCTTAAGACATGATCATCATTACTTCCGTAATAACGTGCCAACCGGTCTACATGGACTATTTTTGCAGGACCGCGAGGATTATGCAGAATCCGGAAGGTGACGTCGTTATTTGTGGTGACTATTTTGTAAGGTCCTTCCCAGCTTGGTTGTAGCTTTGGAGATTTCCCTTTTCGCCTCACAGGATTATGAAGCCAGACCAGAGTTCCCTCCTCGAAACTGAGACCGTTAGCTCTTCGATCGTAGCAAGTCCTCATCCGTTCACTAGCTTTACACCCAGTCTCTCTAATCTGCTCATAGACGTCAACCATCTTAATCCGAAGATCATTAGCGTAGTCGGTTATTCCTTTCGGGAGGTAACCCGATAGTAAATCAGCTGGTAATCTCAATTCTCTTCCAAAATTGGCATACGCTGGAGTGACTGTAGTAGTCTCATGAACCGCAGTCCTATAAGATAAGAGGAATAGCATAATATACTCGTCCCAGTTTTTCTGGTGGCTTTCTACTACATTTGCCAGATGTCGTTCCAATGTTTGGTTAAACCTCTCAACCTTTCCATCTGACTGCGGGTGATACGGCGTCATTCGAGTCTTACGACCTCCGTGGCGTAGTGGTCACAATGCTAGTCCGCCACCCAGAAGTCCCGGGTTCGATCCCCGGTTAGGGCAAGTTGGAAAATGGCCTTTTTCAAATTGTCCTGGGTCTTGGATGTATATCTATATATGTATTTGTTATAAAATATAGTATCGTTGAGTTAGTATCCCATAACACAAGTCTCGAACTTACTTTGGGGCTAGCTCAATCAGTGTTATTTGTCCCTATATATTTATATTTATTTATATATATATATATATATATATATATTTATATATATATTTATATATATATTTCTTATGGATTCCCATAATTTCACAGACTTCTCGGGACACAAGTTTCGTCCTTGATCACTGTGTATCTCCAATGGCACACTAAATCTACAGAATACTTCGTTCACAAGCTTCGTCGCTACGGTGATAGCCTCCTGATTAGGTAGTGCAAATGCTTCAGGCCATTTCGTAAAATAGTCCATGACTACCAAAATGTACCGGTTGACAGCGTTCGTGATTGGAAATAGTCCGGCTATGTCAAGAGCTACCCGTTGCCAAGAAGCTCCAACATTATACAACCTCATGGCTCCTCTGCTTCTAGTCTGGGGCCCCTTAACAGCTGCACAACTCTGAAATTTACGACACCAGTCTTCTACATCATCTCGGCAGTGTAACCAGTAGAAACGTTCTTTAATTTTTGTGGTAATTCTTACTATCCCCAGGTGTCCGCCCGAAGAACCATCATGAAAAACCTTAAAAATCTCGCTTATCTTTGCTCTGGGGATGACCAGTTGTAGATGGCAATCTTTACATTGAGGACTTTCCCACTTTCGGTAGAGTAATCCATCATGTAGCACCAGGCTGTCCCATTGCGCCCAAAGACTCTTTGTAGCCGTACTGTATTTGGCCACTTCTTACCATTTCGGCTTAGTAGTTCCACTTCTTAGCCAGTTCAATAGTGGTTGAAAGTTCTTATCGTCTTCCTGAGCCTTTTTCATGGCATCGTTAGTCCACTTCTCTTTTAGCCTGATGTTCACGTTTTCCTTCTCTTCCTGTCGATGGCAATGCTTGCAATCCTCCAAGCAAAGTCTGCGAGACAGGGCATCCGCGTTACCATGACTTTTTCCTCCTCGATGTTCAATTTCAAACTCATAGTCCTGGAGTAGCTCAATCCACCTGGCTACTTGCCCTTCAGGATTTTTAAATTCCAATAACCATTTTAATGCAGCCTGATCAGTACTTACCAGAAATTTGCAGCCGAGCAAATATTTCTTGAAATGTTGCAATGTATTTACCACGGCCAACAATTCTCTGCGAGTTACGCAGTAATTTCTCTCCGGCCTTGATAGGGACTTGCTGAAATAGGCGATCACAACTTCCCGATCCCCTCTCTACTGAGATAAAACACCTCCAATTCCGGTATTACTTGCGTCAGCGTCCACAATAAACTTGTCGTTCATGTCAGGATATCCGAGGATTGGAATTTCACATAAACGAATTTTGAGATCCTGGAAAGCTCGCTCACAATCTCCATCCAAAAAAATGCTCGTTTCTCTTTGGTCAACCGATGTAATGTCTTGGCGATGTCGGAAAATCCTCTTACAAATCTTCGGTAGTAAGAGCATAGACCCAAAAATGCTCTCACCTGTCTTATCTGTCGGAGTTGGCCAATCTTTAACTGCACTTATTTTAGATGGGTCACTGGCGATACCTTGTTCTGATATGACGTGACCTGACGTTGAAATTAACATTTCTTTGGACTTAGCTTCAAATTTGCATTCTGTAGTTTTGAGAATAAGTTTTCAAGCTTTTTGAAATGGTCATCAAAATCTCTTCCCATTATAATGATGTCATTTAAATAGACCAAGCAGCTTTCTCCTAGCATACCTGCTAGCACATGTTCCATCATCCTTTCAAATGTTGCTGGCGCGTTACATAGTCCAAATGGCATAGTTTCGAACTGCCATAAACCCTTGCCGGTCGAGAATGCAGTCTTCTCTTTATCCTTGGGATCCAAATCTACTTGCCAATACCCGCTTTTCAAATCAAGAGTAGAGAACCAAGTCATGCCACAAAGTGAATCCAAAGTGTCGTTGATTCTAGGGAGCGGGTAACTGTCCTTTATAGTTACATCGTTTAATCGCCGATAGTCAACATAAAACCTAGTCAATCCATCCTTCTTTTTTACTAATACAACCGGAGAGCACCATGGGCTTGATGAAGGTTCTATCACACCATTCTTCTTCATCTCCTGAATCATGTCCTCAACTTGTTGCTCACGGGCAAAAGGAACTCGTCTTGGTCTCTGTCGGATGGGTGCTGTATCTCCAGTATCAATTTTATGTTTCACTAAATCGGTTCTGCCAATATCTCCATCATTTTTTGAGAACAAATTAGAATATGTTAACAAGAAATTCCTTGCTTTTATTAATTGCAATTTAGTAAGATTACCTTTGCAACCTTCCAGAAGCTTTGCTACATTTTCTTCTTGATTTGTGATTTTCCGCTTTTGTTCCTCTTCACACTTCCTCAACCAGGCTACTTCGTCACAGTTTGAGTTGAAAACAGGCACTAAAGCAACTTGGCCACTTCCCATTAGGGTTCGGGCCGGGATCCATGGCGCATCTATGATTCCTCCTTCTATAAGGGCACTGAAGTGCTTATGTTACTCGTATACTTATCTACATCATAATGTAACCTATTTTATTCTCGCATTATACGTTCATAGTTCGTCGGATGTGGTTGTTTCATTTAGCCACCTTACCTTGCCTCTCTTCATGGCGACCCTGCCATATTTGGCAGCGCGTAGATCGCGTTACGGCGCCAACAATGCGCCTCGTGTAGTTTAGCACGTAACAATTCGGTGTTATTAAAGCAGTATGGCAAAAAAAAAAAAAAAAACCACTCGAAATTAAAATGGTGACTTTTATAAAAGTAAAATAAATATTAAAAAATTAAAATGGGCAGTACGCAAAGCAAAGAAGAGACAGTGATTGCACAAACAGCTTTGGGCAGCAATGACGCATCGGCTGTAAATAGTATGAGTACGACCAACATTCTTCTAGTCGTGGTGGCAGTGGTCCTTTTAATAGCAGCAGGCCTTGGACTATACCACATGTATAAGAGAACGCATAAGAAGTGGATACGAAGAGAGATTCGGATGGCGGATTTACAGAGGTCGTTTAGCTGGCGGCGTCAAGTTTTGCATCGTGAGAGGGGACCTGTTCCAGAGCAACCCTAGCTGATGAGTAATCGTGAAGAAAGTGTGAGTTCGTATGGTGAAAAGTGATAGTGCGGATATAATGGTATGGTACTTTTAACATTTACATTTTATTTGATTATTACGATTGTCACTTCATAAGACTGGTACATAAATATATACTTATGAAAAAAAAAAAGGATAGAAAACGGACTTATAATTTTAGCGGACTTTATACCCAGTGTAACATTTTTTTTTAATGTGTTTGACAATTTAATTACCATGTCAATTTTATTATTTTAAGTGCATTCCTAAGAGCTACGTCGAAGAGGCTTCTTGTTTACATTCTTATGTACGTATATGGAAGCTGTCCTCTATTCAGTGCATCAGCGGATAACTGCTTAGATGTATCATGGTAAGCAATGTTTTAATTTTATTAGTGAGGAATGGAAGAAAAGTTGATTCAATGTTATAATGAGTTGTTAGTTATTAAAAAATACTTAGTAAAGAAAGGGAAATCGAGATTCTTAGGCAATGTGATTAAAAATAAATTAAGTGAAACTGAGAATATTTATAAACAATGTAATGAGATCATAGGAATTTTAGTCGAACAAAAGGGATTCCAAGAGGAGAAGTTAAATATAATAACAAATACATACGAGGACATTGAAAAGTTATATGGAAAAATTCAGTGTTTATGTAATTTAGAACCTAGTTTAGAAACGAAGAGTGACAGTAGTGATTATAGCGATAGTTGTGAGGCAGACTTAAACACCATGGATTTCGACTTTAAAACGGCGTGTAATTTGATCCCAGTAATGGACAGTAGTGAAAACACCACCAAAAGGTTGATAGATTCAGTTGAAATGTATTCGGAAATGTTAAAAGAATCTGATAAACTTTATCTCATAAAATTTGTTCTTAAGAGTAGATTAAGTGAAAACGCAAAACTTCGTATAGCACAAAAGTACTCTTCTATTACAGAGTTTATTAGCGATTTACGGAAGCACCTTCTAACTAAAAAATCTTTTACGGCGATTCAAAATCGTCTCCAAAGTGCATCTCAGGGCTGGCGCACGATTGATCAATTCGGGAATGAAATCGAAAAATTATTTACAGAGCTGACGATTTCACAGGCCGATGGAAATGCGGATAAGTACAATATGTTAAAACCGTTAAATGAAAAAATGGCCCTACAACGATTTTCAGGTGGTCTTCGGCTGAGTACCATCATTGCAGCCCGCAATTACAGCAATCTGAAGGATGCCATCCGGGCGGCGAAGGATGAGGAGTGCAGCATGGCGTCGACCAGTAATGAGGTGATGCAGTTTACTCGGAGGAGAGCAGGTAAGGTGTGCACATTTAATTCGTGCAACAGGAATTATTATCGAGGACAAGACCGGAATTTACAGCGAGGTAATAACAGCAATACTCAGTTCCAAAGAGGTCATTTTCAAAATCGTTTTTCAAATAATATACCGGATAAAAATATATCATTCTATAATAATCGAGGACGTAGACAATATTCAGGACGTGGATATCGCCCAAATAACCGTGGTCGAGGGCGACAGGGTAGTAATTCTGGAAATCCTGTTTTCTACACGCAAGAAGCAACTAAACAAGGAGAAAGTACTCAGGATGATGTTAGTTACGATTTAGATAAGTTTTTTCGTCCTTAATAATCAAATTTGTTCTTTACAAGGTAGAGCGTTTGTTACTTTCTACATAAATAATATAAAGTATTACTTCTTAATAGATACGGGAGCAAGTTTATCTGTAATAAAGAAAGAAGCATTACCGACAAATATCACGACACATAATGATGACACACTCATAAATGGAATTGGGGGTCAAATTCGCTCATCAGGCGTTGTTTACTTAACGTTAGATCATGATAGTCATGGCTCCTTTAAAGGAAAGTTTCATGTATTCGACAGCGTACCTTTAAAGGCTGATGGAATTCTGGGATTAGATTTCTTGTCTACTTTTTCTGCGAACATCAACTTAGAATCAAGTTTATTATCACTATACAATGAAGGCAAAGAATGTGTTGTACAACTTCACGATAAACTAAATTATTCAGATTGTTCAATTATTTTACCAGCTCGTAGTGAGTCCATACATTACATATTTTTAGAAACGGAATTAAAAGGTGATTACATCGTAAGTCCATGCGAGTTAGCCAAAGATGTATTTTTGGCAGGAAGTATTGTCAGGCCTAAAAATAATAGGATACCGATAAAAATTTTAAACGTTAGTGAATGTGAAATTGAATTGCCTACATTTATACCAGAGTTTAATTCGCTAGATGATTATAATATTTGCGAGTTCCAAAAATGTGATTTAAACGCAGATAGGGTTCAAAAATTATTTTCACATTTAAATCTGAGTAATCTTAATGCAGAAGAGGAAAAATCGATTAAAGAAATTTGTTCAAAGTATGCAGGTGTATTTTATTTACCAGGTGATAAGTTATCAGTGACCAACATATGCGAACATTCTATAGTATTGAAACCAAACTCAGGCCCAGTATATACAAAACCGTATAGGTTACCACAGTCATTAAAGGATGAAGTTAAAAAACAGATTAATAAGATGATACATGATGACGTCATAGAGGAAGCGCAGAGTGAATGGAATAGTCCCATACTTTTAGTACCGAAAAAGGAATTAGCTGGTAAAGTAAATGATTGGCGTCTCGTAGTCGATTTTCGAAAATTGAATGAAACGATTGTAGATGTCAAATTCCCGTTACCTAATATAAACGAAATATTAGACTCTCTCTCTGGTTCAATTTATTTCTCTCACCTTGATTTAAAAACAAAGTTATTTTCAATTATCTTTAGATAAAGAGAGCAGGAAGTATACAGCTTTTAGCACAAGCACTGGTCAATACCAAATGAAAAGACTCCCCATGGGTCTTAAGACAAGTCCAAGTGCATTTAGCCGAGTTATGTCAATTGCAATGTCGGGATTGGCTTACGAAAAATGTTTTATTTACCTAGATGACCTTGTAATTTTTGGTAGAAATTTACAAATTCACAATAAAAATTTAATAGATGTTTTGGAAAGACTGAAGAAAGTTAATTTAAAGTTAAACCCCGAAAAATGTAATTTTTTGAAGAAAGAAATATTATATCTTGGACATTTAGTTTCAGCAGACGGTGTGTTACCAGACCCGGCAAAAGTTTCTGTTTTACAAAATTACCCAGAACCGAAAAATAGCGATGAGGTAAAAAGATTCGTAGCTTTTTGTAACTATTATAGAAAATTCATACGCAACTTTGCTGAAATAACGGCACCATTAAATAAATTAACTAGGAAGTATGTTTCTTTTGTGTGGGGAGAAGATTGTCAAAATTCTTTTAAATTACTTAAAACTGCGTTAATTAATCCGCCTATATTGCAGTATCCAGATTTTTCGGAGAATAACGAATTTATAATCCAAACAGATGCTTCGGGATTAGCGATTGGAGCGATTTTATGCAATAGTGACATGAGACCCGTGGCATATGCTAGTAGGCCACTTAACAAAGCCGAAAGAAACTACCCTACAATTCAAAAAGAGCTTACAGCTATAGTTTGGGGTATTAAATATTTTCGTCCGTATATTTATGGTAGATCATTTACAATTATGACGGATCACAAACCGTTAATTTATCTTTTTGGCATGAAAGATCCATCCAGCAGATTACTAAAGTTTCGATTAATTCTTGAAGAATACGATTTTAAAATAGTTTATGTCAAAGGCACGGAAAATACGGCGGCTGACGCCTTGTCTAGAATTGTAATAACTTCGGATGAGTTAAAAGATATGCAAAATGAAATAGCTTTAGTTACAACTAGGGCGCAAAGCAGACGAATGAATGAAGATGTAGTGAGTGAGCGTTTAAAAGATAAAAATCTCGATGATCGGTATGCGCAACCGACAATTGTCGAATTATTGAAGAAACCTAATGATTGTGTTGAGATGATTTTGATAGAAGGAAGTAAGCTAGAGATATTAAGTAAAAAAGGTGCTAAGTTTGTTATAAAAGATTGCTTTGTTTTATGCGAAAATAATAAATGTTTATACATAAATCTCGACTTTAGGGCACAATTTTCGCGAGACGAATTTGTGACAAAGTTAAAAGATTTTTGTAAAGAAAATGAGATTAAAGAAATATGCATAATTAAAAGTATTGAAAATGAATGTTTTATAAAACAATTATATGATAAAATAAAAGACGTCAAGGAATGGACCGGTCCACGATTATGTATTTTAAGAGGTATACAGAAAATAACAACAGACAAAGATAAACAGTTTATTTTAAATGACTTCCATCTGCTGCCCACAAGTGGTCATGCAGGGGTGCGTAGAATGACCAATAATATCAAAAGAAAATTCTACTGGCCAGGCATAGAACAAGACGTTAGGGAATTTATCAAGAAATGTGTAAAATGTCAGAAGATGAAATCGTGTCGATACGTAAAAGTACCTATGGAAATAACTACCACGTCATCATATGCATTTGAAAAAATATTTTTAGATGTAGTGGGACCTTTGCAACGGGATGAAGACAATAATTGTTACATCCTCACAATCCAGTGTGAGTTGAGTAAGTTCGTAGAGGCATACCCACTACAAAATAAGGAAACTGTAAGTATAGCTAGAGCATTAGTCAATAATTTTATATTAAGATTTGGTATACCGAAAGTGATTGCCACCGACAGGGGTACGGAGTTTATTTCATCAGTAATGGATCAGGTATGTAAACTTTTAGAAATAGAGAAACTTTCGTCAACAAGCTTTTTGGTGCTTTGCGTTTAACAACACTGTCCATACTGCAACAAAATACACCCCGTTTGAGTTAGTATTCGGCAGGCCTAGTATTATTCCTAGTAGAATAAGTCAAAATGTAGAACCATTATATAATGTCGATAGTTACCCGCTAGAATTAAGATATAGATTACAAGTAGCTCTTCAGGATGCACGGAACAATTTAATTCTAAGTAAGGAAACAAGAAAACTTAGTTATGACAAATATGTTAATCCTGTGACGTATAACAGTGGTCAATTAGTTTTAGTTAAGAATGAAACAGGGAAAAAATATGACCCATTATATGAGGGTCCTTTCGTAGTTTTGGAGGATTTGGGAGTGAATATAAAAATATTAAGGAATAATAAAACTGATATTATTCATAAAAATAGAAGTAAACCCTTTAATAGCTAAATATCCAAAATAAATTTCCTAATAAAAATAGTACTATTGTTAATGTTATATTGCTATTCGTATATTTCGTTTAAGTTGCTAATATAATGCTTACTCGTATATATATAAAAAAAATGTAATCATATTTTATAACATTTTTTTTTATTAACACCCCCGGGAGGTGAAGTGCTTATGTTACTCGTATACTTATCTACATCATAATGTAACCTATTTTATTCTCGCATTATACGTTCATAGTTCGTCGGATGTGGTTGTTTCATTTAGCCACCTTACCTTGCCTCTCTTCAGCACATCCCCGCGGTCTCCTTCCATTATTCGGCGGTAGTATCACAGGAACTCGGGATCCTGTAATACTATCGTCGTCTGGGATCTCGGAATAAGGATGGTGTCCCTCAAACATAACACCTTACCGAAATTTCCTCCTTTCATCGGAATTTCATCACTGCCATGTTTTAGAACACCATTTTACAAGTTAATATTGCATTGATGATTTTGTAGAAAGTCCAAACCGATAATGCAGTCGTCAGAGATGCCTGCGATAACCACTCTTTGCCAATAAAGTGTTGCCCCGATCTTAATGGCCACAATTTTCTCTCCTTGAGATGGGATTCGTTGGCCGGTAGCAGTTGTTAACGTGAGATTTTTATTCGATTGAATATACCGATCACCAATATTCTTAAGTCTGTGGTTACTGATGACTGTCCGTGAGGCTCCAGTATCTAACGTCAACTGGCAAGGTTTCCCATTGATCATACCGTCTATCACTAAAGTATTTCCGTTCTTTGCTACTACCGGCCAGCGCTTCCCCCGCAGCCCTGGCCTTCTCTAGTTTTCCTGTCGAAACCGCCGCATCCACCTGACGTCGGATAGTTGTTCGTTCACGCTTCGGGCAAATGCTTCGAATATGGCCCCGTTCTCCACACTCATAGCACATCGGGTTGTAGGGTTGTCGTCTGCTGTTTTCTGTGACTACAACCTCCCGTAGTCTCAGACCTCGAGAGTCATTACGCACCGCTTCTACTTCCAAAGCGTGAGCCACTGCTTCTTTTAAGGTTGTGTGATGATCCAGTCGCACAGCCGCCCTGACGTCGGGATCCCGTATTCCATCGATGAAAACCTGCAAGATCATCTCCTCCACAACGGATGGTAATGATTGATATGCCTTGCGCACCAGTCTTTCCACTTCAACGGACCACTGTTGTAAGGTCTCGCTAGTTCGATGACAACGATCTTTAAGTTGAGCCTTGTAAACATGCTCTAGGCGGCGCCGAGTGCTTCCAACACGGAGAGAGCGTCATCTCGAAGTGTTAGGGCCAATGCAGACTGCGCCTCTTATTCATCCCAATAGCTGGCCTTTTTAACAGTCTCCAGCTGCAGTTTAAGGCGGCCCAGGAGGATTTACTGTCGTAGGGTGGCACCTTTTAATTTTTGGTAAAAGGATCGACTACAGAGCTAGTGACAGGGCCAGATCTTTAAGAAGTTTCACTTCCTTATCAAGTTGTTGAAGCGTCTCTTTTACTTTAAGTTTCATTTCCTTATCAAGCTGTTGGAGCGTCTCTTTTACTTCAAGTTTCATTTTCTTATGAAGCTGTTGAAGCATCCCATTTACTTCTGCAACTTCCTTTTCAAAGTCGTCGATCCGGCATCATTAGCCTGCATTTGCCTGAACCGCAGCCAAAACGTCTTTGGAAAAGAACTGAAGTTGCTCCTCCTGGCAGCGGGCTGTCTCTTCCTGCAGCGTGCGCATTTGCTTCTCCTGGCGGCGTGCTTGCTCTTCCTGGCGGCGTGCTTGCTCCTTCTGGCGGCGTGGTTGCTCTTCTTGCAGTGTGCGTATTTGCTCCTCCTGGTGGCGTGCTTGCTCCTTCTGGCGGCGTGGTTGCTCTTCTTGCAGCTTACGCACTTGCTCCTCCAGGCGGCGTGCTTGCTCTTCTTGCAGTGTGCGTATTTGCTCCTCCTGGTGGCGTGCTTGCTCCTTCTGGCGGCGTGGTTGCTCTTCTTGCAGCTTACGCACTTGCTCCTCCTGGCGGCGTGCTTGCTCTTCTTGCAACTTGCGCATTTGCTCCTCCTGGCGGCGTGCTTGCTCTTCTTGCAACTTGCGCATTTGCTCCTCCTGGTGGCGTGCTTGCTCCTCCTGGTGGCGTGCTTGCTCCTCCTGGCGGCGTGGTTGCTCTTCTTGCAGCTTACGCACTTGCTCCTCCTGGCGGCGTGCTTGCTCTTGCATTTAGAAAAAGTTTAGAAAAAAAAATATTACAAAAAGACCTATCCATACATACCCCACACGTATGGGTTTGATGAAAAAAATATTTGATTTTCAGTTCTACGTATGGGGAACCCCCAAAATTTATTGTTTTTTTTTTAATTTTGTGTGTAAATTTTAATGCGCTTCACAGAATACATCTACTTACTAAGTTTCAACAGTACGGTTCTTAAAGTTTCGGAAAAAAGTGACTGTGACATACGGACTGACAGACAGACAGACATGACGAATCCATAAGGTCCGTTTTTTGTTATTTGGCTACGGAACCCTTATAAATAGTACATGGCTGTTTAATTCTCAATCCGCTATTTTCCCACAGATGAATTTATTTTCCAACAAGTCAAATCAGATACTTTTTTTCTAAACGTAAAAACAAACATTTTCTAGGGATTTGTATGAAATGGAGGCAGATGACGTCATAGATATTAATTCATCTGTGGATGACGTCATAGTTTCTTGTAGTCAAATAGCGCTCTTATTATCAGTTTTTCTGCAAGAATAATTCTAAAGTCAAGATAAAATCGATATGTTCAAAGACAAGTGACACTATTTTGCGACTTTTTATTTTCCTATCAGTACAAATTAAATTATTTTTTACCCAGGAAAATACCCATTCGCCTAACAACGGATACTAGGAGAGAGTGGAAGGGGAAATTTGTTTGTGATTGGTGGAATTATTTACATAACATTTTGACATTTTGAAGTAGAAGAATAGAAATAACTAGCAAAAGCTCGTATTTTTAAAATAAAAGTAGTGTTAGAAGTTTGTTTATTGCTTTGTTTAAGTACTTATTGGTTAGTAGTGTAGTTTCAATATAAAACGTTTACAATTTTCCTAAAAATAAGTATCTTTTACGGCTTTGTTCGGTCTGGTTATCTTATTTACAATTTGTTAGATAACCTCAAGAAGTCAATTACGAAACAATATTACAAGTTATTCCATTCATTTCAATCCTAACACCACGTTCTCTGTTTACAAATTCGAACAAGTGTATATCGATCGAATACAATCGTCAGTCAGTCGCCGGCCGCATTCGCCCAGTCGTGGATTTTTTGTGATCGTCTTTACAGCCGTATGACATTTAATTTAAGTAAATCAGTGCAATAAATTTTTATTATTTATCGTTACATAAGAAAGTGTTTGTGTGCGCAAATAAATTAGTGTCGTGTATAAAGGAGTGTTATTGATTAGATATGTCACAAATAAGATTGATAAGCGGCGCGCGTTTGTTGCGTAGCCCGGCAACGAGCAGTCAAAGCATAGAGCCGCTGGCCGCATTGCTTTGTGGAAATTCTAGCAGACGCACGATGGCGAGCAAGGCGGTAACGATCGAGAACATCAACCCTAATATTGTTAAATTGGAATATGCAGTGCGCGGGCCGCTTGTTATCCGAGCTACGGAAATCGCCAAGGAGCTCGAGAAGGTAGGTCCCGAATTTCATATAAAAAAAAACTAGTCAAATGAAATAAAAAAATTAATATCTTGTGTAAAACCTTCCAAGATTTTGCCCTAGATGTTTGCATAATTTTGTCTCATGGATATCCAGTATTCATTCCTTGGGAGAGCAAGGTCAAATTAAATTGCCAGCTGATATAGAATTGTAATAGGTAGATAGATTACATAGAAACAATTTCAGTATGACTAATGAGATTTCTATGTGTATTAGTGTTATTGAAAATAACAATAAACATTTAATTTTCAATACATTATAACCGTGGAACAAAAAAAATTATAACCATTGCTGGGGAATAAATAAGATTTTCTAAGTTATAACTGGCTTCACGATATGAAACTACTTATAAATCCCATTAAGGCATTCCAATTTTTTATTAGTAAACAGCAGTGTCGATTACCTATTTATTGTTTAATAAATGTTATTTTAGGACATAGTTAACTTGATAAAATTGCTCTATGAATGATAAATAACCTTTTGCTGGTCTCCAAAACCACAGCCCGTACCAAATTATAAATGAAAAGTAAATAATGTACAAAACGCACATTGGTTACACAATCCAAGATTTCGTTTTTATTTAAATATTTTTGCAATGTTGACCAAGGTCTACATAACTATTATGTAAGTACATTTTATATGGACTTTCAGGAAGTCAGTGTTTTGGGCGAAAATTAAAATTGCGGAAGTCATCAGCAGTATAATTATGAGTCAGCATGCATTGTTTGTTGTTGTAGTTGTTAGTAAGTAATTATCACATATTAGCTCATTGCATTCAGAAATTAACATGATGTCCAGAGACTTATAGTGTGACAGCAAAACATAAAAGGACCAGAATAAAATATATGTCATACTCTTTAGATAGTTTGGATAAATTAACTAATTAAATTTTAAATACTAGAACCTTAACTTCATGTGTAAGTAAAATAAATTAATAATTGAAATGTGTCAGCAACCAATATATTGGAAAATAAATATATAATTAAAACTGCTTCACCGCAAAGTTCAGATTTATCCAACAAACATCGTGCTCATTTGGCATGCATTGGATATTTCCGACAAAATCCACATCCCTTTTTGGTTGTAGATATTTATTTCCGATTCAATATGCCTTGTGCTGGGAGCACAACAACTGATATAAAGTCTTGCAGTGAAAGGGTTAAATCAATCAGTTAACAATTACATTTTATTGCCATAATTGGAGGTGGGGCGTTAATTTATATATTTCTAATAAATAATAAAATGATGCATAAAAAGACGCCTGAAACACATTTGTTTTGAGTTCTTTAATGTATGACTAAAACAAGATTAAACAGCTATTAAACAAGATTAAACAGCTATTACATAAGGGAACACAATTAATGTCAGTGTTTTACATTTTTAACTCCTGATTAATGCCATCAGTCAAGGTGAAGTTGGCGAAGATAAGAGGTTTATGTAATTTATGGGAAAACTTGTCAAAAGATGGTTAAGTAAGTTTTTCTTGATTATATTCTTCTGCCTGAGCTTGGTAGAAACAGCATGACTGGAAATTTGCTTCCTACTACTAGTTACTATGTGCCCTGACACATAAATTAGGAATGCAATCAGATTTTTATTTCGATTACAACATATTTAAAAACATTTCATATGACCTGTTAGATAAAACTAAAGCTATGGAGTGTTTTAAGTCGGGTAGATAGCGGAAAAACTGATAGTATGAGCGCTATTTGACTCCAAGAAACTATGAATCCTTTAGAAAATGTTTAATTTGACTTGATGGAAACTTCAGCATTTATTCTTATGGTCTTCTTTTTATCTTATTCTGGGCTCAACTTTATTTATTTATTAACGTACATAAAAAATGCTGAATGTTAATACAGCGCAATATAAACTGATATTAAGTTTTTCTTTGCACTAAGTTTTACTTTAAACAGATGATATCCCGCGATTTACCGCGGGATATCATTATATCTGTTTAAAAACTATAAGTCAAAAAAGTCAAAAATCATTTATTTATCTTTGGATATTTATATCACTTGATAATTGTCATTTCTTTTTTCTTTCGATTTCTTAATAGTTAGTTGTTGACGTCAGATCATTTACTTACAACTAAGTTTACTGCCGCCTCCAAAGCGCAAAGTACAGAAGAAGCGGTAACAAACTGTACTGCAGCATTTTCTCCAAAAACGTCAACCTTACAATTATACTGATATTAAAATTAAAGCGGGCTTAGCCATGAATAAGTATATTTACAATGAGAAAGGGAAATACCCATAATAAATCGAACCACGGACAATACTAGATCACTATAGTATAATGAAATTAAAATAACACTCAATAAAACAAAAAAAAAGTTTGCCATCCCATACGAATTGCCCTGGTAGCAGCACACTTCAGTATGGAAAAGCCATTTTTTTTATTTTTGTTTTATGACTGTTTTATTTTATTTTCATTAAAGTATAGTGATCTAGTATACAGTATAGTATCTTCCACATTGTATGTAATGCTTCAATGTAAATTATGTGCATTATAATATTCTATTGAAATTAACTTCAAATTTTTAAATGAAGTTCTTTGGTAATAACGATAATACACCAGTCAATGAATGAATGAAAAATTCTTCATTGCATCAATTCAAAAAAGTAAAAACGATTTACATTTAAAAAGTGCTCTATTGATAAAGTGCCCATGATGTAGGGCACATAAAGAGCACCTTATCAATAAAGCAATGAACTCCACAGCTATCATGTCATATCATATATCGGAGATGAATTGAGATAATGCCACTGAATTATTAATATAAATATATAATGTAATGGTTGCCACAATAGGTTTTTTGTAGTGATAAAATACGCATGGACCTACCAGTATGCATTATCTTACCTGTAACGAACGCAATACAACATTAATGCTTGCATTAGTTTTGTAATAATACATTTTCTAAATCTTACTGATGTAAAACCAGATTGGTTGAATACTGTCCAAATCATTTATTTATTTCATATATCTATATCTATATATATATATATATATATATATATATATAAAAGCGAAAATCACTCACTCACTCATCACGAAATCTCGAAAACTACTTAGCCAATGAAGATGAAATTTGGCATGAAGGTAGATTGTGACTAGGAGACATCCGCTAAGAAAGGATTTTTGGAAATTCCATCTCTAAAGGGGTAAAATAGGGGTTGCAAGTTTATATGAATCTTCGTCATTTTTGAAGCGAGACACTTGACATTTTTTAATTAGTGGTCAATAAAAAATAATAATACAGAAATTAGATTTTAAAAATTGCATCCCCAGCATGCGGGGTGCAGTAGGGGTTGCGAATTTATATTATTATGAAACTTCGTCATTTTTTGAGTGAGAGACAAAAATTTGAGACAATTGAGATCAAATAATAATTACGGGAACGGGAACTGGAACGGGATATTATAACGCGGACGAAGTCGCGGGTTACAGCTAGTTTTTAATAAAACTTCTCACTGAACACTTAACAAGACCTCAAGGCCAACAATAAATTACTAATTTTCCTCCGTACTTAAGGAAACCTTTACTTCCTTATTTCTTACAAACCAAATTAATTTCCTTGTAATCAGTTTATAATTAAGAAAGCCACAGTTAACAATATGAAAAATAATTAATTTAAAATAGCTTCACAGACTTCTTCATGTTTAGTAATTTTAACAAATTATCGATGATCCATAAAATATGAAGCATCTGCATATATTGAAGCACTAATAGTAGATTGATTAACAAGGATTGTAAGAGATCAATTACACCTGAGATATTTAGGTAGTAGATTTTTATTCAAATCCAAATCTTCACTGGAACTTGTGACTGTTTCATAAAAATTTCATAAAAAAATTTTTGCAATTTTTGAAACGAATTTTTTTTATGGCCCTCCTTTTTTATGGCCTTGATATGTCATATAAAACTAAATTCATGCTTTTAATATAGTAGCCTTTACGCCTGGCCGCCTTCAATTTTATAATTTACTTACCTCCCTAAGGATGTAAATCGAACTTACAACCTGGATTTCGAGTTAAATACAACCTCCTTTTAGATCTTAAATGATGAAAAATGTATTTTTTGTGCAGGGCGCCCAGAAGCCGTTTAAGCGGGTGATCAACGCCAACATCGGAGATGCCCACGCCATGGGACAGACACCCATCACCTTCATTAGACAGGTATACACAGTTTTATCAATTAAGGTACTAATGGAGATAATGGGTTTGGAATCCTTATAAATATTTGATAGTCACCAACACCATAAAAGATTTCGGTTTTCCACCTTCCCGAAGACTATTAGAAAGGGGCAAAAGAAAAACTTATGATTCTATTGTATAGACTCATAATACTAAGCATCGCTTTTTGGTCTTACTCCACATGGCTATCACGTGGGTACAGCATTTTTTGGAACGAAGTTCCTTACGGCAGGCTTGGAGGAGATAGGGATTTTGCTGCGCGACCGAACTGAAAAAAATGTGATAGTAAAACCGTAAAGATGACCTCGTTAAATAAAACCGTTAAATGAGACGTGCGCAGTTTTCTTTTGCAAATTGTGTCGATTCTACATTAGCCGAAGGAACTTCGTTCCTACCTGGTGTCCCACGACACCACATTTCTTTTTTTACATACAAGTACATACATAGTATCACGGCTATGTCCCACAGGGGTAGGCAAAGACTGCCTCCACTGGTTTCGATCCTGACAAACCTCTCTTGCTTTATCCACACTCTTTAGTTTCCTTTTCTCCCAGACCACGTACTGAATATTTGATACAGCTAACGTGCTGCCTCGTTGGCAGGTGATCGCGTGCGTGTCCATGCCGGAGCTGATCGACTCCTCCGACTTCCCCGCCGACGTGAAGCAGCGCGCCAGAGACATCCTCGACAGCTGCGGGTGAGCGCGTCAATTCACTTCAATTCAAATACAATGTGTATTTTTTATACTTGATCAAACGAAGTGTGCGGATATAAGACGAAATATTATATATATAAAACACCGGAAAAAAAATCGTTAACACATTAATTTTTTTTTTTTGTTAAGGTCGTGTTTCGGTTTTAATTTTTTTCTCTTTAAGTAAACGGCGTATTTTCTTCAAAGTGGTCTCATTTGAAAGCTACAAAGTTTAAGAAGTTATGAAAATAAAAAATAATTAACAATACCGAACAGGACATTAGTTAAAAAATAGTTTATGAAAAAATTAAAGTGCCTGGATTTTTTAAATAACTAACATAACGATTTTATTTATCGATAATATTTCGTCTAATATCCGCAAACTTCGTTTGATCAAGTATAAAAAATACACATTGTATATCTTTATTATCATAGGATAGTTATAATATCTTTAAATAATCGTCACTTTGTTTTGTTGCACAATTGTTGATGTCAAAAAGTCACTTACAGCTAAGTTTACCTCCGCCTCTAAAGCGCTAGTGCAGAAGAAGCAGTAACAAACTGCACTGCAGCATTTTCTCCAAGGACGTCAACTCACAATGAAATTAATTTATTTTTAAAGTTGATATGTAGATCCTTCGAACGATCTTCGATCCGTCCTTTTGACTTGCTTCTTTTACGCACCTCGCACACTAGACAGTCACAGCTTCAATATTGTTAGACCAGAACCTAGCTACGGCGACGATGTCATTGGCCACATTCAAATCTGCTTTAGTACAAGGAATCGGGTTTTTGAGACATGAGATAAGATGGTACATGGACTGAGTGACCCCACAGTCACACAGACTGTTGTCAGAGTAACCCAATTTCCTTACAGTGTTCCTATGGCCACTTTCCGGCCCCATCGTCAGATCAGCTTCTTGTCATAATAATTTTGCAAATATTACAATGTCATCTGACTTACACAAGTATGCAAAATTTCAGCTCAATCGGCTGAGGACTGGTTTTAAAATTGAGTTACAAGATTTGACCCAAACGAACATACATACATCCATACAAGTTAAATAAAAGCTCGTAATGTAACAGCGTCCTCATTATGTGTATAAATAAGGAAACAAACAATAACAAGCACTAGTTGTTTTATTGTTTACTCAGAGCAGACGAGTCGTATGAACTACTATAATATTATAATGTGCAATACTAATTTGAACAAAGTTTTGGCAATATTTCGCGTCTGCTTACATTTTTGTTTGTTTGAGCTATTCATATCATTATAAGATTCTGTCGGTCTACAGCAGTCTTTCCCAAAGTGGGCGATAACGCCCCCTTGTGGGCGCTGGAGGATTTAAGGGGGGCGGTAACGGGCCTAGAATAAAGTTGGGGGCGCTGATGTGATTTAAGCAATGAGTGATTTATAACTTCAGCTATTTCATATTTTAAATTTCACTGAAATTAAAATCCTCTTACTACACAACATCCATTTATTAGTTCATATTTATATCCTTTTTTATTGTACAAATATAAACTAAAAATGTAATTAATATTTATTATTTTAATGCGTTCACAACGCTATTTATATCGTTAAAGGAATCAAACACTAAAAAATTTCGTGTTTTAAAGTTTCGCAGGTGAGGTCACCAGGTAAAATTGTATTATTATTGCTTTTTTTTTATTTAAAATTAACAATGTTGATTATTGTTTTTTTTTTATAAAAGATACTCTAATGTATGGTGTATGTATTATTATTGCTCTCTCTTGTAAAAAAGTCTAGTTTAGAATATAGGTTGAATTAAACTACAGGCAAGACAAATATGTGATTCAGGTTTTTATGGTGAAAAAAATGGGGGCGCTACAAAATAACTGATTTTTTAAAGTGGGCGTTTGACAAAATAAGTTTAGGAACCTCTGGTCTACAGCATGGGGGGATAAGATTCAATCGATTAATTGTTTTTCGATTTAATGCTGTATCGGTCAAACTGACAGTTGGGACAGACTTCAGTCGGGATAAACTAGTTCGATTTCTTCTTCTGTCGGTCTAATGCATGAAAAGTTAATGAACTGTCGGTATAGCGTTCACCGAGATTTCGTCTGTCGGTATTGAGTGGTAGACTCATTCATATCTTTACAGTTTTAAAGCGATCCGTTTCTGTATCTGTACTAATATACAAAAAAATCTCATGCATAATAGTAACCCCAGCTAAAATACTAGTCTCTATGGCTTAAATGCGAATATTTTACAAATGAATTAAGCAATCGGGGACTTCACACTAAGCGTGGCCTTTGGGTCTTACGGCCCAGGGCTCTGTCTACCCCGTTGTGGATAAAGACGTGATACGATCTGCAATGCCTCCATTTCTTGAAATGTAAAAGAAAGCACAAATTTATTGATAAGTACAAGTAAGTACTAGTACTCGTACCCACACTAAATTATGGAAAAAAAACGGTGAGAAAATACCAATTAGTTCGAGTACTTTAGAACTGCATCTTGAATGCCTAAAACCCAATAAGAATATAGTAGTCAGTAGTCGCCATTCGAAAACTTTCCGTCTCATAGGTTCGCACTTCTGACTTCTACGCGCTATGTACTGACCACTTATAGTTGGGTCATGCCAACTAGCTGTTTTTACGTACTAGAATAGACGCCACATATCACAGTTATGTTCCGTTCATCATATACTATCACTGTTTACCTCACATTAGTCGCTTACTACCATTTATGCGCCAAGCACACTCCATAGTTAATAAAAAAAAAACACTGTCAACATAATCAAAAATGCCTTGGTGTGTGTACAGATAATTCAAAGAACAATACTGCACTAATAATTCAAAAAACAAGACAAAAAATGATATAACTTTCCATCGGTAAATAACTAAATTTCATTGTCTGAAAATTAAATATGGATTGCAAAATTCCCGCCGCCATAATAAATGAAATGAGTGCTATAATCTATAACATTTGTCAATCGACTGAATGAATGAGAATGACACTTAGCGAATCTAGCGCTGTGCTTTCGAAGGACGACTTCAAAGCGAAGCGGACTTAGCGCTGCAGTGCTATTAGTGTCAATTACCAAAAAAAAATGGCCGTTAACAAAGCTGGCAGCTGGTCTAGATATCATATGGGTCATGCACAGATTACCTCATAGCATGCAATAGCACATTTGCGGTCAGGACGTCCGCAGTCACGCGCCATGCACCTGATGCATTTCATGTTTATTTCGGTGGACTGAACACGTCTCTTGGTCTGAAATGTTGAATCACCTTTTGCAATGAATGTAATTAAAACAGCATTTCAGCATTTGGTTACCATTAGATAGACACTGGAAGGTAGGCAAGCAGATTTTGAGACACAGAGAAGTCAGTCAGGCGGGAATGCGCGAAACCGCAGTAACATATTATGACCCATCTATCTAGCGACAACATTAACTTCAACAACCGTAATGAGTAATCCAAGAGAACTAGAAGCACAACACAAAATATGTATTTAGTCATGTAGGTAGGTGCAATTCAAATTTAAGTAATGAAATACTGAAATCTTATGTTGTCCCTGTCTAGATATATTTTAGCTTCAGGAGGTCCTTTAGTCGCCTCTTACGATGCAGAGAACGAGAATGTTTAACATCCGTAACTATTAGACAAATCAGTTTTCGCCTCGTCTGTCGATGACGTAGCCAGGCACAACGTGACGCGGAGAAGGCATTTAATTTGCATGCTAATGTCTAGACCAGTCTTGCCCAAAGTGGGCGATAACGCCCCCTTGTGGGCGCTGGAGGCTTTAAGGGGGCGGTAACGGGCCCAGAATAAAGTTGGGGGGCGCTGATGTGATTTAAGCAATGAGTGATTTATAACTTCAGCTATTTCATATTTTAAAATTCACTGAAATTAAAATCCTCTTACTACACAACATCCATTTATTAGCTCATATTTATATCCTTTTTTATTGTACAAATATAAACTAAAAATGTAATTAATATTTATTATTTTAATGCGTTCACAACGCTATTTATATCGTTAAAGGAATCAAACACTGAAAAAATTTCGTGTTTTAAAGTTTCGCAGGTGAGGTCTCCACTTCCGATACTCTTTATTATTGTAAAATTGTATTATTATTGCTATTTTTTATTTAAAATTAACAATGTTAATTATTGTTATTTTTTATAAAAGATACTCTAATGTACTGGTGTATGTATTATTATTGCTCTCTCTTGTAAAATAGTCTAGTTTAGAATAAAGGTTGAATTAAACTACAGGCAAGACAAATATGTGATTCAGGTTTTTATGGTGAAAAAAATGGGGGGCGCTACAAAATAACTGATTTTTTAAAGTGGGCGTTTGACAAAATAAGTTTGGGAACCTCTGGTCTAGACCATAAGCACTGTCAAGGTTATTGGCGAGAAAGATGTAAGATTTCTCAAGGGCCGTAAAGTTACAATGATTCACGTTGAGTGAGTCCGGACACATATTGATCTTTTTTTTTCTTCATATCATTAAGTGACATTCCGAAACCGAAAATGTTTTTTATTAATCTGCCCAAAAATAAGTAAGTGAAAAGCTTTTAAAATCTGATGGAAAGGGTAACATTAGAGTGTCAAGTAACGAAACAGGATGCACGTACGGCGCTCTTAACGTCGCTGCTGTTAGGCGCTAGACACACAGTAAAGACGTAAGACGCAGACAGGGCGCGGACAGGGCACAGACGGGGCGCCGTCGCGAATTTTGACATCATTGAAAAGACGTGGCACGGGGTGACAGATAAGAAACAATCCGTATCTATGGCAACACTTACGACGCGCGAGTCGTCATAATTACGTATCTTTGGTGAGAATGCAGTAATATGTTACCACTGAGTTGGCCTGGTGATGGAGCTGAATGTACGTTTTATAATAAATAACTTACAGATACATGGTCACGTCTTAATCCTTAAGGCGGCCCTTCCCGGCCGCTCTGTTTTCAACGCCAGCATAGTTTGAAAAGCTTGGTGTTTCATCCAGGGAAATGCTAGAAAAAGAGGGAAACCAAAAGGAGAGAGATAGCGCCTTGGGGCATGGTTTGCATTCTTTTAAATAAAATTTGCATTATAATTAACTATCCATTGAACGAATATTAACTATTCATAGGGTGCGGAAATTTCATTAAACTTGTTCCAGGTGATACGTGTTTATCAGTAAGCCTTACAAGAATATGAATTAAATGTTTTCTATTCAAAATTTTCATTATATTTGCGAGGTTTGTATCGAAATATTTTCTTTACTTTTACAATTTATGAGTACTTTATTAACGGTTAAAGTTCAGCTAAAATTTGTGCAAAAAAGCAGATTTTTGGAGGCTTATACTGACTTTGTTTTTCTAAATTTCCATTTTTTATTTCAATAGGAACCTAGAAATAGCGTCCAAGATACCTGTGAGTTCAAAAGTTTTCAAGAAAGATCAGATACAACGTCATAATCACGTACGAGCGTTTGTATGAAAAGTGAGACGGGAAGGCCGCTCTTAACGGGGTCGACGGAGCCCAGGGCCGTAACACCTTAAGGCCACGGTTAGCGCGATGTTGGGCGTTAAGATGGAATAATCGGCCAAGCGCGAGTCGGACTCGCGCACGAAGGGTTCCGTACCATTATCTAAAAAAAATCACGTTTGTTGTAGTTCCCCTTAAATATTTATTTATTATTTTTTAGTATTTGATGTTATGGCGGCAACAGAAATGCATCATCTGTGATAATTTCAACTTGACAGACAGACGGACGGACGGACAGGCGGAGTCTTAGTAATAGGGTTCCATTTTTACGCTTTGAGAACGAAACCCTAAAATCAAGATATTGATGAGTTACCAGCCATATCAGATGACATTGAAAAAAAACTTTATTTGTTGATAGTGGTCGTTCGGTGGGAGCGTACACGGCGTCGCACGGCATCGAGTACATCCGGCGGCACGTGGCCGAGTACATCGAGCGCCGCGACGGACACGAGGCCAACTGGCAGGACGTCGTGCTGTCTTCAGGAGCCTCCAACGCCATCAAGAATGTGCTGCAACTGTTCTGCAACGAGGTCGGGGGGAAACCTTCAGGTGAGATATCAAGAAATATTCGACAACTTTTAAGATATTATAAAGAAAACGGAGTTTTGTATGTGTCTACAAATATGTTTTCAAATCTAAAAACCGACTTCACCCCAGTTAATTAGTAAGCATGCGACAAATCCACTCATTTGATTGGAATATTTCATTGCTAAAATAATGCAAACATTGTGTGATATTATTCTCGGCCACCTGAAACAACAAACTCAATTTTTGCCACGACTACTAACATTATATGTTACCTATTTCATAACTTAGACTCGATTTAAAACCATCCTCTTAATTTTTAGGGTTCCGTACCCAAAGGGTAAAAACGGGACCCTATTACTATAAGACACCGCAGACCGCTGTCCGCCTGCCCGTCTATCTGTCTGTCTGTGACCAGGCTGTATCTCATGAACTCTACTAGTTTCTGTTGCCGCTATAACAGCGAAATAAATATTTAAATGGGGCTCCCATACAATTTTTTTTTATAGATAATAGTATGAAACCCTTCGTGCGCGAGCCCGGCTCGCACTTGGCCGTTTATTATTTAGAAATAAATACTCACACAACTTACCCATGTACAAAAAAAAACCTATGAACATTTATTGCAAGCGTTTACAGGCTGTAGGTGCCCGTTGTTTATCTTGTATAGTATTGTTTCGACTCGATTAGTATTGTTTATCTTTCCACTGTTGCATCAGTCTCGCTACATGTACAATCGCTTTAAGCCGGGTTTACATATTGACAAGTGACAAGTGGCAAGTAAACACTGACAAGTGACAAATAGGTGTTCACTCGTCACGGATATGCAGTACTACTATTTACTTGTTACTCGCACTGGTCAGTGCCTGTTAACACGTACAGTCAAGAACCAAGATATCTGACCAGGCCCTCTACTTGTATGTTGAATTTTCTCTTAAACTAAAAATAAAATTACCATGAAATTTTTATTCAGACAGATTTTAATTGAATCTTTCTGAATATAAATTTTCATGTTAATATTATTTTTAGTTTAAGAGAAAATTCAAGATTATATGTAAGTAGAGGGCCTGGTCAGGTATCTTGGTACTTGACTGTACTTGCCACTTGTCTCTCGCACTTGTTAATATGTAAACCGGGCTTTATTCGCTTGTAATGGCTGTCTTTATCATGCTTATCTGTATTGCCGCTGTTAAACGTGTTGATGTAGATATTATTCATGTAGCTATCGTCTGCAGATCATAAAACACTACAAAAATTACTTCTTTGCGTGTTGCCGAACTCAAAGACATAGGCAAATCACGTGACCTATAAAAAGATCAAAAAATGCACTGTGCGGAAATGCAGATGTTGCGGCATAATGTTATGAACAGGCCATCCGCGGGTGTTTTGAAGTAGACAAGAGTCAAGTATGTGACCATACTAATACGTTATGCAAGGGGATGATAATCACATGCCAAAGAAGGTAATGAGCATTGAGAGGCAGAGGACGCCTTGCCACAACTTGGTCCAGTACCGTTAAGGGGCTACCTGAATTTTACGGGGTCCAGTGCTGCCCCTATTTGAAATAAATCATTTGTAAGGAAACGGAGATATCATTTAAAATTTCGTCTTGACCAGGTTTGTCGGTCTGTCTGTGGCTTCGCAGCGCTCGCACGAATGTACCGATTTCGATGCGGTTTTTTTACGTGAAAGCAAGTTCCCTTGCGGTGGTTCTTAGTTATGTTCGATGAAAATCGGTTTAGCCGTTTAAAAGTTATTAAGGATTAACGCTTGAAAATCAGGATTTTCTCTAGCAAATAATAGATGGCGCTACGGATATCAATTGTAATATGTGATTCCGCTACTGATCACTATATGGCGTTCTTGTCAGTCGAGTATTTTTTAATTGGCCTAGCATATAAACTAGTTAACCGACTTCCAGAAAAGGAGGGGGTTATCAATTCGTCGCGATCCTTTATTTATTTATTTTATGTTTGTTCACCGATTATTCAAAGACGCATGGACCGATTTAAAAAATCTTTCTTTGTTCGAAAGGGTATACTTTCCAGGTACTGTTGGTACCAACCATGGAAATTTTATCAAAATCGGTTGTGTGGTTTGGGGGTGAAGTCGGTTTTTAGTTTTGAAAAATTATTAAGGGTTAAGTTCATCACACTTAGGAAACTTTTACCAATGGAGGACATGTCAATATATACTTAGGTTTAAAAAAACAACTTCTAACCGCTTGAATCGATTTCAATTTCTTGTCTTAGAGGGAGACGAAAGATCTTTGTCCAGCAAGTAGATACGATTATACGTTAGCCAAAAATACTGTTATCTTAACAGTTACCATCATACGTGGAGTGAAAACTTAACTATTTACTTTTGACGGACTTTAATAAACAATGTACGGCGCAGGCTTCGGTTGTTCCTACCCTAGGCTCGCACCATACATAAAGAGATGTTGATGTAGAGCAGAGGTTCCCAAACTTATTTTGTCAAACGCCCACTTTAAAAAATCAGTTATTTTGTAGCGCCCCCCATTTTTTTCACCATAAAAACCTGAATCACATATTTGTCTTGCCTGTAGTTTAATTCAACCTATATTCTAGACTTTTTTACAAGAGAGAGCAATAATAATACATACACCAGTACATTAGAGTATCTTTTATAAAAAAATAACAATAATCAACATTGTTAATTTTTGATAAAAAAATAGCAATAATAATACAATTTTACAATAATAAAGAGTATAAAGAGTATCGGAAGTGGGGACCTCACCTGCGAAACTTTAAAACACGAAATTTTTTCAGTGTTTGATTCCTTTAACGATATAAATAGCGTTGTGAACGCATTAAATTACATTTTTAATAAATATTAATTACATTTTTAGTTTATATTTGTACAATAAAAAAGGATATAAATATGAACTAATAAATGGATGTTGTGTAGTAAGAGGATTTTAATTTCAGTGAATTTTAAAATATGAAATAGCTGAAGTTATAAATCACTCATTGCTTAAATCACATCAGCGCCCCCCAACTTTATACTGGGCCCGTTACCGCCCCCCTTAAAGCCTCCAGCGCCCACAAGGGGGCGTTATCGCCCACTTTGGGAAAGACTGATGTAGAGGTTGTTAAATGTTGGTGTGGAGACACAAGACCACGTCACGTAACATACTGTTTATTATTCTAGTTAAGTTACATTTTTTATTTGGGTGTGACGGGCAGGGACAGTGATACCTACCGATATTTTTTTATCGATCTATCGATACCCGATATCAGTATTTTATTGATTAAATGTTTATTCAGTAATTAGACCTTTACAGGCACTTTTACACGTCAATAAGTATAATTTATGTTACGTGTAAAGTATATTAAAATTCAATTTATTTTTAAAGAAAAGCTTTCGATACCAGCGCTTCGTAACGACCACTGCTGAGAAGAAACGCCGAAAGAAACTCATTTTCACAGTATTGGTCTCCTACTCCCCAGAAGGGCTTTGTCATATTATTATAATTGTCTTTTAATTAATAAATACTTATAATATGATACAATGTTGACACATTATAACATGTAATGCTTGCAAGAAGTAAACAAACATAAATTCGGTAATAAAAAATATTAAGTAGTAAAAAAAAAGCGAAGCCGAGCTGACCAGTCCCTCCCGGCAGCACCCGTTCACGAGTTGACGCACGGATCAGCCATCGTTAAACTTAACCATATTAGAGGGAATCCAACGACCCGACCAGCGACGCCACCACCGGATAGTTTTTTATCGATATATCGGTACAAATATCAGTATTTTATACAAAATATCGATATAATACCAGTATTTAGTACCTATATCGATATATCTACACAAAATATCGATAAAATACTGATATCGGGTATCGGTATATCGATACAAAATATCGGTAGGTATTCCTATCCCTGGTGACGGGTGCTTTCACGATCGTCGCTCGATAGTGTCTCAATTGTTGCTATTTAATAGATGTAAAATGTAAGGTGAAAACAGCTGACACGCGACCTACATAGTATGTGGCCGAGTGCAGCCGCAATGTGCGAGCATTTCTCGAACAAACCATATGGATAAAATTTTATTACCGGCAATATTCGGGCAATGGCAGTGCCCGAATATTTACATAAGTATTTTCAAGGTCAATAGTAGTCGTATTACAAAGAAAAGGTGCTATATGCCAACGCTTCATTTGCCAACGAATGTGACACCAGTAATACTATTCTCAAATAGTTTTTGTGTGGTATTGTAGCCAAATATTCTGGATTAAACCAGTGTTAGAAACTTAAAATTACAACATTATGTAATGTTGTGAAAAACTTGCATTTCTTATTCTAATAGGATTTATTGATATAGATAATTTTTCAAAACTAAAAACCGACTTCATCACCAATCTACACAACCAATTTTGATAAAAAAAAATATGGGACCACGTGATAAGTATGTCTTCTTTAAAAAAAAAAAGAATTTATTCTGAATTTAGACCGATTTCGATGCGATTTTTTTTTAACGTAATAACGAGTTCCCTTGCGATTGGTCTTAGCTATGTTTTATGAAAATCGGTCCTGCTGTTAAAATGTTATAGGGGGTGAACGCTTGAAAGTTAGCGTTTTCCCTAGCGAATAATAGATGACAGATATCAATTGTAATATCTAGTTCCGCTACTCAACACTAGATGGAGTGTTGTAAGTCGAGGGTTTTTTAATTTGCATAGAAAATAAACTTGTATACTTTGTATGGAGATGGACTGAATAATTTTATTGTACTTATGTATAAGTTAACTGTACAATGCCAAGTAATTATGTAATCTGTTGTATTATTATACTTAGGAGAGGCCTATGTCCAGCCGTGGACGTTATGCGGCTGAGATGATGATGTAATCCGTGCTATAATGTACAAGTTCTTAGCATCATCTATCTTATCCTGTTAGTTCAGCCACTCCTAATCATGTAAACTGTTATCTGCCGGCGATCTAATCTAATCAATAATTGCCGGCGATGAAAGAGTATCACTCGTTATCAGCGATCTGTGCGGTAACACGGTTTCGTGGAGCTAATGGGTTTACTTCTCACGATATGATCAACTTTTATCATTCCTTGTTGCTATTGGGTTCTTATTTGGAAACATCTGAGGAAGCAGAATGATATGGAAAGGTTACCTTTCCTCAAAGAATATACTATGTGTAGTTCAGTCGTGTTACTTATTAGGCTAAGCTAGCTAGCATGTAGGAGTCTTGTGCCCCACTGCTGGGCAAAGGCCTCCCCCTAAAGTCTTAAATTAGCCACTTTCCAACAACTCAAATCAGAACTTTTTTCTAAACGTCAAAATAAACATTTTCTATGAAATTTGACGATTAACTTTTTGACCCAGGAAAATACCCAATTAGAACAAAATCCTTAATAAACACGGCTACAATGCTCCGTTAAAAATACCATTTTGTACAGTTTCCGTGTGTAAAAAGAGGTCAAACACATCTAATCTTCTAAAAGATGGCATGACCTTTTATTTTTAAGTATTTTTTTATTTTATTATTGTTGTTTTCTATTTAAATGTAATTTCTGAAAAATCGATGGAATATTGTTTAGTGTCCATTAAAAAAAATATTCGAGTCAACTTTGTACCCGATTTCCATCCCGATATTACATCCCAGACGATTTTTTACCTTATTGACTGCCTAAAAATATTATATAATCGAATGAGACAAACTTGACATATTATATTTTTCGATGTAACCACTAGCTAGTGGTTTATTAACTCCCGTTTGAAATGTATCAATTACATTCATAAGATTCGGTAAAAAGATTCAAATTAGAAAAAAACGTTTAGTTAATGACGTAGCCGAACCTACCATTTTATCTTCGTCTTTATTCCCTGTGCATTAGATTTGAATATAGATTAACTAATCTCATTGTAATCTCTCTTTCTTGTCAAGAGTGTATTATTAATTTGTGTGCAGAATATAAACTAGTGTTAAAATGTTCCGTAAAAAAAAAAGGGACACAAATAATTTTTGTGAATGTGTGATTTTTTTAGATATTTATAGTACGTTACCCCGCACCAAAATCGGTAGAAACTTTTGTAAGAAAATTTTTTTTTTCTCTTTATTTTTAAGGGCTTTTATCTTAATAGACATGTCAGCCCGTAAGAAGATTTGTCTGCGTAACTTATCCTGTATTAAATGATCTAAGACTGTAAAAACTAGTAGTTACTTATTTGTTGTAGTAGGTACAAGGTACAGTACTTTTGATAGTTTTTTCCATCCTTGCACTGTTATCTGTCTTTTAAATGGTTCCGACTACGAATATAAAAACATTGATAATGTGAATTCAGAAAACTATACTATTGCTCATAACAGTACATGTGCCATAATTTCGCCAAAAAAAAATAGGCGTATCTTTTTGGACAGCAATTGGACCCCAATTTTTTTTCTTTGGATCTATGCGCGTAGTTCCCTATGTAGATTACACTTAGGTTAAGGTTTTACTCGATCAATATACTTCTTGACAAAAAAAGCACAACTACCAACTTAACTAAATTTATACAGTTTGTATTAGAAATAAAACTTTCTGAAATAAATTCTTTACTGCCAACCACCAAGAGAGTATTTGACAAACATCTTCATTTCTTTTTCTTTGTTTATTTTCGTATTTTATTTTAGTAAATATACAGTCGCAAAAATAGTTTGTATTCCACGTTGTATAAATGCGTCAAAAATGCTCGATGGCGTCTCCTTACGATGCGTATCCTGCACCACTCGCATTTTTTGAACCTTCTTTTACAACTGTTGCATAAAATACTATTATAAGTTTGAGCAAGGTCGGGTAATACAATCTGTCATGAAGTGATACCTACTGGTACAATGTAAGAATAGTAAAGTATAATTGCGTCCACACGCCGCGGTGACGTGAGCGGAATACTATTTCAGTATAAGGTGCCATGCCACCGGCGAAAACGTAAACAAACTTTTCCGTTACGCGTTTTTTATTAATAAAAAATAATAATTTTCCGTTACGCATAGGATGTTTAGTCCGTGGATCTCAACACATGATATACTGATATACGTCATGATCATATTTGATCATTATAGGATAACTTAAACATCTTACTGTGAACCTAGCTCAGTGCTCAGTATGTATGTACGTGCGACTTGCCCTTCTATTTAAGGGTGCTGTGGTGTGCAACCCCAAACTTAACGTTGTCCATAATGGATTCTTCCTCTGTATGAGTGTCCGGATTAGAAGCCGTTTTACCAAAGTTGTGTTTTTCATGATTTAGATATTTACAAAATCCCTTTAACAACAATACATACTTGTCAAGGAAGTGTCATCTGTGGTAACGAAGTTTTTCCAACACGTTTTACTTGCTTGCTTTTCTATGAAGTGCACAAATGGTACTGCAGTAAACATTTTAGTGAGTAACGTGGAAACTAAGTGCCGTGGAGGCGTATTTTTAGCGGGCACTACGCTAGATTGGCTATTTCTGCGTTCGTCGCGGATTCATTATTTACGACGGTGCGAGTCCAAGGTCAATTGAATCGACATTGTATACTATGCGTTGCGTATACTATATAGTTTTCATAACGATATACAGTGTCGCATATTTACCAATGATAACAGGAGCTCGCGGTTTTCTACTTAATCGAGTTCGAATCTTGTACGTAAATCACAAATTCCACATTTTACACTATCATGTCTTTATCTCTAATGCGGCAGACAAAGCATTTAAAGGCTTGCTGGTTCTAAGCAGACAGAGCCCAGTGACACAAGACTCTAAGGCCGCTTTCAGCGGCATGGTGGGCGAGAAGGTGGGAAAGGAATCATAAGCATTAGAGATCCAGTTCTTTTCAGCATCGTTTGTCGTCATTCCACTTGAAACGGACACACATGAATAAAATAATGACTAGACTATATATCTGCTGTAATGTACTAACATTACTGCAGAGGCCGGGAAGTATGGCACTGCCGTACGAGTAATTTTAATAATTACCAATAATTACTAGTTCGTACGTAAAGTAATGCTTACCTGAATTTTTCGGGGTCCAGTGCTGCCCCCATTTGAAATAAATCATGTGAGAGGAAACAGTGACATCATTTAAAATTTTGTCTTGACCAGGCCCTAGATAACCCTTCAAACTATTTTATGAACTACTGTGTACAGTTTAAAGTGAGAACGTGAAGCTTTTCTACGCACAATTGCGAAAAACGCCCACTTTTGGCGGATGTGCGTAGAAAAGCTTCACGGTCTCACTTTAAACTGTAAACAGTAGTTCATAAAATAATTTAAAGGGTTATCTAGGGTCTGATCAAGATAAAATTTTAAATGATATCTCTGTTTTCTTTCAAATTATTTATTTGAAATGGGGGCAGCACTGAACCCCGAAAAATTCAGGTAGCCCCTTAAGCCAAGAATTACAAACTTTACTACAACAATGCCTACATTTCCGAGCATGTTTGAGAAACAATTTGTTTCCGTTTTTTTTAGGTGTGATGATACCCATCCCGCAGTACCCGCTGTACTCGGCGTCGCTGGCCGAGTACGGGCTGCAGCAGGTGGGCTACTACCTGGACGAGGACAACCAGTGGGGGCTCGACGTGGACGAGCTGGAGCGCTCGCTGGCGGAGGCCAGCAAGCACACCAGTGTGCGGGCGATTGTCGTCATCAACCCCGGCAACCCCACCGGACAGGTGAGCTTTTTCAGATCGAATCGGTTATAAAATATAGTATCGTTGAGTTAATATCCCGTAACGCAAGTCTCAAACTTGCTTTGGGGCTAGCTCAATCTATGCGATTTATTATATTCCTTATACATAAAAAAAAATCCTTATATTATAAACATCAAAATAACCTAAACATTAAGAACTAAGCTTGTTTCCGTATATATAAAAAATCTTTATATTATAAACATGCTAAAAAAAACTTCAAAATAACCTGCCCACATTAAAAAGCTTGTATCCTGGTTTCGATGGACGCAAAAACAGAAATACACGGTATAAATACATGTGAAAGTTCGTACAAACATTTTCTAGCAATGGGAATCGAACTGAAACCCTCCAGCTACACGGACAAGTGTGATATCATTACCAATTCGCTCCGTGCGAGTAGGTAGGTGGTGGGGGCAATATAATCTATAGCAGCGCCCATGGTGGTTTCAAAAAACGAAATTAGCGGAAGCTGTACCAATTCTGTCAATTTATTTATTTATTTTTGACTTTATTGCACAGTTAAAAAAATGTACAAGAGGCGTCAATCAAATGTATGAAGATTTTTAAAATGATTTTCGCATTATTTCGCAAACAACGCAAACTCGATCCCTTCCTTACTCATCAAACAGCCACATTATTTATGAATTTCAAAAAAAGGAAGATTGCAATGTACGCCGTTCACTACCACAGCTCCGTAATTTAAAAAAGGAACTTATTGGTTATCCGAATTCACGTCGTATCCCGACTTTTTTGTTCGATATTTACTAATATTGAACAAAAATAATTTGCATTCCAATAATTGTACGATCCAAAATTTAAATAATTATTACAAATAAATAATTTCATTATTACCTATACAAACATAGTTCGTTTGTATTAGATACTCAGCAATAAACTTACCAGGAATTTACATAGAGTTCTTACAACACTGTACAACACCCTATGGATTTAGAACCTTTTATAGAGGATTTATATCATGGGTGTAGATAAAGTATTGTATGCAACTGTAATAATTAGGTATTAAAACACTCATGTGATACCCACGTTCGTGTTTTTATGCCCCTTATTATACTACAGTTGCATAAATAACTATTATACAGCTGTTACATAAAATACTAATTTGAATTTGTTGAAATAACAGACATGTGCTAACGGTTGCAGGTGCTGACCCACGCGAACATCGAGGCCATCATCAAGTTCGCGCACAAGCACAAGCTGTTCATCTTCGCGGACGAGGTGTACCAGGACAACGTGTACGCGGAGGGCAGCAAGTTCTTCTCCTTCAAGAAGGTGAGTCTCTTAGAGCATTTTTCACTTTCAAACTAGTATCGACATTGTCCGCTTTGAAATAATATCCAAAATCGATTAAAACAATACTTATAGCCTAGGCGCAATTCGCCATTTGTGCGTAAGTATTGTGTTAATTGATTTTGGATATTATTTCAAAGAGGACAATGTCGTTATTAGTTTGACAGTGGAATGTGCTCTGCGCAGCGCTTCGCAATATGTGTGCCGGCCGTTTGAGTCTTTTCCTGGGTCAAAAATTAATTATTTTGAGTACAAAATTATTTTGCGACGTTTTATGTTCTTAACAGTAGTTAAGAAAATAAAATAATGTCAATTGTTATTGAACATATCCATTTTGACGTGATTTTAGATTTATTAATGCAGTAACACTGATATTAAGAGCGCTATTTGATTCCAATAAACTATGATGTTATTAGTCTAAATTTCATACAAATCCCATTCAAAATGTTTGTTTCGACGTTGAGAAAAAAAGTATCCGATTTGATTTGTTGGAAAAAAGTTTCTATCTGTAGCCTATCATGTTTAACCGGCTTCCGAAAAGGAGGAGGTTATCAATTCGTCGTCGTTATTCACCGATTATTCGAAAATGCCTGGACTCGTTTGAAAAATACGAAGCGCTGGTATCGGTAGCTTTTCTTTAAAATAAATTAAATTTTAATATACTTTACACGTAACATAAATTATACTTTTTGACGTGTAAAAGTGCCTGTGAAGGTCTAATTACTGAATAAACATTTGAATCTTTGAACCTTTGAAAAAATAAAATTATACTTGTCAGGTGGTCCCTTAGATATTTTATCAAAATCGCTTGTGTAGTTTGGGGGTGTATCAAAATCGGTTGTGTAGTTTGGGGGTGAAGTCGGTTTTTAGATTTGAAATATGAAATCTAAGCAATAAATGAATTGCATGGTTTTGGGGCGCGGGCCGGATAGAAATGGCGCGGGTGCGGCGAACGTCTGGCGCGGCGTCAGTGCGCCGCTTGTACCTGGGTTGCTGCCGTTTTCATACATTCTGTATGAAAGGTCATTGGAAGGCCGTCGAAATGGCGCCCACCTCAGCCTGCAGCTCGCCGCCGCAGCATATTTACTCTTTCTGGCTTGGCCCTGGCATATGATAGAATTCACGGCGCGTCTTTGATTTGATAAAGATTATCGCGTTTATACATTAAACAGTAATGAGTTTAAAACCTAATTACGTCAGAAGGGACGTTAACAAAAAGCATGTGTTATCCCACTTAAAAATGCTAAATTGATTTTCGATAGACAGTACGGTACACACACACTGGCACATCATCACCGGCGTACATCGAGAATACACATATGATAAAGTAGTTCCGCGCATACAGTCAGCACGGTAAGAATATTAGCCATTGTTTAATTCACCAATTTTTTGTACGCGTCCACAAAATGTAAATTTGTAAGTGCGTTATAAGTGAATTTTGTAGTTTATAAAAATAAATATCTTGTAGCGGTAGCGAGGTTATTTGCTCGACTGCCAAAGAGGGAAGATCATCCCGCCAAGCGTGGTGTTTCGCGGGGAACCGCGGCTCCGAATGTGTATCGTCGGAAGTTGTATATATGCAGCGAATCGGGCGAACTCTGAGATCGAGATGTAGGATACTGCTGGCGCCATCTCGTATGCTTCTTGTGAATTATGATATCGCTCTTCATTCATTGTCGTTTTTGTGGTTGTAGTTCCTCGTAGTGGCGTAGATGTCGCCACAGTGTTACCATAACCGTTTATCACATCGTTGGTAAATCCGTTCCAGGTGATGACCGAAATGGGCGCCCCGTACAGCGAGCAGGAGCTGGCGTCGTTCATGTCGGTGAGCAAGGGGTACATGGGGGAGTGCGGGCTGCGCGGGGGGTGGGTGGAGCTGTGCCACGTGCAGCCGGCCGTGCAGGCGCACCTCTACAAGGCCATCTCCGCCATGCTGTGCCCCACCACCTTAGGGCAGACGGCCGTCGACTGCGTGGTGAGTACAGCTAAATAGACCTTATTGCCCTGCAATACCTTACTGTTTACAAGCTTTTATTTAGTTTCAACTGTCCCGTTGTCTGGCCCTCGTTCAGTGTACCGGACGAGGGCCAGACGTCACGCACCGCCGTGAGTCTATGGAGGCGTTTATCCTGGCCAGAGGCCTACTACTGGCCAACGTCGAGGGCCAACCCTGGACCTTCCAGACGGCAAACGGAGCGTCCAACATCGACCTCACCCTGACAACCAGAGGCATCCCGGTGACGGGATGGAGTGTGCGAGTAGGGAAAATTGAGAGCGACCACCGGCTCATTTCATTCAACGTGGCAAGTGAGGTCGTTTCAAGCGCTGAGTCGGCCGAAGAGCCAATCAGACTGCGGGATCGCGGTGTAAGCTGGGAACGCTTCGAGCGGGTCATTCACGAGAGGGTAGGCAACATAAAATGGAACCGTCCGGCCTCAGAGATCTGCGCTCAGTTTACCGAAATGGTGCTGACCGCCGCGAAACAGAAAATCTAACTGGCGGTACGAATGGTGGTCACCAGCGCTCAGCCGGCTGCGCGCTGAGAATAACAGGTTGCGGTGTGCCTGGCAGTCCCTCCGAAGGGTAGGTGGGGAGCGTGAGGTGACTGCCCGGGCGGCTTTCCACGAGCATAGGAGTAGGTATAGGGCGGCCATGGAGGAGGCGCAGCTTTTGCACTTTCGTCGAGTCGCAGACTCGGGAAACCTGGACCCCTGGGGACAGGCGTACCGGGTAACGAGCGAGAGGCAAAGACCTCCCGGTAATGTTATTAGTGGCACGCAATATGCCGAAGGCCATGCTGGCGATGTGGACGGGGCCATGCACAGCCTAATGTGTGCTCAGTGTCCGGACGACGATGTGTCTAGAGACACGGAGTATCACCGGCAGGTGCGCCTTATAGCTCCGTTTACACCGTCAGGAGAAGATGCCCCTCCTCCAATGGATAGCGTCATCGACGAAATCGTTAAGGATCTTCCCAACACCGCGCCGGAGACGAGATCAGTGCCCGCATCATCAAACATGTTTACCATGTAGCTGCCGTCGAACTTAGGGAAATGTTTAGGCGATGCGTCCAAGAGGGGACATTTCCGGAAGTGTGGAGGGCCGGTCGGCTGATTGTCTTGCCGAAAGGCAGTGGCAAGCCGCTGACCGATCCCAAAGCCTACCGCCCCGTCACGCTGTTGCCGATCTTTGGAAAGATTCTAGAACGCGTCATGCTGAGGTGCGCCCCGCAAATGACGAAAAGTCTGTCGGTTCGCCAGCACGGTTTCACTCGGGGACGGTCGACGGTTTCCGCGCTGAAGGAGATCTTTGGCGTGGCCAGGGAGAGCTCATCGAAGTATGTACAAGTCATCTTTCTAGACATCTTGGGGGCTTTCGACAATGCGTGGTGGCCGATGATTCTGCTGAAGGCAAAGAGGGGAAGATGCCCGCCTAACATCTTTAAGATGTTGACGGACTACTTCTCTCGGCGCCGGATAGGTATGTTTGTCGGAAACCGGGCATTGTGGAAAGTCTCAACGATCGCAGGGATCGGTGCTGAACCTACGCTGTGGAACCTGCTTATGGACGACTTGCTTCGATTGCCCATCCCCGGGGGGGTCAAGCTCGTGGCTTACGCCGACGATGTGACAGTGCTGATAGAGTCCAATTCTCGAGCGGGCATAGAGGCGTCTGCTTCTCAGACCCTAGAGCTCATAGGGGAGTGGGGAACCAGGAATCGATTAGAGTTTTCGCCGAGCAAGTCAGCCACAATGACTATCAGGGGTAATCTGCAAAAACGCAACCCTACTATTAGGTTCCAGGGGTCCTCTATTAGGAGTGTCACATCGACCACGGTGCTGGGATTGGTGGTCGATTCGAGTCTTTTGTTCGCGCAGCATGCGCTGTCGATAGGGGGAGAGGGCGGCGTCTTGCTTTGGCAAGATGTCGAGAATATCGGCGTCCTCATGGGGAATTCGATACAGGGCCCTTCTGGTCCTGTACAAAGGCACTTATACTGCCACGGTAACGTATGCTGCAGCAAGTTGGTTCCACCGCGCGTCATTGCACGTAGTTAGGAGTGTGCGCTTGCGCACCCAAAGAAACGCCTTGATCCTTCTGACCAAGGCGTACCGCTCGGTGAGCTCTGCCGCCCTGCCAGTGTGCCGACCTTGAGGTAATCCGCGGGCGGACTAGGCGAGGCGCGCGAGTCCGCGAAATCCAACGAGACGTCGCAGATGCTGTCCGGTCATGGCTGTTTCAGGGCGAGGCTCCAACGTTTGGGGCGCTCAGACACGGGGTCCTGTTTCTGCGAGGAAACAGTGCACGAGGATAGGCACCATGTGCTTTGGGAATGCCCTATTTACAGGGAAGCGCGTAGGGAACTTTTAGATAGTGTAGAACCGCTCGAAGTGGGTCCAGTGTACTATGGCGATTTTGTGGGATCTGCGGCAAATTTCGGCCGCTTTAGGAGATTCGCGCACCGGTGGCACACCATCCGGAGCGGCCTCGAGAGAGGCAATAGATGAATCCAAGAAGGAAGACAGAATGGCGACAGAGGAGACGCAACACAATCAAGAGCTAGACGAACTTGTGACGACCGGCAGGTAGATCCCTGTTCGTGTGCCGTATGCCCCCCAGAAGGGGGAGAGGCATAAAAAAGTGGAAAGGGACAATCTAGAGAATTTGTAGGGAGTCAAGAAAAGGCGCGCTCTAGAAGGCCAAAGAGCAAGTAGAGCGTGCCTCTCCCGTGATTCGCCTCATATAACCGGAAGGTTGGAGGAGGCGTGGGAAGGTGGTGGGTATGTCCCGCTGTCTGTCTGTCTGTTTGTCTGTCTGTAATCGAATCTTGCAAGTTAAATTTGACCCACTTCCCGGTTTCCGATTGAGCTGAAATTTTGCACGCATACGTATTTAGCGTGACAATGCAATATTACGATGACATGGAGCTGATCTGATGATGGAGCTGGAAGGTAACCATAAGAACTCTGTAATGAAACAACGCAACTCCATCGAGTTTGGGCTCGTTAATATCGTCTTGAAGACCGCTTTAGATAAAAGCTTGTTTTAAAAATATTTTTTCAAATAATTACTTGTTAGATAACAGAATACGTTATATTACTAAAGTACAAAAGAATTACGCTGCTTACCCTTTTCTATATTTATTGACGGATGGTGAAAAATTGCATTCTCCCCACCACGCTAGGGTAGAGACCGTGGACTGCGCGGTCGGAGCTTAATGCTTTTTAGATAGAAAGCTTACTTGCAACCTGAAGCACTGAATGCATAGTAGTACTTTGTGACATGCAAAAATATTTTTATGTCATTTAAAAGTTTATTTCATTCACTAAAAACAGTGAATAAAATGCACTTTTACTCACTATAATGATGTTTGAATTTAGAACAATTTACTCTTAATTTTAGTAATTGTTCCAATTTTAATGTCCATTTTAATTAATTTAAACTTCTTTTTTCTTCACTAAATGTCTTTTTTTGCTTAAATTTTTCTTTTTAACCGACTTCCAAAAGAAGAGGTTATCAATTCGTCGGAATTTTATGTTTTATAAATGTTGATCGATTTATTCGAAAACGTTTGTACCGATTTAGAATATTCTTTTTTTTTTAAGGGAATACCTGTCCGGTGGTCCCATAATTTTTTTTTAAGAACCCGTTGTGTACTTTCGTGGTGAAGTCGGTTTTTAGTTTTGAAAAATTATTCTCTTAGTCATGGTATATAGTATGCAATTCTTGATTAAAGCGGATTTACATTTAAGGCCATGAATCACTCGCATTGCTCAAGATTCTAACACTTGAATCATTCGCTACGCTCGTGATTGATCTATGGCCCTCGAAGTAAATCCGTCCTTTATTCACTAATTGCATAATATACTATTGACAGAGTAGACACTTAATCTTACCTTAATTACGAGAACGACTGCATATCAAAGAAAGTACACTTTTCGCTAGGGTACAGGGTAGACAAATTCTATGTGTCTGTGTGAAATGTACGCTACTGTGTACTATAATAGTACAGAAGATTCTTTTTCGTATAAGAAATTTTCTAAAATAAACCCAATTACAGCGTAATTAAGTCTCAATTAGTTTGCTCACCGCGCAAATATCTTTTGACTTATACGCCTAGCGTGCGCTGAACGAACTAAAATATACCTTACGTCGGCTAAACGACCGTATCCCTTTAACTCTAGCGTAAATTTTTCTAACAATTTAAACCTTATGTTTGTGAATAAGCCGCATTTGTGGGGTGGTCTAGTTTCATACCTGATCTGCGGAGTGCGCCTGGATGTCCGTTTTTATATATGTTGTTCTTTATCCAGTTGACGACCTCTGACGCCTAGTGGTCATTGTGCCACGCTGTCATACCGTAGGTCCCGGGTTCGATCCCCGGTCAAGTCAAGACAGAAAATGATCTTTTTCAGATTAGTCTGAGTCTTGGAGGTTTGTCGATAAATGTATTTGTCATTATAAACAAGAAATTATTTAAAAAAAATATTTTCAAAACAAGCTTTTATCTTCAGTACTTCTCAACGACGAATCGAACGAGCCCATACTCGATGGGGTGTGGGTGGTGGGGGGATTATAGAGTTCCCATCGCCGCCTTCCAACTCCATCGTCAGATCAGCTGCATGCCATCATAATATTGCATTGTCACGCGATATACGTATGGATGCAAAATTTCAACTCAATCGGAAACCGGGAAGTGGGTCAAATTTAACTTTATTTATTTCGTTATTATCACTACACACTTTTACATTGCCATTACAGTTACCACCAATGCGACAATATAATACTAATTACTACTAATACATTCCTCTAGATTGTTCGCGAATTTCGTCAGCGAACACGTAAATAAATCTAAGTCAGGATACTTTTCGTTAACTTCATTTAACAAACGAAGAGCCCTGGTCAGCAGCGCTTGGTTGAGAACATTTGCTCTTCCTCGTGTCAACTCAAATAATTCGTGCCTACGCGCGCGAAGATAGTTGTCAGGAACGTAAACTCCAAACAGGAAAGTAATCTCGGGTTACATATCATATCCCTTAAAACTTTAAATATATAAATTAATAAAAATAAATCCCTTCTAACTTCCAACTGAAAGTATCCAACCATTCCCATAACGAAAAGTGTTGGATACTCTAATGGATAATAACCACATTGTTTTAAATAAAGAAATCTAGGAAATTTATTTTCGATTTTTTTCTAGCATCATTTTATATTTAACTTCGTGAGGGCTCCATATGATTGCGTGGCTCTCAAGACCGCTCCTCACTAATGCATTAAATAAGGATTTAGCAGCCTGTAAGATTTGATATAAACGTGAATCTTTTCTACGCACATACGCCAAAAGTGGCCGTTTTTCGCAATTGTGCGTAGAAAAGCTTCACGTTGTCACTTTAAACTGTAAACAGTAGTTCATAAAATAGCTTGAAGGGTTATCTAGGGTCTGATCAAGGCCAAATTTTAAATGATATCTCCGTTTCCTTTTAAATGATTTATTTCAAATGGGGGCAGCACTGGACCCCGGAAAATTCAGGTAGCCCCTTAAGTTATAATCTCATGACACAAGTGTCGAGCTTAGCTTGAGGCTAGCTCAACTGTGTAGTATATATATTAATAAGTAAGTTGTGGCAGGCCCGTCCCCCGCAGCCCGGCGAGCCGTCGTACGCTCTGTGGAAGCAGGAGAAAGACGCCGTGCTGGCGTCGCTGGACAAGCGGGCGCGGATGATCGCGGACACCTTCAACTCCATGGAGGGGTTCACCTGCAACGTCGTGCAGGTAATGCTGCTCGCACTTGTACCAAGAGTCGCCTGGCGCTTGCGGTAAAAATTATCAAGTTCCTTAAAGGTTGAACTAGTCAATACCTTGGTATACAAATTTCGGGGGGATTTCCACCACTGTTTGACATCTATAGTTTAACATGATACCGTTTTGTCGCATTATAAATTTTGTCTGTACGGAATCAGAATAGTAAAATGAAAATCCATTAGAAACTTATAAGTCATCAAAGATTCATTTTTTTTTTCTATAATATTTATCAACTATCGGCGAACAGACCATACAAGAACTATTGAGACAGTAACAATGACAAGGAAATAGTTTACTAGTTCACAAGAAGCAAAAGAAATGACAAACAAGCCCCGCCTCGCGGTAAATCTTTCCGTGTATTTGGTTGACCAAATTTTTTTGCTGCCGCTACAAAGAGCTTTCTTTCGGCGTTTCTTCTCAGCAGTGGTCGTTACGAAGCGCTGGTATCGGTAGCTTTTCTTTAAAAATAAATTTAATTTTAATATACTTTACACGTAACATAAATTATACTTATTGACGTGTAAAAGTGCCTGTGAAGGTCTAATTACTGAATAAACATTTGAATCTTTGAATCTTGAATATCTGTACTTACATGCTAGAGTGGACATGCCACATATTACTGTTTTGTATCGTTCAACTAGAGCTATCATCACCATTCACCTCTCACAAGTTATTTGCTAGCTCTACGTCTAGTACACTCTATGGTTGATAAGAAAAACTATAAACGTACCATATGTGTAAAAACGGGACCCTATTACTAAGACTCCGCTGTCCGTCCCTCTGTCTGTCTGTCACCAGGCTGTATCTCATAAACCGTGATAGTTAGACAGTTGATTTTTTTTACAGACGATATATTTTTGTTGCCGCTATAACAACAAATACTTAAAACAGAATAAAATAAATATTTTAGGGGGAGCTCGTATACACGAAACTTGATTTTTTTTTTGCTGTTTTTTTCTCGATATTAATGGTATTAACAGTAGACGCTATTAAGTTGTATATTCACTTTAAAAATAAATAATTAAAATAAAATATTTAAGTTTAAGAATATAATAAATTGATTTCTTTTAAATAATATAATAGAAAATGGTACGGAACCCTTGGTGTGCTAGTCCGACTCGCACTTGGCCGGTTCTTTTTCATATTTTCCCGCTATTTTTTAAATAATAATACATTTACATATTTCAAATTTATTTTTCTCAAAACGGGAGTATTCTCACTTCTTTCAAAGCTTTTCATATGTCAAGGTTTTTCATATTTTCCCGCAATTTTTAAAATAATAATACATTTACATATTTCAAATTTATTTTTCTTAAAACGGGAGTATTCTCACTTCTTTCAATGCTTTTCATATGTCAAGGTTTTTCATATTTTCCCGCAATTTTTAAAATAATAATACATTTACATATTTCAAATTTATTTTTTCTTAAAACGGGACTATTCTCACTTCTTTCAATGCTTTTCATATGTCAAGGTTTTTCATATTTTCCCGCAATTTTTAAAATAATAATACATTTACATATTTCAAATTTATTTTTCTCAAAACGGGACTATTCTCACTTCTTTCAAAGCTTTTCATATGTCAAGGTTTTTCATATTTTCCCGCAATTTTTAAAATAATAATACATTTACATATTTCAAATTTATTTTTTCTTAAAACGGGAGTATTCTCACTTCTTTCAATGCTTTTCATATGTCAAGGTTTTTCATATTTTCCCGCAATTTTTTTAAATAATAGTACATTTACATAGTTAAAATTTATTTTTCTTAAAACGGGAGTATTCTCACTTCTTTCAATGCTTTTCATATGTCAAGGTTTTTCATATTTTCCCGCAATTTTTAAAATAATAATACATTTACATATTTCAAATTTATTTTTCTTAAAACGGGAGTATTCTCACTTCTTTCAAAGCTTTTCATATGTCAAGGTTTTTCATATTTTCCCGCAATTTTTAAAATAATAATACATTTACATAGTTAAAATTTATTTTTCTTAAAACGGGAGTATTCTCACTTCTTTCAATGCTTTTCATATGTCAAGGTTTTTCATATTTTCCCGCAATTTTTAAAATAATAATACATTTACATATTTCAAATTTATTTTTCTCAAAACGGGAGTATTCTCACTTCTTTCAATGCTTTTCATATGTCAAGGTTTTTCATATTTTCCCGCAATTTTTAAAATAATAATACATTTACATATTTCAAAGGGTCTCGCCGGGTTTCCATATGAAATCTGCACTGACGTATTTTTTGACATTGGTGCCTTTAATATGTTGCTAGTAGTTTAAAATAATTTTTGGCCAAGTATCAAACCCCTAACTCCATTAGTTTTTGGAAAATGAGGGTTGCAACCCCTAACTTCAAAATTATTTTTCTACGAAACTATGATAGATATTCGCATAAAACCAATGCGACATGAAAGCTCTTAATTAGCTTCACATTACATATTTTTTTTATAATTTTTTAAATAAATATAGGGCTGCAAAAAAAAATATTGAAAAAAAATAGGGGTGGTTTTTAGTAGCTAATTCTAGAGGTACACCGACCAAATAAAAACCATATAATCAGTACGTATCCAACTATAATATGTAATAATTACATAGATGTGAGAAAGGTGGAACATATTCAAAAAAAATAAAAATCTCATTTTGTTACTTAAACTTGATCTAACCTGACTTCTGTTTAGATTTTTCAATGTCGTATCATGATTAATAAACGCCTTTACAATCTTTTATAATAATTCTGATGTGGTTATTCAAATATATTACAATATGTTACCGTGTGGCCACGAAAACGAGCGGCGGCGGCAGCGGCAAGCGATTCGCACATCCATTGTTGCGTGACGTAAATAAACCTTGCAAGTCTGAACTTGTGAGCGCGCAAAACGCTTGCCGCTGCCGCCGCCGCTCGTTAAACTGATACTAGTTGACACTCGTAATATACCGCGCTATCGACAAGTTATGACGAAGTTTACGAAACTGCGTTATTTTTATCAGTTAAAGTATCGTATTACGCTACTCTCGAATTTCATTATTCCACTCATCGAGTGATCATTTCGTTTTCTTTAGAAAAAAACAGTATTGTGTGTTTATTGACTTTCAAATAAATAACGTGTTGTGTTTAGCAGAAAATAGTGTTTATTCGTTTGTATATAAGAATATTTGTTTTTATAGTTGAAACCTGCAAAATGGAAGACAACGATGACAGGCCAAGATGCATTAATTGTAATCGAAGTAAAAAAAAATCTGTGAAAGATATAAACAAATTCGAACAGACGAAGAAATTCTTAAATACTTGGTATTTTAGAATTGTCATCAAATGTGTTTGACAACAACGATTGTCCTTCGGTATAAAAATTCCACGTTGTCTAAATGCTTGAATACTAGCTTTTAATGGCACGACAATAAGATTTTTCGTTGAATCACACAAAGTACAATGAGTATGCGTTATTTTCACACTCTTCAATGGAAGTTCCACGTATTCTATTTCAGTTTTTTTTCTTGTATGTAAAAACTAGGATCATCTTTATTAACATCACTGCTCGATTCATATACTTGCCTCTGTTTATACACTATTTTTATTTAGTTTATAATCTGCACTTGTTACAAAATAAAGAGCCTATTTGAACGGTATTTTTGCAAACAGCTTGGTATTTTAGAATTTCTTCGTCTGTTCGAATTTGTTATAAAAAATAACGCATACTCATTGTACTTTATGTGATTCAACGAAAAATCTTATTGTCGTGCCATTAAAAGCTAGTATTTAAGCATTTAGACAACGTGGAATTTTTATACCGAAGGACAATCGTTGTTGTCAAACACATTTGATAACAATTCTAAAATACCAAGTATTTAAGAATTTCTTCGTCTGTTCGAATTTGTTTATATCTTTCACAGATTTTTTTTTACTTCGATTACAATTAATGCATCTTGGCCTGTCATCGTTGTCTTCCATTTTGCAGGATTCAACTATAAAAACAAATATTCTTATATACAAACGAATAAACACTATTTTCTGCTAAACACAACACGTTATTTATTTGAAAGTCAATAAATACACAATACTGTTTTTTTCTAAAGAAAACGAAATGATCACTCGATGAGTGGAATAATGAAATTCGAGAGTAGCATAATACGATACGTTAACTGATAAAAATAACGCAGTTTCGTAAACTTCGTCATAACTTGTCGATAGCGCGGTATATTACGAGTGTCAACTAGTATCAGTTTAACGAGCGGCGGCGGCAGCGGCAAGCGTTTTGCGCGCTCACAAGTTCAGACTTGCAAGGTTTATTTACGTCACGCAACAATGGATGTGCGAATCGCTTGCCGCTGCCGCCGCCGCTCGTTTTCGTGGCCACACGGTAACATATTGTAACATATTTGAATAACCACATCAGAATTATTATAAAAGATTGTAAAGGCGTTTATTAATCATGATACGACATTGAAAAATCTAAACAGAAGTCAGGTTAGATCAAGTTTAAGTAACAAAATGAGATTTTTATTTTTTTTGAATATGTTCCACCTTTCTCACATCTATGTAATTATTACATATTATAGTTGGATACGTACTGATTATATGGTTTTTATTTGGTCGGTGTACCTCTAGAATTAGCTACTAAAAACCACCCCTATTTTTTTCAATATTTTTTTTGCAGCCCTATATTTATTTAAAAATTTATAAAAAAAATATGTAATGTGAAGCTAATTAAGAGCTTTCATGTCGCATTGGTTTCATGCGAATATCTATCATAGTTTCGTAGAAAAATAATTTTGAAGTTAGGGGTTGCAACCCTCATTTTCCAAAAACGAATGGAGTTAGGGGTTTGATACTTGGCCAAAAATTATTTTAAACTACTAGCAACTTATAAAAGGCACCAATGTCAAAAAAGACGCCAGTGCAGATTTCATATGGAAACCCGGCGAGACCCTTTATTTTTCTCAAAACGGGAGTATTCTCACTTCTTTGAATGCTTTTCATATGTGTACGTTATCTTGCAGGGCGCCATGTACGCGTTCCCCCTCATCGAGCTCCCCCCCAAAGCGGTGGAGGCCGCCAACAAGGAGGGCAAGACTCCGGACACGTTCTACGCGTTCAAACTGCTGGAGGAAACAGGTGCGCTCCTTTACTTGTCCACTCACACACACCACATCACTAACTAACTGCTTTCCGGTTTGTGACGTCTGATAAAATATTATTTTGCAGGCAATTCCATTTAATATGTCCAAGTATTCGAATCGGCTCCGACAACGTTTTGTATAGAACAATTAACGTTTAAATAATTGTTTGACGACCTCCGTGGCGTAGTGGTCACCTAGAGGTCCCGGGTTCGATCCCCGGTCAAGGCAATATGAAAAATGACCTTTTTCAATTTGTTGCGGGTCTTGGATGTTTATCTATATATGTATTTGTTATAAAATATATATTATCGTTGAGTTAGTATCCCATAACACAAGTCTCGAACTTACTTTGGGGCCAGCTCAATCAGTGTTATTTGTCCGTATATATTAATCCTCTATCGTGCGTAAATGGAACAGCACGATTTTTCAGATTTAATTGTCGTATCGAAATCGAGCGGCCGCTCTATCGTCAATGCGAGCATTGTTTGAAAAGCTTGGTATTTCATCCAGGGCAATGCTAGAAAAAGCGGCAAAGCAAAAAAAAAAGAGCGCCTGAGGGCTCGGTTTGCCCTTTGAGTTATTATTAACTATCAATTGAGAGAATATTAGCTTTTCATAGGGTGCGGAAATTTCATAAAACTTATTCGAGGTTGATACGTTTTTATCAGTAAGCCTTACAAGTGTGTGAAATTAATGTTTTTTTATTTAAAATATTAATTACATTTGCGAGGTTTGTATCGAAATATTTTCTATACCTTTACAATTTATGAGTACTTTATGAACGGTCGAAGTTCAGGTAAAATTCGTGCAAAAAAGCAGATTTTTTGAGGGGTAAACTGAATTTGTTTTTCCAAATTAATTTTTTTTATTTTGGTAGAACCTAGAATTAGCGCACAAGATGTCTGTTAGTTCAAAAGTTTTCAAGAAAGACCAGTTACAACGCCATAATCACGTAAACGTTTGCATAAAAAGTCAGACTAAAAGGTCGCTCTTAAATATCGTATCGAAATCGAGTAGTAAGCGTCACGTCACTCGGTACTTTACATTAAAATCACGTAGGACGAGTCGTTTCGACATTTCTAATCAAGACTGGCTATCGGGACGTGACGATTGAAATTGAAATTTGAAAAAATGGGCAAAAATGCTTATCTTGCCAATAGGCGACGCGGTTAGCCCACCATCAAGCTAAAAGTTGCTGAGAGCCGCAAGACCCCTAATTTATCTGTCCACCCCATTACGTAAAGACGTGATAGCGCCGGCGCACACATGGGAAAGCGCAGCGCAGAATATTTTTCACTGTCAAACTATTATCGACATTGTCGTCTTTGAAATAATATCCAAAATCAATTAACACAATACATACGCACATGGCGAATTTCAAGTAGGCTACTTTGTTAATTGATTTTGGATATTATTTCAAAGAGGACAATGTTTATAAAAGTTTGACAGTGAAAAATGCTCTGCGCTGCGCTTTGCCATATGTGTGCCGGCCCTTAGTGTATTTGTTACGGCTTAAAGCCGAAAGTGGGTACGTCTAGTTTTAGCCGGCTAGAACTAGGTGCAGCCGATATCAGATGGTTACACTTATCTGCTATCTGTATACACTGTATGTATAATCTTTATCTTCGGCTAGATCTTTGTTTAGCCTTTATCATTCCGGCTAGAACTAGGTGCAGCCGGTCTCAGATAGTTGCACTTATTTGCTATCTGTACATACTGTGTATACTGCTTATCTTCGGCTAGAACTCCCGGCAATTTGTTATGAAAATGTCGATTTTTTCTTCGAGTTTCAAGCATTGGCCCCATAGTAAAAGTTGTTCATATTGACGGTCTGAGTTGCTCCTACAAGGATCGGACAGGGATTTTGTTACATATTGTATTCATAATGCACTAATATAAGTACAAACACAGTTTATACTTGTACAAAATATTTGTCAAGTATAACATATAAAAAAATAGTAGATTGTGCTAGAAGGGGATAAGGTAATATTTTTAAGGCGAGGGCGCTATCTTGAATCCAGAGCGAAACGAAGGATTCCACAGTTAAATCACGAGCAGAGCGAGTGATTCTACGGTTGAATCCGAGTGAAGCGAAAGATTCATGTATATCGCCCGAGATAAAAATATTACCGTATCCGAGTAGCACACTCTACTTTTCATCTCCATCTATGAGAAAAACTAGCACATACAAAACAGAATATAAAGAACAGTAGAACACCTACAGTACCTAACAGACTTCAACCGACAATTTAATACTAACCTTTGTTTGGTTTCGTTTTCATACAATAAATACAAAGCAATATTTTTTCGAAGATAAAATGTTCACCCATAACTTTGTTTGCGTGGTCCTTCATATCTTCTTATTTTTATTAGTAAACTTGATAAATATTCACTATTGGCTTAAACTCACGAAAAAGTATTGACATTTACATAAATAACTAAAACTTCTGTAATTACTTGAATCAAAGATAAAAATTGCTCTTTTTTAACTTACTTATTTCTTTTTCCGAAGCGAAGAACATAAAAATGTATACCTTCATTCATCCATGTTGACGACGATATGTATTCCAAATTTAAAAAATCAAGTCTGTGCCTATTATTTTTTATTTTATACAAAATTGACTTCTTTTTTTGCTGGACTTACAGAAGTTTAAGGTTATTTGTATTGACTGTCATGAAATTATTAGTGTAAATGTGATTACTTTTTCGTAAGTTTAAGCCGATAGTAAATAGGTATGTAGCGGGAGCGAGGTGATATGCTCGACCGCCACAAAGGGAAGATCCTCCCGCCAGGCATGTTGTTGCGCCTGGGGAACCGCGGCTCCGACGGTGTATCGTCGGAAGTTGTATATATGCAGCGAATCGGGCGAACTTTGAGATCGAGATGTAGGATACTCTGCTGGCGCCATCTCATATGCTACTTGTGAACTATATTGTCGGTTGTCTCTTGTTTGGTTGTTGTTGTAGTTCTTCGTAGTGGCCGTAGAGGTCGCCACAGGTATCAAGTTTACTGATAAAAATAAAGATATGACGGACCACGCAAACAAACGCCAGCGATATGAGACGTCACGTTATAAATTCGATTTTTTTTGTGTTATGTGGCGGTGCACTTTTGGTTTTCGAAAGTCATCTAGTTATTTCGTTGTTGCAGGCATCTGCGTGGTCCCGGGCAGCGGGTTCGGACAGCGCCCCAACACGTTCCACTTCCGCACCACCATCCTGCCGCAGCCCGCGCTGCTGCAGGAGATGCTGGACATCTTCCAGAAGTTCCACAAGAAGTTCGCCGATGAATACGCGTAATGGAATGCGAGCCACACCTTGTAGGAACATTACCGACGGAACTTAGAATTAGGGGAAGTGCGGACGTGGCGCCTTCATTTTAAATACACGGCTGAAAACACAGCGTATGATGTTTTATCTTTGCTAAACACACACGGTGCGCTTTCAGCAGTCGAAGTGCGACCCTTTTACCGCGAAAATGTAGGATTTATCTGACAAACATTTTCGCGAATAATTCGCGAGCGTCGGATTTTTCCGACAAAAAACCACCGCTCGCATTGCACACAACTTAAGTATCCGCATCCCTTTTTGGTTGTAAGTATTTATATTCGATTCAATACGCTCGCGTGGGGGCACGAGAAATGATTTAAAGCCTCACGGTGAATGGGCTAAATATGGTGATAATTTACATTCAGGCGTTAGATCTTCAATTTAATTTATTGGAAAAACCAAAAACTGATCTAATTTATATAGATAACAATATAGATTTAAAAAAGTCCATTGCAGGTCCTCACTGATACATCACTTACAATCTGCTCACGAAGCTACAACTTTAAAACATCAGCATTATCAATCCTTAATAATAGTTTGTGGGATTTCTTGTAAGGAAGTAAATACGTGAATTACTCACATCGCATTATTTCATGAATAGCCAATGAAAGTATCATTAGTTTCGGCTGTCCAAGAAATAGTTTAAAGAATATTTACGATTAAAAAATTTCAAATGAGGGCGCCACTTTTGCTCTTTATTCGCCTTAATTAATCCAACTATTTAATAGGATATTTTTTTCAAAAATAGTAATGGTAATGTTCCCAATGGCGATATTGTAAAGTCAGTCTAAATGTTATTAGTAGTATTGGAGGTTGCATGGTGATGATGCGAGACAGTGGAACCTTCTGGAAGGTCGGAACCATCGCCGCAGCGGAGATCCTGCGTAGCTATACATTGATATTGTATTGATATTGGCGCATTTGGGCTCTGTGACCCGAGGCTGTGTCTACCCCGTAAGGGATACTTACATGTGGTATGTTCTCTACACATACATGAATAGCAGTATCAGCAATAAGTTGTATTGTTACAAATAATTTTATATATTTGTTTCATTATTTAACAGACAATAAGTAGTAATACGATGTTTGTTATAAAATCATTTTCGTTAACTTTTTGCTTTTGAAATCATGAAGGTTAATGTCTGTTACATTTTTTTGAGTGTATTTAATTATATTACTTCTAATCAGAAAAGACAAGGATAAATCTACGATTAAGTATATTATTTTATTTGTATGGTATTAATTTTATATTCAAATGCCCCATGATCTGTAAAGAACAATTTCTCTGTATTTATAAAAACGTCGGAATCATGTTTCCTAAAGTATTTAGCAAGCCTAATGATTTGCATACGAGTCTTAGCGTTTCTACGCATTTAACAAACTGCTGGTTATTTACTTTTTAACTTTTTGCTATAGAATTATATGGTTCTTTGCATTAACTTTGCCAGATGATAAGTAAAAAATTTAACTTGCTATTTCTCTGTTCTTATGTGTCAAGTCTTTCCTATGTGTAGGCGTTGTTTCCAGCTTTCAAACCGAGTATACTTTTTGTGTTGGCTACGTGGCTGTAAGTACTAAAGCTCAACGACTAAGTTAGTGGCCCTATAATTAGTGTTCCCGAGGACTATTGACTTTTAACCCTAAATTTTAGGCAATCGGTCCTTTTTTAAGGCTATGTCATTTTTAAAAGCCAATGAGTAGAGTAATAGGCTTTTAGGCTAAAGCCATTTTTTTGTATCAGCCTGAGTAAGCCATCATAATTATGAATTAAGGATTTATTTTATTTTGAATTTGTTTTGGAAAAAGAAAAGAGAATTTGTATTTTTAAGACTTTAAAGACTTACTTGGCATATTCAACAGGCCTAGCCTAAAAGCCTATAGTCCTCGTGATCACTACCTATAATGATGGTGCTACCAAAGGTTTATGGGCAGAGCCATTGTAAATTCAGTTCAGATTGTAGTGATCTCCCCAATATGGCGTGATCACTACCTTATTTGTTAACCTATAGTACTGAAGAGATCAATGAATTTAGTGTCTAGTCGTGACGGTGCCATCTGCAGGCTGCTATGGGACTGTTTGACGCAGAACCCTCTATGATAACGTCCAATCTGTCTTAGAAAAATCGAACTTGTATCTGTTGTGACGATAGGATTTATTTAAAAGAAACAATAATAAGAATACCAAACTCTTTAATTCAAATTTTAACAATTTAGGTAATGAACACTGAAAATAGTCACAGATAGAGGTCGTGGGTTAGCAGGCCACGAGATTCGTTAATCCAGGATGATAGGAAGTACTCAGCTTTGGTGTACTGCTGCCCGGCTTCACGAGTGGTGGAAAAAGGGAAGAGGTCCAGCTCGCTACCGGTTTTATATGGGCGGCGCGGGTGCTGTGCGGAGCAAGAGGGCCTTCGTCACACTTTCACTACTTTAATAAATCAATGAAAACTTGAACTCGTTTTTTCTAGTGACTCCCGGTTAAACGTACCCACACAATGACAATTACCTGTCCAAATAGGACCTATGTGCAAAACAGGAAAATGACTTTTCTTACGTTCAGAGCATGAAAATCTTAACCCACTTTTGGGAAGTGGGTAAATGGGACGTTCTGTGTCAAACTAGTTTTCTCAATCAACTACGGGAATGTATTGAGATTATATTATTACTTTTTACGCCTTTATTTTCCATAATGCATTACTTTTTACCAGCTGCAATTTCTACAATATACAAGTAGTGCACGTTGCGAAAATGCGCACAGCTATTTGCGTTTTTGAGCATTTTTTATTTATTTTTTGTAAAAAATGATTGGATGATTTTGTTACATTCCCTAGGAATTAAAAATATTTTGTTAAATCGTTGTTGACGCATTGTTATTATTATAATAAATAAATTTAGCGAATTAAAACTGTATTTTGAATTTACTTCTCCCTCCATAAAAATATGACGCCAATTCCTTAGTGCTCTAAAATAATTGGCCAAGTGCGTGTCCAGCTGTCCGGCGCGGCTACACGCTGTATAGGGTTCCGTAGTTACGAATGCCACCTTTGATTTCATGTCGTCTTAAAAACTAATTTTCTATTGAATTTGTATGAATTTTTCCTTTTCCGAGTACATTTTCTAAGTTGATCGCCTATAACTTTTTAATTTGTAAACCCTACTTAGCTCTGAGTCTAGTTTTTCTTTAAAGTTCGTTATATATACTATAGCTGTGAATATTTTCACGTGTCCATATATAACAACAAAAAATTTCACTTTAAAACCTAATATTTCGGATCTCTAAGTCGAAAAACAGTGTTCAAAAACTTATAATATTTTAAAAAGACCTATTCAACGATACCCCACATGATTGGTTTGTAGAGAAAAAAAAAATTACACTTTACTTGTATGGGAGCGACCCTAAAATAAAATTTTACCTCTTTTTTCCTATAAATTTTAAAATTAAGTTTTGAATTTACATATAAAATACGAAAAGACTTTTTCCCCAACCTATTATGTTTCGAAAATATTCGATATTTTGGATATTTAAAAAACATATTTACCGCTCTTGTGCGGTAAGTAATATTTACCGCACGATTTCGAATGTGTGCGTAATGTATGGCATTACATAAGTAAAATCAGTGTAGTAAGTAGCACTTTCCGAGCTAATGTGTTGAAAAACATATTAAAGTACCAGGATATAAAACTTAGAAGTATGTGACGTGTGACCATGGTCCAAAGATGGGCATTATTCGAATAAAAAGTAGATTATTTATTCGAATAAAATTTTTTTCATGGAAAATTATTCGCGAATAATTCCTTCGGGAATAGTTTAGCCACGAATAAAATATCATGATTTTATTCGTCTAAATAACAAATATATATTTTTAAACTTACCCTTCTCTTTTTAACCGAGTGCGTCGGAAAGAGACTTACATTTTGAAATGTACGAGTTTTCTCTTTTTAACCGATTGCGTTGAAAAGAGAGTTACATTTTGGAGTGTTCGAGTGTATCTTAGGTTGATCAGATTACACTATCAGATTACATCTTCACTTTTGTACAAAAGTCATCACAACCAAACAGTCCATCAGATCCATTGTTCTGATGGTCTGTTTGGTAGTTTATTTGAATTACTGCACCTATTTAGATACTGCCTTCGTATTCCATTGATTTTTTAACCCCCGGTGCAAAAATGGGTTGTATTAAGACCCCAATGTTTGCATGTCTGTCTGTCTATCTGTGGCAACGTAGCTTTCCACCGGATGGACCGATTTTGATTCGGTTTAATTCGTAACGGTAAGTTTCCTTGCAGTGGTTCTCACTCAGCTATTGGTAAAAATCGATTCAGTAGTTTGAAAAGTATCAGCTTATCTTGGGCATTTTAGGCTTAAATTTTATCATTATTGATTTCAAATAGAAGTTATGGACGAGAAAATCATATTTGGTATGTTCAGGGTCAGGTAGAACCCAATGTCGGGGATTAAAAATTTTTTAAAATTTTCAACTTGTTGTAGGTTAAGGGAAGTAGGCGAAACGAAGGATTCAAAGTTTTCTGACTGAAGCGAGGGATTCATGTATATCGCCCGAGATAAAAATATTACCGTTCCCGATTAGCAAACTCTACTTTTCATCTCCATCTATGAGAAAAACTAGCACATACATGGGCGTACCCAGGTTCTGGGCAAGGGGGGGGGGGGGCAATTCAGATTTTTATAAGCATCTAATCAGATAAATAAATAAAAAATTAAACAAGTATTTTTTATAATAAATGCGTTAGTTAAGTAAATAATAATATCTAGGAATTCAAAAAGTAACTTTCAAGTGTCTTCAGCCAAATAGTTTATGACGTCTTCGAAGGTTTGTTTTACGTGATAGAAAATTTCCTTGCTGTGGTTCTTAGCTATGATTGATGAAAATCGGTACAGTCGTTCAAAAGTTGGTCGTGAAAGTCGTTTTTTTTTTTCATTTGAACCGACTTCCAAAAGAGGTGGTTATCAATTCGTCGGAATTTTATGTTTTATACAGGGTGTTTTTTAAATTACTGGCCTTTCTACTGGTGAAATTATCTCATAAATATGAGCAACATTTTGTATGGGACCAACTCAATCCAAAAAATAATAATCAGCTGTTCCATACTATTTTACAATACTTAGAATCCCAAAATGTATGGAGCAGCTGATTTTTTTTTCGGTTGGATTGAGTTGGTCCCCTACAAAAAATTTGCTCATATTCATGAGTACTTTCACCAGTAGAACGGATGCCAATGATTTTAAAAACCTCCTGTATATGTTGATCGATTTATTCGAAGACGTTTGTACCGATTTAGAATATTCTTTTTTTTTTTAAAGGGAATACCTGTCAGGTGGTCCCATAATTTTTTCATTAAAACCGGTTGTCTAGTTTGGTGGTGAAGACTGTTTTTAGTTTTGAAATATTATTCTCGTAGTATTGGTATAAAATATAAGAAAAAAAAAAACTTATTTAAAACTAAACAAACTAAAATACTACCTACTTCAACTAAAACTAAATGAAATAAAAATAATTAAATAATAAAAACTTATATTAAATTATATAAAAAATTGAGGCCAAATCGCGCCGTCACAGGGCAAAGTACCCAAGAGACTGGCGGCATTTCCGCGTTGAATAGCAATACTTAGATGGTATAAAGTATAGTATGCAATTCTGAAATAAAGGGGATTTACATCGAGGGCCATGAATCACTTGCATTGCTCAGGATTCTCACTTGAAACACTCGCGTATAGAATCCTTCACCTGCTCGTGATTCATCTATTGCCCTCGAAGTAAATCCGTCCTTTATTCACTTATTGCATAATATACTATTTCTTTGCTGGACTGCCAACATTATTTTTGATTCTACATATATTACACTCGTGTTCAGTTTTCAAATTGGTTTTAATCCCTAGAGATTTTCTGTTTCACGTTTTAGTCCTGAGTTTGTTTGTGATAAAAACATCGTTTTTGGAGTAGATGAGATAAAAATAAACTTTTTCCTTTTCTCAAAGGACTATACGTATACTTTACGCGCTCGGTTTACCATGAATTATCGTGCATTTCACCTGAACACAATGTTAGGTGAGACAGCATGCTTTAATGCCGCGCCAACCTTTGAGTTCGAGCCCGCTACTAGTTCAACTTTGAGGATTGGATCCCTCTTGTCAGCACGGAGCCAGAGCGAGAGAGAGTGACGGAACGCTATCGCACCGGCCATTTGCCAGAGCAAATGGCGGTTCTGAGCAACAGAAAAGGATAGCAGCATAAAAAAGTGCTGTTTCGTGCTGACCAGTGAGATACAACCCTTAAAGTGTTGATGAAAATAAATGCGTAGTATCAGTACAGGCTTAATTATTAGCTTCAGTACTTTAAGTTAAAGTTTAAGTCATCTTGCGTCCGTGGACGTATGCAATGCCACATGGATTGTAAATAATACAAACGAGTGTGTTTCATTTCACTTTATTTTACACAATGTTTCAACTAAATTCAGACAACTGTCTAATAACTATATATATATATTTATTCAATAATCCCAATACAAAAATATTTCATCTCTTTATATTTATAATATTGACAAATTTATATCTTTTTACACTATCAATTCTCATTCAAGTATGATTTGTTAATATCAATATAATATAATGTGATGTGATATTCACAGAGGAGTGTTCTGTCTACGTATAGTACATATTTATAGTTTATTCATTAACAACGATATAGTATTTACTTTAATTTCGACTATTAAATGTACATCACAAGTCTGAACGCACATATTTACAACACGTAGCTCGTCAACAAACCGGAGACTGGTTACAAATATATTAAAAAATAACAACAGATACATCTCACAGGTTTATGGCAAATCGTCATTGAATTCCACAAGCTAAATTTCCATTTAATAGACAATTATAAAACACAACGTAGCTATATTTTACATAGTCTTAAACCGAAATAAATAAATTATTCGCTAAACAGTTATTGCTTATTGTCAACTGAATTTAAAATTCTACGATGACGCCACTACGTCGCGGACTACGCTAAGATTCTTCTTCAAAAGAAACTGAGAAGAACGCTAAGATATATCTAAAACAATGAGACCCTCTCCAGGAGAACTTTCTCGTTAATTCAAAGAAAGAATAAATCAGAAGAGTGTAGAAGAAGAAAAGAGAAAACACTATGGAAGAGGACTTACGAATAAAGAATTGTTTTTGGGACAAATTCCCTGTGATATTTTTATGCTTAAATTCTAGATTCGGGATATTAAAAATCTGGAGGGCTTAACCCCTAACTTACTGCCTGTTCTTATTTTACGTTTGATATTTTAGTGCATATACCGAAAAAATAGAGTAATCATTTTGGCTACCCCTAACTATTGGGGTTACTCGTTCCCGTTTTGGGGTTTATTTTATTACAAAGCGGTTGTTAAATTCGAAAATTAGGAATTTCATAGTCATACCGACATTTCAACGGAACGAGTTTAATCTCACTCTGAGTGATTTTAAACACATTTTGTGCGATTCGTTTAGTATGGAAATATGTTATTAACATCAGTTTCATGTTAAACAACGTCTTAACGACTAATATAAACGTCAAGATGCAAAATAAGTAAATATAGATAAGTCCCAAATTTTCCATATTTACTCATTTTGTGTCTAAAGGGTTAATTAACGTGTCATTCACACGGGTAACAACTGCGCGTTATTACTGATCAAAGCATTTAACGGTTATAGTGTTTTTTGATCTAAATTACTTTGCGTGTTTCCGTTATCACCATGTTACTATTGATGGAAGTTCAGAAAGTAATATAAATCGAAGCATGCGTAATTTTGTTGTATTTTTAAATTTTCATTAAAATATACCCTCTTTAAATTATTAATATAAGTATGGTAGCGAATTAAGGACCGCTACTCCTTAAATCACTAGTATTATACTAACAAATGATTTAAGTCGTCAACTTCCAGACGGCCGAGTCCGACCGAGAGAACAATTGATAACAATGGGTTTGCAAAATTGCAGTTGGTGAAGGATCAAAGAGGGTGTCTTTTTTTAAAATTAAAAACGTCGATAATAATCCACGAAAGTGGTGATCCGTGTGAAGTGAGCTGTCCTACTCGGCGACGCGAATGCCGGGCAGCGGCAGATAGTCCCGGACTCGCAGCAGCACGGCGTCGGGCACGGCCCGGCGCCGCGGGTCCGGCTAGCAGTCCTTGTCCTCTTTGACGAGCTGCGCGGTGTCGGCGCCGGTGTCGGCCGCCGGGTCCAGCGCGCGCGCCCGCGCCGGCGCCGCGCCGCGGGTCTCCGTCGACGACGGCGAGATCACCGCCGACGCCACTTTCTCCTTGATCTCCTCTGGCACTTCGTAGATGCCCGCTGAAATAGATAGATACACAAAATATTTATTTGTAGCTTTAGTCACACACATACGAGGACTTTAATCGTATCGATACCAGATACCAATATTTATCGATATGTTTTATAGATATATCGATATTATATTTTGTATATATATCGATATTTTGTATCGATATGTCGACATATGGATACAAAATATCGGTATTACAGTCCCTTCACAAATACATAAGAAATATACGAAATAAGAAACGAAAACATAATAAAACATCGCACTGAGAACATATATCAATATCATTCTATCTGTGTGCCACAGCAATCCAAAAAGGTCAATGCTCAGTGCTTGGTGCACAGAGAGTAGCTCACTGATTTTCTGCTACGGCTTGTCAAATGCGAGTACGCATCTACTGAATTTAGAATTTCGTTTGAAAGTAGTTTGGCTGACTACATTTTTATACTTTCAATTTCTATTGACAGGAAAAAGAAAGAGATCTCTCTTTCTCTCTCTCTTTCTAACTATATCTCACCAAAACGCGTTGTCGGACGCATTCATTATGCTACTTCAAAACCCAATACACACGACCGGACTAAATGTTATTAGTCACATGTCTTATAGTGCGGTCAATGAGTGCTCAAAAGGGGCATGTGAATGAAAAAGTCAAAAGCAGAAAATTTGACTAAGGAACTTTGTTTGGACTGATTTGTTTGAAAGATAAATATACTAAAAGCCTTACCCCTCCGAGGTGAGCCCGAGGAGAGAAAGCGCACTAAAACGGTCTTTTTTTGGATTTTTGCTTACATCTCGAAAAATGTGCCTTGTAGGAATTGTATTACATAATGAAAGCTGATAAAATTCTCTACAACTTCGGCATTCACAATTATTCGTTGACTGGACTATTAATTCCAGTAATGACGAAATCCAAGCAAAGTGTTATTAGTTGGTATCATAGCCTAAAAATAAATGCGGAACTCACGTAGCGGCGGCTCGGGGTCCCCGGCCGCGCGGGCGCGGGTGACGGCGTCGTACATGGGGTTGCTGAAGTCGCGGCCCTTCCGGCGCGTGTCCTCCAGCGTGTAGGCGGGCTCGGCCACGCCGCCGAACTCCACGTTGGAGCCCTGCCGGAAGGACACGCTCTGCGACGACGCCAGGCTGCCCAGCCCACCGCCCTTGCCGCTGTGGACACCATTTATACGTTTTATATCAAGTAAATAGTGACATTTTAATGGACCATGTTAATTATGGCATTAATATAGATGTCATACCTATAACCTTAGATATTTTTCATCTCATCTACTCAAAAAACGATGTTTGCATCCCAAAACATTTGGAGCTAAAGTTACTGCTTATTCTCTAGGGACTAAAAAGTGAAAAGAAAATTTCTAGGGATTAAAACCAATTTGAAAATTGAACACGAATGTAATTTATGTAAAATCAAAAATAATGTTGGCCGTCCAGCAAAAAAATAGAAGAGTTTTGTTTTAAAATAAAAAATAATTGTATTATCTACACCCATGCTATAAATCCTCTATAAAGGTTTCTGAAGCAGTTAGCTTATTGCCAACATTAAAACACTCAGTGTCATAGTAACCATTATATCACCCAAACGAGTGTTATAATGTTGTGCTAAATTCCATTATGCAACGCAAACTCAGTCCCTTCCTTACTCATCAAACAGCCACATATTATGAATTTCAAAAAAGGAACATCGTCATGTAAGCGCTGTTTACTACCACAGCTCCGTAATTGAAAAAATAACTTATTGGTTATTCGAATTCACGTCGTATTCCGGCATTTTCTTTCGAAATTTACTAATATCGAACAAAAATAATTTGCATTCCAATAACTGTACGATACATACATCGTTAGTTTGTATTAGATACTCAGCAATAAACTTCTCAGGAATTGACGTAGAGTTCTTACAACACTGTACAAAACCCTATGGATTTAGAACCTTTTATAAAGGATTCATATCATGGGTGTAGATAAAGTTTTGTATGCAACTGTTATAATTATGTATTAAAAAAGCAGCGGTGCAGTGTGGTGCCTTCAAGGACTTAAACAGGGTGCAATTGAAATCATTTAATAATTATTATTAATAATTTATTAACATACTCACTCACATAAAGAATATTTTGTAAGGTAACAACAAAAGTTCACACTCTACTTTTCATCTCCATCTATGAGAAAAACTAGCAAATACAAAACAGAATATAAAGAAAAGTAGAACACCAAAATACCTAATCAGACTTCAAAAGACAATTATAAACAATTATAAATAATTGTCGGTTTGGTGTCGTTTTCATACAATAAATACTAAGAAATAATTTTTCGAAGACTACCTACTTTCGATGAAATGTTCACTCATAACTTTGGTTGCGTGGTCCTTCATATATTTTATAAGTAAACTTGATACTCATTCACTATCGGCTTAAACTTACGAAAAAGTAAGTTACATTTACACAAATAATTACATGTCAATACAAATAACCTAAAAACTTCTGTAATCACTTAAATCAAAAAGAGAAAATTGCGGGCTTTTAATTATACTTATTTCTTTTTCTGAAGCGAGGAACATAAAAATGTTTATCTACATTCATCATGTTGACGATTTTTTTATTTTAAAACGAAATTCGGCTATTTTTTTGCAGGACTGCCAATATTATTTTTGATTCTACATAGATTATATTCGTGTTCAATTTTCAAATTGGTTTTAATCCTAGATTTTTTTTCACTTTTTTGTCCCGAGAGAACAAGCAGTAACTTTAGCTAAAAATGATTAGGGATGAAAACATCGTTTTTTGAGTAGATGAGATGAAAAGTTGTTTACATTGATTAGTATGTTTACTCCTTTTCGGGTTGATACCCCTTTTTGTATATTAGAACTGTTATTTTCGATTGATTGATAAGCAAGAAAACTCACAAGGGTCGTTTCCTGACGAAGAACCATCCGGCGGCGCCGAGCAGCAGCAGCACGAGCACGAGCAGCACGGGCACGAGCACGGCGGCGGAGGCGCCGGCGCGGGCGCCGCTGGCGGCGGCGGCGGCGGCGCAGGTCGGCGGCTGCAGCGGCGGCCGGCACACGCAGCTCACCGCACCGTCCTCGCCCTCCACGCAGCGCCCGCCGTTCTCGCACGGACACACGCGGGGCAGCGCGCGGGGGGCTTCCACCGCTGACACATTCAACAACAATTTTACTTTTTAAACTATCCATACTTCCATACTAATACTGTAAATGTGAAAGTAACTCTGTCTGTTTGTTATTTCAACCACTGGACAGATTTAATCGAAATTTGATATGGATATAATTCGAGACCCGGGGAAGAATAAAATAGTATATTATGCAATTAGTGAATAAGGGACGGATTTACTTCGAGGGCCATAGATGAATCACGAGCAGGTGAAGGATTCTAATGACTGAATCACGACCGTAGGAAGTGATTCATGATAATAGAATCACGAGCGTAGCGAATGATTCAAGTGTTAGCAATCCTGAGCAATGCGAGTGATTCATGGCCCTCGATGTAAATCCGCTTTATTCAAAAATTGCATACTATATTTTATACCATGACTACGATAATAATTTTTCGAAATCAAAACAGACTTCACTACCAAACTACACAATCGGTTTTAATAAAAAAATTATAGGTAAACCTGACAGGTGGTCCTATAATATTTACATAATACAAAAATATTCTAAATCGTTACAAACAATCGGTAAATCGAACAAATAGTCTTCGAATAAATCGATCATCAATCGAATTGATAACCTACTCTTTTGGAAGTCATTAAAAAAAATTTTTAAACGAAAATAGACATTTAATGAAGAAAAAAGAAAGTTAGATTAATTAAAATGGACATTAAAATTGGAACAATAATTAAAATTTAATCAAAATAGTGAGTAAAAGTGCATTTTCACTATTTTCAGTGAATAAAATAAACTTTTGAGAGGGGGAATGGTATAAAATAGTTTTATACCGTTCCCCCTCTAAAAAGCACTTTTACTTACTTTTTTGGTTATTCATTTAATCACTAAAAACAGTAATAAAAAGCAATTTTCAATAACAATTTTGGTGTTTGAGTTTAGAAAACTACTATTGATTTTAATAATTGTTCCAATTTCGATTTGCATTTAAATTAATTGAACCTTCCTTTTTGCTTAAATCTTTCTTTTTAACTTATTCATGATATAAAGTATAATTCGCAAATCTTGAATAAAACGGATTTATATCACGGGCCATGAATGACTCGGGTCACTCAAGATTCTAACATTTGAATCATTCACTCTCTACGATCGTGATACAGTCGTTAGAATAATTCATTTGCTTGTGATTCATCTACGGCCTTCATTGAAAATCCGTCTTTTATTCACGAATTGCATAATATACTATTATCCCTAATGAAAAAGGAAGTACACTTTTGTATGGGATATCGTATTTTCTCATAGAAAAATAGATTTTATTACAAAGTACTAAATTTATGCAGACCAAGTCGCTAAATTTTAGATTAGTAAATTAGAATATGTTAATTTTGCAAGTATCTATTTTCAGCCTATACTGTCCCACAGCAAAAACCTTCCTTTCAGAGCATTCCAACTTCCTGAAATCCCTGAAATGGATGTCACGTCTATCTCTATCTATTGAAATATGATGAAATTGGATAACTCGAAGGATCAAGAAATGTAAAGTTAGTTACAATTAAAATGAGATGAGTTCTAGTTGCAGTTAAGTTGTAAGTTTGAAGAGTTGAGTAAGGTAATGTTTTAGTAGATGGTGAAAAAAGCTGAGCATAGTTGTAATGTAGAAAAAAATAATTTACCAAGTGCGAGTTGAACTCGGGTTATTATTTCTAATTTGTCCTTAAAAAGGATTCTTAATTTTTAAAAAATATTAATTTATTTTGTACATTTGTTTTTGGGTCATAAGATTACACCATTCTAGTAAATTTCACCTGATTCGGTTCCGTAGATTCTGAGAAAATTGTATATGACAGACGGACAGACAGACAGACGCACGAGTGATCCGTTTTGTTCATTTTTGTACGGAACTCCAAAAAATCACCAAACCAAATTACAATTGACCTAGTTAAGTGGTAAAGTAGTTACAATTATATAAAGTATTTGGCTATCCTTTGCCACATAGTAATAACAAATAAAATAGGCATGAAGCGAGGATGGGACGGCGGTTACCGGCGTCGCAGGCGCGGTCGGCGGCGGCGCGCTTGGGCGCGGGCAGCTGGTCGGGGCAGCCGCAGCGGCGCCCGCCCGGCACGGCCAGGCACAGGTGCGAGCACGCCGCGCGCGCGCACGCGGACCGCGACAGCGCGGACGTGTTGTAGCGCAGCGGGTGGTACACTGCACGTGCACACAACAGGTCAGTTCGTTCGCTACTAATTAAAGAGTCATTCGAACTCTGAAAGAGACTGTGTTTTACTCAAAATCCGAGTTTTAAGTTCGACTTACATTCTAAGGGAGGTAAGTTAATTTGAAAATCGAAGGCGGCCAGGCGGCCCCTCGAGCTCCTATAGCTTAAATCAACGCTTCGTAAATAACCAAACCAATTATAACAGTTTTTCATTATATCATGATGAAAAGTAAAGTGTTCAACTCGAGTGTAAATGATCAACACACCTTTGAACTATGAGCACCCTCGCTCGCTTCGCTCGCTTGTGCGCCTAAATATCTTGGGTGCAATTAATCACTTCCATCCCTTATTTAATAATCTACTAATAGTATCACATTGAACGGTAAATGCCTCAAAACTAAATGGATTATCAAAATACTTTATCAAATTTTTTTTTGAAGTGGAAACTTCTTTAGGGGCGTTTAACATGCACGGAAAGCATTTTTTTTGAGATGAGAAGGAACCATTGAACTCGCGACACCAAATTTTCACTTCTATTGGCACTCCGGAAGTGCCTTTTTTAAAATTACTAAGCACTTATATTGAACCAGATTTTATAATCAAAAAGTAACTGTGATGAATTTACTAAAGCAAACGACATTTTTTTGCAAGAAGCTGAATCTAAAATAACTTTTATAGCAAAACGCTCGGCTAACCGAGTAGCGCTCGTTTAGCTGACGTTACGTTCTCATTTTTACAAGATTAAAGATTCCAACAAGTATGTATATTATTTCTACTACATAAAAAACTCTTCTTGTTAATTATACGAACGTCCTGACATTCAAATAATTTAAAATATATACATACTTCTCATAAAAATGAAAAACCTTAACAAGTATAAAATAAAACCCATATTTCACCTTTAACAGCCGACGGGTTGACTAGATCCTTCGAGATAACGAAAGGCACCCCTCGCCCGAACTTGTCTTGCCGCAGCAGCTCGCCCGAGTCGCGCGTCACCCAGTACAACCACGACTCGAACACGTCCAGAGATAACGGATGCTTCAGAGTCTCTCCGCGAAGTACTACCCTTCTGTTCGACCCGTCGTGGCGAATCGACTCGATGGTATTTAACTTAGTATCCGCCCAGTAGATGGTATGGTCCATAGCTTGGTCTATCGCCAAACCGGTCGGATGACGAATGTTTTCAGTCACGATGGGTCGTCGCTTGCTTCCATCCATCCAAGATATCTCTATCTTCGGCGCTGAGCCGGCGTCCGTCCAGAACATTTTACCCATTTGAGGATCCAAAGCTAGAGATGTTGGGCTTTCGATGCCAGCTGATACGATGGCCCGACGGTATCTGCCGTCGGTCCGGGCGACCATGACTCTGCCTCTCGGTTTGGATCCGGTTCGATCCGCTTCCGTCCAGTATATGTTGTCGCCTACGTAGTCTACGGCCAGAGCGGTCGGTTTGGAGTTTCCTTTCATGTTCAGGTCTTGGGCGAATCCGCTCTTGACCTGTCCTTCCATAGCGTTAATCATGTAGGAGCGCTTGATGGTCTTGTCGTAGCTGTCGGCCCAGAACACCATGTCGTGCGTGGGGTCGTAGTCGATGGCCTCGATCCTCTTCTCGGAGGTGATGACCTCGAACTCGTCGTTCTTGTCCTGCACGAAGCCGCGGATCTCGGGCCCGTTGGCGAACATCAGGATCACTTCGTTTTCGGTCGCTTTGCACACGCCGGAGAGGTTGTCGGCCAACCTGGAACAGAATATTTTGTTTAAGGAGCTTGGAATCTTAAATTGTAATCTTTCAGAACCCAACTTGTATAAGGTAGTTACCAAGCATGCTTAATTAGTGCGTTGAGATTGATGATGCATCCAAGAGAAGCTTGGCAGACATTGATTATCAAGATGCACCCCCAATAAGATAGGGTTCTTTTTATCACCTTCATAAATTAAAACTCACTCCTTCCAATTTACGCTCCCTCTTTATACATTATCTCTTATTCTCTTTCGCACACTCTTTCCTCATTTGATTGAGTAGATGAATCGAAACGTCAAAAAGGAAGGAAGTTCGGTATATAAGTAAGAAAATAAGTGAGAAATACCTTATTGTTTACCGAACTTAAAAATATACACAGAAAAAGACATTAAAATTTACGATGGACGTTTTTGTCGCTAAGAGTGATGGAGAGAATATAGTGAAATGTTAGCGGAGTGTCTTTTTATTATATTTTCTTATATTTAAGAGATAGGCTCTTATCTTGGAAGTGGAGTGCTTTTCAGCGGGTTGTACAAAAATATATGGAATGTATATTCGTGGAAACCTTTTATTGTCAAGAATCAAGAATCATTTATTTGCATTGTACAATAGACTTCTGAGATGTTAGTAAATGTTGGTATGTACATTGTATAAACTTGCAGTCTTTCCGAAATCCATTAAATTTTTGTGGGTTTTTGTATAATTTGATTTCCTTTTTTTTGTAGCCATTGAGGTCCCATTGTTTGGCAAAAGCCTCCCCCCTCTCTTTCCATACATCCCGGTCCCTCGATACCACCCTCCACTTCTTTTCAAACTGGCCCATCTCGTTCTCGGTTTCCTTCGGCCATTGGGATTCCCTTAAGCAAACAAACACGGACCTGAACCCTTCCCGGCAGCCGCAGGAGAAGCTGCCGTTGAGGTTGGTGCAGAGCTGCGCGCAGTGGTGCGAGCCGAGCGCGCACTCGTCCACGTCGACGCACTTCTTCTTGTCGTGCGGCGAGATGATCCAGCCCGGGAAGCACGAGCAGATGTAGCCGCCCCCCGCCGCCGTCAGGTTGCTGCAGAAGTGCTCGCACCCGCCTGAGGGGGGACATAGCCACACGATTTCAAGTAGTACCAAAGATAATATAAACGTAACACATAGAAAGTATTGGAGGGCCTGAAAGTAGGCAAAACTGGAGTTGCGGGTAGGCACACAGAGATGGCAGCACGTACTAGCAAAAAAGTGACAAAGGAAGTGATGATAATGCTTTAAAAAAAATTATTGAATTTCATATAAGTCATATATAATTAGTTAGAGTACTACTTTACTTGAATAGTAGTAATCAAAGATTGTAATGTTTTAATAAATACTTAGAGCGCCATCTAGTCACAAGGAAGAGAAATTATTATGTTTATAAGGCGATAGGTAGGCTTTGTATTTACATAGTGAACGGAAACTCCTAAGGTTCCGCGCAACATGCGTCCTCGTTCCCCGTCCCCGCACCTTTCCTTCGTTCGCGCCATGTGGAGGGTTTTGAGCGGGCGGCTGCAGTCGTCTCGACAGGGCGAGAACGGGGGAGAGATACAGGGACGAGGAACAGGAACACATATTGCGCGGGACCTTAGGGAATTTTGATCTGTATATAATACTTATATTAATTATGTGTTATTATAAATAAGGGTTAAAGATAAAAAAACACACAACTATAAGAAAACAAAACGCAATCCCTACGCGGACAACGCTGGAGGAATAACTTCAAAATATTCAAATCTTAAATGTGCTGTTTTCCAACAAATATTTTCTAAAGGATTTGTATGAAATACAAGCAAATAACGTCATATTTTTCATGAAATCAAATAGCGTCATTATTATCAGTTTTTCTGCAATAATAAATTTGAAATTACATTAAAATGAATATGTTCAAAGACACGTGACATTATTTTGCGGTATATGGCTGAAACATGGTCCCTGGGAGAGGCCTATGACCAGCAGTGGATTTCATGCGGCTGAAATGATGATAACGATGATGAAAAGTAGAGTTTTCAATTCCAGTGTAAGTGATCAATTACACCCTCAAACTATAAGTACCGTCGTTCGCTTCGCTCGCTCGTGCACCTAAATATCTCGGGTGTAATTAATCACTTGCAACTACAATATTTAGCTACCTTTGTCCATGTGGTCGCAGGTGTGCGTGTGGTGGCAGCCCAGCTCGTCGCTGGCGTCGCCGCAGTCGTCGGCGAAGTCGCAGAGCTGCGCGCGGTCGACGCAGCGCCGGTTGGCGCACTGGAACTGCGAGCCCGGCGCGCACACCGGCGCCCGCGCCGCGCACAGCGTCATGTTGTTCTCGTCCGACCCGTCGCCGCAGTTGTCCACGCCGTCGCACACTTGGTACCTGACAGAAAGAAACACCAGTTAACCTTCACCTACACACCTATTGTAACGTTCCATAATAAGCATTACGAATAGGACCGACGCACATATGACGCAGAGCTTTTTTCACTGTCAAATTATTATCGGCATTGTCCTCTTTGAAATAATATACAAAATCCATTAACACAATACTTACGCACAAATGGCGAATTGCATTTTAATTCATTTCGGATATTATTTCGAAGAGGACAATGTCAATAATAGTTTGCCAGTAAAAATTCTCGTGCTACGCTTCGCCATATGTGCGGCGGCCCTATTGAATGAATGAAGGAAATCTTTTTATTGCACTAATACAAAAAACATTCAAATAAGTTCTACAAATGAAAAACAAAATACATAGGCACAATGGGCGCTTTTATTGTTTAAAACTTAATTAAAACTTATTCCTACAGTTCACAATCTAAGTTTGAATGGCCACTTACGTCGCTTACGCTTTGCGCGTAAGGGTCAGTTTAGACAAAGAGGAGTGCAGCGGAAAAGATTTTTTTATGAGTCTCAAAATAGTACATTATTGCAGAGGGTGGAAAGTATGGCACTGCCGGGCAAGTAGTTTTCAAGGCCGAGCGCTAACGAGGTCTTTTTGTTTTGAGCAGCGGCCAGGAATGAATTTTTATTCTACTTTCCTGGCCTAGTCCAGCAAAGTAATGCATGAGCCAAGAATTAAAAACTTTGTGTCTTCTTTTTACTACAATAATGCCTACATTTCCGAGCATGTTTGAGAAAATAAACTTTACACTATTAGCATAAACTGCAAAAAGCGAGTATGCTCGCGCGGTCTCGAAACTGCGCGCATTTGTCATGTCAAAACATATAGATACTTTAGACTATGGTAATACGGTCTTTCTGACTAAACTGACTCTAAGGCGAGGGGTAGAGGTAATGTATGAGTGATGTGGGCTAGCGTTACCTGGGCACGCAGCGGTGGTTGTCGCAGTGGAAGCGGCGCAGGGTGTCGCAGTTGAAGTTGGAGCACAGCGCGGCCGCCTCGTCGCTGCCGTCGCCGCAGTCGTCCGCGCCGTCGCACAGGTCCGACTGCGACACGCACAGGTTGTTCCCGCACTGGAACCTGGGGGGGGGGGGGGGGCAGCATATAAGTAGTAGTACTCACGTACAGAAAACTCACTCAAAAAAAAATACCTACTCAATGTGGTAAGCACTACTGGTTTAATTTAGCTCGCGTCTAAACTCAGCGACTATTCGTTTAGATACATTGCAAGCCAATTCCATTTTATTTACTCTGGACAAACGATTCATGTAACTGAATTTACCACTCCGGAGTGATCGCCACGCGAATAGTAATAATGTAGGTAGGTATATTTTCGATACCTAAACGGGCAGCACTTTATGTTAAGAATATATCGATTTGGAATCGGGCGGCGTTGCACAAACCTAGCGGTGGGTCATAGGCGCGAGCGTGCCCTGGGGAGTGTTCGAGGAGACGCGCGCTCGCTCAGTCTTGTATCCGATCGCCTCTCGGGAGGTAGTTGGAATTGTTTGACATCGCGATGATCGCGACCCGCTTGGCGTGGGCTTTAATTAATTAAATAACCGTGAACGGTCTAGATTGATTGTATCTATCGATAATTAAAGTATTTTGGTTGTGTGTTAAACTCGGTTCGGACGTGAATAACTCGCGAGATAAGCAAAATTCTAGCCACGCAGTGGAAGCGTGCTGGGCCCATGGCCGCATGGAACGTGTCCACATTTAGTGTTAAATTTCTATTATAATAAAGTTTTGTGTAACACGGTAAACAGAAATAAACTATTGTTGACTATTTGTGTTAAAATCAGTGCCTAATTATTGAATCGCGTCAATCGCATATAATTGTAACCTCAAACAGACATGGAGTCTAGTGTATTAAAAATGAACTATTTAAATAAAAATATTGTATACGAACTTATAACTCACACCACAAATTGATCTACTTGGACAATTCTATGTAATGGATTAGTGACAAACTATGTAAATTGTTGATGAAATATGTGTGTATGAAGTACCAATAGAGAAGTGGATTTCTCCAGATACTTGGTGAAGTGTGTATTCTTGGGGTTAAGATGGCCATCTTCCGGGAGGTACAGGTTTCGAATTCACTGAAAACCTTCACGAAGAATTAGATGTAAGGTGTTCACCCAAAAGACTGTAAGTGTTAGATTTAAGTAATTTCATTTTACCTTAGGTTAGGTACTTATTATTATTATTATTGTCGGTTGTATGAATTCTGTATCGGTTGTAGAGTCTTGTAATCAATAAATATTTTGTTTGCCCAATTCGCTTAAACTCTGCGTAATTTCTATTCTGTTAAATTCATATCTACCCATATATCATACCAATTTCTGATAACAGGTCTGCTCTGGATCAGAATATAGATCTGAATGCAATTAATGTCTATAAAATATATACACGCGTAGACCAATTAAACAATCTACTGTTTATATGTGAATATGTATTTATTCGACAAATTTTACGGATTTTGATCGCAACTTTATGAAATTTGGTAGGTGAGTAGATGCAACTTATACAATTTTTACGTTCAAAGATGAATCATATCGGTCAAGGAGTTGCTGCGAATGGGATTCGCGAGATCACAGTTACTAAATGTGGACAATAAAGCTGATGACGTTTAAAAATATTTAGTTTATAGAACTGACCTGCTCTCTGGGCAGTACTTCCCGCCGGGGAAGCGTGGCGGGCAGCCGATCTCGTCGGACAGGTCGCGGCAGTCGCGGTCGCCGTCGCAGCGGAAGTAGGCCGCGATGCAGTGGCCCGATTTGCACTGGAACGTGCCGTTCTTGCACTGGAAGCCGCCGCACTCCAGCTCGTCAGAGTTGTCCCCGCAGTCGTCCTCGTGGTCGCAGCGCCAGCGCGACGATATGCACTTGCCGTTGCCGCACTTGAACTCGGACTCGGAGCACTCGCGGTACTTGTGCTGGCAGGTCGCCTCGGCCTCGTCGCTGCCGTCGCCGCAGTCGTCCGTGAAGTCGCACAGCCACTGCCTCGGGATGCAGCGCTTGTTCTCGCACGTGAAGTCCGTGTCGCTGTTGCAGGACGGGCAGTTCTCCGGCAGCTCGTCGGATCCGTCCCGGCAGTCGTCCTTCCCGTCGCAGAACAGCCACTTGGGGATGCACCTGTAGTTGGACTGGCCGGGGCAGCGCCTCCAGCCGGTGGTGCAGTTCCTCTGGCGGCACATGTAGGCGGGCTCGTCGGAGTCGTCGCCGCAGTCGTTGTCGAAGTCGCACATCCACAGCTTGGGGATGCAGCGGCCGTTCTTGCAGGAGAACTCGGCGTCGGGGTTGCAGGGCCGGTTGTGGCACATGAGCGGGTCCTCGTCGCTGCCGTCCTTGCAGTCGGTGTCGCCGTCGCACTTCCAGCTGTCGAGGATGCAGCGGCCGGAGGCGCGGCACTTGAACTCCAGCAGTGGGCAGTGGTGCGCGCACTGCGCCTCGTCGCTGCCGTCGCCGCAGTCGTCCGCGCCGTCGCAGATGGTGGCGGCCGGCGTGCAGTTGCTGTTGCGGCACTGGAACGAGCCGGCGCGGCAGTGCCGCACCGGGCACGTGTCCGGCTCGTCCGACCCGTCCATGCAGTCCTTCTCGCCGTCGCACTTCCAGAACCACGGGATGCACTTCTCGTCGCGCCCGTTGCAGCGGTGCTGCCCGTTGGTGCAGTTGGCGATGCACGTCTTCTGGTCCCGCGCCAGGTAGAACTGGTTCGGGCACGCGCACTTGTACGTCGTCGCGCCCTCCTCGCCGTAGCCCTCGATGTTCAAGTAGCTGGACTCGTGCGGGGGCGCGATCAGGCACAGGTGGGAGCATCCTCCGTTGTTTGCGCCGCAGGGGTTCGGGTACGGCAGCTGCCTCAGCGGGTGGATCACGTGGATGTCGTAAGGCCGGTGCGTGGTGTTTCTCAAAATCGTCAGATTCTCCCCGGAATGTTTGTTAGCCTTGCTTATGGCCTTCAGGTTCCAATCGGTCCAGTAAATCTCGTCGTCAAACAGACTGAGCGCGAACACGTGGGGCACTTTACTTCCCGACAGCACGACGTGCCTGTGCCGACCCTCGAGATCGGCGGACCCGATGTAGTCCAGATGAGCATCGGCCCAGTAAATTCTGTCAGTGAAATAATCGAGGGTGAGGGCGTTGGGCCACGCGATGTCCTGTTCCCAGTTCAGAATCACCGTGAAGTTGGACCCGTCCATTCCCATTTTGCCGATGTAGGCTTGCAAGTGCCACGACGTGAAGTACAGGTAGCCCGTGCCGGGGTGCACTACAATAGCCCGGGGATCCGCGACGCCCGTCTTTAGGGTCTTGCGCCGCGTGCCATCCAGCTCGGACACGTCCAAGTTCTTGGAATGTCTGTCGAGCCAGTACAGCTTCCTCCCGACCCAGTCCACGGCGATGCCTTCCAGCGCGTGCGAATCATGTCGAATGACGACTTCCTTCGTCGGGTTAGGGTCCGTGTAGTCTGATCTATAGATGGTCTTCGCCGATACGTCTGCGAAATACATCTTCTGCTCCTTGATGTCAAAGTCCACCGCTACGACGTTCATGAGGTCTTGGTGAACGAGGTTGTACATCGACGCGTCAGTCGACATGTTTCTGACGTAGTACTTGTTGGTGAAGATGACCCAAGCCGTGGTGTTGTCCTTTCGCTTGCACGTGTGTTCGTCCGCCTCCCGTTCGTAGTATTGCTCGTTACACTTGCAGTAGTAGGACCCCGGCGTGTTGGAGCAGTACTGCGAGCAGACGCCCGGCGTGTCGACGCACTCGTCGACGTCGGCGCAGGCTTTGCCGTCCGGCAGCAGCTTGTACCCCTGGTTGCAGTCGCAGTAGTAGCCGGTGAGCGTGTCCACGCACTTGTGCCCGCACTGGTTGATCTCCAGCTTCGCGCACTCGTCGACGTTGCAGTGCGCCGGCTCGTCGGACTCGTCGGAGCAGTCGGCGACCTTGTTGCACACGAGGCGGTTGTCGATGCACTGGTCGTTGTTGCACTTGAACTGTCCGGCCGGGCACGTCTTGTTCTCCTTGACGCAGCCGACCTCGTCGGATCGGTCCCCGCAGTCGTCCTCGCCGTCGCAGCGGAAGTGGTTCCGGATGCACTTGAAGTTCTGGCAGGTGAACTCCTGGTCGGAGCACTGCTTGTACTTGGTGTTGCAGCTCTTGCCCTCGTCGGAGCCGTCGCCGCAGTCGTTGTCGTGGTCGCAGAGCCAGCCCTGGTTGATGCAGCGGCCGTTGTCGCAGAGGAACTGGTCGTCGGCGCAGGGCGCGGGCGCGGCGCAGTGGTGCTGCGTGCGGTTCTCGTCGGCGCCGTCGATGCAGTCGGGGTCGCCGTCGCACACCCACTTGCGCGGGATGCACTGCGCGCGCCCCCACAGCTTGTTCGCCTCGCACGTGTACTCCGTCTCGGCGTCGCACTTCCTCTCGTTGCACTGGTGACGGTCGTCCTCGTCGCTGCTGTCGAGGCAGTCGTTGTCTCCGTCGCAGATGTAGATCCTCGGGATACAGTTTCCGTTGTCGCAAGTGAACAAGTCTCCGAAGCAGGTGCGGCCCTCCGAGCGACAGTACTCTGGGGGTTCGTCGGCGCCGTCTCCACAATCGTCGTCGCCGTCGCAGTACCACGTGGCAGGAATACATCGGTGGTTGGGGCAGCGGAAGCTGTTCTGCGGACACGTCCTTTGCGCGCAGTGTAGCGGGTCCTCGTCGGAGTTGTCGCCGCAGTCGTTATCACCGTCGCAGAGCCAGTACGGTTCGACGCAGATGTTCGTCTTCTCGCATTTGAGATGGTTAGTTGGACAAGTGGTATTGCGCGGGCATCTTTCGTGAGTTTCATCCGACGTTACATTGTCCTTACAGTCATTGATTCCGTTGCAGACTTGCGACATTGGGATACATCTCGAGTTGAGACAGGTGAACTCCCCTTCAGCGCACGGCGGATAGACACAGCCTTCTTCATCAGAGCCGTCTTTGCAGTCATTCTCGTGGTCGCACTTCCACGACTTAAAGATGCAGCGTCCATTGTTGCAGCGGAATTCATTCGGAGAGCAGGAGTGGTATGCGCAGTAGTTCTTATCTTCATCAGAGTTGTCCCCGCAGTCGTCATCGCCGTCACACGACCACATTCTGCTGATGCACTTTCCGTTCGCACAGAAGAATTTGGAAGGATCGCAGGAGATGTTCTTGGCGACGCACATCCTTCCTTCATTGACCAACTTCGTGTTTTCATCGCAGCGACACTCGGCAGTGTTATTCGGAGCGGGGTGACAGCTCTGCGCGCAGCCTCCGTTGCTGATCCTGCAGGCGTTGACTTGGCACAGCTGCCTTCGCTTGCTGTACACGTGGATGTCCCGGGGCGAGTCCTCCAGCCGCTTGACCATCTCCACCATGTTGGCCCCCGTGTGCTTCTCGGCGCGGTACACGCCGCGAAGCTGCAAGTCGGTCCAGTAGATATAGTTCCTGAACACTGTGATGGCGAATGGGTAAATTGTAGCCGAAATAAGAACTTCCCTGCTGGAACCGTCAAGTTTTGACCTCTCAATCTTTTCACGGACTGCGTCACTCCAGTACAGCATGCTTTCATCAAAATCTATGGTTAGTCCGCTCGGTTGGGACAAGTCTTTGTCGATAATAGCTTTTTTTAGCGATCCTGCCATGGTGGTTCTGTAAATCTTTCCGGACGTTCCGAATCTGCCCCAATCGGTGTAGTAAAGAGTTCCGTTGCAAGGGTCTACGACTATAGCTCGCGGCCGCTCCACTCTAGCGATCATCACCAGCTCGCTTCCGTCCAGATTCATTGCAAAGATGGAATTATTCGAGCTGTCGGTCCAGTAGATCTTTTTCTGCGTCCAGTCGTAAGAAATACCTTCAGGATTGATTCCCTTGTTTATTATGTTTTGAATTCCGACAGGGTCTGGGTTGTTCGCGTTCATCCAAGCGATTCTCGCCCATGGCCTGATCTGTGTGAAGAATAGTTTGTTGTCAGTATAATCAAATTCCACGCCGACGACATTAGTCAAATTTCCGATAGGTTTGAATGGCACTCCGGTGGATTTGGGATCGAGATTGATGCCACGGATCTCGGTCCTAGTGGTGAAGACTATATATTCATCAACTGTGGTACATTTCTTGTTGTTGTTTGGGTCTACTTGGCCTGTAGCGCAATCGCATTTGTACATTACTCCTTTGTTAGCATCTGGGGGATAGCTGAAGCACAGTTGTTCGCAGCCCCCGTTACCGAACTTTCTGCAAGGGTTAATCTCATCCGTAGGCTGGTTGTTCCCATCGAATATTACAATGTCTCTCAATTTGGGCAGATTCGTCCTGAGTTTCTCGGGCATAGTCATGTTTCCGGGCAGTTTGGAGGCCTTGTAAATTGTCTGCAAGTTTCTGTCGACCCAGTAAACGTTTCCGGTGTGGATCGCAATTCCCATGGGGTTCGGGAGGTTAGACCTGATCAACTGTCGATTACCGCCGTTGTAGGAGATCTTTTGAATCTGGTCTAGTTTAGAATCTACCCAATAGACATCGTGAGTCAACATATCAATAGTCAAGTCTCTAGGATTGGATATTCCCGAGCTGACGACAGTCTGCCAGTTGGATCCATCAAGGTATGCTTTGCCTATGCGCGGGTACTGGCCGTAATCGATCCAATACAGTAGTCGCTTCAAAGGATTGACAGCCAGTTCTCTCGGCGCATCCATCGTCGTCTTCACCAACACTTTTCTATGCGACCCGTCCAACCAGCACATTTCAACGTAATTCTCATGAGGGAAGACATTCGTGAAGTACAGATTCCCAGCGACCCAGTCCACGGCCAGCCCGCGGATGCCGTTGCTGCCGATGCCGTCTCTGATGACGTGCTCCAGTTCCGTGCCGTTCGGCCGGATTCGGAAGATTCCGTTCCACTGTCCGCGGTTGAACTCCACCCAGTAGATGTAGTTCTCGGCGAAGTGAACATCCACGTGTAGGATGTGGTGACCCTGGCCAGTGACCGGCACCATAGCCTCGGCGTTTGAATCTAAACTGTATCCTCGAATCAAGTCTAGCTGTGAAACTACTGCGAAGGTCTTGTACGGAACGCAGTTGACTTCGTTCTCCTTTCTATATCCGACCGAGCAAGCGCAAACTCTGGAGCGTCCGTCGCTCGGGATGCAGATCTGCTCGCAGCCCCCGTTAGCGGTCGCACACGGATGGTGTATCATCTTCCTCTTCTGGAATATCGTCAACGATTTCAAATCACTTTCATTGTCCAGTATCGTTTTAATGTTATCACCGTTAGGCAAGTCTGCTTTGAATATCTTTTCTTGTCGCGGATCGAGGACGTACAGCCTCGAGTCTAGTACTTGTATTACTTTGGGATAGGAGATATCGTTGGCTTCAGTGAGGATGGTTTTCTTGTCGTTGCCGTCGGTGCTGACGCTGACGATGCTGGCGGGGTACTGCGTGCTGAAGTACACGGTCTTCAGGTCTATGTCGATAGTGATAGCCTCTGGTCGCTCGATGCTGTGAACTAGAATGATCGGGTTCGATCCGTCCATGTTAGCTTTACCAATTTTGGAGGGAACTCCGTAGCCTCCTTCGTCGGTCCAGTATATTTTTCTGTAAAGAGGAAATGATGTTATTATAAAATGATAAAAATGTTCAAGATTTGTGTAGCAAAAGTTAAGTTTTGTTCTAAAACTGTATGAGAAATAAGTGAGAAACCAATTTCTAGTATTTTGATGAAAGTGAAAGGAGTGTGAGAATTATGTGATAAATGTCAATGAACTCACCCTTCCGTGGGGTCCAACGCGATGCCCCTCGGTTTGGCCACAGAGTCGTTCCTGCCGTCGTTGGCCAGCACCACGGAGCGGTATTTCGCCTGAAACAAAGAAAAAGAAATAACTACAAATCACACAGAATAAGTAGCCCCAAAGGAAGAAACAGCAGTTAAAGTTTCATTCTGGGTTTTTTATAGTGCCTAGAAAAATAGTAAAAAAATATCATGTTCCATAGGCGTAAAATAGAACCAAATTTGAAAATTTGAGATATAAATTTGGCCACTTTTAGAAAACTTATTCGGCGAAATAAGTCTGTTTTAGATTCTTTATTCAGTTTCCCTTCAAATATTCAAATTGCGAAAAGTCCATGCAATTTAAATACTAAAAGGAAAACTGAATTAAAAAAAAAAACGATCCAGTAGTTTCAACAAAAAAAAATATTTTGTTTATTATCTCAAAAACCATGAGCACTAAAGGGTTAAAAATGTTCACAATGATACCTGACCCGGTGCTAATACAAATCACATAAGAAAAGGCAATTATAATTCCTTTCAAGGGTACTTTCCATATGCTTACTCGGCTAGTTCTTTTGTTGAACCGTGGAGTGAATTCGCTCTTACCTTGCTATCGACCCTGACGAGCTCGATGTTGCTGGCCACCCTGTTGGCCATGTACAGGTTGCGGCCGATCCAGTCGAAGGCGATCGCGGACGGCGCGCCCACCACGCCGGTGTCGTGTCCGAGAAACTCGGCCTTATTGCCGCCGCCGTAAGGCATAGTATAGATCGTGCAGTTCTCGTCTTCGTCGCTGTCGCCGGAGATGGACTGCAGCCAGTACAGCATGTGGCCTTGACGGTCGTACTCCAGCTGTACGCCTCCTGAGAAAAAACAAATTGAATTGAAATTAAAACTGCTGATGGTCGCCGATTCTTTCGAATTAAATATTGTTGAGTTTTTTGGGTCGCGGAATCAGAATCTAAACTTTTTTTGAACTAGAAGATGGCGCCTGGATTTTTAAATTTTAACATATTTCGTTCATTACGTCCTACTGGAACACCCCAGGGTCCTAAAATTTTATACGCTGTTGTAAAAGACCCCGCGAAACTTGAAACTGCAATCAGGTTTTAAATCCAAGATGGCCACCCTCACATTTTTTCATATTTCCTCAACTGACTGCAGTTTTTACCCCATTTTCTTAACTGGCCATGTTATTTAGACCACCTCAACAGCTGCACGAAAAACGCCCGAAATGCTAGTTTGAGTCATAAGGATCAACTCAGCCCATCACCAAACGCCGTATAATTGCATTTTTATATCGTGTAGACACGCTACTATAACACCAAAATATTTATGTACCTTGCACTCCAACGATTGACGATAATTGTCCAGCACGTCCCGAGCCGTCGGGCGCCAAGTCGATGATCTGGGTACCCTTCAGCACCATCAGATAGGAGTTCTCCTCTGTAAAAAGAAAAATATCGGTTTAATTTATACGAGAAAACAGTAAATTTAAGTATAAGAATGAAAGGTCCGAAGATGCCGCCTTGAGGGACACCTTCATTTTATTGGCTCTAAAAACAACTATTTATCTTTATCTTGGCAGCAATTTTAGTTCATTTATTTAGTGAAAAAAGATTTAAAATGAAACGATTCATAGATTATTTTCTTTTTAAAGTAAGAAATAAAGACTCCCCAATACGATAAGGCAATGAATAAATTCTTGTTATATTTTTTCTGTTAAACTGACACATGCAATATCGTCAGTAGCCCGAACAGTAAACAGTAGTTGTATCAAAATAAAAAGATATACTCTTGGCTTTGCCCATGGTCGAGTAAAAATGTGTTACCTTCAATGCATCGTCCATCAGGCAGCAGCTTGAAGCCGGTCTTGCACATGCAGGTGTAGCTGAGCGTGTCGTTGGGGCTCAGCAGGCACAGGTGCTGGCAGGCGGCCCTCGCGCACGGGGACGGGTGCGGCGGCTGCAGCGACGGGTGGTGCACGTGGATGGACAGCGGCTGCGAGATCAGGTGCGACACCACCGTCTGGTTGGCGCCGCGGAACTTGTGCGCCGACAGCACGCGGTTCAGCTGCCGGTCCGTCCAGTACAGCGTGTCCTCGAACAGCGTCAGCGAGTGCGGGTGCAGCAGGTAGTGGCTGCCCGCCAGCACTTGCTGCCGCCCCGTGCCGTCGTAGTTGCAGAAGTCGATGAAGTCCAGCTTCGAATCCGCGAAGTACACTCTCTTCGTTGCAGTGTCTAGGGTCAAACCGTTGGGCCAGTAAATTTTGGTGGTGATGATGGCGGAGCGACGGGTCCCGTCCATTCCGACCCGCTCGATTCTCGGGTTCTCCCCCCAATCAGTCCAGAACAGCCAGCTGGCTTCTTTCGCAGGGTCTAAGCACATTCCTCTGGGCTGCGTTATGTTTCCACTCAACAGAGTCGCGCGAGCGCTTCCGTCTTCCTTAGCGACTTCGATTGTATTCAGTTTGCTGTCGAGCCAGTAGATGTTTCCTCCGACCCAATCGTAAGCCAATCCTTCGACCAGATCGAGTCCCGTCGTGATGATCTCTTTAGGCTCGCTGCCCCTGTCCAACCTGGCGATCATCTTCAGCTTCATGTCGGACCAGAATATGGTCCCGGAGTGCATGTCAGAGGCGGTGGCGACGACGTTCTCCACGTTGATGGGGACTCGCTCGAGGCCCTGCTCGTTGAGGTCGGCCACGAGGATGGAGTGCCGGTTGGAGATGATGAGGAACGCGCTGGAGTGGTTGTTGGCCTTGCAGGTGTGGTTGTCGCTGGTGAGCCGGTAGCCGTCCACGCAGCCGCACGCGTACGACCCCTTAGTGTTCTGGCACACTTGCGAGCAGACGCCTGCAACACACGAAAATCAAGATCAATAAAATAAATAAATATATACGGACATATCACACAGATTGAGCTAGCCCCAAAGGAAGTTCGAGACTTGCGTTATGGGATACTAACTCAACGATACTATATTTTATAACAAATAATCACTCTCCATCTTGACCTGACCGGGGATCGAACCCGAGACCTCCAGTGTGACAGCCTTGCATGATGAACACTAGGCCACAGAGGTTTTAAACAAATGCTCCAGAGAATAATATAAAATTTTTGTCCGTCAGTTCAATTACCTTATTATTATCCTAAACGATTCATAAAATTAGTGAAAAAAAAAACAAAGCATAGATTGTCTATATTCCGGAGTAGAGGTTTATGACATCACATCTCAGTGAAAATGGTACCAGGCATAACGTAGAGCGAACTTGAAATAAACATTGTGACCCAAAACACGTCCACACACATTGCAATCTGCAGTGTAACCTAGCTAGTAGCATCGTGCCTTTAACAAAGTGGACATCGACACGCAAAGAAGAAGACTACTAGAAGCAAAGAGCTTTGAGCAGCTGAAGTTGCATAAAAATTCTCGACCTTCTTTGTGCTTCGAAAGATACGTATAAGCCGTTTGTCCCGGCTGTCATCATTGTATAAAATACTGTCATTATAAAAATAATATAAAACCCGATTCTTGCAATAACCTATGTTGTTGTCAGGATACCAAATTCGGAGTCGATCTGATCGACTCGACTTTTGTAATAAAAAAATGTATTTTAATAAGTAATCTAAGGGGAACAGAAAGGGGAGAATTGCATTGCCTAGAGGCCCTGATATGGTTAATACGGGACACAAGTGTTGGCCACTTACACACACGCAAAACAAGTGTCAGCGTACCTGGCGGGTCGCACTCGTCGACGTCCCTGCAGTTGAGGCCGCTGGAGTCCAGCTCCTCGCCGGGCGGGCACAGGCACAGCGGCCCGTTAGGCGTCTGCTTGCAGCCGTTGGAGCACAGCCCCGCCTGGTGCTCGCACTCCGCGAAGTCGCAGCTCGCGCCTGGGCACACCAAGTGGTACATCACCAACAGTGACGGCAACAAAACAACGATCAACAGCACAAGAATCTTCATCATGACTTCTTGAATTAATTTAGTCTATTGACATTACTTTCTTGTAGGGATTGATGCTTATAGTTTATCGACTATTAAAATATCGATGGCATTTAGTTGTACTTGAGTTATATTATGTCACTGACTGTGATAATCACTACTAAGTGATAAAAATGTGATAAAAAATAATGGGTAAAAAATCTGTGGCACTCCGGGAGTGCCGACAGAGGTGCAAACTTGGTGACGGTTACGGTCACAGTGTTGCGAGTTCCATAGTTTTTTTCTCATCACAAAAATGCCTAACGCGCCTGAAAAGTATTCACTTTCAATATAACAATTTATCAAAGTAATAAAAAAATACTACGTAAAACTGTATTCAATTCTTCATCGTCCATGTAACTAAAGGATATAATATTGTTAAACAAAAGAAGTCGATATCGATAAATTAAATGTTTCAATCCCTAAAAAAATGTGACGTCTGTGCGACAAGATAACGGGTCTAGAGATGACAGTATGGCGTTGTGCTACATTCCTCTCCATCCACCGGCTGTCTGGAAGAGATCGATCTAAGCGATAAGACCGCCCATTGTACCTATGTATTTTCAATTGTAAAATTTCCTTTTTATGTATAATATAATTATATACAAAAAATACCAATACAACAAAAAAATTGTAAACATATTTTTTTTGTTGTATTGGTGCAATAAAGTTTTTCATTTATTGATTCATCGTGTTATATTGTCAGGATCTAAATCTATGGACGGGTATTTTTCAGGCATTTATTATCTATGGTGCTGAAAAAAAATATAGAAATGAGTCACTCATTACCAAAAAATTTGATTTGCCGATAGTGTTTAAAAGTCAATCCGTAAAAAAAAATAGAAAGTAGAAGAATAAAGTTCAGAGACATACTTATTTTTTTGATTTTCCAAATTATTTACCATACAAGTAGCACAGAGTAAGTCGGTTTCTGAACGGCTTGATTACTAAAAGATACTTTAAAATGATAGGTTCATTCTCTTTGATGTATAAATGCCCAAAAACCCAGAAAAAAAAACAGTGGCACTCCGGGAGTGCCAACAGAAGTGTAACTTGGCGTCGGTAACAGTATCGCGAGTTTAATGGTTTTTTTTCCACCTCCAAAAAAGCTTTCCATGCATGCCCAACGCGCCTAAAGTTTTCACTTCAAAAACAGTGGCACTCCTGGAGTGCCGACAGAAGTGAAAGATTGGTTTCGGTCACGGTAACGGAAACAGTGTTGCGAGTTCAATGGTTTTTTGCCATTTCAAAAAATTCCCAACGCTCCTAATGTTTTTACTTTAAAAACAGAAGTGAAAAATTTCTGTCGATTTTGGTACCGGTAACAGTGTCGCGAGTTCAATGGTTATTTCTTATCTCAAAAATTTCCAACGCGTCTATAGATGCTTTCACTTCAAAAAATAGAGGGAGTTACCTTCATCGGCGCCGTTGGGACAATCTGGCTTGTTGTCGCACACCTGCGTAATATTGACGCAGCGGTCGGTCACTCCAGGGCACTGCCACTGGCCCGATCCACATCTACGAACAACACACAATATTTCATTTTTTTTAGTTTTTCGAGCTGCCTAGAAGCAATAAGGCATAAAAAGATAAGATAAAAATTTATTCAAAATATCTACAATACAGTTTTCCGGATTAGTGTTATACAGTTAACTACGAATTATCCTAAAAATATAAAAATAAATTGGCCTTCAAATTGGCCTCCAACTCAGCATATGCTCGTCTTCCGTTGGAGCCAAGTTAGTGCCTCCATGGACATTCGTTGAAAAAAGTAAAAAAATAAAAATAATGAATAGCTAGCAGGTTACGTAGCACAATGACTATCTTATAATGAAGACAGTCGTATTTTGGGGTTCCGTTGTAAACAAAGAACACTGATAGTTTCGCCATGTCTGTCTGTCCGCGGTTCTAGTTAGAGGCTAGCTACGGACACGCGAAAAGATTCACGGCTGTAGTGCATACAACGAAGTTTAAAGTAAAATTATCAAGCTTAGTACGATATACAAATTAAAACTTTATAGGTGACTAACTTATAAAATCTACTCGGAAAAGGAAAATTGCATACATATCCAATAGTTTTTAGACGTTTTTAGCCGCGTGAACTAAAAGTCTGCATTCGTGACTACGGAATCCTAGAGTGCGCGAGGCCCGACACGTACTTGGCCAGCCTACACACGAGTCGATTAGTGACCAGGTTTACAATCTTTTCCTTCTTTAGAGGCAGGAAGTGTTATGAAGCAAATTTACTAGAAATCAGACGAAAAAGAAAAAGTGAAAAACCTCTTACCAATTTTCGACGAAAAATGAAAGTTTGGAAAGTGAAACATGGTACCGTCAAAGACATTCCACAAGGTAATAAGATTCCTTTCTCCGCCATCACGCTAAAAGTGGCCTTTGAGTCTTGCAGGCCTGGATTTTGACCGCCTAAAGCTGCCAGGACCAGAATAGTTAATCTGACATTGCCGTTCCGTGCACGCGTGAGCGAGAGGTCACCTGAAGGGCGGCGGCTTGCAGGCGTGGCCGACGCCCTCGTCGGAGCCGTCCCCGCAGTCGTCGTTGCCGTCGCACACGTAGGCCTTGAACACGCAGCGGCCGTTGCCGCAGCGCACGTGCGTGGCGGGGCACTCCACCGCGCCGCACGAGGCCGGCTCGTCCGACAGGTCCTCGCAGTCCGGCGTGCCTGCACAATACACACCACAGTTGGGCGTAGTTAACTACTATTATGTAGTTTGATTACAAATTACAATTACATGTAGTTAACTACGAGTAGTTGAAATTACATTAAATTTAACTACATCAATTGCAACTACTGTAGTTGTAATTTGTAATTGTAATTAAGTAGTTATAACTACAAATTACAATAAGAATTTATTAACGCGGGCGTGTGTTTTAAAAGTTTTATATTTCGAAATTGTAAGTGTAAAAAGTTGTAACCGAGAAACGAAAATTTATAAGTAAGTAAATCTTTATAAAATATGTAATTAAAAAAAGTAGTTTGTAATTGTGATAACTACTTTTTGTAGTTAATAGTTCAACTACTTTTTGTAATTATGTATTTGCGATTACTAACTACAAAATGTAATTGTAGTTAGTAATTAGTAGTTTAATTACATTTTGCCCAACTCTGATACACACCATTTTTTTAAATCCCATTATAAGAATGTGGCGCGATTTTGATGAATTGAGACAATGTTAATATAAATATATAGGGACAAATTACACTGATTGAGCTAGCCCCAAAGTAAGTTCGAGACTTATGTTATGAGATATTAACTCAACGATACTATATTTTATAACAAATACATATTTGAAAAAGGCCATTTTCCAACTTGCCCTGACCGGGGATCGAACCCGGAACCTCTGGGTGGCAGACTAGCATGGTGACCACTACGCCACAGAGGTCACAAGTCTTACTCAGCAAACAAATATCTACTCAATATGGTTAGCGATATGGTTTAATTTAGCTTGCATCAGAACTCGTCACCTCTTCGTTTAGATACATACATCAATTGCAAGCCATTTTCATTCTTATTATTTAGGACAAATGATTAATGTAACAGATTTTTCCCCCCAGAGCGGTGGAAAAACTGTGAATGATCAGTTGCGAAAATGACAAAGTGCGATAGTGACATATTGCAGAAGTGACAATGTGCAACAGTGACAAAATTTTCAGTTATGACCATTTGCTAAAGTGACGAACTGCGTCACAACCTCAAACCAAAACAAATACTTTCTCAGCATCAACTGTTGGTTGACTGGTAGAAAAGGCATGTAACCTTAAGTCCTCCATTTACATTGTATTGTAATGAAGTTAAATAAATATTTAAACCTCTAAGGCATCCTTGAGTGACCGTCGACTATCATAAGAAATAAAGTGGCCGGGAAGAGCACCTTGGACTCCCAAACCTAAGATGAGCAGACGTCCTCGTAATTATAATTTAAAATACTTGTGCTCACCGTCGCAGTACCAGGTGGAGGGTATGCAGATGCTGGAGGCGCGGCACTGGAACTGCTTGTCGTGGCACTGGTGCGGGGCCACCGCTGGACATCCTGCCTCATCGCTGCCATCGTTGCAGTCTGGGATGCCGTCGCATTTGTATGCTTCCTGCAAGGGAAAGTCCAAAACATTAGATTACTTTTTCGTGTAGGTACCTTCCATGCTGGTCTAGTGTTTTAGGGTTCTAAATTAGTGGTGGTCTTTGTGGCTACTGCCTACCTTTTTAGGGTTCCATACCCAAAGGGTCAAAACGGGACCTGTTTCGGTCTGTCACCAGACTGTAGCTCATAAATCGTGCTAGTTAGACGGTGGAAACTTTCACAGATGATGCATTTCTGTTGCCGCTATAACAAAAATACTTAAAACGAATAATACAAATATTTAAGAGGGACTCCCATACAAAAAAACGTGATTTTTTACAGATAATGTTACGGAACCCTTCGTGCGCGAGTCTGATTTGCATTTGGCCGGTTATTTATCTAAAGATTTCAAATACTCGCTAGATACTCCAGTGTTTTATAATTCTCACGATCGAATTTACAATCTGCTTGGAAAGAAAAGAAACTGGTACGTACCTGGACACATTGCTTGAGGTCAGCGCATTTAAACTGGCTGGCGAGGCACGAGACGGGCGGGCAGTCGGCCTCGTCCTGCTTGTCGAAGCAGTCGTCGTCGCCGTCGCACACCCACGACGCCGGGATGCAGTGCCCCGTGCGGGGGCACGTGAACTGAAACAATAAATAACAAGTTGATTTGCAGTCAATTAAAAAACCCCCGACGCACCATCTAGTTATAAGTGGTGGAACTACATAATTTTTCCCGTAGCGCCATCTATTATTTGCCATTTAAATTACAAACCCCTGCTTTCAAGGATTAACACCTAATAACTTTCAAACGACTGAGCCGATTTTCATCAAACATGGCTAGGAACCACCGCAAGGGAAGTTGCTTTCACGTGAAAAAACCGCATTGAGATCGTTCCATTTGTTCGAGCGCTACGATGCCACAGACTGACAGACGTCAAACTTTTAACATCTCTCTTTTTTTGGGGGTTAAAAATTTACGTACGAATCACACAGATTGAGCGAGCCCTAAACTAAGTTCGAGACTTGTGTTATGAGATACTTACTCAACGATACTGTATTTTATAATAAATACATATATAGATAAACATCTATGTATACAAAAACAGACATAATACTTCATGATTCCTGTGTCATTCTGCATGTTGAACGTCCAAGTATTCGGCACACATCTTCCGTTAAGCGCTCTTGAAGACGAGCAACAATACGCCCGCAACACCGTCGGCGACGTCGGTTTTTTTTTAAGCTGCCACTCGACCTTTGCCGACTATCGGCGATCGCTGTGTGCGTGACACATGACAATCTGTCACAAAATGCCGCGTGACCGTTTGCGACAGTCGCCGACTAATTGTGACAGTGGCCAATAGCCAATAGTAGCCGATTCAGCGACGGTCGCCGACAGGTGTCGCGGGCATACTGTTGCTCGTTTTCAAGAGCCCTCACACACTTGAAATGTGAGGATGAACAGATGAACAGGTGACATTGACGCAGCTGGTCTTCTCTGGCCAGTCACCAAAACCTCTAGAAATTTGCTAACAGCTTGAAATTACACAAACTTAGAAATTATCGCACGTCTTTTAAGCGCAATGAGTGCCTTCGTCCGAGTTATCCCCGCAGTTATCTTCGAATCGCACGTCCAAGTATTCGTCACACTTCTTCCGCTATCACACTTAAACTGAGACGATGAGCATATGACATTGACGGATGTTATTTAAAGGAAATACTTCGATGTAAGCGCAGGTCTTCTGAGCGCAATGGTGCGTCTCATCGGATCTATTACCACAATCGTGTTGCAAGTCACATTTTTTCCTTAGTACGTTTAGTGTACTAGAAACTAGTATTAAAAACATTAAAAAAACAGCTGTAAATTATATAAATAAATAAATAAAAATATATATGGACAAATAACACTGATTGAGCTAGCCCCAAAGTAAGTTCGAAACTTGTGTTATGGGATACTAACTCAACGATGGTATATTTTATAACAAATACATATATAGATAAACATCCAAGACCCAGGACACTTTGAAAAAGGCCATTTTCCAACTTGCCCTGACCGGGGATCGAACCTCTGGGTGGCGGACTAACATGGTGACCACTACGCCACGGAGGTCGTCTGCCACGAATTCACACACACCTGGAAGTAAGCACAGGTCTTCTCCGCGCAATGCGGCCCCTCATCGGATCCATCCCCACAGTCGTTCTCCGAGTCGCACTTCCACGTGTTGGGCACACATCTGCCGTTGTCACACTTGAACTGCGAGGAGGAGCACGTGACGTTGACGCAGCCGGTCTCGTCGGAGTAGTCTCCGCAGTCGTTCTCCGCGTCGCAGCGGAACGTGGCCGGGATGCAGCGCCCGGACTTGCACATGAACTCCGACGAACTGCACGTCGCTTCTGGAACACCATCACAACACAATATTACAGTTAAGAAGAGAATACCGTCCATGGATCAAAGCAGGAGGAGGAGGAGTGGCTGAGAGATAGATGCAAGCCATCATTATTCAGATCCATCATTTTAAGGATATCACGAAACTAGCACAGGTCGTACTGTTATATAAAGCTTATGCATCCTTAATTGCTCATCACGCCTCCCCTTAATACTCCGTCCGCGTAATTATTTCGTGTTAGTCCCGATTGCCTGTCCAATTTCAGTCTCCTTCCAACTTCCAAACCAGTCAGACTGCTGCTCCTCAACAATAAATTGTGTTTTTTTTTTAACTTTTTCTACTCCTGTACTGTTATCTGTCTTTTAAATGGTCCCGAACACTAATATAAGAACATAGATTATATGATTTCAGAAAAGTCTATAGTCTATTCCTAATATAATAGCACATGTGTCGATAATTCGCCAAAATGATACTCCTAGCCTACTGCCAACATAATAAAATCGTTATTTTAACATATGCTGCCATTTTTCAAACGTGTAGTCACTGAACAAACGGTTTTTTGTATGAAAAACATTCGTTTAAGTGACTCCATGTTTCAAAAATGGCACTTTTGGTCACTAGGAAGACGTCATTAAAAAAGATTAAGTTTTCCATAGATACCTAGTATCTAGCAAACATTTTTAGTATATGTAGTCGTAGAAAAAGTATTGTATGCAACGTTGTATAAGTATGTCCAAAAATGCTCGGTGGCGTCTCCTTACGATGCTCGCCAAGGCTCGCATCGTAACCTGCGCCACTCGCATTTTATGAACCTTCTTATACAACTGTTGCATAAAATACTATTTCCAAACCGAGACTCGAAACAGTATATGAAACTAAAAACTGAACTTACTTGTGCAGTTAGCGAACTCTTCGTCGCTGTTGTCCAGGCAGTCGTCGTCGCCGTCGCACACCCAGCTCTTGGGGATGCAGCGCTGGTTGTTGCAGGTGAAGTCCCAGGCGTTGGGGCAGGCGCGCACGGGCGGCTCCTTGTTGGGGTCGGGCTCGCAGTTCTGCCCGTCCGCCGACAGCTTCTCGCCGTACGGGCAGCCGCACTTCACCGTCAGGATGCCCGTGTTGTTCCGAGGGATGGCGAAGCAAAGCTTCTGGCAATTCCCGCTGTTCCGCGCGCAGGGCTGCATCGGATCTATCTTCTGCACCGCTTCGCTGTACACTTTCACACCGTATAACCTATTTGTATTCGGCTCTCTTAGCATTATGTCTTCTTGTTCTCCAGTTAATTTATGTAATCTTACTATCGCGTCTAATCTCCAATCGGTGATGTACATGAATTCGCCATAGATCACTATCGAAAATGGATGTCTGATCAACTTTGAATTGACTGTCTTGACGTCCGTACCGTCTAAATTGGAATGCTGGACGTGGTCTAGTAAAGCGTCGCACCAGTACAGTCTGTTGGCGTCAAAATCTATGGAGAGACCGTTAGGCCAGCCCAAGGTGACGTTTTCGAAGACCAAAAGACCGGTACCGTCAGTATTGACTCTACTTATATTCGCGGGTCGATCCCATTCGGAGAAAAATATAAAACCTTTGTTGGGATGGACGACGATAGCTCTCGGTCTTTTCAAGTCTTTCAGTAACGTTCTTCTGTAAGATACGTTTCTTGTGGATAACACATTTAGCGTTCCTTTCCTCGAATCAATATAATACAAGTTCTTGGACGCCCAGTCCACCGCTAAACCTTCCACTCCCTCATTTTGCGAGGCTAAAACTATCTCCCTCGTAGTACCATTTCTGTGTACTCTATAAATAACATCTTGTAAAACATCTGAATAATAGATATGTTCGTCTCTCGCGTCAAAGTCTAACCCTACGAATCTGGCTCGCCGTGACACTACGGGTAATATGGCTTCGCTGAATCCTTCAATGACTGGATTCAGCACTTTTCCTTTAATAAACCTCTGCTGGGAGTACATGAGGAACTCGTTGACTAATATACAGTTTCTGAGGTCAGTTTCTAGTTTGTAGCCTACGTTGCAGGCGCAGCGATAACCCAGCCCACCGTTGGGTAAAGCGGTAACGATGCACATCTGTGAACAACCACCGTTGTTGCTGCCACAAGGGTTGTTCACAGAGGTTTGCTTCAAGGAGTGTATCACAGTGATCGCTTTGGGGTCGCGGATGTCCTTCATCTTGTAGATGGCCTGGATGCTGAGGGAGCCCTCGTACTTGCTGACCGAGCTAATCCCTTGCTTGGTGCTGTCGGACCAGTACACTCGGTCTTCGAAGAGAGCTAATCTGGAGGGGCTCGGAACCTGTCGAGAAAATACAAAATATTTAGTTTACTAATATGATATTTACTGATGAGGATAGAAAAATATATTGCTTTCGGTCTAGGATAAGACCACATCTTTCTGCATTCTTATGAATAGTTGATATCGGGTGTCGGCCTGTGGCAAAACCACAGCAAAATCATTTTCATGGCATTCGATTTTTCGTCTCTGGTTCGCATCGTTGGTCGGACCATTTACACGCATGTGATACAGAATAGAGCACAAAGGAAATTTTCTTTACCTGCTGTCCCCTCAAGACTAAGAAGCGATGATTTCCATCATAGTCCACGGTCTCGATGTAGTCCAGCAGCGAGTCGCACCAGAACACCCTCCTGGCGATGATGTCCACCGCGATGCCGGACGCCTTGTAGGCCGCCTCCGACACGATCGACTTGGTGTGCGTGCCGTCCATGTTGGCGCGGATTATCTGAAACGATGCACAAACTTCTTTCACATCATGGGCCATAAATGACATTTTATATCTGCTACCTATGGCACATACAAAAGTTACTTTGTAATGCGTTTTTGATGTGAGACATTCTTCTTCTGTTTACAATTGCTAAAATTTTAATAAAGACGTAAGATGCGTAACTTGATTTCACAAAATCCCGTATAATTAAATAAATTATGTTACAAAATCGAGGTAACATTCAGATCTTAATGTGGCGAATGACAAATGACCGTAGAGTCGTCGTAGCCAACACAGGTCAAATTTATTATAATTATACCTATAGCTTTTCGACTCGAGAAGAAGTCTAGGCGGTTGCCGTAACTAGATTCTGCTCTAAACAATTATGATTGAAGCCATTTTCTTCTCGATAAGAAGAAGATGTAACATGTTAAAAAAGCCTATAGGCAAAAATCCAGAATATATTTTTCAAAACTAAAAACCCACTTCAACATCAAACTACACAACTGTTTTTGATAAAAACTTCTATAGGTCCACTTGACAAGTATACCCTTTCAAATAAAAATTAGTTTTCCACATCGGTCCACGCGTCTTTGAGTAATCCGTGAATATACATTAAAAAAAAGATCCCGACGAATTGATAACCTCCTCTTTTTTTGAAGTCGGTTGAAAATCATACAGATGTCTTTACCTGACTACTATCCGCAACGAACATGAACCCGAGCGTTGGGTCCAGCGCGATGTCGGCCGGGTTGGTGAGGTTGGAGCCCAGCACCACGGCGTGCCAGCGGCCGTCCAGCTCGAACACGTCGATCTTCTGCCCTACGGCGTCGGCCACATACAGCTTGTCGCCCACCCAGTCCACGGCCAGCGCCACGGGCGCCCACGAGCCCGCCACCGAGATGTCGTGTCCGCCGTAGCTGGTCACGCCGGCGGGCACGGCCAGCTGCTGCGAGTGAATCTGAAGAAAACAATGTTAAGATATCATATATTAGCCGTGTGACTTCTGACCTATAAAAGAACCACCCCGACTCTTGCTGTGGTTGTCGTAAGAAAAGACTAAGGGTTGGATCTCACACAGTTGGACATCAGCAGCACGGAACAGCACTTTTATATGCTATTCTTTTCTGTCGCTCACAACCGTAATTTGCCAGAGCGACAAATAGCGACGGAACGCTATAACACGGCCGCTGCTATACGTGACAATTGAAATCCAACTCTAAAGGACTAAGCAAAAATATCTTGACCTACGATTGCAGTCCCATCAGAATGGTTATCGTCAGGCAGTCGCCTGGTTGTAAGGCTGTATCCAAAACGTTAAAACTCTTCCGGCCAATTCTTCTCGATTATTTAGAAAATAATAACTCACCTTTCTAGTCTTAAGATCAGACCAAAACAGCAAATTCCTCTTATAATGGTAATCCAGTCCAGCGGCTGATGTGGCATTCGCCAATGGCCTTACAGCTCTTCCATGCAAATCCATCCACAATACCGCCTTCTCATGTGCCAAGGCAAGAGCGGGTGCAGCCGAAGCACTCGCCGCACACTTCTGTCCGCCAACTAATGAGTATCCGGGAGCACACGCGCATTTATACGATCCTGGGGTGTTGACGCAGAGTTGGTGACAGTATCCCCACTCCTTGCATTCATCGCGGTCGACACAGGTCCGGTTGTCAGTGGATAACGTTAGTCCAGCTGGGCAGGCGCAAGCGCCTCCTAATGGGGACGCCACACATTTGTACTCGCATTCTAGAGCTGGGCATGTTGTTGTCGCTGGAAGGAAACAGAAATGACGTCAATTTTATTGGTCTTCATCATAACAACCACAGAAAGTCCACTGCAAGACATAAGCAAACGATTAATACATTTTGACCTGGAATAACTTTTAAAACATCTTAAATTTACACAAAACAACTCTGAGCATAGTGCTCTCGGAAGTTTGTGTCTCGTGCTACATGATTCTACATACTTATTTGAGGGTAACCTTTCGTGTCCAATCGTCATGTGTAAACAAATAGGCAAGAACAATTGTCGAATTAAACTTACAGCAAGCGGCTTCCTCATCAGCATTATCCTCACAATCCTTCTTTCCGTCGCACAGCTGCGTCCTCGATATGCACTTGTGTGATCCACCGGGGCCTCCCTTGGGACAGAGGTACTTGTTGTCTGGACAGGCAATAGCTGTGCAGTTCGCCTCGTCTGTTCCGTCGGAGCAGTCTTTGTATCCGTCGCAGTGGTACGTCAAAGGTATGCAAAGGGAGTTACTGCAACGGAATTGTCCAATATGGCAAGGGGGGAAATCTGGAAAAAAATAACATTTAAAAAATTGTAAAAGTAAAAAGTGCTGAGGGGTTAACTTAGTCAACTTTTCGACCTGTAATTAAGTTACCATTTTTATGGATAGCATGATTCAGTTCTATCAGGTAAAGTTAATTATTATGCAACTAATGTATTGTCACCCAAATGGTTTGTGAGCAGACGATTTGGACTGAAAGGTCCTAAATCCGGAATTTTCGTTACTATTATAAACTTAATAATGATTAAAATGAGAACAAAAACTAGGACCAATTAACACATCGCCTATTTAGATGATTTCCTAAAGCTTTCGGCCGGCAAATCAAGGCAGTTGATCAATAATGGTTAGTCTCGATGTGATAAATGAGAACTTACTGCAGTTAGCTTCGTCAGAGTTGTCCCCGCAGTCGTTCTTGTGGTCGCACTTGGCGCTGGCTTCGATGCACCGGTTGCCGGCCGCGCACCGGAACTGGTCCAGTCGACACGGCGTCGTCTCTCCTGGACAGTCTTGTTCGTCTTTACCCGTCCTACAGTCTAAGTACCTGTAATTGAAATTAAACAAACCGGGTGATATGGAGAATAGCAGGCTTCATTCTTAACCTCCTTACAACTTGGATACGACTTGCGACGTTTCCCATTAACAATCTTGCTGTGGACTGTATTTCGTAATACCTGGGCAAATTATAGGGAAGGCGGAAAACTATATTTCAGACCGATGGTGGAATAAAGAGATGTTTAATATATAACATCCTTACCCGTCACATCTCTTCTGTTTGGGTATACATGGCCCCTGTGCAGATTTGGCTGAACTAGCCCCTTCCACGCCGCACTGGAAGTCGTCAGGCTGACAGTTGCGGTATACTGCAACAAAAAAATAAAAAACAAACATTAACAAATACCACAAAGGGTTGCAGCGTGTCACATTCTTCCCAATGATTAAACAAGATGTAATGCTAAAATTTCGCGGGGAATAGATCAGCCCATCTGCGCTGTCTGACCTCAGGGACTGCCCAGCGTGCGGTAGAGGGTTTGTCGACTCAAATAGAAAAAGAATAGTAAAATGTTCCAAATCTCAAAACTAAATGAGCCTTAGACACTCACATTAGACATATCTACTTACTACATAGTGGAAATTGATAAAAATTGGAGTAATTTTTTTTTAATTTTATTTTATTGGGAAGACCAACAACTATTCTATTTTATATATAGATAACAATATAGATACAAACAGTCCATTACAAGTCCTCACTAATAAAAAACATTTCAGAGTGCTACCTCAATTCTGTAATTTGGTTCATTTTTTGAGAGTCCTTGAGTAACGGACGATTTAATAAAGGATGGGATGAAGTGGAAAAAAACTCACATGATGTGCCAACTTCACAATAAATGGGCTAAGGATAAGGCAGAAGAGGAACAAGAAGTTGATTTTGTGACACAACATTTAAGCACACAATAATACAGCAAAGCTTTCATGTGTTGTAGATTGTGTTGTCACATGCAAGTTCGTATGCTTTTAAATGACGGAGTGTCCCATCTAAATTGTAAATCTATGCAAAGTCGATGTAAAGTAATTCTCCACTCGCATATGAATTTCAGATATTCACTTTATAAGCAAACTTCCAAAGAACTAATATATTCCCGATTTTTTTGCCTGGATTTTCCGAGAAGAGTATTTAGCTGCACAAAAGCCTTATAAACAGCGGCCCGCACCACTCGACGCTCAAAGGCGCCCTCCATCGGGGATTTTACATAACTTTGTATAAAAATCGTATTATCTCGACCGCCTCGAAAACAGCCTTTTTGCAGCGTCTCTTGGATAGGGTTGATGGAAGCTTAAAATAGTGTTACGGTTGAAAAGCCACATCAAACTCCACCCAATATTGAAAAATAAACATAGGTACTAACGGGGAAAACCATATTTACCGGTTAAAATGATAATTTTTTTTTGTTTACTAATCGAAAAAAAAAATTGCAGTACCTACATAGCAAAAGAAACAAGTACTTGTAATTTATGATTTTCCGGCCACCACCATGACGGCAGAGGGTCGTCGAAATATGTGGCTATAAATGATAATCTCGATAATGAGGGTCGTCGAAATGGCGTTAAGTCCCGTAATACTAATACCAGGTTTTTGTAATTATAAAAGATACAAAATATAGTGTTGTATTTATTTATCACCAATTTTCAGATCGTTTGTTGTAAAAATGAGAACAAATCTGACTAATTACAACAAAAATGTTAAGTTTAAGCAATGCTTGAAACTCGAAAAAAAAAATGTTCGGCCGGCCCGGCAATTTGTATGAAAATGTCACTTTTGGCGTATGTGCGTAGAAAAGCTTCACGTTCTCACTTTAAAATGTAAACAGTAGTTCATAAAATATTCAGGGTCTAATCAAGACCAAATTTTAACTGATGTCTCCGTTTCTCTTCAAATGATTTATTTCAAATGGGAGCAGCACTGGACCCCGAAAAATTCAGGTAGCCCCTTAACATCTAGTTGGTTTCTTATTAATGCTGAAGGTGCGATGAAGAACTTTGGATATGAAGTCGGTTTTTTCTCTGTAAAATCTTAGTTTATCAATGACGCAATACAAGTTTTTGGAATCTAAGCCCGGTTGGACTAGATCCGGTCCGCTGGTCCGGAATCAATGGCGTCGTTCACACTCCATCGCGGCCGACTTTGTCTTCATTACGGGAATAGCAAATCCGAGTACTCAGTCCGAATGCGAATGTTAAGTAACACCGGAGTGAGTAGTCAGAATAATCAGCAGTGATGTTAGCTGTCCATCACTGATTTTGTGCCCATGTACGTTAATTTTCAAGTACAATCACTTTGATGAAGGAAACCAGCACACTAGTTCAGTAATGTAAAATAATAAATTGTTGTCACTAGATTACAGTCATTGAGATACAAATTACCGGCCAAGTGCGAGTCGGACACGCGCACGAAGGTTTTCGTAAAAAAAATCACGTTTGTTGTATGGGAAGCCCCTTAAAAATTCAATTTAATTTTTTTTTTTTGATGTGAAAACTTCTTTAGCAGCGTTGTACACTTTTTGTAATAAGTAAAAAATGATAAACTCGCGTCAGAGCGTCAGGGCGTCAGGACCTGATCGAAAATTCGTAAGTCAGCCGGCGCGACGCGGCGTAGGAGAGGAAGTATCCCCCTCTCTTTTTACGGCGCGACGAAAATGTATGCCTGCGCCTGCTGTTTCGTTCAGAGGGGGCAGGGCGCTTGCGCGAATGTTCGTTTGTGTTTATGTTACAGCGTGCCACGCGCATCCATGGCAGCACAACGTTCATATTCAAGTTTTCACTTCTGCCGGTACTCCCGGAATGCAACGAGTCGTTTTTTTTAAAAATGATGTACATACAAGTAAATATCTGCTTTTTGTAGCCGTTATTAATATCGAGCAAAAAACGGCAAAAAAATCCTTTTGTTGTTTGCCCCCCCCCCCCCCCCCCTGAAATAGTTATTTTATTCTGATTTTAGTATTTATTGTTGTTATAGTGGCAACAGAAATACATCATCTGTGAAAATTTTAACTGTCAAGCTATCACGGTTCATGAGATACAGCCTGATGACAGACAGACGTGCGGAAGGACACCGGATTCTTTAGTAACAAGGTCCCGTTTTTGACTTTGGATACGTAACCCTAAAATAGAAGTTAAAAGAAATACATATTTGATCATTACATTTTGGTTACATCCTATATATGGAACTATTATATGAGTTAATTTGAAAACTTGTAACATTTGCTTCTCTAAGGATCAAATTTGCTTAACCCTTATTTTACCCAAGTGTCTACTACTTTCGAATACTCAGTAGATGAGTATGTTCAGCGATAATATGCTGTCGGAGTTTAAATAACCCAGCTCGTCGTCAATCATAAATATTTAGGTTCTCCCACCTCGCACTTAACATACCGAACTTGCGGAATTAAATGCAAATTCACGACATGGCGGGCCACCGCCGAGGAAACAGAAGGATCACCTTGTGCATTAAGGTAGGCAGTAAAGAAATTAAGACGAAGTGGTAGCTAAAGTGGCGCCCTCATTTAAAATAAATTGTTTAAAACTAAATATTGTGATAATTAAAAATTTGATTTGTATATCAATGTCTAGAAAGACCTTTAAACTATTTTATGAATAACCTTTGAAAGTAATATTGGTAGTCTGTCTAGTTCGGTTGATCTACGGACTAAAATCACGCGATTCCTTAAGAGAGTTATTTAAATCTATAAATATTCTTACTGTGACATCTCAATTTATTTACGAAAATCTTCTATTTGTTAAATCTAGGTTAAATAATTTCAAGAAAAATAGTGATGTTCACAGTTATAATACTCGCAACAAAAATCAGCTTCATACGCCTAAATTTCGACTTGCTAAAACTAGAAAGTCACTCTTAAATAATGTTATACCTAGGTATAACATTATTTAATAAACTTCCCGAAGCGATCGTTAACCTACCAATGGCAAAATTTAAAACACATGTTAAAAAAGTTTTATTGAACAATGCATACCATACTATCAATGATTATTTAAGAGATAAAAACGCGTGGATACTTCCTAAACATTTTCCATTACACTCCACACATGAAACATAAATAGCTGCATTTTCTGTTACCATAATAAGCTTACTGTAAAAACATGTAAATGCTCTGCGATCAATAAGTGACCAACATATAATTAATATTTTCTCTTGACAAGGTCTGCGAGTTCGGGTTTTTCATGCTCACTAAAATGTCCAATCCGGTGGTGGCGTCGCTGGTCGGGTCGTTGGATTCCCTCTAATATGGTTGAGTTTAACGATGGCTGATCCGTGCGTCAACTCGTGAACGGGTGCTGCCGGGAGGGACTGGTCAGCTCGGCTTCGCTTTTTTTGACTACTTAATATTTTTTATTACGCAATTTATGTTAGTTTACTTGTTCGCAAGCATAACATGTTATAATGTGTCAACATTGTATTATATTATAAGTATTTATTAATTAAAAGACAATTATAATAATATGACAAAGCCCTTCTGGCGAGTAGGCGACCAATACTGTGAAAATTTCTTTCGGCGTTTCTTCTCAGCAGTGGTCGTTACGAAGCGCTGGTATCGGTAGCTTTTCTTTAAAAAATAAATTAAATTTTAATATACTTTACACGTAACATAAATTATACTTATTGACGTGTAAAAGTGCCTGTAAAGGTCTAATTACTGAATAAACATTTGAATCTTTGAATCTTTGAATCGTTAGTATTAAAACTGTTTTTCGCCAAAAGTGCCCATGTTTGGCGAAAAACAGTTTTTAAACTAGACGGACTATTAGTAATAATTTCAAAGGTTATTCATAAAATAGTTTAAAAGTCTTTCTAGACATTGATATAAATCAAATTTTTTATTATAACCATATTGAGTTTAAAAAAAATTATTTAAATGAGGGCGCCACTTTAGCTACCACTTCGTCTTAAAGTAAATATGGTACCTTGATGCGGTGATACATGGAACTAATGCGACTCGCAGTTTTGCTCTCAATCAATATATTAATGGTACTATTGCGACCTTAACAGTTCCAGTAGAATACATTTTAAGGGTACTAGTGAGAAAGAACGCAAGGAAGTTTAAAAAATTTATAAAGCCGAAATTATGTTTTTTTTACCTTAGCATGTTTTACATGTTAATATGTAAAATTTAAATTATGTGTTACGTTTATTTAAATTTGAATTGTTTTAAAGAAAAGCTAACGTTACCAGCGCTTCGCAACAACCGCTGCTGAGAAGAAACAGTATTGGTCGCCTACTGGTCAGAAGGGTCAATTAACTGATACTTATAATATAATACAATGTTGAGACATCATTCTCGAAAAGTTATTCTTTATGTCGAGAGAAGGCTACATAAAATGGTTTTTATGCTCTTGTGCATAAAGTAATTTCTTCTTTTTAAACTAATATAACGCAATATATATAATAACTTGGCATTACTGCTCAGACCATAGCCGAACGCCGCATAGCTAAAAATTAAAAAAAGTAAGAAAAATTGTGCGGCGGAAAGCTAAATATTCGTCAAACAGAACTAGAAAGTAGCTAAATTTGATATTTCCTTGCAATCGAAGTGAAAAGTAGAGCATAAAAACCCATTTTACCCTCCACGTGACTATCCACCCTCGCTGTACCGGCTCGGATGTCCGGATGTCGGAGGTGAGTCTCGAGTAAAATGGCACGTTTATGCTCTTGTTGTTCAATCTGCTATTAATGTTTATGAACAAGCTAACAAACATAAATAACGTAATAAGATGAAGTTGTGCACGATCGATTTTGGTTGTTATCTAGCGTTTGAGTGATGCGTTCTTCTGTCGCTTTTATATTTTGCGCCGTGGAGCAGCCTTATTATTTTAAGCCGCGACAACTTCGCCTTATAAAGTGCTAAAAAGTTGGCAGAACCTCGTATTTACTCGTATAACTTTTTTGTTTCGCGTTCAGAAAGATTAAAAACTATTTTCTTTGGCGAGTTGTACGGTTTTATGAATTAAAACCGCTTAAGAAATCGTGTTTTGCTTGGCCAACAGTGCAACAAGACGTAATTCATTTTGAATTTCAGCAAATAATGTAAGGCGAATATGTAATCTTGACTTGTTAAGGGAATACATGAATTTTTCGGGGCCAAGTGCTAGTGCAGTGCCAGGGTATTTTAAAATAAATAATTTGAAAGGAAACTAATATACCTATCATGTTAAGTTTTGTCTTTAATAAGCTCTAATAAAGCCCTTCAAACTAATTGAACTAGGTACTGTTTACAGTTTAAAGTGAGAACGTAAAGCTTATCTTCCCACATTTGTGACAACGGCCATTTTCGGCAAATGTGCGAAGAAAAGCTTAACGTTCCACTTTAAACTGTAAACAGTTGTTCATAAAATAGTTCGAAGGGTACTAGGGCTTGGTCAAGACAAAATTTTAAATGATAGGTATCTACGTTTCCTTTAAAAAAATTATTTATTTCAGATGGGGCAGCACTAGACCCCGGAAAATTCATGTAACCCCAAAGCAAAAGCCTAATTTGGATGACAAATATATATCTTTTCGTAACTCGAAGGATGAATTATGTTTTATGTAGTTCGTATTAAAACCAATTCTCTTTGCAAAAAATCTGTAGTAATAAAAAAATATTACACCAATAATTCTGCTGTGAATATTTAATAATAGCGACCAGGTATCTTTAACTTGGTACCTAAAATTGATGTAATTCACTTAAATTTCCACTAAAAGCTATCCCGACTTATGAAAATGTACCAATCAGATGTACATTTTCATAAGCCAGAGAGTTTCCATTAGCACATTTCATAAGGCCCAACATCTGTAAACACAATTTCCACCTCAGCCATACGCTCATTCCTATATTTAAATAAACACGCTCCAAAATAACGCCCTATTTCTTTTAAGAGAGGACCCGTAAACGAAATATCTCGGCCATGGTAACTTGATCTTGCATCTTGCTATCCGTTCCTAGTTTTTAGGGATCTTGGTTATGTGGTAGGAGATGGAGAGAGTTCCAACAAGTGGGCAAGTTTTAATGGTGTGGAAATTGCGTTTTTGTTTGGTTCCGTATCGCTGATGTGCTGTTTTCATGCAAATCCGCGCGGATGAAGCGATGGGGTTAAGGTGCCTTCGTCAGGGACAATAGTGTCGGAAATACCAGGGTGTTATGTTAATATGATGTTGGGTGTACGCCATTAAAAAGACTTAATATATGGTGTATATATCTACGATTTAAAATACAAGTTCATTTTCTAGGCAAATTAATAAAACCTGCGACATCTGGTAATGAGTGGCGGTACTACATATTTAAAGAATAATAAATAAATATATAGGGACCAATCACACAGATTGAGCTAGCCCCAAAGTCAGCTTAAGCTTGTGTTAAGGGGTACTTAACCAACGATACTATGTTTTATGATAAATACTTATAAAGATAAACACCCAAGACCATACGTATTCCAACCGATGTTAAGTGACATTGATATCCGTAACGGCATCTATTTATTTGCCATGTAAATTAAAATTCCTGCTTTGAACCTCAACAACTTTAAAACGGCTGAACCTATTTTGATCAAACATAGATAAGAACCGACGCAAGGAAACTTCCTTTCACGTAAAAACAGACTGCATCGAAATTGGTCCATCGGCTTAAGAGCTACGATGCCAAAGACAGAAACGCAGACAGACAGATATTAGCGTCAACCTTATAAAACCCCTCTTTTTGGGGGGTTATTAAAAATAAACACTTATATACTTCATGAGAGCTATGCTCGGTGTTTCCCTACGTGACCGAATCAGAAATGAGGAAATTCGCAGGAGAATAAAAGTCACTGACATTGCCCAGCGGAATAGTTCGTTGAAGTGGCAGTGGGCGATACACATAGAGCGACGAACCGATGGCCGATGCGGCAAAAAGGTTCTCGAATGGCGACCACGTACTGGCAGGCGAAGCGTAGGACGCCCACCCGCAAGGTGTTTTGATGACCTGACTAAGGTCGCTGGAAAGCGCTGGATGCAAGCCGCTCTAGATCGGTCGTTTTGGAAGTCCTTGGGAGAAGCCTATGTCCTGCAGTGGACGTTATGCGGCTGAAATGATGATACTTCATAACAATACAAAGAAATATTAACGAATAAAGTATGCTTTAAAGCAGATCGTACAAGAGGACCAAGGGCGCAATTATGCTACGAGTAAATATCTAAAAACTGCCATCTGACAATATCTCTGAAACTCATTTGTAATCGTCAGATTACGACTGAAGCTGTCTATAACTAGTATTTTCGCATGTATGAGTGATTGTGTTTGTTTTGTTACAAATCCCCTAAAAACTAAGTCCCCCGGCCACAAATCGGCCTCACTATTCTAAAACCCCTTTATTTATATTAAACCTAATTCCCTATTCAGCCGGCGTAACGTAGCCAGAGTTTGATCATCAATCTAAATGAAATATTCATCTCTTAAGGCTGTTTTTATTTCACCTGTGGCAAGAAACTTTGGCAGATAAAAACTCACGACTTGAAGCGGGGACGAGGCTCGAGACACAAATTAAATAAAGAACAGATGGTACAAAACAGTATAAGAAAGGACTACATTACATAATAGGGTTACTATATCTTGGGTCAGAAAGAAATTATTTGGTACTTTCAAGAGAATAAGAGGTCACATAATAAAGTTACTTGTTATTGATCATAGCCAAATTCAGTGCGATTTTAGATTTATTAATGCAGAAGAACTGATATTAAGAGCGCTATTTGACTGCAAGATTAGCCTGTCTGATATTGATATTATATTGAGCGTCCAATCGGTTACTATCATCTATGTGTAGTCTCTTTACGTTGTACCGGATCCAAGTTTAATACACAACAATTATTATGATATTCCATTTCTTTTTGCTTTCCAAAGTTATGCGGCGCGCTGAGAAATTTTCCAAGGAATTTCTCGCACTCTCGCCTTTTTCTTGTTTTCAGGAATAATTAGAAGTTGGCGTATTAAATGACTCGGTAATGTTCTGAGGACTTGTCTACAACTTGTTTGTATTTAGGTTTGCGGGGTTTTAATTAAATTGCATTACATTTATAGTACGTTTGAAAAAATGGGGTTTCAAGTAATCTCTAAGTTAAGTATTAACTAATTTTGTACCCTCTTTAATACAATGAGGTTTATGATATTCTACTAAATATTTTTGACACTATTTTGACGGTGACTGGAATAGTCAATTGGCTTACACATGACAGGCATATTGCCTAGTGCGAGGGTCAACAGTATAAGCAAATGTGTGAACTCAAACTCAAAAGGTCAAATAAAATTTTATTCAGTTATTCAAAAATAAAAAAGTACATAAGTAAAACGAGATCAATCATAGTTGAAATTGATTTTAAAGTCGAAGGCAAGTGATCAACATGTTTAATGATTTGTGTGAAGTAAAGCTAAATGCAGTAAATAATATTCTAGGTCTATGCTAAAAATGGTCTATTAGTTTTTTTTTTAAATACTTGGTTCAAAAATATGCAGGCTAACGTTCCTAATCCAATAATATTACGTAATTGGTTCCAATAACGGTTGTTAGTCTCTTTACTAAAACGTAGATATCACTATTTCTGCTTAAGACGAAGTGGTAGCTAAAGTGGCGCCCTCATTTGAAATAAATTGTTTAAAACTAAATATGGTGATAATTAAAAATTTGATTCGTATGAATGTCTAGAAAGACCTTTAAACTATTTTATGAATAACCTTTGAAAGTAATATTGGTAGTCCGTCTAGTTTTAAAACTGTTTTTCGCCAAAAGTGGCCACTTTTGGCAAAAATTAAGTAACCTTTGAAATTAAAATAGATATTTAGAATTTCAAAGGTTACTCATAAAATAGTTTAAAGGTCTTTCTAGACATTTATACAAATCAAATTTTTAATTATCACCTTATTGAGTTTTAAACAATTTATTTCAAATGAGGGCGCCACTTTAGCTACCACTTCGTCTTAAGTTAATGCACTTTATCCAATTACGGTTGATGGTTGAACCATTTATTATTCTATAGTTCAAGTTCCAATATTGGTTTAATGCTCTTCTTAAATGGTCACAGATGAAAATGGTAGAAAAAAAAAGTTTCCTAATAGGAAAGGTGAACCACTTTACATCTGCTTAGCACAAATCACGAAATCCTTGTATGTCCGGTCAATCAATGTAATTCACGTTTTTAAGTAAGTTCACTTGTAATTCATTGCAGAAGTTTTAAATAAATCTTCGAACTAAAGAAGAACTAGTAATTACAACTAATATTTTTTTTATTTAAGTTTTATTTTATATACCCAGTGTCACTCTCAGAATTTAGACGAATCTAACGACACCTCTCAAGCTAAAATCCATCGAGCCGTTCAGGCTGCACAGCGTGCCAAACATTTGAATTTGGCGCCAAAAATCCGCCATTTTGTTTTTTTTTATTTTGATATACCCATTGTCACTCTCACAGTAAATACGAATCTAACAACACCTCTCAATTGCCAAACAATTATCAGCAGTCAGGTAAAAACTGAGAAGCAGAACCATGCTCTAAAAATATTAGAGAATGCAACCAGGAACTCGTTAAGATTTGATAGTTTATATACATAATCAAGTACTTCTTTGAATAAATAAGGTTTAAGTACAATCGGTGGTCTTTTTAAACTTTTAAAACAAATTCTAAGGTCTTCAAGAAAAATGGTTATTTATTTCAACAAATAAGGGTCGTGGTACAATCAACGGTGTCGTTAAAAATGTATCGATTGTCTCGGAGATACCAATCCGATCCAGAGATTGCACCGCGTGTCCGGCTAGGGGGACCAGACGGTGTTTGTCTAGACAATTTGCTGAATATCCTCTCTCTATGACCCAAATAATGCAGTCAGTGTTTTGTTGGAACTGACGACTTGAAGCATGATATGCTAATGATCTCACAAGAGAGGACATCGAAAGGAGTAAAAAAGGAGATGACAAAGCCAGCAAACGGCTTATAAGCACCACGAGTGACTTCCGTGGCGTAGTGTTCACCATGCTAGTCCGCCACCTAGAGGTTCGGGAGTCAGGGCAAGTTGGAAAATGGCCTTTTTCAAATTGTCCTGGGTCTTGGATGTTTATCTATATATGTATTTGTTATAAAATATAGTATCGTTGGGTTAGTATCCCATAACACCAGTCTCGAACATACTTTGTACTACTAGTGTAGACTAAACGGGAATCAAATGCGGATCGGGCCCAAAAATTTACTTTCAGCTCCAACGTCACTTTTCTTGAATTCTTTGGCATTTAAGAAAAGTAGTAGGAGACAGTTTCGACAGCTACAATAATATTTCTTCAGAGTTTTTCAAATGACGAAATGGTTACCCTACTCGGCCGCCTCCCGGGAGCGACAGATTTGTTTCCAACGCCGATTGTTGACTGCTACTTCGTGGATTCAATCGGGATCAGCCGTAAGTGGAACAGCGAAGCCCCGCGGCCTACTATTCTCGCTATTTCTCAGGGTTTCTCGGAGTTTCTCAGCTTTTTACGCCCTGATTTATCCGTAAACTTTGGAAAGTTTCACCGATGGCTTAATCCGCGAATCGAACCTGCTCTGCCCCACGTCCCTTACATATTTCCAGACAGGCTGGATGTCAGACATGTTTATAGGTGTAGTTTGCATGTAATCTAAATCCGCTTCAGAAACTTATAAATTGATTTGGCGAACTACTCTAAATCGGATATGAAAAGTTCAAATAAGACTCATAACTAATATCAATGAACTAATGTCTTAAAAAAATGTTTTACTTTTTGTAAATGTATTTTAAACGAACTTAGAAAACTACAGATTCAATTTGGTTTGTAATCAATAATCATTTATATATTATTTTTTGTTTTTCGTGTGTGTAAGTAACCAACATTGTTTTTTAAATACTTACGAAAGCGCTAGAAATGCGTGTGGCCACCAGGTCGCCGAGCTTGAAATCGAAATTAAGCTTGAAATTATGTTCGGCAATACTCATTGAAAGGAAAAGTTAATCAGACTACAAGAAGTTAATCAGCGTAGAAGAGTACAATAAAGAGACACTAGACACCAGAAGAACAAACAAGTGACAGTAATAGGCACTCCCAAATTGTCATATATCAGCGCTTGGTAATGTTGTGGAGTATTAATGTTGCGGCGTGAAGCTGTCGCCGACTTCAAGGCAAGTCGCCGGGGAGCACGAAGATGGTAGGGTTGACACAAACATCAAAAACGAAAATAGATTTAATGAAGGACGAAAAAATAACTATACCTGAACGTACTTCCCCAATACTAGAAGATACTAGCTGACCCGGCAAACGTTGTTTTGCCAAAATTGAGGATTGTATGTATTTTTGTATGTTGTATCATAAAAAAATAGAAATTAAAAATTTTGTCTAAAAAATAAAAATATAATTTAGGGGTGGACTACCCCTAACATTTAGGGAGATGAAAAATAGATGTTGGCCGATTCTCATAGATACCGGATAAACACAAAAAATTTCATCAAAATCGGTCAAGCCGTTTCGCAGGAGTATGGCAACGAAAACTGTGACACAAGATTTTTATATATTAGATAATTTCCTAGATTGTGGAAAGATAACTGATAAGTACGTATTTGATTGAACCCATCATTTTAACAGACTTCCAAAAAGGAGGAAGTTATAAGTTTGTCGCGATCTTTTTACTTATTTATGTTCACCGGTTATTCAAAGACGCCTGCATCGATTTGGAAATTTCTTTTCTTTTTGTTTGAAAGGGTATACTTGTTAGGTGGTCCCATAGAAATTATATCAAAATCGGTCGTGTAGTTTGGGGTGAAGTCGGGTTTTAGATTAAATTATTTTTTCTACTCCTGTACTGTTATCTGTCTTTAAAATGGCCCGGAACACTAATATAAGAACATAGATTAAATGATTTCAGAAAAGTCTATAGTCTATTCCTAATTTAATAGCACATGTGTCGTTATTTCGCCAAAACGATACTTCTAGCCATAGACGTATAACTTTTTTCTTTAGATCTACCATACTGCCAACATGATAAAATCGTTATTTTAACATATGGTGCCATTTTTCAAACGTGGAGTCACTGAACAAACGGTTTTTTGTATGAAAAAACATTCGTTTAAGTGACTCCATCTTTCAAAAATGGCACTTTTGGTCACTAGGAAGACGTCAATAAAAAAAATTAAGTCTTCCATAGATACCTAGTATCTAGCAAACATATGGTAGTATTTCATACTTTTCTTTGTTTATTTTTGGATTTATTTTAGCAAATGTAGTCGTAGAAAAAGTATTGTATGAAACATTGTATAACTATGTCAAAAAATGCTCGATGGCGTCTCCTTACTATGCTCGCCAAGGCTCGCATCGTAATCTGCGCCACTCGCATGAACCTTCTTATACAACTGTTGCATAAAATACTATTACCTACACACGATCTTTATCACGCTGTGTGGCCAATTATTTATCGCAAGACGTCATTAGTATGATTATCATTTCGGATAATGTACTGCAGGAATTAAGATAGAAAGAGAGAAATCTATAGCAAGTCAGTAGCTGCCGGGGTGTAAGTGGTGGGTCATGCCTAGGACCGCGTGTTTGTTCCTGTTTGTTTGCTGTCGCTTAGCGAAAGTAATTGGTTGTATAATAAATATAAATATTGAGCTAGCCTCAAAGTAAGCTTAAGCTTGTGTTATGGGATACTAACCCAACGATACTATATTTTATGGTAAATACATATATAAATAGACACCCAAGACCCAGGACCATTTGAAAAAGGCATTTTACCAACTTTCCCTGGCTGGGGATCGAACCTAGAACCTCTAGATTGGCGGTCTAGCGTGTTGACCATTATGCCACGGAGGTCGCCATAATAAATACACAAACAATAATATAGTGTCCTTTCTTAATGTGGGATAAATTACGAAAGGATATTATGTAACTTTATTCAATCGAGCGAATTTCGAATACCTATGACTGGCAACCCTACACTCCCGAGCGCGCTACATCCGACCGAAACTACTCGAACTTTTAATGTGGTTTCGATAAGTTAACCTGCCTCAATACCTCATTTGAATATTGAAATTTATTTCACACTAATTGTGTTATTTCACATACTTTTATATAAAAGTATCTACCTAATTTGATTTTAATTTTTTATTCCTAAATACAGGCACAAAACTTCCGCCAGTCATCAGTATAACCTAAAAGCTAAGGAGCAGGGAAAGCGGAAGTTTCTTTTTTCAATTTCTATTCATTAAAAGCTTCCGAAGCTATCGATACTATATCACATGAGAGCATATGGGACACGCTAAGAAAACAAGGAGTACCCAAGGAATATATTCAAGTATCAAAAATATATACAATATCAGCAAAAGCAGATTAAAAATAGAAACGGCCGGCCCTTGGTTTCCGGTTAAAAGAGTGGTAAGACAAGGAGACCCGCTATCTCCTAAACTTTTTATACTCGTAGCTGTGCTAGAAACTATAATAAGTCAACTTAATTGGAGAAGAAAAGGAATAAGGATTGGAGACAAGTACCTCAACCACCTTCGATTTGCAGACGACCTGGTACTCCTATCAGAAACAGAGTCAGAACTCCAAAATATGATAAACTCTCTTAACGACAATAGCCAGAAAGTGGGTTCGGAAGTGAATCTTTCCAAAACAATGCTAACGACTAACAGCGCTAAGATTCAAATATCCATCGGCAGCACACTACTTCAATATACAGACCAATATACATACCTCGGCAAACAAATAAGTTTTAATAGAAACCAACGTACGAGAACCGCAGGAGACAACTAACATGGAACAAATATTGGAGTTTGAAAGAAGTATTCAAAAGTAACATGCCAACAAAAATTAAAACAAAACTATTTAACTCCTGTCTTCTTCCATGTCTCACATATGCCTGCCAAACTTGAAAGTTCACGGCTGAGGTTAGGAAAAAAATCACAACATGTCAACGAGGGATAGAGCGCAGCATGCTAAACATAAAGAAACTACAAAAAATATGACACACAAAAATAAGAAGAATTACCAAAGCTACAGATGGCATGGGCTGGACATGTAGCGCGTTTTCAAGACCAGAGATGGACAAAAAGGGTGACTACCTGGAAGGGACCACAGGGCAAGAGAAAGAAAGGAAGACCTTACGCCCGATGGGCAGACGATATCGTCAAAACAGTCGGCTCAAACTGGTTTCAGACAGCCCAGTCCTGAAAGGACTGGCTATCTTTGGAGGACGCCTTCCCCTGCAGAGGGGTTCTTGCAGATGTGAATAGGAAATAAGTTAATTATTATTATTTTTTAACAAAATAAGAGTATGTACACCGCAACGCGGCTGTACGTCACTACTTCATTTCTACTAACAATCTAGCTTAAGTTTACTTTTAATTTTTATACTCGGTTTTGTTAAACTTGTAAGAAATTGCAAGAAATAAAAGGCTTTTTATTTTATTTATTTTATTTATATATCTTCCAAAGCATAGCAACTGGACAAGACTTGCTTCAGATTTTGCAACCTTCACTTCACAACATATCCTTATCACATACATATACAATTAATACGTTTGTATACGATAAGATACTATTGCTATATTGTTGTACTTATTAATAGCGTTTCCTCTTCCTCTAATCACGATGAATTGATGACCCTTCAGCAGGACATGTACGGATGGAGATGAATTCATTGGTACAGCTTCCTATCCCCTATCGTACAATAAATCAAATACGCAGATAAATCACGCAGGTATTCGATGTAATCCCTATTGCGAATATGGTATTATTCCGCGTCGTTGACATGCGTACAAATAGAGAGACAAAATAAATTTAGATCTATGTAAAAACTCGTAAAAAATGAAAAAATGACAAATGTTTAGTGTTTTTCCACAAACTGAAACGGCTGTGCTTTATCTAATACAAGAGATACCTATGATATTTGTCTGTCTTCATTATTAGTATCTTTAAAATAACGAAAGGTTCTTATTTTTACTCTAAAATGACGATTAACGTCTTAATGAAGCATGTTGAATAATAGTAGTTATGTTAATTTTTAGTCTGCTGAAGGCCACAAAACGCATAGGGCTCTGTCTATCCCATTAAGACGAAGTGGTAGATAAAGTAGCGCCCTCATTTGAAATAAATTGTTTAAAACTAAATATTGTGATAATTAAAAATTTGATTTGTATCAATGTCTAGAAAGACCTCTAAACTATTTTATGAATAACCTTTGAAATTATTACTAACAGTACGTCTAGTTTTAAAACTAGACGGACTATCAATATTACTTTCAAAGCTTATTCTTAAAATAGTTTAAAGGTCTTTCTAGACATTGTTATAAAAATAAAATTTTTAATTATCACCATATTTAGTTTTAAACAATTTCAAATGAGGGCTCCACTTTAGCTACCACTTCGTCTTAAGAAAAAAGACGTGATAGTATACATTTTATACACTTTTATAATTTATAAATAAATTATAAATTATAAAAGTTTATAAAATGTATAAATAAAATTAGGAATTAAAAGGATCTTTCATTACTTTAGGTTAAGTATAATACCGAATTAAACGCTTTTCACAACTGCATTTCCCTCGACTGGCTTTCAATGCCGGCTTATTCCGTACACATTTTGTACAAAAGAGATGTGTAGTCTATTCGGTAGTTGGTGTTGCATCCTATAATAACGGCTTAGGCAAGATATTGAAATTATACGCGTCGTGAGTCTCCATATGTTCTGAACACGACTGTTATAATGGAACTATGTAAGGTTTAATGATATTTATGCGCGATGGGAATATTTTAATTAATTTATAATTCTCGCAGTGTGATCGTAAATGAATGTGCGATTAACATTTTATTCTTAATCATGTGATAAAAATGTATATGTACATTCCTCATTTGTGTAGATTCAAATGGTCTTGTTTTATTTATGAAAGAATACTAAGGTGGGTGTGCACCTTCATCATTTTCAGACGATATTGTTTGACGAATTCCGTGTCTCGAACTTACTTCGGGGCTAGCTCAATCTGTGTAATTTGTCCCTATATATTTATTTATGATAGACTACTGAGGTGCATACCATCACCATCATCATCATCGTCGTTCGCAGCCTTGAACCTTCTACTGCAAGGAATAGGCCCCTACGATCCTGACTACCCTCTCCACGTTGGACAGTCGACCGATCTTGCTTACAATTGAGTTAACATAGCACGAGCGTAGATGGGTTAAAATAAGCGTAGTACGAGCGTAGATGGGTTAAATTAAGCGTAAAACGCACGTAGAGAGAGCGTAGTACGCACGTAGAGGAAACGTAGCATGTTCGTAGATGCGTAAAAGAAGCGTAGTACGAGCGTAGATGGGTTAAATTAAGCGTAAAACGCACGTAGAAAAAGCGTAGTACGCACGTAGAAGGAACGTAGCACGTGCATAGAGGTAGCGTAGCAGTCGTAAAATAAGCGTAGTATTTTCGTAGAAGGCGTGGTAAGGGTTGGGCAAAATTGGCAGCAAGGAACAGCACTTTGTTGTGCTGCTATCTACCGGCATCTGCTAGAGCGAGAAAGAGCAATGGTACGTTCCATGACGGTTCTGAGAGACGGAAAAAGATACAGCAGCATACGAAAGTTACGTCCCGTGCTGACAGATGTATCCCGGACCGTGTAATACGTGCGTAGATCTAACGTAGCAAAGTTGTAGAGAAGTCGTAGCACATGCGTAGATGCAGCACACGCGTAGAGGCAACTTCACACGCATAAATAAATAAATACAATGTGGAAAGGACATACAATACAATACAATACAATACCCTTTATTGCACAATAAATAAATTATAAATAATTATAAATACATACCCGTATTAAATCAAACTACGATCTATACTAGATCACTACAGTTTAAGAAAATTAAAATAACTGTCAAAAAAACAAAATAAAATTCGGCATTTCCATATAAATTGCGTGGCTGGACGCCCGGGCAATTTATATGGGGATGTCGAATTTTTTTAAATATATTCGATTGTTATTTTAATTTCAATATACTATAGTGGTCTAGTATAGCCCGTGGTTCCATTCATTACGGGTGTGACTCTTCCACGTTGTATATACGGACAAATCAGCATAGCATGGTCTACTTGTAGAGAAAGCGTGGCATGTTCAACGATAAAGTTTAGTCTAGAGTTCAAATAAAGGTGTGAACTCACCGCAGTCGGCCTCGTCGGTGCCGTCGAGGCAGTCGACGATCATGTCGCACCGGTAGTGCGGCGGCACGCAGTACGTCTTGTTGAACATGTATTGCAAACACGTCAGCTGGCCGGGCTCGCATTCTGGGGGCGCTGCAAATAATAAAAAAAAGACATTAAAGCTTCTTCAATTTTAAACCATTAACAATATGTAATTTGTTCAAATAGAACTACATAAATACTAGTGGCTCTATAAGATGTAGACCTGGCGAGACAACCCCGACCCGTTGAATTTGATCGAATAAAAAAAGTTGCGTCTATATAAGGATAACAAAAAAGTTTTATAAGACATTTTTGAAAAAATTTCGGAATATCATTTTCAACCCCATAAATAATTATAAATAAATATATAGGGACAAATCACACAGATTGAGCTAGCCCCAAAGTAAGTTCGAGACTTGTGTTATGGGATACTAACTCAACGATACTGTATTTTATATAACATATACAGATAAACATCCAAGACCCAGGACAATTTGAAAAAGACCATTTTCCAACATGCCCTGACCCGGGACCTCTGGGTGGCGGACTAGCATGGTAACCACTACGCCACGGAGGTCGTCATATTTCCGCCGTATTGAAAAATTTCAAACGACTGAATCGAATGATTTTCGAACCTTCGAGCGAACAGCCGGACAAACTGACAAACTGACAGCCGGACAAAAACATTTTTGGCCAATCTGAGGCGCTTTGCTCGCTCGGTCAAAAACGAAATGCAAACTTTATAGGTAAGTTTATAATAAGAGAAATATAAGAGATAATAAGTTCAATAAAATCTATTTTCTAACGTCATGGCACAAATTTAGAACTGTGATGTGAATTGTATAATATTTTATATTATGGAAGATCTATGTAATAGAAAGATAAACCAAATATATTTTAGAAAAGTCGTTATACGTATAGTGTCAAAGTTTTTGCATCACATTCCTAAGTTCAACGTAACAGAGGAAAAGCCTGGAAAATTCCCTGCAAACGAAGATTGATTGGTCGCCAACAATTGAGTTTGGATTACAGCTGTCGGCAGGAATCCATCGGCTATTATTGGTTAACGGACTGATCGTGCAATCAGTGTCGTCATCCATCAGGCTGACCCTCGACGTGTGAGGTGTGCGAGGTAAGCGCGCGCCCTAATTGAGGTCGAGAGATGCAAATCGAGCGTGCGGTGATCCTAATATACATATGTGTGGTTAATGTGTGTACGAGTAAGGTAAGAAGTTTCCAAATTAAATGTTATCGCAAAATGTTTTTATTAGCAGACATTTCTTAATAATCGATCGACCGATCGACGGTTAACTTTATAACAAGTATATTTGCTAGCAAATTTAAAAACACACCGTATGTCAAGAACGTCATCTAGTGATTATTCACGTTACTACCAAAGTCATATCGGTAGTTGCGCTACTCATCTCTAGATGCATATTCGTAGCGCCATCTATTATTTGGTCGCGACTTTCAAGCGTTAATCCCCAATAACTTTTAAACAGTCCAACCGATTTTCGTCAAACATAGCTAAGAAACACCGCAAGAGAATTTGCATAACGTAAAAATAACCGCATTGAAATCGGTCCATCCGATGGCACCAACAGACACACCACAGACAGACAAAAAGACCGGCAGACATTAGCGTCAGACATATAACACCGCCCTTTTTTGTCGGAGGTTAAAAACCCCGACCTTACATACCGAGCCACGCTCCACGGTACACAGAATTTCCAGGTACACATCTATCCGAATCCTTTAAATCATAAAAGTTTGCCAGATAAACTAAACGTTACTCATATGAAGCATGTTGCTGATACATTAATTACTGTGTTTATTTAAACATATTGTAAAGATATGATTTATTTAAAAGAAACTATATTAAGAATACCAGACTCTTTTAACAATTTAGGTACAAACACTGAAACTAGTCACAGATAGGGCTCGTGGGTTAGCAGGCCATAAGATTCGTCGATCCTGAATGATAGGAATTAATCAGCTTTTGTATGCTGCTGCCCGGCTTCACGAGTAGTCGAAAGAGACCGCGGTCCAACTCGCTACCGCTTTTATACGGGCGGCGCGGGGCGCGGTGCGGTGAGGTGCGGTGCCGTCGTCAGGTCGTCACAATATTATATTAAAATAGCGTATAAACGTAATCATATATTAATGTTTCTGAAATTCAAAGCTTTTCACACAAAGCTGTTTAGGATTTATATTTATTTTCCTCTCTCGTATTCAATGATAATTCCAGCATATTTCAGCCCGCTTAAAGCGAGCTCAGCGTAATCTTGCTGCAGCACAAAGCGCTTTTGAACAGTGCTTTTTTGACACCCGCTAAGCCTATTTCTCCGGCTTTTGGCGGGAAATTTAGCGCGGGAAAACTGCGTCATTTGCATGGAAAAAACTAACTAAAGCTTGCCTCCCCTCTATGTTGAAACTTGAAAAGGTGTAAAGTCGACGATTTACTTGTCTGCTTGTTTTTAACTGTTTTTAAGTAATTATGGACCTTTACTTTAACAGCGACACGAGATTCGTGCGTAGCTACGTGCCTTTCAGCAACATTGAGCAGTACGAATGATAATAAAGTCTATTTTGGTTTGACATAAAATAGGACGACAATATCGGACGACTATCATGTTATTTTATGGAGTAAGGCTTAACTCACACAGAGTTGTAAGCCTAACAGTCCTGTACGTGGTTTGCATGTGGACTGGTGACTTCAAGTGGCATAAAGCATCTTGAGCTCCTTCGTGTTTTGGAAGCGCGTTAAGCTGATGAACCCGTTAAGGGGCTAACTGAATTTTTCGGGGTCCAGTGCTGCCCCCATTTGAATAAAATAATTTAAAAGGAAACGGAGATTGATTTTTAAAATTTGGCCTTGATCAAACCCTAGATAACTCTTTAAACTATTCTATGAACTACTGTTTACAGTTTAAAGTGAGAACGTGAAGCTTTTCTACGCACAATTGCGAAAAACGGCCACTTGGCGTATGTGTATTAAATGGGGGCAGCACTGGACCCCGGAAAATTCATGTAGCCCCTAAGTCTTTAAGATGAACTAGGTCAGATGCCTTAAGCCAGTTTAAAAATCTGACACAAGGTTAAGCCACTTTTTTCTTCATAAGAGCTAAGTACTCTTGTTGCTGAGTATGTTATGTGCCAAACTTGACAACCTTCGTCTCAATGTTTAGCTTTTAGGTTCAAATTCAAAGATTCAAATGTTTATCTTTACAGGCACTTTAACACGTCAATAGGTATAATTTACGTTACGTGTTAATTATATTAAAATTTAATTTATTTTTATAGAAAAGGGACTGACGACTACCGATACCAGCGCTTCGTAACGATCACTGCTGAGAAGAAACGCCGAAAGAAACTCATTTTTACAGTATTGGTCGCCTACTCCCCGATAGGCTTTGTCATATTAATACTATTGTCTTTTAACCCCTCACCTGTCACTGGGAGGAATTCCTCCCAGGTCAATTGTTTATCTATTGTTTTATTATTTGCAACAGATGAAGAATTAATTAATAAATACTTATAAAATAATACAATGTTGATACATTATAACATGTAATGCTTGCAAACAAGTACACAAACATAAATTAAGTAATAAAAAATACTAAGTAGTCAAAAAAAAACGAATCAGAGCTGACCAGTCTCTCCTGGCAGCACGCGTTCACGAGTTGAGGCACAGATCAGCTAAACTCAACCATATTAGAGGGAATCCAACGACCCGACCAGCGACGCCGCCACCGGGTTGGATATTTTAGTGAGCATGAAAAACCCGATCTCGCAGACTTTGTGAAGAGGACATATTAGTTATATGTTGGTCACCTATTGATCGCAGAGCATTTACATGTTTTTCCAGTAATATTATTATGGTAACAGAAAATACAGCTGTCTTATCTTATGTTTCATGTGTGGAGTGTAATGGAAAATTTTTAGGAAGTGTCCACGCATTTTTATCTTTTTAGGCACTTAACGCCCAAAAATAAAAGAAACATACATTAGTTCTATGTAGGGCGAACTAAAACTAAAGTTAACCTATAATTACTAATTGTATTATATTATTATAGGTTAACTCATGTTTACACAAGAGATACAAGGCTTCATTGGGACACTCATGTGGCACAAAGCTTAAAATATTTTCTGGGTTCTGCGTAAATCTCGCGTCGTTTGTCACTGCAACAATGGCGGATCAACTCCGATCGGCGCGCGACGACGTGCGACGACGCGCGACGTGGCGCGATGACGCGTGCAACGATATTTTGTTAACTGGCCGACATTTTTAAAGCTTTATTAAAGAGAAATAGTAAACAAGATCTGAAAATAGTCCTTCCCTTCCTCGAAATCCTCGACTCAAAAAATCGACATTTTCATACAAACTGCCGAGCCGGCCAAACACTTTTGTATGAAAGTGTTGATGTTTTTGAGTTTTAAGCATTGTTCCCATAGGAAAAGTTGTTCATATTGACGGTCTGAGATGCTTCTACAAGGATCGAAAAGGGTTGTTGTTACATATTGTATAGCTTAAAAACAGCAATACGATCAAACAAACTTGACTTCGGTCGACATATTTAAGTGATTTCATTTCAAGATATAAATCATTCTTTATTGACTATCGGCCCACCCATTCTGCCTCAAATTAATGTATCCGAAACCAGTGGCTTCGAAACCAGTTAACTAGATTTGCATGACTAGAACTCGACTCCTATAGTCCTGTTATTCTTGCCCACGAAGGCGACGACGTGGGAGTAATGATGGCAGCAGGATATCAAGTCCAGGGCAAATATCTATTAACAATTGAGTATTTCTTTATTAGGTAGGAAGTTGTTTATACAATAAAAAGACAAAAATGCAAGTGGGCAGGACAATGGACTCATGTCTGTGGATCAGAAGGGTAATGGAGTGACGACCATGGGCCAACAAGCGAGGTAGAGGACACCCAGCACTGCAATGGGTGGACGATATTAAGCGTCACGCAGGCCGCAACTGGATACAGGTGGCAAGGGAGAGACAAAGATGGAAAGATATGGAGGATGTCCTATATCGTGAAAGGATAACATAAAGGCTGTATGGATGTATGGATGGACTTCTTTATTACTAATCTAAAAATGTAACTGATGTAATTTATCCCCGTAGGCATGGCTTAGGTACAGAATATAACTAAATCCGGCCTAGGGTCGTTTAAAATAAAGACACTTGCCCAGCCTAGCTGCCTAGCAACCCGTCACTATTTCTCACTAGCCTAGTTGAAAGCTGGGATATTAAGGCTATGGACATTTTCAGAATTCAAGTCCTTTTTATAATTAATTGTCATCGAGACCGCCTGATTTCCAAACAGCGAATAATTTCCATTACACTTCTTCTTTTCGTGTCGATTGTTTCAAATTACTCTATTTTTTTCTCTCCAGTGAGTTGCCACTCGAATGCCTCTCTCCTTATTTCCATCTCTCTTGTTATTCATTAATCCTTTTAAAAAAGTATATTTGTCTACCCATGGGTTTATTGTACAATTTGCAACACCAACCACGCATGGGGCAGTGCAGTACGAGTAATGTGTTACAAAACACATAAAACAGCGGAGGTAGCGCGCAATACTACACAACAGATAAACTAAATCCCGAGCGGCCCTGAGAATTACTAGTGTACTCCACTTTAAATAAAACATGTAGCTTTTGTTATACAGGGTGGGCCTTAACTCTATACCTAGTTTGAAAATTAAATAAAAAAATATCGACATAAGTTTGGATTTTTTTATTTATACCATTAAAAACTAAATTAAATGGAAATTAAAAAGAGATCTAATTTTTGAAAATTATGTTGTCCAAATGACCACCATCAACTTGTTGACATTCGTCAAAACGTTCTCGCAGATTTTCAAAGACACGTTGACAAGTCGCTCTTGTAATGGCATTCATTTCCCGTACAATGCTTTCTTTTAATTCTTCTACTGTTGCTGGTTTGCTTTTGTACACTTTCGACTTTAAATATCCCCATAAAAAATAATCACACGGTGTGAGATCTGGGCTTCTGGGAGGCCACAGAATATTTCCTCGTCGTGAGATGAGTTTTTCATGGAAAATCTGTTTCACAGTGTCAATGGACACCGTGGCTGTATGACAGGTGGCCCCATCCTGCTGAAACCAGGTCCTAGAGTTGTGGCCTTCAAAATCTTGAAGGGCTGGAACTAAAAATTCCTGCAGCATCTGGCAATATTTCTCAGCATTTACCGTTACAGCAACTCCTCTTTCATTTTCGAAGAAGTACGGCCCTATAATTCCTTTAGCTGATATTGCAGCCCACACAACGACCTTAGGGCTGTGCAGAGGACGTTGATGTTTCTGTCGAGGATTAGTCTCAGCCCAAAACCTACAATTTTGTTTGTTGACGTGGCCATTGAGATGAAAGTTAGCCTCGTCACTAAACATTATGTTAGAAAAATTGTTAAACCGTTCCAGCATTACATTTACAAATTTCAGTCGAAGATTAGCATCATTAGGCTTTAGTTCTTGCGTTAACTGAATTTTATACGCTTTAAGATGCAAATCATGATGCAAAATCCTCCTCAATGTGGTCCTCTGAATACTCAAAGATTGGCTTCTTTTGCGCGTAGATTGCTGTGGATTTTGGTTCACAGATTCTCTTACTTGTTGAATTGTCTCTGGTGTCCGTGCCGACTTTGGGCGGCCTTCATTTTTTATTCTCACTGTAGATCCGGTTTCCTCAAACATTTTGATCCATTTACGAATGGATTTGGCGCTTGGTGCTTCAGTAACATCTCGTAAACCAAAATGAGCACGATACACGCGCCTCGCAATTGTCACAGAATTATTGTTCGCATAATATGCACGAACGCACACCGCACGCTGTGCTCCAGTGAATGGCTCCATAGCGACTAAAAATTCCACGAAATGGCGCGTCTTACCACACCCCCCGCGTCTCCGTCCGCCCGCTGGATTTTGAAATATAGACAAAACAAACCGGGAACACAGTAACGGCCCACCCTGTATTAGGAACGTGGGTAGTCAGCTCGAGCAACATGGTTGAGCTTTGATTTGTTGTTTTTCTTTAGAAACCTGGGTTTTTTTTATACAGATAAGTTCCAGAACTTTGTTTAACCACTGTTGTCTTTATTGTTTCTTGTCATAATTGTTTTCGAATGTTATTGGCCACGGTAACAACTTGGGTGATTGTGTACCTGTCTAGTGTTTACCTCAATTGTATAAGACTATTCTACAGAATATTGAGTTTTTCGAGCATATAGAAAAGTAGAGACAATCTTTCTTGTTAAATAAAATACCGGCCAAGTGCGAATCGGACTAGCGCACGAAGGGTTCCGTACGGTTACGTAAATTTGTAGACAATGCTACAAATTTACGTTAGAAAAAAAATACGTTTTCTGTATGGGACTGATGCCCCACTAAAATATTTACTTTAGAAATTCATCATCTGTGAAAATTTCAACTGTCTAGCTATCACGTTCATGTGATTCATCCTGGTAACAGACAGACAAAACACGGATGGACAGACAGCGGAGTCTTAGTAATTCGCGTTTTGAACCTTTGGCTACGGAACCCTAAAAAAAATTAAGAAACGGCTAGATCACGAAGACCAGACAAAATCTTTCCAAAAACTAATTTTCTTGATTATGGTAACGCAATGAAGCGTTACATATCGCCTGAAAACTACGAAACATCGTAGTCGGCGAAATTAATTGTAGTTGCGAGTTGTGACGCCGCGCGCGAGCGCCTGTCGACGCGACGCGTGATTCGGGCGATTAATCGCCTCGCTGTTCGCGCGTTACGCTAATTATTTAGCAGCTCCGCACTTGACTCGAGACTCAAGCTGAGCCCCTCCATTCAAGATGAGCGAGGTTGTAATGTGTGACTCTGTAGGTATGCTGCTATTATTGACCGAGCAAGCAAAGCGTCTCAGTTTCGAGTTTGGCCAAAAATGCTATTGTCCGGCTGTCCGATTGTTCTCGCCTAAGGTCGCATTTCTCAACCGATTCTCGTGAATTTTTGTCGGAAGCTTTGAAAAGACATAGAATTTCTTTGTAATTTCGGTTTCTCGAATTTTAAAAATATCGTAAGTATTTCAGCCATTTCGAAAAAAATCATAAATCTTTTTACCCTTATCAGACGCAACTTTTTGTCTGAACAACGTTTTTATCCGATAAACTTCAACGGGCCGGGGTGGCTCGCGTGGTCTACAGCTCAAACTGATCCGTGCGTCAACTCGTGAACGGGTGCTGCCGGGTGGGACTGGTCAGCTCGGCTTCGCTTTTTTGACTACTTAATATTTTTTATTACGCAATTTATGTTTGTTTACTTGTTCGCAAGCATTATAAGAATTTATTAATTAAAATACAATAATAATAATATGACAAAGCCCACAAGGTGGTCAGGCGATCTGACCAAGGTCGCTGGAAAGCGCTGGATGCAGGCCGCTCATAATCGGTAATTTTGGAAATCCTTAGGAGAGGCCTATGTCCAGCAGTGGACGTTATGCGGCAGAAATGATGATAGTGATTATTAAAGCCCTTCTGGCGAGTAGGCGACCAATACTGTGAAAATAAGCTTTTCTTTAAAAATAAATTAAATTTTAATATACTTTACACGTAACGTAAATTATAGTTATTGACGTGTAAAAGTGCCTGTAAAGATCTAATTACTGAATAAACATTTGAATCTTTGAATCACAGCGCCACTATACTAGTATAAATAACACTATGACGTTCGCTGTAATAATTGCTGATTGCGGCGCATCACTCTAATTTTATTTCGCACCTTCGCACTTGACTCGGGACTTAAGAATTTACGTGAAAATATAACATGATAGCAAAGTTAAATGCGTGAATCTGCTGCTATAACTATACTTAAGTATATCTGTCGTCTAATTTCCACGTGGTGAAAATCGCACTAGCCATGCCAGAACTAAAGAAAGGCAGAGGCCGCCCGCCGTCAACCTGGTGGTCAAATATAGAGAGAGACCTTAGGAAACCCCAATTGCCAGAACAAACAACCTAGGACAGAATCTCCTGGCGCCGTAGAGTGAGGAGATCCGACCCCAAATAACGGTACCAGGGATGGTCAAAGAAGAAGATAATGTCGAATAATTAACTATACTTCCGTAATACGAGTAACTACTTTGTAAGGACCGCCTAGCTTCGCTCATATGTGGAGCCTGGGCCGAAAGCTGGCTGTAGACAGTGTCTGCGGTCGACATGTATCTAAGTTATGCGCTCAAACAGCAAGATGCATAATTAATGAGAACACGCGATTTACATCAAGTGGCGAGGTGGGGGACGGAACTACTTGTTGTGTACTTCATAAATCATCAGTCTATTTCGGATGCTAAATGAAGATTGACGTTAATTCACTTTGGCATTTAATTATCTTCACAAAATGAAAGTACATGTTATTTCTTTAACTTATTCTTTTACCAAGTCGTTTACTACCATTTGTTAGGTAAAAATAACCAGCCAAGTGCGAGTCGGACTCGCGTACGAAGAGTTCCGTACCATTATCTATAAAAAATCACGTTTGTTGTATCGGAGCCCCACTTAATCATTTATTTTATACTGTTTTTAGTATTTGTTGCTATAGCGGCAACGGAAATTCCATCATTTGTTAAAATTTCAACTGTTTAGCTATCACGGGTCATGATATACAGCCTGGTAGACAGAGAGACAGGCTGACAGACGGACGTAGGTTGGATACGTAGACCTAAAAAGAGTTCAACAAAAAAAAATAGGTTGAAAAATTAAAAAGCATTAAAAATACGTATTCGAAAATATATCATATGAAGATAAAATAAAAACTAATGGGGTAACCTTTCATTTTTATAGAAGATATACGTTAACATTTCAATCGAATTAGTTTTCATGCCAATTCCCTACGTTTTCCATACATTAATCAAAGCTTTGAAGAACGTCAATTTATTTAAATCTCTCTGAAGCTAGATCTAGCCCCAGACTCAGCAAACCGTCTGAATCTAAATCATCAACCTCATTCCGCTTTGCATGCGCCACAAAAGAGCTTCCAATACTTCCAATCTATCCACAAAGCTAACTTATTGGTCGCCTCCCAGCTTTCTAAGCTCTTTTCAAAGATACGACGCAGTCGCAGATGAGCTTTTTAAATCTCTTATTTGCCTGTCTTTTGAGTATTTTGGGTAAATGTGTCTGTTTGTTTTGTCTTGATATTTTTGTTGACTTCAGAAAATCTTTATCAAATCACCGACACAAAAGTAAACCTTCTGCCTTTGGTTTTTATTTTTTCGAAAGAACAAGCGAAGTTCTGTCTAATAGATTGGGAGTAAATAACTTAAGGGGCTACATAATTTTTCGGGGTCCAGTGCTGCCCCCATTTGAAATAAATCATTTGAAAAGAAATGGAGACATCATTTAAAATTTGGTCTTGATCAGACCCTGGATAACCCTTCAAACTATTTTATGAACTACTGTTTACATTATTAAGTGAGAACGTGTAGCTTTTCTACGCACATATTATTCGCAATTGTGCGTAGAAAAGCTTCACGTTCTCACTTTAAACTGTAAACATTAGTTTATAAAATAGTTTGAAGGGTTATCTAGGGTCTGATCAAGGCCAAATTTTAAATGATATGTCCGTTTCCTTTTAAATGGTTTATTTCAAATGGGGGCAGCACTGGCCCCCGGAAAATTTATGTAGCCCCTTAAGTTGGTAAATTATTTAACAACTAGTTACTCTGTGAGCTGTATACAACCCCCCCCCCCCCCCAAAGGGGCATACCCGTACTAAATCGAACCACGGGCTATACTAGACCACTATAGTATAATGAAACTAAAATAACAGTCAATAATTGGCCAAGTGCGTGTCGGGCCACGCGCAGTAGGGTTCCGTAGTTACGAACGCCAACTTTGTGTTCATGCCACTAAAAACGTCTAAAAACAAATTTTCTATTGAATTTGTATGAAAATTTTCTTAGCTTCTTACTCTAATAGTTTTCTTTTAAATTTCGTTATAAATTCTATAGCATATATATTGTAAAATGGGAATGTTGATTTTTATTTTCGGTTTTAACGGTTATTTTAATTTCATTATACTATAGTGATCTAGTACAGCCCGTGGTTAGATTTTTTACGGGGATGTCCCTTCCAAGTTGTATACCTCGCGAGTCACCCCCGACCCATTTAAGCTTATCAGATAAAAAAGTTGCGTCTTAACCTTGTTACCCTTAATAAAAAAATTTAAGACATTTTTGAAAATTTATTAAAATGGCTGTAATATGATATTTTTAAAGTTTTCCCCCCACATTTCGGCCATTTTGAAAAATTTCGTAAACCTAAGTAGATAAATTTCGACCTGTAGGCGAGAACAACCGGACAAAACTTAAAACTGAGACGCTTCGCTCGCTCGGTCAATTATGAAATGTGGTAAATCGAGTAGATAAGACCAATATTGTTTTAAGTAATTATTTACAAATAATCATCAAAATTCCAACCGATCATAATAGAAATTCGTGTTTCTATGTCCAGCAGTGGACTGTAGCTGAAATGCTGATGAAATATGTATACTTACGACACGCCTGGAACTCATCCTCGGCCTTCTCGCAGTCTTTCTGGTAGTTGCACACCCACAGCGCCGGGATGCACTTGCCCTCCGGACACCGGAACATGCCATTAGGACACACTGTGTCTCCTGGAACAACAAACAACAGTTAGTAATGATGCAACAGTAATTAGTTCGATTTGCGTCTTGATCGAATTGAAATCGTGCGCGATATTTGCGAATTCAGCACGATTCCATTTCACAATTTGTTTTATTTTTAAACTAGCTCTTGTCCGCGGCTTCGCTCGCGTAGGGGTGTAATTTATCAAAATCCTTTCTTAGGGGATGCCTACGTCATAGTAGCTTTATGCATGCAAAGTCTCAGCCCGATCGGCTTAAAATTGACAAAGTTTCATAAAAACTTTCATCCCCTATTTTATCCCCTTGGGGGAAGAATTGATCAAAATCCTTTCTTAACGGATGCCTACGTCATAACATCTGCCTGCATGCCAAATTTCAGCCCGATTCGTCCAGTGGTTTGGGCTGTGCGTTGATAGATCACTTTGTCAGTCAGTCAGTCACCTTTGAGTTATATATATTTAGAAGAAAGATCTACATTTGCTTGTTTGCTGAATGTTTAAAAGCCGAAACCTTTTTACTTAGTTAAGTATTACACACGTTAATTAAGTACGATAGAAAATGGCCAGTGTTGTGTTTAATTATGCATAATTTTTAGTCAGAAAAAAGAAACCCCTGTAGTATGGAAGGGTCAGATGGTCAATGGGCAAGAAAGTGTGCAAGTAAACGTTATCTGTCTAGCTTTCGCGTCCAGAATGCTATATTCCAATAAGTGGTTTTATTCCAGTCCATTCTTAAATTTCCCTTTCCATTTACCAGCTTTTGGTACGTTTAAAAAGAAAATAATTCTCCCAATACAGAGTAAAGAATCAGGTGAATATAAAATATTTTCAATATTTTCCCAATGTTACTTAACACAAAGCAATCTAAGCGTAAGCAAATATTCTGTGAGTTCAATAAATATACAATGCCCTGAGAAAAATGTGAAGCAGAATATTTAGAGTATCTTAAAGTTTGCTGTTCAAAGTGGCGTATTGTACAATAGATACAATATAATAAGAATAGACCCCACTCACAGGGATGTTTGAGAATAGGGAATACGGAGGGAACACTTATTTCTAAACAAAAATGTTGCAAGTCATTTAAGTTATTAAGAAAAAGATTCTAATGGGATGGGATTCGCAACCATGAAATATGACCCAAGATACAAAGACCGTAAATCGAATTTATTTAGTGTAGGGTAGGGTTCCACCAATATTACGCCCAAATTTTTTTCCTTAATTTTGAATAATGTTGAAAAAATTTGGTAAATACATATGACTTTTATATATTAAAATAAAGATTTTAGCCTCTTTTTTCCATATTTTCATATTCAATTTTCCTATAAATCCATCCTTTATTATGAATAAGTTTTATGAAATTGATTTACGCGTTGGGCGCCATTGCTACAAGTGGCGCCCAATGTGGAGTTATGTGTGAACTCGATAATCTTGTTCTAATTACAGTCCCTTGATTAATGGAGCTAACGGGATCCCCGAACCTCTCTAATGAAATATAATATATCAGTGAGTGATCATGGGTAACAGACATATTATCATATTGTCACTCGATCCATGTACTCGTATCTATTACAATATAGTAAGGTCCATAACACCCGTAAAATTACAACGGACGGCATCGTAAGTAAACCAACCGACCTGCCAACTGTGCACACTCCATAATTCAATTCGGTTTATTCGCGAAGAGTATCCGCTAGATGGCCACTATTTACCTTAATGCAGCGTCATTTTCCCGCCTCGTTGCCCTCGGGACTGGCCGCCATCTTTTATTCAAGAGCGATGAACGAGCGAACGCGACTGAGCGCTCAGATTGACGAGAGCGGATATGCGATGTGTTCTCCTAATGAATCCACTCGGAGTGGGATAAGAGCCGTATTCCTTTGCCCGCGGGAGATGCACGGATTATCGGAATTCAATGAGAGACTACTTTAAGGAGATTGTTTTATTTACGTTTTGAGAGAGTGGAAACTGGAAACAGCTGTGTGAATGCGTCATAAAATTCGTTGATCGAATTTTATGACGCTTTATACGTTGCGAGTAAATTGAAGTTTCTAAACAAATTGCTGTTCACCGATACGTAAGTAGTACTTACATTCAATCTTTCAGATTTAAGTTTTAATATTCGAGCCATTTCACTTCGTGGCGTACAATATCAGATGTGTTGGACGGATTCCGCGTGAATATCTAAAAATTGCATTTTCTGTGTAGCGGTTTGGCAAAAAGCCCGCGCCATACAAGTTTAACTGTAAATCAATCAGGTGCTTTCGTTGAATAGGGTTCGAATGCGGGAGTCCGGCGCGGCGCGGGATTGCGGCCATTTTTCAAAGCGCCACTAACATCGCTAGTGCAGCTGGTCGTGTGAACGACAGTCGAGCTGTCAGCTGCTTGTTACCGACAACAAATGTTTTCGCGGAAACATATGCAGAATCGTTACATCAATACCACGATGAAACATATGAGTTTTAAATTTTTATGTATGATCCAGACGCAAATACACTATCACGTGTCATCACCAACGGAGTTGACAGAGCCCGGAGTCGCAAGAGTCAAGGGCCTCAATAACGTGATGACAGGCGTGAAGATAGAAAAATGGAAGCAAAAAAGTGATGTTTTGCAAGCCGCCGCGCCTGTTAATTGTTATTTTGATTCTCGATAAGCCTTTACGATTTAAGTGACACGCAGTTGGTTTTTTTTTTTTTTTTCAAAGATATATATACCTATTGTTCATAAATCTTATAGATTGTAAGTGCAATAAATTAAATAGAATCCCCGACCAGCTTGGTAAAGTTATTAAATTTAAATCAAGGTGAAAACCCGATTTCAATAAGCTCCAATTAATGGCTAAGTTTACGCCTGTTAACTGCTCGAACTGCACTACACTCTTGTACACAAACACGCCCGCCGAGGCGGCAGTAATGGCGTTTAATTGCATATTATTTATTTACGCCCGCTGTTTACTCACTACTGGAATAGACCGGAAACCCGGAATTGACGTATAATAAATGCAAACAAAACTTTTAACAAACATTAATCAGCAAATGCAATCATTTTATGCTTCTATGAACTCAAATTGCTTACATGCTATTGCATTGAAGTGAACTTCTTAGAACATTCATAATTTAAAATACTTTTTGTTTTTGAATATATCGAAAATTTTGTGATTTTGGCATAGATGTCATTATGTATTTTACCCGCGACTTATTTGCGCGTATCATAGCCTATCTCATACTTGGCGTTTAAAATATTCTTCTATTTCTTCTGCCTTATCCGCATCCCACTTACTGTGTGGGGTCGGCACAGCATGTGAGTTCCTTCCATTTTCCCTTCAACCCCTTCCTAGTCATATCCTCCTTTACACATTCCATCCAACGTTTCTTAGGTCACCCGCTGTTTCGATGTCTTTTGATATGCATTTTCAAAACCTGCCTGGTTTATGACTTTCCTCTCTTCTCTTAACATGTCCATACCAGCCTAACCTCTTACTCCTTAACTTTTCTGTTATAGGTACCACTTTCACTGTTCCTCTTGTGTACTCATTCCTGTTCTTGTCTCTTCGTATTACACCACCCATCTATCTCAACATGCGCACCTCCTCAACATGTAACCTTCTTTCATCCGCTGCTTTAGTGGGCCAAGTCTCGGAACCGTACAATACGACAGGACTTATGATGGCTTTCTAAATCTTTCCCTTTAGCTTAAGGGACATTCGAGCGTCGCATGTAACTCCAGTGACTTGCCGCCATTTCAAACATCCTGAATTTATACGGCTTTTTACGTCCCGGTCAATGTCATCGTCGCTCTGTTACCCGGTCAATGTCTCCGCGTTCCAAATATCTGCATGCTAAAGTCTGCTGCTTCATTTTGGAATAAAGAATGCCGAAGAATCACGTAAACTTTCACAAAATGACTAAAAGATCAATAAGTAAAAAAAAATATTATATACAAAACCATTATTAAACGTATCAACGCCTTAGATGCTTAGTTATTTACTCTCCAAACAAAAAATCATATGAAAATATTATTTTTGAGGTAAACAATAACAAAGATTCTGCAACGACTAACGAATGATCGTTAGTGATTGATCCTATCAAAACAACAGTGTCAGGTGACTGAGGACTTAGACACGGCATCGTCTTTCAACGTTTATTGAAACAAACAATATTTTATAAAAAATCTAAAACAATCGAGAACATTTTATTATTTTGTTTGCCTGGCGTAACTCGTATTTTAGAACGCAGATCGGCCGAGTTCTCCAGTAGAGACGAGAGAGGATGTTCTGTGTTTTAATACCTTATGAACATGGAAAATGAAAGATATATGTAGTCTATCTAGTGACATTGAAATCCTTTTACTTGTCAAAACATACTCGCTTATCTTCAATTAAACTGACGTCTTGATTTTATTAGGTTCTTTTTTTTATGAATTAATACGACTTAAGTTTTAAAAAATCCAGCCTGGTTCTTGTTGTAACGATTCTGCATATGTTTCCGCGAAAACATTCATTGTTGGTAACAAGCAGCTGACAGCTAGGCTGTCGTTCACACGACCAGCACTGGCTATGTTAGCGGCGCCGTGAAAAATGGCCGCAATCCCGCGCCCCGCCGCCGGACTCGTGCATTCGAATCCCGTTCAACGAAAACACGTGATTGATTTACAGCTACGTTTCCATAGCGTAGGCTTTTCGCAGTACCGCTACACGGAAAATGCAATTTTTGGATATTCACGCGGGATTCGTCCGACATACCCGATATTGTACGACACGAAATAAAATGGCTCGAATTTTGATACTTTAATCTGAACAGGTTGAATTTACATATCGGTGAACAGGAACTTGTTTAGAATCTTTGATACACTTGTAAACGTATGTATAAGGTAAAAATCGTGTCAAAAATCATAACGCGTTCGCACGTCACGAAAAAAGTAAACAGAAAGTCAAGAGTTGTTTTTAGTAGGCATGGGTAACTCCGGAGTAGAAGATTTAAATGAGCCGATACATCAACAGGAGCCGATACCCTTATTTAGTCCGAGCAATTCGTATCGACTTACGGGAGTTATTAAATCCGCATCGTGTATTTGGTTCCGCCGGGATTAGGCGCCTGTCTTGTCGCGTTCGCGTCGCGATCGTGCGTCGGTCGCGGCTATTCGGGAGGAATCGAAAGCGTTCGGTTATATTCGTTTATTCAGCGACCGAACGTTCAACTGTAAGCGGGAGCCGATAAGAGAGTAGGAATCATTAGGAGGAGTCAGTACCGGGTGCCGATTGAGATTCAATGAGCCGAAACACGCCTCGGAGTAAGATTACCCATGTCTAGTTTTTAGTTTCCACCCTCTCAAAACGTAAATAAAACAATCTCCTTAAAGTAGTCTCTCATTGAATTCCGATAATCTGTGCATCTCTCGCGGCAAGGGAATACGGCTCTTATCCCGCTCCGAGTGGATTCATTAGGAGAACATGTCGCATATCCTCTCTCGTCAATCTGAGCGCTCAGCCGCGTTCGCTCGTTCATCGCTCTTGAATAAAAGATAGCGGCCAGTCCCGAGGGCAACGAGGCGGGAAAATGACGCTGCATTAAGGTAAATAGTGGCCATCTAGCGGATACTCTTGGTGAATAAACTGAATTGAATTATGGAGTGTACACAGTTTCGCTGGCTGGGTGATGGGCTGGTTTGTTTACGATTCCATCCGTCGTAATTGTAAGGACGTTATGGACCTTACTATATTGTAATAAATACGTGGGTCGCGTGCCGATGACATAATATGTCTGTATGAAAACAATGACTCACTTATATATTATATTTCATTAGGGAGGATCGTGGAACCCGTGAGCTCCATTAATGAAGGGCACGGTATTAGGGCCAGATTATTAAGTTTATGTACGGTGGTACCACGTTGGGCGCCACATCTACCTTTTAATTGCGCCCAAATGATAAGTTATGATTAAAATTACAATTTTTTTTATTACAAATACAAGGTCAAGACTTCTAAATTATTTTTAGTTAAAAAATATGCTATAAAACATTTTTTTAACATTATTCAGAGAAAATGGCTAGCAAATAAAATAAACTTAAGAAATACATTCTTTTACTGTTTTCATTCACCAAGTTTTTTTTTCCCAGACTTTTAAGACCTAAAGCTAAACTTTTCAATAGCAATGATTGGATCTCGTTCGTCCTCGCATTAGAGAGGAGTTTGTCTTTACAACGGACATGAAATTTTATTGCCTGTTTATACCTTTTTCTGTTCAACGACAACCGGAGCCTGGACGCGAAGCCGTTTTATGAGCAATAACTGTGACGCTTACAACACCCTGTATTAGTTATAGTGCGTGACAGGAAACTATAGTAAGTACGTGATATAAATTTAATATAACCTTACTACTTTATCCTTTTCCGCATACGCACAAATACCGTATATACTTACTACCAGCTACCATATTCCTTACGATTAAGACATATTCTAGGGTCGTAAAACCTTAACGCCACCTCTAGAAAGATGGAAAATGGAAATCAGGAATGCGTGAAGGCACACTTTCATCAAAAACTGACAGTTAGATCATAGTGTATTTACGTAGTATATGTAGGTATTGTTTATCATAGTCTATACTTAACAGTGTGTATTATTTGTATGAAGTTTACTGTTTTGATGATTATTTTATACATATATAGTCTTTTTTTCGCCACATACCTATTCAAGTTTTGCACTACCCCTGACATTCTCTACATCACCCGTTTGGTTGACTGGTAGATCTCAGGCTTTAAGTCCGCCAATACACTTGTATTTGTGTATGCAGTTAAATAAATAAAACACAGGAATAGTTACATCACACATCATCTATTTAGAAAGATCGATTTATACTATAAAGCCGGGAAAAGTAGCTAGCGCATTCTTATTTTTCTTTACAGCAGGGAAGACAGAGTTCAACAATGGTAGGGTTATTTATTTTTAAATTAAAAATCTATTGATTACATCAAATATTTTTACACTAATAGGTAAAGGCCCTACCAAGTCTACTACGGTAAAAAAAAATTAACTGTTGTCTTTGACACAGCTAGCATTGGTATCAATAGAGAAGGCAAAGGTTTCGATATGTCAATAAAATCTCGGGATATTCGAGATACGCCATGCAATACCCTCACAAACACCTCACAAAGCAAGCCATCCAATAGCAATAGTGTCTGTGTCTCGCAATTTCCGCCTCGCCAGCAAATCCTTGGCTGAGTCTCTATGTCTCACGTTTCTTGACAATCTTGTCAGGTGTTTCTACTTTAATACTACATTTTTATACAACTACATTGATGAAATAGGGCTTTAAATCCGAAGGTTCATTGTTCTGTTAATTAGTTGCCATGTGCAAGATGATGTATGGTGCAATTTAAAAGTTGCAATTGTAATACGGGGAAATGCTATCTTTCAGACTTTACTAGCGGCCCATCCAACTTTACAAGGGTTTTTCATGAAAACTTTTTCGATAAAATAATAATAATAATACATCAACTTCTCCAAAGGGCCTCTACGTATCTGTATCCCCACCAAAGCCTCTCAAAGGACCGGGTTGAAAAGACCCGTGAAATCATACAGGAGTGAATCTTAATAGGAGATACATAATAACAACGTTTATTTTCTTTTCACAATAGCACAGAATCAACAAAAATGCTCATCATGTTCGTAAAAACCATAACAAAACACTGTACGCGCCAGAAGAATCCTTCAACGTTCCAAGACTCATGGAAATCAACCATGCTTTCCGATCAAAACATATTTAGTTTAATTTATTTTTTATACCTCTAAAATACTAAACAGTATCCTATACCACGTCTTGTCTCCTAAACCCTCACAGCGTCGGACGGGCGATAGTCATAAGATCGGGCACATAAAGCTCGTTATCGGATAACAAGGCGACAGTCACCGCTAACGACCTGCCTGCAAACTGCCAGTTACCGCCACGCGATTCTTGACGTTATGAGCACTCCAGTGTTATTATCGTTGAATTTGTTTTACGTCATGTGGCATCTTAAAAGGACGTCACATCCTCAGTAAGGGTAATTAACAATTAACCAGGCTTTAAATGGAAATGTTTATATTATAGTTCAAATACGACATGTATTTATGTAAGAATTCGACGACCTCCGTGGCGTAGTGGTCACCATGCTAGTCCGCCACCCAGAGGTTCGGGGTTCGATCCCTGGTCAGGGCAAGTTGAAAAATGGCCTTTTTCAAATTGTCCTGGGTTTTGGATGTTTATCTATATATGTATTTGTTATAAAATATAGTATCGTTGAGTTAGTATCTCATAACACAAGCCTTGAACGTACTTTGGGGCCAGCTCAATCAGTGTAATTTGTCCTTATATATTTATTATTTATATCTGTTACTGCCTGCTGAGGTTGCATTAATTGGTTTATCGTACTTTTTTGTAAAACTTTTCCCAGAGTCAGGATTTTTCAACTATTAATGTTAATGTTTTAACGCTTATTTCTTTATTTACGTTGAACACGAAGCAGCTCGTACACTCAGCCCCGGATCTAGGGGTGGGGGGGCTATGCCCTGTGCGGCGAACTCAGAGGGCGGCAAAACCGAATATATAAATGTATCCACGTAACTTTTAAATCGTCTGGTAACTTTTAAAGAAGTATAAAAGTTTACTACTCAAGGCTATTACTGTCTCTACCCCTCGTACTGTTCAGGACTAGTAATCAAGTAGGCGGCAAAACCAAGCAGGGGGCGGCATAGTCACATATTTTGCCCCGCCTCAACCGGCACTGGGTACACTATGGTGGTTTCGTTGCTCCCTGACTAGAACGGAAGAGGTACCCGTCTCTAATCCCAGCAGCAATCGTTTATGAAATAGGTAAAAAATTTAAGGAGTCTGTAAATACGACTCGATTCCATCAAATCTATTTAGTTATCCTTTTTCCGCGCACCTGCAGTCTCTCAATTTGCGCCGTCAGCTGACTGATTGAGGATCGGATTTGGTCCGCCCGGGCGGGATCCCGCGGGACTCATTACGGATCGGATATGATCCGCCAATGACTCCTAATGAGGATTGCGAGCTTCGTTAACTTTAATCTCCACCATTTATGTACGAATACAGAAAATTGATTTTGATTTGTGGATGGTACTAAATATATTTGTAGATAGTAGAGGATGTATTTTATAATTTATGGTTTCTGAGACATGTTTCTTTTGTAGAAAAACCAATAAATGGGTCTGGAGTAAATGATATGGAGTATCCTTAAAATCGACATTACAATTTGGCTGTAAGATTTGAAAAAACTTAGTAACGGGCGTACGTTCGTCTACGTAAGTACAGTAATTTCGAAAATCGACCACCATTTGCGCAATTTGCCGGAGAAAGAAAACATCTTGAAGAAAACTGCGTACAAGTGAATTGCTCATCAATGTGTTAAAGAAGAGGAGAGGAATCCGTTAAGCTTAAAAGAGTCTACAAAACGTCCACATAGTACTTTCGACGACCTCCAGCATTCACCAATAAAGTTTTAAAAGAAAGGTTTTCAGTATCTATCCTATCTTTTAATATCGTTGGAAGCTAGTTCACTCTTATATTTTACCAATACATTTTATATTTCGTGCCTTTGTCCCTAAACCATTAGAGAAATGAATAATTCCCACCGTACATCTTGTCGAATGCAAGTTGGGGATTCGCGAGAGTTTCATAAAGTGTCATAAATCTCAAAAATAATATCCACGGCTCCGGCGATACGGCTGCCATTCATAAAGTTTGCATCGTTACATCCGTGGTTACAATATTGTGACTGTGGCTTAGGTGACAGAAATTGGGAAATGAGGCTAAGGAATGTAATCTTTAGCCTCATTTACCTATTTCTGTCACCTAAGCCATAATAAATATAAATAGTGAACCAACAATTGTTATTGATAAAATATCATACGGTTGAGATGTCAGAAAGAGAAATCTGGCTGGTGAATGTGAGAAATAAATATTCACAACTTCGGATAAGCGACGCTATTCATAAAGTTAGCATCGTTACTAGTAAAAGCCAGTAATGAAGAAGGATGGTATAATATCACATAGAGCTTCAAATAATTTACTACAAATCATCCATTTTCTGTGTGTATTTCTTTTTTGATTATTGTTATTTTTTGGTGTACAATAAGATAGATAGATAATACGTTTATTTACGAAAACTGCATCACATAGGTACACACACTTATAGTAGACACAAGAACAGAACAGTACATAAACAATACTTAATAATAAACATGCAACAACAACAGTAGAAAACAGTGATACTGCACATGTATGTGCTGCAGTAGCGCAAAGTAGGCCAAAACTCAGCGTGGTTGGCCTAAAAGGCGGCACACTGGTTTTCAGTTTTAGCCTGTAGGTGTACCTCGGGTGGAATGGTGTATTAAGATGTGTGAAAGATAAATTTATTACGTAATGAATGATTGATACAGGAATATAATTTATTAAGAATAAGTAAATAAGTAATGGAATGAACTGCCTGCGTCTATATTCCCAGAGAAGTACAGTCCCGGGACATTCAAAAGTAGATTGAATTTGTATCTTTTGGATAGGCATGCTTCATCCTAGTCTTCATCGTCGCTTTCCATCAGGTGAGATTGAGGACAAATGCCTAAACCAATATATTGTAAAAAAAAAATACATAACATAATATCCATATGAAACTACTACGTGGGGCGCACTATAAGTTTCCGGAATGAATATGAAAAAATACTATTAAAGGTACAAAATTAATTTATTGTTTTTCAAAATAATCTCCCTTGGCGTCTATGCACTTTTTTATTCGATGAAACCAGTTTTGAAAACTTTTGTGCCACTCCTCTGTGGTGACCTCTGAAACGTGTTTTTCATACTCCTCGACAACCTCTTCTGGTGATGAAAATCGTTGACCGCGTAATTGGTTCTTAATTTTTGGGAACAGAAAAAAGTCACAAGGTGCCAGGTCGGGACTGTATGCAGGATGACTCATGAGTTCTACATTTTTCGCCTTCAAAAAGTCGTTTGTCTGTCTGGCCGTGTGAGAACTAGCATTGTCGTGGTGCAGGATGATACGGCGTTTACGGTTATTTTTACGGAGTTCGTCAATAACTTCCGGCAAACAAATGGTCGTGTACCAGTCACTATTCACTGTACGACGATTCTCTAAAGCAACAGTAGCCACGTGTCCAGTTTTATTAAAAAAAGAAGCAATCATTCGCTTAGATGCACTTTTCACGCGCGCCACTTTGGTTGGTTTCGGCTCATCTTGAAAGACCCATACGCTCGATTGCTGCTTTGTTTTGGGATCGTAGCAATAAATCCATGTTTCGTCACCTGTTACTATGTCCCACACCAAATTTGACGCACCTTCGTTGAATCTGGTAAGCATGGCACTGCACCAAGTGACGCGGTCCGTTTTTTGAGCCTCGGTCAAGTTATGTGGGATCCACCGCGAGCACAGCTTTCTCACACCCAAATGTTTGTGTAGGATTAATTGTATTTGACTCATGCCTATTTCTAAGGATGCGCGAATTTCATGGTAGGTCACATGCCTGTCTGTTTCAATCATACGGCGCACCGCATCGATGTTTTTGTTGGTCACAGCGGTGGACGGCCGACCATCGCGAGATTCGTCACTGAGATTGATACGACCACGCTTGAATTCTGCAAACCAGCTATAACAGTTGTCTTGCATGGTGCTTCATTGCCAAAAGCTGTTTCAAGCCGAGCGATGCTCTGTTGAGCTGTCAAATTACATTTAAAATCGTAGAAAATCATACTACGAAAATTTTTCCGAGTTAAATCCATGTTGATGCAGACACACAATTTTTTAAATGGCGCCACAAGGTAAAAACAAAAGACAGTCAGATGAAACAAACTGCATTCTACAGCCAAAGAGTTCTATTTTCAAATGTTGCAATAAATTTTTATGTAAGTGGCCAGTTCCGGAAACTTATAGTGCGCCCTATGTATCAAAAAAGCTGTTTACTTGAATTATTGGAAACTTACACCATACTATAGAGAACTGTATAATTAAACGCTGCTTCGATTTATTTTCTTTATTCTTCTTAATGAGGACTGTTCACACTGAATTCACCGAAACGTTAAGTCAGTGCAACCAAGACCTTTCAAAAATCTGACATCCCGTCTGATATAATGGTAATAAAACTTTTTAGGTTTTCGTACCTAAAGGGTAAAACGGGTCCCTATTACTAAGACTCCACTCTCCGTCTGTCTGTCAGTCACCAGGCTGTATCTCATGAACCGTGATAGCTAGAAAGTTGAAATTTTCACAGATGATGCATTTTTGTTGTCGCTATAACAGCAAATACTAAAAACAGAATAAAATAAATATTAAAGGACTCCGATACATCAAACGTGATTTTTTAAAGATAATGGTACGGAACCCTTAGTGCACGAGTCCAATCCGCATTTGCTCGCTTTCTGTAGCTTAATAACAAGTACAGTCGGGGGCAGATAAAAGTAACCCCCTATCGTACGGCCTTTAGAAGTCAAGGGGGTCAGATTTATCTGCCCCCGACTGTACGTTCACGGTTGCAATTAACTCATCTCCCAATTTCTATTACCTCAGCGCTGTCTCCAGACAATTACCGCATGGTAATACTCCGTGTTACCCGGTAATACGCAGTAATACTCGGTGATACCCGGTTATGCTAGGTATCATTACGGTAACGTCGCCACGCGTGCAGCCCTTGTAATTCCACTTGTATTTAAACATTGTAAATGTCATGTGGTACTAACGGCAGCATGCAAACTACGACTGCAAATTGTATATAATATAGATGTGACTCGCTTCACGAGTGATGTTGGGTGTAAGAGACAAAGAAGGTTTAGTAACACGGTATTGGCAGCAAATTCCTATGTGCAATTTTATTGCAAATACTGTGATGTTATACGGCTTCGAATGTTGGACAGCAAAATGTTATACGACTCCAATGTTGGATAACAAAAGTACAGGACGAGAAGAGGCTACATTCGGCCGAAATGAGGATGTTGCGGTGGATGTGTGGGGTGACACGAAGGCATAGGATTAGAAATGTATATGTGAGGGGGAAGTTTAAAGGTAGCACCAATAAACGAGAAAGTAAGAAGGAATCGGTTGTTATGGATTATTAAGACCAAACAAGAGGTGGATGGAATGCATACGGCAAAATATGGTGGTAGTAAGAGTAGATGTTAGTATGACGGGATATAGACGACTGTGGAGGGAGAAGACATACTGCGCCGACCCCAGATGAGGTGAGGCAGATGATGACTGCGACCACAAACTTGTTTACCCAGCATAGTGATTATGGGCAAATCATCGTTTTTCGTGACAGGCATTAGCAACAACAATATGTGCCATATTAATAAATATAAATAAATTATTTTTTTAAATAATTTTGTACAGAAATGATCTAAAGTGTAATATTTAAAATTTTGGACCTATTTTTCTGAATTCAGTTCAAGCAAACTTTGTTAAATAACTTCAATTTAATTCAAAAATGCTATGACGATTTTGTATGAATAAGATATTTTATCTACTAACACTGTGTACCTTTCTTCTTGTGTGTAAAATTTAATATGTTGTTATATGTAATTATTATGTTTGTATACCCCATCTTCTAGTAAATATTAACATGTCCATAAGTTTAAGTACTTTAATTAATGGCATACAACCATAGTCTAATTCTAAGATTTTGTTTTTGTTTATTAGGTACCTATAAAAAACTTAGAGATAAGAAAGAGCGGAGTCTCCTGGCACAAGCATAATTTTGCTTAAAAGGAGGCTCCAACAATTTATATAAATCGATAACTAGTTTCCCAATAAACAATTTTTATTTATTTTTATTACCCCTTTCAGCAAAATATTGAGGAACAATCAATATTAGTCCAGTGGACTGCTATACGCTGGTAACTGGTAAAAAAATAAAAGAGAATACTCGATCCGATAAAGGACCTTTACCTTAAGGACTTGCATGTATTTCTGTGACCTTTCTGTGTCACCGAAATGCAAATTTTAGAAATCCTGGGATCAGAAGAAGCAATGCTCAAGATGCAACTGGACCTCGCTCCCTTTCACCGCGAGACTTAATATCAGTTGCCGTGCCCCCAGCGCGAGGGGTATAAAATCTAAAATAAATACCTACAACCAAAAAGGGATGTGGATACTTAAGTTATGTGCAATACGAGCGGTTTTATTTTGCCAGAAATATCCGTCGCTCGCGGAATGGGCACGACAATGTTTGTCGGATAAATCCGACGGTGAAAGGGTTGAAAAGATTTTTGGATACTAGAAGCAGCCTTAGACGTTGGTAGCTCCGAGTTGCGCTGCTTATCTGAATCTTCCTCTTTTTGTACAAACTATGGCACACGCTGGCTGCTAATTAGACTTGCGTTCTGAGTGACGCAAAACTGTTCGCAAACTGTGCAAATCGTTTCCGCAAATTACGATGTTATACTTCAAAGGTTATACTATGTTGCCATTTTTAAATTACTAAAGTCTACGCGTCCGATTAATGCATTTAAGTTATTTGTTTTTATGTGTTTACCAATCATGCACTTATATACTTTAAATGTATACAGATAATATATTAAATCAAAGGTACAAAATCACAACTCAAAAAAATAGAAAATTAAAATTCCCTGTCTGGAAAGCGATCCCTTCCAGTAGGCCAATAGCAGTAGGTAGATAATTAGTTTCTCAAAGTTCAAATATGTAATTATGAGTTTGAACTTGATAAATTACGGCAATATTCCAGTCAATCGATTATGAGTGCTTGAAAACAATGGTTGAACCAATTCAAATTGCCGTACCTAGATCCGTTATCAAACCAAATAATTTCAGTTCAAATTCATTCATTCACTCTCTGCTATCCTAATCGGGCAATTATATCTGAAACAATGCCCTCAGCAGTTCGGATTTCCGAATAAACCCGAATGCTCTTGAATTCAGCCGATATACCTGCCTGAGCGTAATTGTTTAATGCATACCAATAGATTTATAATGCCCACATAGGGGGTAATTAGGGTGTGTGATCGCCACTGCTTGACGAATGAAAAGAGTAGGATAATTTTGAAAATAGTTCTGTGTGTGTTAGCTAGTTACCTAAGTATGTTTCGCTAATCTTACAAACCCTTATATTCATAAACATTAACAAACGTTTACCAAACCTATTTTATTTTATACATGTTTTGTTCCTTTCCCTCTTTTCAATATTTGTTCCTGAAAGAACGAGATAAAACATGTTTTGACTGAAATGGGTTTAGCACCGTTGATATTTTTTATGAACATAAGTGCCGCAACAGACGGGACGCAAGTTGCGTCGCGTAACAGCTAGAGATGGGCAGTGGATAGTACTCAATCTACTCATTTGAGTATTTACTCACTAGATTTAATAAATAGAGTAAATAGAGCGTGCTCATATATTGACATTCGCATTTGATGTCTGTTTACTTATTTTAACATTAAATTACGTCTTTGCACACCTCCCAGAAAAGAAATATAATTAGTCAAAGAAGCCTACTTTCAGTGTATGATTAGTATGGTATTTTCATATATTTTAGCGTCGCATTTAACGTTTACCGACATTTTAAGCATATTATGGTGTATGCACACATTTTTTGACAAGAATTGTAAGTGTATACTAGATTTAAGTTTCAAAATTATCATGAAAACATGAAATAATGAATATGAATATAAATGTAAGTCGCAACTCATATAAATCAATCTACTCACCAAATGGATAAATTAGGATATTTATCGGATATTTACTCAATCTACTGAGTAAATATTCAAATGGGTTGATTGAGTATTTATGCAACTCCCATCACTAGCTGTTACGCGGCGCAACTTGCGCCCCGTCTGTTACGGCCCTAAGGGTAAACCTTCCGCGTAACTAAAGCACGATATTTTTCTTATCTTATCTAACGGATTTTTTATTTTATTTTATTGGTTCATGTACACTTGAAAATTTACAAATAAAACCTTATAAAAGTTAACATATTCCATATGTGCTACTTATTTCTAAAGAAATTTCTTCCAGCAGACCCGCGAGAGGAAATGGGAAGAAAAAGGTAATTGGCGTGTACAATACAAAAATAAATAAATACTTATACCTGCAAGAAACATAAATTAATAAACATACCTACATAGACGTACGTAAAATAAAATTACATAAATACATAAATATGTACTGATATATACAATTAATGAATACATAAGATAATATTTCTAAATATGATGATCATTGAACGTGCCTTCCGTAGCACGGAGGAGATATTCTTATGCCATTTGTAGTCATTACGTAGGTTTCACGCTTTAGTATCGTATCTGTGTACCCACGTATGAAACTTATCACTATCATAATCCCAGCTGTACCTTACATGCACCATGCAGTCATCGTCATCATCATCCGCATGGACGTAGCCACGGTGGGGCACGGTGGGGCGCTTGCCCCACCCTGGCTCAGACCTTTAAGTTACCGAACCAAACCTAAAAATTAAATTATCTAGGTACTTACTACAATACTTAATATTCGTAAGAAAGTTCACACTCGACATTTTATATGTAAAAATTAACTGGGGTAAGCGGCGGACCGTGTAGTTTGCTAGTTACATATTATTTCAGAATGCTGCCCCACCCTGAGCCCATGGCTGGCTACGCTTATGATCATCCGAGCGTATTTCCCAGTTGCATCCTCAGCAGTAACGCTTCAGACCCCGGGGTCCGCTACCTAACCTAAGAGATTAGACGAGGTTACTGGTTTTTACACAGAGCTACTGCCGTCTGACCTCCACAACCCAAAGGGCAAACCAGGAACCAATCCTTGGATAGTTTGGTGATCAAACTCTAGGTGGCGTTCGGGACCCACAGTTTTACGTGCCTTCCGAAACACGGAATCATCTTTCTTTTCGGATAATCAGGTGATTCAGTGGGAATCGAACCTATGACCTCCGGGTCACAAGGCAAACGCCTTCACCACTGGACCACGGAGGCAGTCATGCAGCATTATATACCTTACATGCAGTATTTAGAGCTATAAATTTAACGCGGGATATTAAAAAACCGGTGTCGGCGCCATGTTGCCGGAAACGCGGAAGCGCGGGAAGCGTCGGCTTCCGGTACGACGAGCTTCCGTGCAGCCTGGGGCACGCTGCGGTTGTACACTATTGTCATTGTTGTGTGGGGTTAACAATTATTTTAATTAGGAACAAATATTATCAGGGAGCGTTCATTCAATTATACTGACTAAATAACTTATATATATAGATACAATCCGGGGCGGGATTTTTGATTCATATTTTTATTTTTATTTTTTTCGACTTTTGTTATTTGTAATTAGTTATATGTTTTCTGTGTTCTGTGTATTTATTCTGTATCAGTATATATTTTGGTGCAATAAAGATTTTTCGTAACTAGTAAACTAAATATTACTAGTACAATGCGACAAAAATAAGTTGAACAGAAATGGCGGACTTCAAAGCATTTTTGTACAAATTCCCGACACGTAAATTGAATTAAAATGGCAGTCGTCGGCGCATTATTTGTACCTGCGCCGATAACCGCCATTTTGGTTCAATTCACGTGTCGGGAATTTATACAAAAATGCTTTGAAGTTCGCCATTTTTGTTCGACTTATTTGTGTCGCATTGTATATTACTAGAAATCAAGTCCTTTACTCCAAAAGAAATGCTAGCTAAAGAATCTCTAAATAAATATTTTCTAGTGAGAACGTGAAGCTTTTCTACGCACATACGCTAAAAGTGGCCGTTTTTCGCAATTGTGCGTAGAAAAGCTTCACGTTCTCACTTTAAAATGTAAACAGTAGTTCATTAAATAGTTTGAGGGATTATCCAGGGTCTGATCAAGACCAAATTTAAAATGATGTCTCCGTTTCTCTTCAAATGATTTATTTCAAATGGGGGCAGCACTGGACCCCCAAAAAATTCAGGTAGACACACAGTAAACACACACACATTTGAACTTTCCGAGTAGAGTCTTATTTATCTTTTGAGAAGACAAGTGGGCTCTATACCCACTTGTCTTTTCAAAAGATAAATAAGACTATTAAGAGGAGAATTGTGGTTAACGAGGTACATGCACTGCGAAAGAAGCTATTTATTTTAGGGGTTGCACGGGATCAGACGAAGGTTGGGGATGTTAATAAAAACAGCTCGTTCAAGAGACTGTTTGTAAACCAGCTACAACTGAGTGCAATAAAATTGCTTTTTAGGGTTACGTACCGAAACGGTAAAAACGGGGCCCTTTTACCTACTAAAACTCCGCTGTCCGTCTGTCCGCCTGTAACCAGGCTAAAGTCAAAGTCAAAGTCAAATTTTTTTATTCAATGTAGGATAAATTTATCTCTTATCGAAGGTCATTTTTTTTTAATTATTATTTTAGTGCAAAAGCTAAAAACTACTAGCGTTTTGGAACGACCACTGCTGGGAAGATTACGCCGAAAGAAACCCAGTTCAGTCCAGGCTCATGTCAGTCTCATGAACCGTTATAGATAAACAGTTGAAATTTTCACACACTGGATATCTGTTGCCGCTGCAACAACTAACACTAAAAACAGAATAAAATAAATATAAGTAAGGCTCCCATACAACGTGTTTTTTTATAGATAATGTAGGGAACCCTGCGTGTGCTAGTCCGACTCGCACTTGGCTATTTGAGTTTTAAAAATACAAGCTTATATTATAAGCAGCCATTTATCCACTGGATTGGCATTATTTATTTAACGTAGCAAATTAAAGATGCCTGCAACACGAAATATTAGCGCCAATATGGTATCTAAATCCATTATTAGGTTTACATTTCTAGAAGTTTGTCCCTGTGAACTCGCGATCCCCTTATTTCCGCTACTCTATTGCCGATTTGGCTCATGTTCAAACATAAAAATTCTATGCTTATACACGCCAAATACATTCTATTAGCACCATGAAGCTCCTATCAAAGATATACGAGTTATTCTCATAGGCACATTGACAAAAACTCGCCATTTAATTTCCGGCACAGTAGAACAGGACCACTCCAAGTCTTCTCGTGGATGTCTTAGAAGGCGACTTAGGAAATACTTCCTGCAGCAGTGTTCCCGGACCGATACGACATTGAAGCCTTCAAGAAACGAGTCTATATCTTTCTGAAAGGCCGGTAACGCTTCTGTTACACCCCTGGTGTTGCAGTTGTTCATGGGCAGCGGTGATCTCTTACCATCAGGTGACCAGCTTGTTCGTTTGCCGCCCTATAACATTCAAAAAATACTAAGTCTCATTGATGTTCATAAGCTAAACAAAGCTTATGAACATCCATGAGACCTCTCCAACCCGTCTGGCCAGTGTGGAGAGTGTAGGCCAAATCCCAGGCTACTGCTCTGGCCAAGAAGCTCTGGTAGCACAGAGAGAGTCGTTCTCCTGCAGAAGAGAATGAAAAGACCTGATGATGATAGATAAAAACGTGAGATTGGTCAAGAACTTGAGAACTATGTTGAAATTTCATTAAAAGAAATATTCCACATCCGTCACTTACACTACAAAGTCCCCGCAAAACACTAAAGAAAGAGTAGAATCGCTTGCAGAAAACGAAATAAATCGGCCCCGTAGAATTGTTTTTAAACCTCGTTACCCGGCCCTAGCCGCCCCGGTACAGGGAACATGATTTCTTTTGCTTCACACAAGACGATGGGGGATGCTAAAGTTACTCTCGAAAGACGGGTAACTTGATACAGATTTCCTTATTATGCATTATTTTATTCTTGTGGTGATTGTTATACCTAGCACATAAGCAAAAAACTATTTGATCTATATTAGAGTTTAGTTTGTTTGTTGGTTAGTATCATATGACTCAAGTTTAACCTGTCAACAACCGCAATTTTGCAAACCCATTGTTATCTATTGTTCTCTCGGTCGGATCCGACCGTCTGTTACTTTGGGGCTAGTTCAATCAGTATCAGAAGGGACATACCCATTATAAATCGAACTACGGGCTATACTAGATCAATATAGTATAATGGAGTCAAAAAAAATGGCATTTCCATACAAAAGTGCGCAGCCGCGGCGCCCGGGCAATTTGTATGGGAATGTGTTTTTTTTTTGTTTTGGTTGTTATTTTAATTTCATTATACTAAAGTGGTCTAGTACAGCCCGTGGTTCGATTTATTACGGGTATGTCCCTTCCAAGTTGTATATTATGGTATTTTTTGAAGTGAAAACTTCTTTAGCGGCGTTGTACACTTTTTGTGTAATGGGTAAAAAATTTTAAACTCGCGTCAGGGCGTCAGGGCACGTGACTGATCGAAGATTCTTAAGACGGATGCAGAGTAGACAGCCGGCGTGGCGCGGCGTAGGAGATGAAGTATCCCCCTCTCTTTCTACGGCGGGGCGAAAATGTATGCCTCCGCCTGCTGGTTCGTTTAGGCGGCGCAGGGCGCTTGTGAGAATGTTCGTGTGTGTTTATGTTACAGCGTGCCACGCGCATCCATGGAAATGCACAGCGTTAATATTCAAGTTTTCACTTCTGCCGGCACTCCCGGAGTGCAACCCGTCGTTTTTTTTATATTTAATCAAACCCAGTAGCAGTGGACATAGTGGAGTGCTCGTAACACGCTCGAGTTAAATAATGTCCTAGGTTTATTAACGTTAGAAGACGTGTTTTTATAATCTTTTTGTCGTTAAACTTACTAGTGCTGGTCTGTGCTGTCATATGATTTTGATACAGTTTTCACTAATTTGTTTACTTGAAAAACAGTGCGGACTTTTAATTATAGATGCCTTTAGCCAAATCCATTAAAAAAATTAAATCACATAAGTGTTACATTTTCAAATCAAATCAATCCGGAATGTGACCTCCTGTGACGTCACACCTGACGCGGCGCCAAGCTGCGATCTGGCTGAACTCTGATGTAAAGATAGCGCAGTGTGAAAGTTCCCAGTTATTGCTGATGAGGTTCGGGAGCGATAGATGAAAGATTGGAAGCTTGTTCGGTTAATCTAATCAGTCTCGATCTGTTGTTCGGTGCTTCAATGTCGCTTCTCGAATAAGGAGAAGTAGCTGGGCGAATTTTTAATGAAAATCAATCTAAATCAATCGTCACTACCCAAATACTGAGTTTTATCAAAATCGTTGAAGCCGTTTCCGAGATCTTCATTACGTATACGAGAATTGCTCGTTTAAAGAACGATTTTGAAAACTTTTGAACGGTCATGTATTTGCCCACCGTGGGACAGTCCGATTAATATACGATCGATCAAGTTACAAATTATGTCAACTGAGCAGCATTTCAATCAACTTTAAGGTAAGTACGTTATTTCAAATTATTGGCTGTGGATTTGTACTAAAATGTTCCATTGATGTTATAATAGTTGCTGTGAAATGTTTCCCGCATGAGACAGAACAGGTGAGCAAAAGATCATCGTGGATATAAAAAAGCGAGACGGGCACAAGGAGGGATGGCGCAACGATTTGGATACAGATGCACGAGATAAACTGAATGATCTTGATAAAGATTGACAGAAAAGGGAGATCACGCTTATAAAAAAATACAAGTAAAGACGGGATATTCTGTTTAGTGCATACAGAGAACAACCTGAAAAGTGTTGAGCTGTGTACACCTCGTCACGGCTGGAAGCTTTGTAAAAGGCCCGAAATTCCATTTTTATCACCGCGTGCGTGCCGTCAGTTAGGACTAAATTGAGAGCTTTGAGCTCATGTGCAGTACAGCCTCAATTTCACACCTATTTCGCGCTGAAACAAAACCGTTCGTTTAAATGCTTTGGACACTGCATCTGAAATGTTACATGTGAAAAACTAAAACGAGGTGAATATATTTTTTTAAGTTTTCATACAGATAAAAGTAGGAGTAGGATATACATCGGTTAACCATGGCCCAAAGCATGATTTAGATCAGTCTTTCCCAAAGTGGGCGATAACGCCCCCTTGTGGGCGCTGGAGGCTTTAAGGGGGGCCCAGAATAAAGTTGGGGGGCGCTGATGTGATTTAAGCAATGAGTTATTTTTATAACTTCAGCTATTTTATATTTTAAATTTCACTGAAATTAAAATCCTCTTACTACACAACATCCATTTATTACTTCATATTTATATCCTTTTTTATTGTACAAATATAAACTAAATATGAAATTAATACTTATTATTTTAATGCGTTCACAACGCTATTTATATCGTTAAAGGAATCAAACACTGAAAAAATATCGTGTTTTAAAGTTTCGCAGGTGAGGTCCCCACTTTCGATACTCTTTATTATTGTAAAATTGTACTATTATTGCTTTTTTTTATTTAAATTTAACAATGCTGATTATTGTTATTTTTTTATAAAAGATACTCTAATGTACTGGTGTATGTATTATTATTGCTCTCTCGTTTAGAATATAGGTTGAATTAAACTACAGGCAAGACAAATATGTAATGGGGGCGCTACAAAATAACTGATTTTCTAAAGTGGGCGTCTGACAAAATAAGTTTGGGAACCTCTGATTTAGATATTTACACACTGACGTGAAAATTTAACAGTAGTTTGTGGTGTCTGACCTAATATTAAAAGTTGTATATAGATTGTATGTAAGGGGCTGGTGGGAAATATGGTACATACAATTTAATACACGAAAAAGCGTGTTCAAATGATACAGGCAAAATGATCACCTTGACATTACATCTTCAAATGATTTAAGATACATATCGCAAATTGTTTCCCATTCCCCGGGTGAGAACGTGAATGCCAAAGACCATTTGCCCTAGGGCGGTATTGTTATTGTTGAAATGGAAATATCGATATCATTTGTGACAGGGCAAAAAGTACACGTACCAAATGACGAATGGACTGGCGGTTCTTCACTTACCATTAATTGTGCAAGTTGTAATTGTGTAAACCGAGCCTTGGGCCATAAATATCGAAGCATCAAAGAGAAGACCGAAATAGCAATAGGTTACGACGCTAGATCTCTAGATCTACCGACTCCTATTGCTATTTCGGACATAGAACAATGCCTTGCTCAAACTATACACGTCTTGCAGATTAATTGCTAAATCAAGAATATCAAGTTGCTCCTCGATTGTAGCAGCTAGGTAGGCGCTGCGGCAATCTAATCTGCTACTGTGTCCTTAATCCTGGCTAAGTTGCTACGAGCTCATAACGTTGTGTTTCATGGAAACTTGCTCTATTTGGATCAATCTACCCCTTTAGTAACTCTGATGCCACAGACAGAAACAAGAACGAAAAGAATCAACTTCATTAAATCGGTTTATCGACATTCATTTAATGCATTATCGATATCTCCTTTCCTAGCAGTTATTCTCCCAATCACAGAGTAAAATCAAAAGTTACGTCAATTTTGCGCTATTCGCGGACATTTGGGCCATAACTTGAGTCAGCCATTGCTCCACTATAATGTATGGGTCGGCTGCTTTGCACGCGAAAATGTCCATAAAAAGTATTTAGATCGGCGAATATATCTTCAGTAGACTGCCGACTGCGACGACGCGAGTTACAGGAGGCAGCGAATTTATTTTATTACTAGCGGCCTTTATTTATTCTTCTTTTTGTGATTTTCCGTTTCTGGGTGTTGGCCGTCAGCTTCCCAAACTCCTCTCTATCCAGTGCCAAGCGAAATAATTTCTCGACTTTGGTTATAATTACTCGTGATTATTAATACCCGCAAGACTCTAGCGAGAACTTTCTCAGAGCTCAAGATGACTTTGGTCATTGCCAAGTATTTTGTAGAAATGAACGGCATTTTTCTCTCTATGTTAAATACATATGATATCACAATGGGGATACAACTTAAACAATGTTTGACTAGATAAATAAATAAATAGGGACAAATCACACTGATTGAGCTAGCCCCAAAGTAAGTTCGAGACTTGTGTTATGTGATACTAACTCAACGATACTATATTTTGTAATAAATACTTAAATAGATAAACATCCAAGACCCAGGACAATTTGAAAAAGGCCATTTTCCAACTTGCCCTGACCGGGGATCGAACCCGGCACCTCTGGGTGGCGGACTAGCATGGTGACTACTACGCCACGAAGGTCGTCAAATGTTGTGAATGTTGTCGAATTAAATCAAAAATAGATGTAAACAAATCCCAAATTGTTGATATATGAAATAAAAATATGTTGCATGGAGGAAGTAAACATTTACACTACCCATATCTATCTTCGGCGGGATATAACGGAGCTCCACAGAATCCTTGTAAGGCCCTGTTCCACAAATAGGTGTAGATAGCACTTTATGATGACCTTGTTAAATATGGTAGTAAGGTACTACTGTTATGAAGAGTTATTTAATCAAATAACCAGTACCAGGGAGAACAAGCTTTGCTCGATGGAAAGACCCAGTTAAAGGGATTTTCGAAAAATCGAACAAATCAACAAAAAATTCAATCATATTTATGATTGATTTTTCATCCCCGAAACTCCTACATACTAAATTTAATCGAAATCGTTGGAGCGGTTTCCTCGTGATAACTTAAGGCGGCCCTTCCCGGTCGCTCTGTTTTCAACGCGAGCATAGTTTGAAAAGGTTGGTGTTTCATCCAGGGCAATGCTAGAAAAAGAGGCAAACCAAAAAGAGAGAGATAGCGCCTTAGGGCATGGTTTTGAATTCTATTCAACGAAATTAGTATAATTATTAACTATCCATTGAACGAATATTAACTATTCATAGGGTGCGGAAATTTCATAAAACTTGTTCCAGGAGATATGTGTTTATCAGTAAGCCTTACAAGTATGTCAAATAAATGTTTTGTATTCAAAATTTTCATTAAATTTGCGAGGTTTGTATCGAACTATTTTCTTTACTTTTATAATTTATGAGTACTTTATGAACGGTCGAAGTTCAGCTAAAATTTGTGCAAAAAAAAGCAGATTTTTGGAAGGCTGCTCTTAAGAATGAAAATCGCTAGTCGCTGTTGCCCGGCGCCACTCGACGCTGCAACTACGGGCCCTTTCGCCGTATCCGTTATGTATGCTCTATTTATTTTCATCCACGTATTTATGAAGGAAGATCCTGGATTTACGGCGTATGTTTGCGGAAATCCGTTTATACGTCTCTTTTGCAAACGTAGTTTCTAGATTCTTTTTTCTATGCGCTTTAGAGAAATAGTTTTCATTAAAAAGTAGTGGTGTTCAGTGTTTACAATAATATTAATACAATTTGTTTTTATAAAAAAGGTACTTTCTACACCAAAAGTGAAAATTTGGGATGTGAAATTTTTTTTTCTTTTAGAAAAAAATTCATTAACCATTGAGCATTTCTCACTTGGTGTACTATTTATATCAGTTCTGCCTATGAGCTCTTTCATATAATGTTCTCTATTTTTCTGGCACCTTATCTATTTTTGAAAATCTACAATACTTAATAAAATGGTTTTACTAATATTGACATCGGAAAATAAAGATTCATTTCCATGAAACCCATAATTTCAGTGGAAAATCGAGAACTCGAGTATATTTACAGATAAATAAAGCGATCTGTCAGTCTGTCTGTCGATCAAATGAAAAAGATGGCTAAATGACATAATACAAGGATCCAAATGAGATGCGGGCCGAGGGAAATATTTTTGTGGGGTGCACATTTATAGGATACTCATTCCTTCATTCTTTTGAATGATTTTACTGGCCTACACTGGTGACACGTTTTCCATTCTACCTTCTGTCCGACTGTGTTAGCTAAGAACACATTAAATGTCTAATTGAAGAGGAAACCTGAACTACTGTTTACAGTATAAAGTGAGAACGTGAAGCTTTACTACGCACATACGTTAAAAGTGGCCGTTTTTCGTAATTATATGTAGAAAAGCTTCACGTTCTCACTTTAAACTGTAAACAGTTTGTTCATAAATTAGTTTGAAGGGTTATTTAGTGACTGGTCCAGACATAATTTTAAATAATGTCTCCGTTTCCCATCAAACGATATATTTCAAATTGGGGCAGCACTGGACCTTGGAAAATTCAGGTATTTAATAAGAAGATGAAATCAACTTTTTCTGAAGCCGCCGAAAAACGGCGGCTAAGGTTAGTAAGCACTAAGTTGGTTTAAATTATTTTACACCCAAATCAAAATAGCGTCTACTAATGTCACGTTCGCTTCTGCTAATGTCATCTAATTTTGGGTGGATAACAGTTTAACCTGACAATGCGACACAAATAAGTTGAACAAAAATGGCGGACTTCAAAGCATTTTTGTACAAATTCCCGGCACGTAGGTTGAACCAAAATGGCGGTTATCGGTGCAGGTACCAATAATGCGCCGACGACCGCCATTTTGGTTCAACTTATTGTAATAATGTTAATTTTCGTTTATGATATGTCTGTATAATATTTATCTCGTTCAGCCCATTGAAAGAATTTAAAAATAAGTGTGTGATTACTCGATGCCATTCGCGCCAGAGCGTCTGTCTGGCAAACATTTGCTGAGCCATCGAGCGGCAGTACACGGCACAACAATGTATGTCGAGAGGCGCTTGATTTGCTTCGAGCAGTCAACTTTAAGCTAGAATTTAATAAGGTTTATGAATAAAGCCGTGCTTTTGATACCGCTAGGGCAACGTTACTCCCGTGTTATGTTTAGTGAAAGAGTTAATTGGTACATTGTTTACTATCAACTAAGACTTACCATTACAGTCCTTAGAGATTAGTCTCTAATAGGTAAATATCAAGTAAATTAAATAAACTACAGCAAAAACACTACGACACACATTCAGTTACTCTAAATCATATATTTAGCTAAAATAATACCATACTGAAAAACAACATAAAGTTACCCGAAGTAAATAACGCTACGAACACATAATCTACTCGTAAAAAACAAAAAGTAATTAAAAAAAGAAAATACTCAATTATTGGACCGACATCAAGAAAAGTTCGCCATAGTGAATAATGCAACGAATAATCTAGTTTCCATTTGAGAACTAAAAGTTTCTGCGAAATGAAAATCTACATTTTGTTCGCAATCAACACAGACCTCTAACACACCAGTCACGTCCACGAGGAGAAAAATGAAGCCGAAAAACTTTGCCTTCTGTTTAAATTCTAACAAAGTTTCATCTGCAATGAGGATCTTCAGTGAATGCTTTAGTCTGCATCCCATGGGATTTTATTCTAGGATAAAAATAATGTCTATCTACTATTGTTTTAAATTTCATTCAAACTGTTGACATTATAAGCTTAGTGCGTAATACAGAAACATCTATGTAATCAAATTATTTCACATTACTTTTGGAATTGCGCGACAGAAAGGCTGCGTCTTTGTAAAAACCGATGCCGCTTTAGAAGCACGCGGACGGCATTCACACCAATTGAACGAATTGACTATACTAATATTCGAACTTTCACATTTGTTATAAAAAATATGCATCAATTACAATGTGCTATGTAAAACATATTCTTAAACTAACTGAACGCAATATTTTGGCTCCAATTTACATTTTTTGTGACTGGTCTATGAGTAGAAGTCTATGGCGATCAAAGAAAATCGAGCGCATTGTACACTGTGTGCAAAGAAACGGGCACAATAACTCGACGGCAGATTATTAAAATACGAAACAATTTGCTTTGAGAAGATGGCTTTTTAAGACCTGTAAGTAAGGTCAGAAACAAATACAGGGTCAGCTAAGTACAAAGCTGGGACCAATATGAACCTCTTTTAAGATGAGACAAACCAAACGGAGTTCACATTTCGTGTTGTTATAAAACCTAGACTTTGTTTAAACCAATATCCACCCAAAACAAGTGGACATCATCTAATAGTCTCAAGTGGCTTCGCTTTTTTGACTATTTAATATTTTTTTATTTTTTTCTACGCAATTTATGTTTGTTTACTTGTTCGCAAGCATTACATGTTATAATGTGTCAACATTGTATTATATTATAAGTATTTATTAATTAAAAGACAATAATAATAATATGACAAAGCCCTTCTGGCGAGTAGGCGACCAATACTGTGAAAATGAGTTTCTTTCGGCGTTTCTTCTCAGCAGTGGTCGTTACGAAGCGCTGGTATCGTTAGCTTTCGTTTGAAAATAAATTAAATTTTAATATACTTTACACGTAACATAGATTATACTTATTGACGTGTAAAAGTGCCTGTAAAGGTCTAATTACTGAATAAACATTTGAATCTTTGAATCTTTGAATATATACTGTGTCATTTCTTATTCATGTCTCATTTCTCAGTGTCAAAATGATTTGGCTGGTTACTGGTTTAAACTAAGAACTCGTTAGTCTGCACTCTGTAACAAAATAGATAGGTAAGGTTTTATCTTAATAACTTCGGATTTTAAAATTGTGAAAAAATACTCTTCCAAATTGTTTAACATAGAATATTGTTTATATTGAAGTTTTGCCGCGTGTATTTTCGTGTAAAATGCGCTCTGAAATCAGTAGAAAGGCACCCAAAAAAAAAGACAACACACATCTAATAGCGCCCTCTACTGACGTACCTTTGAAGCGTATCTTTTTTAGGAAAGTCTTGGGCAGTCGTGATTTCACTCGCCCCATCCGTCCTGTAACACATGACACGCTGTAAAATTACATTTAAATTACTTACGTAAAAATTACAGAAAAATATTTCCATCTTCCATTAATGATACATTATTACGGATTATCGTTGGAACTTGGTTTAAAGTTTATTAAACCATCATTCACCCAGAACAAGACGACATCTATGAACAGTTACTTTGTAATGCGTCAATGTCAATTTGCTTCGGGTGGATAATTTTGGCTAACGTTGGTCAATAATATACATCACATAACTTTCTGCAATTTTCAGATGTCAGGAACGCGGTTTTGTTTCATATCAGTCAATTCTGTACATTTTTATATGAAACTTAAGCTCGTTCCTGACCCATTCTTTTGAGAATTGGTAAGCTATTTTTGTTTTATAACTCGGTTCCACTCTGTATAATTGTATATATTTAATAAGAATATAATTAAAGAGAGGTTATGATAAATCAATCAGTCTAGTTTTAATACCGCACTAAGACTGTCACAATCACAACTATAAATTATGTGAGATACGTGTAAAATTTACTTTATAATAGTAATAAAGTGGGAATAACAACGCTATTTTTATAAATATTTTCTGTTATAGCACGAAAATTGGTTTGCCCTACCATGTTTCCCTATACGCCTTTTCTATATTAATATTATACTATTCAACAATATTATTTATTCAAGACATCAACTGTGATTCCTATAAGTCCTTAATCTAGCTGGAATGGAACCGATATCCTCGCTGAAACTGTTTAATATTTAACAGCGGCTACTAATCTGGGACATTCTATTCATTAACTTCACTTTGTTGGGTTCCGTACTCAAAGGGTAAAAACGGGACCTTATTACTAAGACTTCACACTTGACTCTACGTCTGTCTGTCTGTCACCAGGCTGGATACCATGAAATTTTCACAGATTATGTATTTATGTTGTCGCTATAACAACAAGTACTAAAAACAGAATAAAATAAATACTTAAGAAGGGCTTCCATACAACAAACGTGATTTTTAAAGATAATGGTACGGAACCCTTTGTGCGCAACTCCGGCTCGCACTTGGCCGTTTATTTATATTATAAAACAACACACACACCCAACACAACCTACATAGAATGAGAAATGAGAAGTATGTCTAGAGCCTGCTTTTACGCAAAGTAAATAAATCAAAACAAGCCAATTTATACATAACTAATTTATAATTAATGTACACGGCCCAAGGCAGGTCTGTCCTGTAATTATCTCAAGTAATTTAGCTAATATTTGTGTACCCTGTGCGCCATTTGCTTAAAGATATTACGAAAAAACTTAATTTGCGCCTTTATTTATGAACGACTGAGCTGTAATGTCAACCGATAAATTGTTGATGGTCGCTAAAGGGCGGCGCCCGAGTAATTTAAGTGTCGCTGGAGAAGACTTCTTTAAAAGTTTGGAAAAAATTAAGATTTTTTGAATAGGAACTTAAATCTGAATTTTATTACGTAAAAAGACTTCATGCACATATTACAATTTTATATCAAAAAAATAAACAGTTGGACCCTTTTTTGCAATTTCCAAAGCAAACTGGTAGATAAATTATAATCAATCACTGCCACTGAACTCTGCTTCAATTATTAGCTTATATCAGACAGAGCTATTACATTTAGTTGCAGTTACTTTATAAGTTATTATTACTGTCGCTCGTCTGTAAGATTCACAGTTCTTTTTCTCTATTAACCTCTACTGTCTCACTGCTGGCAAAGGTCTCCCCCACTCTCGATCGTGTGCTTCCAACCATTCCCTCTCAAACTGTCGGAAGTCGTCATACCACATAATAAGTACTCGTACCCACGACCGCAGAAAAGAAATTCAAAGGAATATCTACTTAATGTGGTTAGCGCTATGCTTTAATTTAGGTCGCGTCAGAACTCCTCACCTCTTCGTTTACATACATTACTTTGGACAAACGATTTATGTAACTGAATTTTCCCCTTCGAAGTGGTCGCCGCGCGCATAGTAATTTCTTCTTTTTTCATGAATAAAATAAAAACTATTTATTTTACAATAATAACAAATATATATTTGAGATCCTCATAACGAACCATTTCATTTGATATATGACACAGTAAGGTTTGCAAAACCTTTTCTCAATTTCCTAATTTGTCCCCCGACAATGACCCTTATTTAAAAATACATCTATTTACTGTTGCACATCTGTGTTTGGGTCATGAAATTACACTATCGTATGAAATTTCACCTGATTTGGTCGAGTACATTCGGAGCAAATTGGCTGTGACTGACGGACGGACAGACAGTCGCACGAGTGATCCTATAAGGGTTCCTTTTTTTTCATTTTTGGTGCGGATCCCTAAAAACTTGGGCTTTGTTAACAAATTAGATATTAAATGAATTACAAGTTTTGTGTTGTTTAAAAACTTAGCTAATACTTAATTGAATAAATAATTAAAATAGCCATAATTAGATATTGAACGAATTTACCAATTTTGTGATGTCTAGTAACTTGGAAGACTTAATTGAATAAATAATTAAAATAACAAGCCTAAAAGTAATTTAGAACGTCCTACTCAAACCATGATCGTCCCGCGTAGACTTCTAATTAGCACTTAGTCTAATTCCTTAAAAACACACGAATTTACGAATTCGGGAGCGACAGCGTTGGCAGATAAAGAGATTGCCTATAAAGCTGGCTCGAATAAATAATCTACAGTGTAAGGGCGGCCTCCACTGCGAGTCGCGAACGTCGCTTTTATAGCGCCAGGACCTTTACTCCAAAAGCGACACTACATAATGAACGTAGCTACGTGCACGTTCAAGTGTCAAGCAAACGTTGAGCGCTTCGAAATGATGAAGTCTTAGTTGGTTTGACATTGTAATAGAAACGGTCCACTCTTTGATCTACATCACTTTGAGTGTTATACCACTATTTACTTCTATCATCAATCACTATTATCACTATCGACTTCTGGTGGCAGGTTTGATGAGATTAACAGTAAAGGTAAGTAAGTAAGGTAAGTAATTTAAAGCATGTTTGAATAAATGAAGAGTAACTTACAGACAAAACGAATTACAACTAAATAACAAAGCTACCAGTTTGGTAAACAGTATTTAAAGCAACAGATAATTTGTTCACCGCCATATTCATAAAAAACCTTCTCATCTTAAAATCAGTTATGGTACAATGCTACTGGACTTAAAATTCTTCCGTCAAATTCATACAAAGTCCGCACTTTGCATTATCATTATGTTAATCATTTAGGAGGGCAGATTTTTTTTTATAAATATTTTAATTTCATTAGATCGCATCGCTTCGCTCTCACTACTAAGAATGCCTCGAACTCCGGATTTGTCCGCTCGAAAATCCGCGCCGAAATACGCTAATTAATAAGCAAATAATTTCCGTTAAATCCGCATCAGCCGCGGATGTAGACGGAAGCGTCTCTTGCTCCTTAATCCCTAATCTCAAAACTCAAAGTTTTACACCCTCGTGGCATTACAGTACATTTGGTTCATCAAGAATTCAAGAGGTTTTAGTCAGGCTACGGAAAATGGAGGATAAAAACTTGAGAGCTTCAAAGTGTAAACTGAAAATTGTCAATTTCGGTTCCTTTCGCAGACTCAAATGCGTAACAAGATTAGGAAACTAAAATATTTGTGACGAAATACATAACGAATAAAATATGGAAATTCAGTCGATCGATGGGTTGAGTTTTGGAATTAAGGAGTTTAAAAACGTAAGATTTTGAGATTGTTAGTAACCAGTAATCAATTATTTTTTATTGACTTTTCTGTATAATATACAAAAATACAAAAAAAAAATGATAAAACATACAATGTAAACAAGTAAGTTTCTTTATACAATGTGGACCAAAGTTAAATTACCTAATTAAAAACCATTATTCACCAAATTCAAGTTGACACTGGCAGATGTGAATGTGACATACGTAAAGCATACAATGTGAACTTGTTTTTGGTGGATAGTGGTTTAAACCATAGTAAAAACCTAGTCCGCGTTTTGTATATTAATTCGTACTGTACTTAAGTCTATACACAAAAGTAATTCCTACATATCATTAAATTATTATATCATTAAACGAAATGTGCGGATATGAAACGAAATACTATCGATAAAAAAACCAGAAAAAAAATTCGCTCGTTAGTTATTTAAAAAATCCAGGCACTTTAATGTTTTCGTCAATTCTTTTTGGTATTGTTACTTATTTATTACTTTCTTAGCTTCTTAAACTTTGTAGTTTTCAAATGAGACAACTTTGAAGAAAATACGCCGTTTACATAAAGAGAAAAAAAAAATCGAAACACGACCTTTAGAAAAAAAAAAAACAAGCCACACCTCCGTGCCCGTCGGAGTGGGGAGCGTGAGGTTTTTTCGTTACGGAATTTCTGGATTCGGTCCCCGCGATCAAGGCCCGCGATAGAAGCTATGCAATAGCTTAAAAATTAAAGTGTCAATAACGATTTTTTCCGGTTGTTTATCGATAATATTTCGACTAATATCCGCAGATTTCGTTTGATCAAGTATAAAAAATACACATTGTATATCAATAAGACAGTTTTCAGTTTTAACCACCATCCTGAAGTTAAAAACCAAACAGGAACGAAAATTTCAATTCCACGCTAGACCAGCTCGCAAACAAACCGACAATAATTCGCGAGGTGATGTGCATGCGTTTGCTTCCCAAAGTGGAGTTCCGGCGGGCGCTCATTAAAAGTACGCGCACACACATCGCATATTTGACTTATGAGCTGTTAGGCTGGTTGTCTATGCAAACTATGCGAGGCGGAGCGATGCGAGTGTTGCGTTCCAGCTGAGTTCTACATAAATGCTGTCAATGTCAAGTTTAGAACTGGATCGTGTTGGAAACACACATGAAAATTTACAAATCCACACTGGAATTCGTGATTCGTATTGCTCGGATTGTTTTTTTTTTACAGATACTAGACTTTATATCAATAGAGAATATTCTGAACTAACCAGTCGAATTCGTGATTTTTGTGCACGATTTCAATTTGGTCTTCTTCAAACATTTACCATCGGAAATATGGTTAAAATGATAACTATCGATTGTATGATTCTATACTTTATAAATTCTTAAATAAATCCTGAAAGAGTATTGTGAAATTTACGAGACAAACACATGAAAATTCTCTCTGGATTCATCCGCATACATGCATTGTATTGTAAGTAAATGCATATATGCCGAAATAATACTCACAAGTCACAGAGAGCGATAGATTCGAGAGCTACTTCAAATATGTCATACATAAATCTACACGTTTCATGGTCTGAATGTCTGTCATAACAAATCAACTATCTTTCCGTGAATTTATTTAGCTCGGCGCACATTTAGCTTCGGTGGAAAGCCAGCTTCAGAACACAAATCATTTAAATACCAGTCGAAATCCAACTTCTCGTCTGCCGAATATAATATGAATAAAATGAATATTTAAAAGATGTACTTTACATACTCGTTTCGGCGGGAATTAATGCAGAGAGGGTAGGCGGCGAATTACCTGAAACAGATAAGGATATTTCAGTTAATACTCGTAGAAGTAATTTATTAAACATATATTAATAATTAGTGGTCAATAAGACGACCTCTGTAGCCAGGTGGTCATCATGCCACGCTGTCACACCGGAGGTCCTGAGTTCGATCCCCGGTCAGGTCCAAATGAAAAATGATCTTTTTCAGATTGCCCTGGGTCTTGGATGTTTATCTACTATTTATGTATTTGTTATAAAATATAGTATCATTGAGTTTGTATCCCATAACACAAGTCTCGAACTTTGGGGCTAGCTCAATCTGTGTGATTTGTCCGTATATATTTATTATAATTTATTAGTAAGTATCGTGGGTTGTATTTCATTTCACCATTTCTTATTTCATTATTAGTTATTTTCACATTTAATAGTTTCAACATTTCTTATAGTTACGTCATTATTAGTTATCTTCAAACTTAATAACTAACCAAAATATTTCTAGCTAGATTTACGAAGTGCCTGTCAAATTGTAAGTGTCCTTAGGGAAATAAGCACTGGATAGTGAAGTCAGTTAAGTTTACTCAGAAAAGTAAATTAAATATTGTGCGATTTGAACAAATGCCTCATTTCAGTGTAGAGCATATTTTCATCAAAGGAATGAGTCTTCTGCGTCATAAACACAAAGCGGTGCAGTTATTTTGTTATTAAAATACTACAGAAAATTGTCCTTCATACAAAATATGTTTTGAACTTGTTGCATTTTTACATTCTGTGGTTTAGGTACACAGTTTAGAATGCAGTCGTTAATAACTTCTCACATAAATTATAAAATCTATGGTTTAGAAGATATTCTGAGTAATCCTTGGACTGTAGATAGGTCGAAAGGGATAAGGATTACCGTGGATCCCAATGACGCCGATCAAATTTATGTTAATCCATAACATTGAATTGACAATAGGCTATTTGACTTAGTTTGTGTTTGTACAATAATTTATACGAATAACAAAAACACTTATGAGAAGCCGTTTTCCGAAAATAGAAAGTAAATTGGTCACTAAATGAGGCAGCAATTATCATTTTAAATTTAAGAGCGGGAGCGAGGTAAGGCCATCTCGCTATCTCTTTCGTAAACGTGACACCTAATGACAGTGACGTCATGCGGGTGTATGTGCATCTTTTTTCTATTATTTGACAGTTTCCCTTCCACCGGAATTGAAAGGCTTATAACTTGCTTATTTTTGAGCAGAGTAAAATTATTATTTATGTTTCCGGTTTCGTATCATGTTACTTTTTTATATGAATAAGAAAAAAAAAATTAAGTCAAATACCGAATAACTTACTAGAGTAGAAACGTCAGACGCATCATTACAAAAGCCATGCCAATATTTTTTTTGTTTTTTTTTTTGTTTTTAGGGACAAATAACACTGATTGAGCTAGCCCCAAAGTAAGTTCGAGACTTGTGTTATGGAATACTAACTCAACAACGATACTATATTTTATAACAGATATATAGATAAACATCCAAGACCCAGGACAATTTGAAAAAGGCCATTTTCCAACTTGCCCTGACCGGGGATCGAACCCGGGACCTCTGGGTGGCGGACTAGCATGGTGACCACTACGCCACGGAGGTCGAATATGAGTTTCCATTCCTCTTTCTCATGAATTCATGATACTAAACGCACTTACGGTTTGTTTTCTTTTTTACAAGTATGCACTATGACTTACAAACCTCTTAAGACAAAACCTCTGACTGTGTAGTTCCATCACAGACGAAACGAGTTCGCAATTCAAGGAATGTCCGCATTTACAAGAGCGTTTCAATCTCGAGCCTCTTCTGCGCTTCCCAGACAGAAAGTATCGCAAAGTGAGGCTGGCTGGCAGAATACAATTGTTGGAAATTTTCGTTCCTCATCATGCTGTCATATAAAAGAAATGTGGTGTCGTGGGACACCAGGTAGGAACGAAGTTCAAAAGTTCTTGTGTATACGACTGTCGCGCCTGCGCACGTCTCATTTAATGGTTTTATTTAACGAGGTCATCCTTACGGTTTTACTATCACATTTTCTTCAGTTCGGTCGCGCAGCAAAATCCCTATCTCCTCCAAGCCTGCCGTAAGGAACTTCGTTCCAATAAATTGTGTTTACAATTACTAAGTAAATGATAAAAGTATTTTTGTGTAAAAACCATTTTCATTGTGTCTTTTTAGGGATCCGTACCCAAAGGGTAAAAACGGGAGCCTTTTACTAAGACTCCGCTGTTCGTCCGTCTGTCTGTCACCAGGCTGTATCTTATGAACTGTGATAGCTAGACAGTTGAAATTTTCACAGATGATGTATTTCTAAAAATAAAATAACTTTAATATGGAACCCTAAAAACGAGACACTATTACTAAGACTCCGCTGTCCGTCCGCTGTATCTCGTGAACCGTGGTAGCTAGACAGCTGAAATTTTCACAAATGATGTATTTCTGTTGTCGCTATAACAACAAATATTAAAAACAGAATAAAATAAATATTTAAGTGGAGCTCCCATACAACAAACGTGATTTTTTTTATAGATAATGGTACGGAACCCTTAGTACGCGAGTCCGACTTCCACTTGGCCGATGATGGTTCGAGTTACCACGGTGGCCTTATTGTTGATTTGTTTCTTGTTGTGGACAAGTATTTACATTACAGCAACTTTGACAAGCACTTGCTCAATCAATCTTGTAATTCCTTTCATCTGGAGTTTTCTTTGTTCCAGAAAATAAACACAACTACAATCTAAATTCTTTTAAATTCGTCTACATTTATCTCGGATTCTTATTTTCAGGAACTTTCCCTATTACTTAATTTAAAATAATTCGACAACTTATTATTGCAATTAATAAAATCTTTCCAAATTGAAAAAAAAAATAGTTTTGGCGTACAATTGAATCTTATACAATTTCGGAGTTGGCAGCAGGCAGCGAAATGAAATAGTTTGTCAAGCTCTGTACTGTAGAAGACTTTTAAAGTTGTTTTAACCGAAATTTTACATTGAATATCTATCTTGGCTACAAAAGAAATAAAACGTTGGAGACGGAAGTTCAGCAATAGACTTCCTAAAGTGAGGTTCATCATAAATATTTTTACGGTGTACTTATGTAGCGTGGTTGGAATAGGCCGATCAGGTTCAGTAAGTACAATGCTGCTCCTAATACTCCTGATAATGATCGTCCTAATGCCTTGATTACACCTACCGAGTAGAGTGGCGAGACAGTTAAGGCCTGCGCAGACGACGGAGTTTTCTCCGCGGCGGAGAAAAAAGTACGTCTGCGAATAAAAATTCCGCCGCGGATTTACCGCGAACTCAACGCACATAGTGTGTGATCATTTGTTGCCGGAAATGTAAAGAACAAACGCGGGCTAAAGTCCGCAGTGTGCGTAGCTTCGCCTAGTCATACGAGTACCTTTTTCCGGTCCGCTCTCTGCATGTCCTCGGTTATTCGGGGGACTTTTTGTACGCGGTACTTTTAATCCCTCGTTTGCGTTACTCTATACAGTTGTAAGCGATCTATTTTAGCGAACAAAAAAGGCCGAGGACAAAAATCCCTCGTCTGCGTAAGCTTTTAGTCTCGTCGGCGTCGAGTGGCGAGTGGCGAGTGACGAGTGATCGCCGAATGCGTGTTCAGATCTAACGAGTGAGCGCTCGAGACAGTACGGGGAAGCGGGGGTGGGTGCTCGGTCTAGTAAACAGAACAGAGTCCGAGTAACTGTCTCGCCTGTTTCTAGGCCGAGCACTCGGCCCAGGTGTTTACATGCACCGAGTGCTAGGCCGAGGGCACTGTCTTGCCACTCTATTCGGTAGGTATAATCAGGCTCAATCAAATCGGTCGGTAAGGACTCAGGGCTCACGCTACGAAAGTAAACCGTTTACAATATTTATAGTATGTATACTTCCAGTAATTTGCATGTTGATGTTATTGAATGACTAAGGTTTAAAAATCTTCCACCGGCGAAAGTACTACGTCTTTGAAATATTTAATTTTTCTACAAATTTTCCTTATTTTGTTTTTTTTTTTTTTTTACCGGCATCTTACATTAATTTATTACATCAATTATCCCGGCAAAGCCTTACTAACGAAAGCCTTAGGACATAATCAGATTAATCAGCGGCAAATCCCTATAAAATGTGGACTAAGGTAATTATCTCAGGCAAAAATACTGACAGAGCTTTGTTTTATAATTTACTGGAGATTAGCAACACTGTAGGTAGATACAGTGATTTACTCATAAAGTTGAGACATTAATTTAGAGTAAAAACGAGGATGCGAGCTACTTGTGACTCATCTAATGATAACTCTCAGGAGGGCCACAGAAAACTGCTCCAATCCAAAGACAAGTTGACCGATAACTTGATCAGATTTTCTATGGAAAGCAACAGAATCATTTTATATTTTGATGTATGTTAGGAAAATCTTTTTATTGTAATGCACTGAATCTACCACTAAAACAGCTTCAATATGTTTAGATCTTATATTTATTCATCCAAATTAAAAAATAATCTTAGTGGCCAATCATTACAAATCACATTTTTACTACTGCAGGTATCATTGTAAATGACGTTTTGAAAATGTCCTTGTATACTGTTCCTAATATATTTCTCATTCATTTTTCATTTTTTTAATATTTGTTTAATGGTGGGATATTTGCTTTGAAGAAGGGCTCTACTTGAATGTCTTTGCTTTCCTTTCAGTCTTAAGGGGATATCTGAATTTTCCGGGGTCCAGTGCTGCCCCCATTTGAAATAATCATTTGATATGAAACGGAGACATCATTTAAAATTTTGTCTTGAGCAGGCACTAAATAACCCTTTAAACTAATTTATGAACTACTGTTTACAGTTTAAAGTGAGAACGTGAAGCTTTTCTACGCACATACGCCAAAAGTGGCCGCCGTTTTTTGCAATTTTACGCAGAAAAGCTAATAATCATAACATAGTGTGAAGGATTATCTAGGGCATGGTCAACACAAAATTTTACATGATGTCTTCGTTTCCTATTATATAATTTATTTTAAAGGTATCCCCCTAAGACTAAATACTCACATACTAAAGAGTTTGAGAAGCACTTATTTGTGGATTCATAACAATTCCACGTCAGTTGACCGGTAAAAGAATCTCACGTACACAACATCTAATCAGGGAGAAATATGAGCAAAATAATAAAACCATCACGTAGGTCCCACCAGGAAGACGGGACGAATATAATTGATTACAGCCGGGAAAATGCGGGCACGAATACCGAAGGGCTTTCTGGTAACTTATGGACTTTGAAGTGAAGTGCGGACCTTTACATATTTGGGCACCGTATATTTAATAATTTTTTGACGTTTGACAATCGAGCCATCTGAAATTATCAGTAGACTTTCTTCTTTACTTCGTATGGGTTATTTATTTAGGTGCCGTGTATTTTTAACCGACTTCGAAAAAGGAGGAGGTTATCAATTCGTCGCGATCTTTTATGTTTTTTTTTTGTTGTGTATGTTCACCGATTATTTGAAGACGCCTGGACCGATTTGAAAAATTATTATTTTTTTGTTTGATAGACTTTATTTGTCAGGTGGTACCATAGAAATTTTATCAAAATCGATTGTGTAGTTTGGGGGTGAAGTCGGTTTTCAGTTTTGAAAAATAATTAGAGTAGTCAGTGCCGTGTGCCATCTTTTCCTGTGGATGTCGTAAGCGGCGACTTAAGGACAAGAAAGCATTAACATCATATGCAACAACAGCATCCAAGGAGAGTTGGTGTCAGGCAGGCGGCTGTAAAATATTCAGCCAAAACCTATATTTACCTCAGTAAGATGACTAGAGATAGAACAAGATGGAAAATACGGGCACACTGTGCCGACACCACATAAAGAGTGGGAGCCAGAAGAAGAAGGGATGAAAATGGCAAATACAAAATCTAACCACCCGTACAACTAAAGATATTAGATATTTCGCCATCGGTAGCTTTTCTTTAAAAATAAATTAAATTTTAATATACTTTACACGTAACATAAATTATACTTATTGACGTGTAAAAGTGCCTGTAAAGGTCTAATTACTGAATAAACATTTGAATCTTTGAATTTGAATCATGTTTCTTTGGGAACGTTAAATCATGAATTGAACTTGCTTTATAAAAAGCGCACTGAAATATCTCCCTGCCTCAATGGACGTCAGGAAAAGAGTCAGAACTGCAATAGATATAGCAACCAATTATCACTGTCAAGTTTTCCGACGTCCAGCGCTGCACAAGTGACCGGACGTGCTTAGACTACGAACTTTATAAGCTGTTCTTGGGGCAGTTGCAGGCCGTAAATATATCAAAGGTGTGATAGAAAATAGTTATTTAAGAAAGAATCCATCTAAGTAAAGTAAATCATTATGTTTCCTTGCTTTTTATTTTTAAATTTTTACTCTTATGTTTCTTAATCTTTTATTTATTATCATCATCGTTAACTCTTAACGGCCCACTGCTGGGCACAGCCTCTTTTTATCTTTGAATCCTATCCCAGATCTTTCCGGCACTCTATTTGATCATCATTTCAGCCGCATAACGTCCACTGCAGGACATAGGCCTCTCCCAAGGATTTCCAAAATGACCGATCTAGAGCGGCCTACATCCAGCGCTTTCCAGCGACCTTCGTCCGGTCGTCTGAACACCTTGTGGGTGGGTGTCCTACGCTTAGCTTGCCAGAACGTGGTCGCCATTCGCGAACCTTTTTGCCCCATCGGTTCGTCGCGCTATGTGTCCCGCCCACTGCCACTTCAACGAACTAATCCGCTGGCTATGTCAGTGGCTTTTGTTCTCCCACGAATTTCCATTCATTCATTTGATCATCGACCCACATAATTACCGGACTTCCTACACTCTGTTTTCCATTCCTGGGGTATACCGCCCAGTTCCATTTTAGGTATTTTTATTTGTATTATGACTAGCTGATGCCCACAGCGTCGACAGCGTGGTTCATAGTTTTAACAATGCCCCGGGGATTTTCCTCAACACATTTTCCCGAGATAAAAAGTATCCAATGCGTTAATCCAGGTAATAAGTTGCATGTCAAACTTCAAAACAATCCGTTCGGCCGTTTTGGCGTGAAAGCAGATCAAACATCCATACAGCATAATAGAAATTTTCGAATAATATTGTTGTTTTATAAGTCGAACCCGTATTCTAAGATAGCAGAGCTGAGGATGCATCAATCGCGTAGATGTGAGAGAATTGCGAAGTGATGAAAACAAGTAGAAATCTTTTAAATGGAGTACCGTATCTGCCTTTAACCATTAATTACCTATAAAGGCTTGTGTAAAAGCCAACAAGCGACGTAAGTGACGCATGTTACCAAAATCACGTGCATTATTACCGTGCCTGCTCGCAACAGTTATCAATTTGCGCCTAAATTATTATTGCACAGTGAGGCGCGTCACAATCCCCGCCGAAATTAATTCTAAATGTCGTGCATTAGCGGCGTTAGTATGCGCGTCGTGCTCGGTTCAAATTGTACCAATTCCAGCATTTAGCGACACTTGCTCACCTGCATTACCTGCAACCTGCATGACTGCCATTATTTGACGTTCAAAGCATTATGATACATTCAGACATTCAGAAGATCTTCTGAATGCATCATAATACTTTGAACGTCTTTGTAGTTTAATGTCTTAAAAGTACAAGTTTACTAAGAAACGGATTCTCTCTCCGCACATTTAGCTATCTCGCATTTCTTAACTACCATCAGCATTAAATCCATTTTGTCTCGACAAGAAGTAGTGGGAATATTTATACAAGCGGCGGCTCCAAAGAGTGAAACATTCCACAGAAGTATCACATTTTGTGTTCACCTATCGATATTAACCATATAAAATACATTGGCTCAAGCATGTGTTAGAAATGAAATACCAGGATGAAAAGGAAAAACAATTTATTTCAAATAATAATATATTTCCCTCAAAACAACTATTTTCTTAAAATAATTCTTAAAACTTTATAAAGCAAAGCTACAACTATTTCAATTCATCATATTTCACTATTGTTATAATTTGTAGGTACATTGATTTACTTGGGAAAGCATTTAGTACATCTGTACTTATCAAATAGTATATTGGTTATTCTATCACGGTTCACAAAAGTATAATCTTTACAATATTATTACAAACACATTATCAATCACAGATATCTGTAACGGTTACAATAATACTACATCATTACAATTTATTAATAAGTTACTCAGATAACCGTTAATAAAACATTTCACGAGAAAACAGTAATTGTTACTTCAAAAGATACAATTGTCTCAAGAAATGTTGCCACATGACATATATTGTTTTAACATTTGAAAATATAAAGTAACTTATGTAAAAGCAATATTCAGTATTATTCAAAGAAATACCGTTTTTATTCATTTTATTATAATATCTAACATTTCATGCCCTCTTAATAATTATTTTTTATAATAAATTATGAAAAGTTTAATATCACTATTGCTTTCCAATAGAATTAAATTATTTATTAAAAACAGAGCACAAGGTAAGCGGGATTTGAACATTTTCCGAATAACTCAGTTTTTTTATGAATAAAAAAAATCACGCAATTTGGGTAGCCAAAATTAATACTTAAACCTTTTGAATTTTTATCTCAAATTAGGTTCTATTTGCAATAACTCCATCCCAAATTAGGTTAAAGGCGTAAAATCCGTATCGGCAGATCACAGGCGATTACCGGCGCAAACAGTGGGCTGTGGGTTCGATTCCAGCGGCTGGGCACACGCACCAATCTGCATAATGTAATTATGGACCCGTAGTAAAATACTTGAAACCATCTTGGCTTTTCACTAAATTAGACCCCCATTTTAAACCTCATGTTTATTTAAACCCGTTAAATCGTATAATGACATACTTAGGCCTATCCTAGGGATTTCAAAAATGGCCGATTGGAAGAGGCCTGCAATCTCATTTAATATTGTGGATGAAATTAAATTAATAAAACAGATAACTTTTTAATTAGATATGTGTGTAATAATGTCAATAAAGAAAAAGTTTATACAAGTAGTCAAATAAATAAACAGGGACAAATAACACTGATTGAACTAGCCCCTAGTTGAACTACTGTGGAATCAACTTCCTGCAGCAGGGTTCCCGGACCGATACGACATTGAAACCTTCAAAAAACGAGTCTATATCTTCCTGAACGGCCGGCAACGCTTCTGTTACACCCCTGGTGTTGCAGTTGTCCATGGGCAGCGGTGATCACTTACCATCAGGAGACTCGCTTGTTCGTTTGCCGCCCTTTAAAATAAAGCCCGAAAGTAAGTTTGAGACTTGTGTTATGAGATATAATTCAACGATACCACGATATCACACAACGATGGTTAACTTTACTGATATAATGCAACAAATTATCGAACATAGATCCCGTTACACTATGTACGCACATTAAACCCAGTAATATTAACATGTCCATAAAATAAATAATAGTAAAGTAAAACATTAAAAACAGCATTTACAACGTCGTGAAACACCGAGCTATAAAATTAGCACACATCCCCCGCCCCCCTCGCACCCGTCAGCTGATTTACATTTTTATGAGAGTGCACCAACTCATTAAAGCGATGGACAGGGAAAAAAACAATTACTTTAGATTTGAGATACAAAATTACACGGAGATAGCGCAGCGCTTACGATAAAAGAGCGTAAAATGTGACGCTGGACGCTGCGTGGAAAACAGAATGCAAACATGATTTTATCTGCGAGCAGGCAAAGGAAAGGAATAATGAGTGTTGATGGAGTGAAAGAGGTTTACAAGGAGGGGCAGGAGTAGCAAGAGGAAGTCCAAAGTCTCTAACTCCATATATGATATAAGTAGGTATGTCAAAGGTCTCGCTTAAATTACAGTAAAAATAAAGTGAGCATCGCTTTTCATTTATTTTATTATAAAAATGACTTTGGCTTTTAACCGACTTCAAAAAAAAGAGGAGGTTATTAATTCATCGGGACCTTTTTTTAAGGTTCCGTATCCAAAGGGTAAAAACGGGATCCTATTACTAAGACTCCGCTGCCCGTCCGTCCGTCCTTCTGTCACCAGGCTGTATCTCATGAACCGTGACAGCTAGACAGTTGAAATTTTCACATATTTGATAATTGTACGATGATTTTATGTATGTTTACTGATTACTCGAAAACGGTCCTATAAAAATGTTATCAAAATCGGTTGTGCAGTTTGGGGGTGAAGTCGGTTTTTAGTTTTGAAAAATTATTCTACCAACAGATGGAGCTTACAAAATTCTCAATATTAAATATAAATAAATATAATATATAGGGACAAATTACAATGATCGAGCTAGCCCCAAAGTAAGTTCGAAACTTGTGTTATGGGATACTAACTCAACGATACTATATTTTATAACAAATACATATATAGATAAACACCCAAGATCCAGGACAATTTGAAAAAGGCCATTTTCCAACTTGCCCTGACCGGGAATCGAACCCGGAACCTCTGGGTGGTGGACTAGCATGGTGACCACTACGCCACGGAGGTCGTCAAATATTGAGAGTTAACTTTTATATTGGCCACCTGTTTTCACTTATATATCTTATCTTATAAAGAATTGAAATCTGGAATCCTAAAGACATTTCATAAAGGTGTCTTTCTTGAATAGGGGAGACGACAGGGTTAGAAAAGTATAATTGTAATTGGTCCGTCTTTTAGGTTATCCAAAAATAATGGACCCATATTTTTCAGTTTGCCAAAAAAGTGACAATTCACACAGATACAAAGCATCAAAGTTCCGGAGTGGGGGCTTGCAACGTCACCTCTATGTAAAAATCGTGCGTAGCCGTGACGTCATGCGAAATTTCAATGCTATGTATCTTTGTCATTTTTTGTTTCTCAGAAAAAAGAAAATATTTTTTAAAATCTAACCGATGGGCTAAAAATATTTTTCCATTCGTCATGCCTATTGCCACGGATAGACACGTAAAATATAGATATCTAAGTAGAAAAATAAATAAAAATAAGTTAAACCGTAGAGACAAGAAATGCATTCCTAAGATAAAGCACGAAGTCAGCCAAGCGTAATAAATGACGAAACTTTAAAGCCTGGCTTTCACATTGACAAGTGCGAGTGACAAGAGGCAAGATGCAAGTGTTCACACGTCACTGACAAGTGGATATGCAGTAAGCTCATTACACGCCTATATGTCGTGCGTAACGTGCAGGTTATAGCGGAGGCGATGGGCGACCGGCGAGAACGGGGAAAGCGGGGTAGCTTGGGGGGGAGCTACTTTCCAGAGAATAAAACAGGCTGCTATTCACTTATCACTTGTCACTCGCACTCTTCAGTGCCTGTTCACACGCACTTGCCGCTTGTCACTCGCACTTATCACATGCCAATGTGTAAACTGGGCTTAAGCGGCTACCTGAATTTTTCGGTCCAGTGCTGCTCCCATTTGAAATAAATCATTTGAAAGGAAACGGAGATATCATTTAAAATTTTGTCTTGATCAGACCCTAGATAACCGTTCAAACTATTTTATGAACTACTGTTTATAGTGAGAACGTGAAGCTTTTCTACGCACATTCGCCAAAAGTGGCTTTTTTCCGCTAATGTGCGTAGAAAAGCTTCAAGTTCTCACTTCAAGGGTCTGATCAAGACAAAATTTTAAATGATATCTCAGTTTCCTTTCAAATGATTTATTTCAAATAGGGGCAGCACTGGACACCGAAAATTTCAAGTAACCCCTTAAGTCATTAACCCTTATTCGAAATGTAGTGTACTGTAGCAAGAGATAAGAGTTCATATTTGTAGTTAGTAACATCGCTAATTAAGTCATTCACAGCAAGAAATGTAGATTCTGGCTTGGCAACAACACATATTATACGTCTTATTCAATAATTAAGCTCATATATTAGAAGCAGATAAAGATTAAATCTTTTTTGACGGTTCACTACAGCTATATACATAATAAATAATGTAAATAAATAATAATAAATATATAGGGACAAATAACACTGATTGAGCTAGCCCCAAAGTAAGTTATAGACTTGTGTTATGGGATACTAACTCAACGATACTATATTTTATAACAAATACATATACAGATAAACATCCAAGACCCAGGACAATTTGAAAAAAGGTCATTTTCCAACTTGCCCTGACCGGGGATCAAACCCGGGACCTCTAGGTGGCGGACTAGCATGGTGACCACTACGCCACGGAGTAACTACAAATCGATATAGTCGATTGACAGCGTTCATTTCGACGAAACAAGAAATTTTCCGAGACATAAATATAATTTTTCAAAACTAAAAACTTCGACCGACTTCACCCTCAAACTACACAACCGATTTTGATAAAATTTCCATGATAACACCTGGAAAGTATACCCTTTCAAACAAAAAAAAAATTGTTTAAATCGGTCCAGGCGTATTCGAATAATCGCTGAACACACATAAAAAAAAAGAACGCGACGAATTCATAACCTCCTCCTTTTTTGGAAGTCGGTTAAAAATAGAAGCACGCTTATATTAATTCTGTGCTACAGCTCAATTGTTTGAAGAAGAAAGAACAATTAGCGTTGCATAAATAAAACTAATTACTGAGCACCAATCTGTCTACAGTGGAGCTGAGCTGTGAGCCATCATAACACCAGGAACGGCGGGAATCATAGGATTAATTTTCTTGATTCTGCCATTACCAAACCAGTCACGTTCCGCCATCGACCACCTATCTGATAGACCTATCACGCCATCGAAGCATCCACGGCACCATTTTCCGAGCGACCGCGCAAATGCACTATTTTCTCGTTAAGATGTCGATGTTCTATTAAATTATGTGATATTCTTTAAATCAACAATGTAATTCCAGATGTTCCAACTTATTTTTACCCGACTGCGCCAGATGGAGGGTTATGTTTTTCGAGAGTATGTATGTATCTATACATAACAATACAATACCCTTTATTGCAAAAAATAAATAAACACATGACATAATTATCTTAAAAACCATATAATTGTTTGACACGCGCTGCAGCCTGAACGGCTCGATGGATTTTAGCTTGAGAGGTGTCGTTAAATTCGTATTTACTGTGAGAGTGACACTGGGTATATCAAAATAAATAATAATGTAGTGTAGCCAACGAGCAGCAAGTCACCATCTACCAGGCTAAAATTGTTGTGAGAGATTTTTAGGTAGATGTCCGTATCTCGCTCCATAACCCAGTTATCCGGTCCACTAACATCCCATCCATAAAGCCCAAACCAAGTAAATCCCTCCCTGGCAATAGTTCGGCAGCTGTGGAGGACTGTCCGTTAGTGCATCTCAATGGTACATTAAGGGATAGACCTCCATAGATGCAGCCGTTTCACTTTTTAGATAAAAAGGTACTAAAAGGCCTCTTCATGTTGGCTTTGGCCCCATGAACGCCTCAAAGGACCGGGTCCCTATGGACCCGTGGCTGACAAAGCGTACCAACATAATAATAAAAAAGGAACTCGGGTTTTTAGTTTTTGTAATAATTATTCGATCCCTCTCATACTCTTAGTAACGTGCATCCATCGTACCTACTTCGGGGAATCCGCCTCTACAGTCCATTGCTTCTAGCCCTGGGGTCGCATATTTAACGTTTATAGTACATGAATAGTGAATAATCAGCGCAATGTGATTATCTATTTCATCATCATCATGATTTCAGCTGCATAACGTCGACTGCTGGACATAGGATTATTAATTTGTTCCTTTGGATTCACAAAAACAGGTTTAATTATTCATTGGCTACAGCGCATTTCTAAACACCACCTTCTGGTTTTCTAACACTGCATTTACGATGCCCATTAAATAATTTGTCTGTGGTATTTGAATTACTTAATTTTATTTTTAGTTATATAGTTATTTTTATTTTATTTTAATTATAAGTTATAGTAATAAATTGCTTAATTTTATTACCGACTGCGCCAGAAGGAGGGTTATGTTTTTGGAGAGTATGTATAATTTTTTGGCACGCTCTGCCGCCTGAACGGCTAGATTTATATTTTGAGAGGTGTGGTTAGATTCGTATTTACTGTGAGAGTGCACTGGGTATATAAAAAAGCAGTCGGTATTTTTTATATAGACTTGTTTTAACTATAAGTTATTTAAAAATCTACTCGATGTCATTCTATAATAGTAACACTGCGAAAACAGTCATAATCACCAAGAAAATACAGCTCATTCTCCCGAACTCAGTTAAGTATCAATATTTTCAAAAAGCTAAATCAAATTTTTACCTTCATAAACACTTGTAACATAAGGACCGACCATGTAGTATGAATTAAGACAAAGTGGTAGCTAAAGTGGCGTCATCATTTGAAATAAATTGTTTATGGTGATAATTAAAAATTTGATTTGTATACATGTCTAGAAAGACCTTTAAACTATTTTATGAATAACCTTTGAAAGTAATATTGGCAATCCGTCTCGTTTTAAAACTGTTTTTCGCCAAAAGCGGCCACTTTTGGCGAAAAACAATTTTAAAACTAGACGAACTATTAGTAATAATTTTAAAGGTTATTCATAAAATAGTTTAAAGGTCTTCCTAGACATTTATACAAATCAAATGTTTAATTATCACCATATTTAGTTTTAAACAATTTATTTCAAATGAGGGCGCCACTTTAGCTACCACTTCGTCTTAATAAATTAAATAAACATTCCTACATTTATTCTATACAATATGTAATAAAAACCCTGTCCGATCCTTGTAGGAGCAACTCAGACCGACAGTATGAACAACTTTTCCTATGGGACCAATGCTTGAAACTCGAAAAAAAAACCGACATTTTCATGCAAAAGTGTTCGACCGGCCCGGCAATTTGTATGAAAATGATGATTTTTTCTTCGAGAATCAAGCATTGGTCCCAAAGGAAAAGTTTTTCATATTGTCGGTCTGAGTTGCTGCTACCAAGATCGGACAACAGGGTTTTTGTTACATATTGTTTTGATTTAAAGTTTGGGAAATGTTGTCCTTTTCGTCCTACAGTTGATTATAGTTTTCCCTTTTACAAACAGTAATTATAAGAATCAAAACGTTTCAAAATTACTACGTAAAGCGAAATACACTCAACCTACTACTACACAAGCCTAAGGCAAGTGAACAAAGTCAGAAATAGCCTACAAAGTGCTTATGCAAATCGTATTTCAGGAAACACCTCTCAGCAATAATTGAGACCCCAAACTTAGTAAGACGATCAGCTAAAATTAGGTCCCTAACAGGGTACTTACCCCACATTACAAATACTAAGTAATACTAGTACGAGCGTATCAACCGTCAACTTTAACCACGCGTCATTACTTCACCGCAAAAGTAAATCCCGCCTTATGGTTAAGAATTAAAGTGTAAAGTTGGAAGGCAGTGAGAAGCAGTTACAGACAGCTCTGTTACCGTCTTCTGTAATAGTTGCTTTTAATGGCACCGACTGTAATTTATATTAAACAAGAAAGTTGCAAAGTATCTTGTTGGGATTTTTTAACACTAGAGCTAGGCAATATTTGATTTCACCACACTGGCAAAGCTGCCAAATTAAAATGGTAGGGGCGGGTCATGTCTGCCGTGTGTACCGACAAATATAATTTAATTACTAACGTCACAGATACCCAACGCCATGGAAACGATTGGAGGGCCCGAAAGTAGGCAAAACTGGAGTTGCGGGTAGGCACACAGAGATGGCAGCACGCACGACTAGCAAAAAAGTGACAAAGAAAGTGTTTAATATGCTTTAAAAATATTTCTTGCATTTCATATTTAAGTAATTGTAGTACTACTTTATCTAAATAACAGTAATAAAAGATTTTAATGATTTAATAAATAGCTATAGCGCCATCTAGTGACAAGGAAGAATTTTTTTTATTTTTATAAGGTGATGGGTAGGCATGGTACCGAGAACGTTGGGCATATGTGGTCACTAAGTGATCGTCGTAAAAAAGCCAAGAACACAATGGAACGATCTTCGCAAATTTAATAAGCGATGGAGATAGCGCCAAGAAGAGGGATCTGGGAGGAAATGGGGAAACCTTTGCCCAGCAATTGGACATCGGGTTAGAAAAAAAGGCCAGGCTTGGGCTAGGGCCATAAGACTTAAAGGCCATGAGCACCGTGATGGTGGGGCCGAAATGAGAAATGAGATCAAAATAGTGTAGAATAGCCATATCGCCTATTGACCTCATTCGTCGATCAGCTTTTACGTAACGGGTGTAAAAGGCCACTTGCTGCCGGATTATCGTTAACAGAATTTACCTTCTAGAATCTATTGCATAATTTTATGAAAGTTTGATCTTTACCAAAAAATATAAACTTAAAGTGTAAAGTTTTTGTGGTGGTTCTATTCAACTAGTTTTTAGTGCAAATTTGAAAAACTGGCGAACAAATGAAAAGGCGAGAATTTCTCTATTTGTGCATGCATAATCGTTGCATTGCGATTGCAAGCTGACGGCTGGTCACTGGGTCCTGAGCATCGCACGGCATCGATTAGAAAATCAACCTCATACGCACGTCACTTTGCAGTTTTATTAATAAATAAATATATAGGACAGATAACACTGATTGAGCCAGCCCCAAAGTAAGTTCGAGACTTGTGTCATGGGATACTAACTTAACGATACTGTACTTTATAACAAATACATATATAGATAAACACCCAAGACAATTTGAAAAAGGCCATTTTCCAACTTGCCCTTACCGGGGATCGAACCCGGGACCTCTGGGTGGCGGACTAGCATGGTGACCACAACGCCACTCAGGTCGTTCGTTTATTCGTGTAGAACAGAGGTTCCCAAACTTATTTTGTCAGACGCCCACTTTAAAAAATCAGTTATTTTGTAGCGCCCCCCATTTTTTTCACCATAAAAACCTGAATCACATATTTGTCTTGCCTGTAGTTTAATTCAACTTATATTCTAAACGAGAGAGCAATAATAATACATACACCAGTACATTAGAGTATCTTTTATAAAAAATAACAATAATCAACATTGTTAATTTTTAATAAAAAAATAGCATAAATAATACAATTTTACAATAATAAAGAGTATCGGAAGTGGGGACCTCACTTGCGAAACTTTAAAACACGAAATTTTTTCAGTGTTTGATTCCTTTAACGATATAAATAGCGTTGTGAACGCATTAAAATAATAAATATTAATTACACTTTTAGTTTATATTTGTACAATAAAAAAGGATATAAATATGAACTAATAAATGGATTTTGATGGATTAAAATCCTCTTACTACAGGATTTTAATTTCAGTGAAATTTAAAATATGAAATAGCAGAAGCTATAAATCACTCATTGCTTAAATCACATCAGCGCCCCCCAACTTTATTCTAGGCCCGTTACCGCCCCCCTTAAAGCCTCTAGATCCCACAAGGGGGCGTTATCGCCCACTTTGGGAAAAACTGGTGTAGAAGTAAGTATACATTTGGGAACAATAAATATTTGTAAATCTACAACGAATGCTAGCAGGGACGACTTTAAAATACTGTTCATTCCAAATAAATTGTTAGGAAAACAACAATCATAATTAAACTTGCTCTCCAGTGAATGTTTAGGCCATTCAAGTTATTGTGATTATTATATACTCAACGTCTAGCTAAAATTCCATATTCGCCGAAGAGGCCACTTTGGGGTGAGAGGAATTTTTGGCACATGAGAAAAAGGAAGACCGAGGGTGAAGTTCTTCCAACAAGAATTTAAAGGTCTAAGCAGAGACAAGAGAGGAATGGAGGCATTTCTACTCAACTCCATCAACAAAAGCAAGGTATTTAATTACAAGAGAGAGGAAGAAAGATCTCGAATTTGAATGACAAGTAAACAACAGAAGACCAGAAAGACCGATACGACATTGAAACCTTAAAAAAAACGTGTCTTTATCTTCCTGAAAGGCCGGCAACGTTTCTGTTACACCCCTGTTGTTGCAGTTGTCCAAGGGCAGCGGTGATCACTTACCATCAGGTGAAACGCATGTTAGTTTGCCGCCCTATCCATAAAAAAAGAAGAAGATTATCTAACTTAAATGGTTGCGTAATTACGTATTCGCTTTATTCGATCAATTTAAATAGCTAATTTCTCCTCAAAAATCGGGCATTTTGAACATAAAACCAGGGGGCAATAGTTGAAAAAGCTCAGGAGCCTGGCTCGGCGCGGTGCGTATGCAAATTATTGCTATTGATTTTCACTGTCAACGCCAATAATTACTCGACAGCTTATCAAGGGGGAATAATCGGGTGAAGGTGGCTTTATTTGCGGAAAAAGCTGCAAATGGAAATCCGGTTTGCATTCTGCTCTGACGCTGACGCGCGCATTATTGCTACAGTGCATTTTTATAATACAATTTTAAGGAAAGGAATTTTTTGAATTATTTTACGGCTCTGGATTCGAGTCGTTTAGAGCCTATTTTTATTTCTTCGTTATTTTATTCCGAAGTTGTAAACTTAACGAAGGGAAAGAAGGTTTCTGTATAATTTTGCTTGCATTGCGTCCTTTCTCAAGTGTTCCTAAAATTGCAGTATTTGCTACAAATCAATGTTTAATTTTGACTTAAGTTGACTCAAATCAATCAAAACTTCAAAGTAAAAAGAAAACTTCAAAGAAGGATAAATTAATGTTTTTAAGGATTTTTACAAAAAATTACAAATTACTAGCATTTCCAAATGACAATTGCTCAGAAGCTACGCCTATAATAATTATAATCTTATTAATCTCTATATGATCTTACAGATCTGTTTTTCTTGATACTTGGTCTGAGATAATTATCTTCCAGCATACAAGAGAATCAAACTGTTTCCACCTTCTCGCATATCATCACGCTACAGTGGCCTTTGAGTCTTACGGGCCTGGGCTCCGGCTTAGAGCCGCAAGATCCAAAATGTTTTGTTTGCCTCAATAGGGATTAAGACATGATAGAAGGTACTTATGAATGTATAAACGACCTTTTTAGTATTTATTTATTTACCAATTTATGTACAGTGAATGTATACAGAGAATACATAAAATAAAAGTTGTAAAAAGGCACTACTTTTCTCAAGAGATCTCTTCCAGTAGGCCTGTAAGAGGAGATGTTTATAGATAAGCGTACAGGCGTGTTCATATATAAGTTTATTGTGTATATATATATATGTATATATATATATATATATATATATATATATATATATATAAAGGTAAAGTATTGTGTATTTCACCGGCACTACTCCACTTAACAACACATTCACACTCAACATAGACATTCAACATATACACTAAAAGTACAAGGCAGCATCAAGATATTAATATCTTTTCTTCCTTGGGAGAAAATGAACACTCGCAATAGTCGCAAATTGGTATCCGCGAAGTTAATTCGAAGAGTACGTGAAACAAATACTTACTCCCGCGGGCATCCAAACTCATTGGAACTAAGAACTAAGTGTAACGCGATATCATACTCCTGGCTGGTAATAAAGTATTCTTTTCAGGATTAGTCTAGACCAGAGGTTCCCAAACTTATTTTGTCAGACGCCCACTTTAAAAAATCAGTTATTTTGTAGCGCCCCCCATTTTTTTCACCATAAAAACCTGAATCACATATTTGTCTTGCCTGTGGTTTAATTCAACCTATATTCTTAACGAGAGAGCAATAATAATACATACACTAGTACATTAAAGTATCTTTTATAAAAAATAACAATAATCAACATTGTTAATTTTAAATAAAAAAATAGCAATAATAATACAATTTTACAATAATAAAGAGTATTGGAAGTGGGGACCTCACCTGCGAAACTTTAAAACACGAAATTTTTTCAGTGTTTGATTCCTTTAACGATATAAATAGCGTTGTGAACGCATTAAAATAATAAATTTAATAACATTTTTAGTTTATATTTGTACAATAAAAAAGGATATAAATATGAACTAATAAATGGATGTTGTGTAGTAAGAGGATTTTAATTTCAGTGAAATTCAAAATATGAAAAAGCTGAAGTTATAAATCACTCATTGCTTAAATCACATCAGCGCCCCCCGACTTTATTCTGGGCCCGTTACCGCCCCCCTTAAAGCCTTCAACGCCCACAAGGGGGCGTTATCGCCCACTTTGGGAAAGACTGGTCTAGACTGTGTTCTAACGAGTGATAAAAATGTGTTTAGATATAAAATATCAGTTGATATAAATTTTATTTTACTTAATGCTAAAGAGCTGGGGTATTTATTTATCTATCAGTTTCGGTCTCAAAGGTCAAAGTAACGGCTTTTAAACGTAATAAAAGAATCTAATGGTTTGGACACGAATAAAATCTCTTTGCAGCAGTCATGATGGACTAGCTTTTGCATCTGACACCCTATTAATCGACGATTCAAGACAAGAAATGACAATCATATTATCATATAACAAGAAAAACCTAGTAGTATCGGAAAATTCTAAATAATAACATGCAAAGCTGCTATTTTTAGTTAAAAAAATTAATCTGCATCTCGCTTTGTCCCGGAAGATTCGGCTTATTCGAGAACCTTTCAGAAAATATATCACTAGGCAGTTGTAAAGCCACTACCATCAGGTTAATGCTATCAAAAATGTTACTATTTCACCGACGCTCGTGGAAAAGTTACAAGTGCTGAGGGTGAGCGGCAGGCGAAGTCAGGCGAACTAATTAAAGTGTCGGCGGCGGTTGGCGGAATGGCGGACAGTTTTTGTTCGACACTCGACCGTTCACGGCTCAGTGACTTTATCTGATTACTGTTAAAACGGTCATGAGAAGGTGTTTGGTGAAAGTAAATGGGAAAATACTGGATATGTACACGCTATAGTATTTATGTCGTCAGGGTAGATCGAGTCAAGGGTCGGAAAACCCACACACTCTTAGCAGGAGTTAACGCGAAACATATAATCATTATCGATGACTCTATCAGGTACGTCTTCAAGGTGAACTGGTAGACAACTTTTAGATTTTCATACGATACAAAAAAAACATTAGATTGAAAGTCGCAATAAAATTTAATAGAAAAGAAATAGTGCATTTTGACGAAGCCAAAGCACAAGACAAATCCCAAGTAAATTAAAAATAGCCACACAGTATCAAATTCAAGAACATATATCTAGTTTGTGTTTAATTGATCTTTTTTCAAAACTTTTCTGTATAAAACCACGTCCTGGCATCTACTAATCCATTCATTATGTGTGTGTAGTTCCAAAACCACGTAAGTTGGAGCCGCACAGTATAGTTTACAACGTACTGCTCCCTATATTCATGGAAGCGTAATTCCAAACAATGGGAAACAGCGGCCGAAATAATTTGTAAAGAAAATAGAGGTAAAGGTGGCGTCCACTAATAATTTTAGTTAACAAATATATTTTAGAAAGCATGCCACACTTAGAAAAAAGAAGGGATGGATGAAAGAGATTAACAAAAAATATTTATAACACATGTGAAAGGAACAGCAGGAAAGGCTCGGCCTCGGCGAACATTCTGCGACCAGATTCCAGTCATTCTGAAAAAGGAGAGGTAAGAAGTACCCGCAACCGAAGGGCATGTATGAAGAGATTGATGAGTGTAGATGAAGCGAAAGAGGTTTATCAGGATTGTAGCAAGTGGAGGTCCATAGTCTCTGTTTACCCCTGTGGGAAATGGGCATGATATTATGTATCAATGCTACACTTTCAGGGATTGTAAGACTTCTGCTCTTCGGCCAGACCACTTTGTTGTTAAATATATGGAACAGAAAAATAGGTTTAGTTATTTTAGTTTTTTCTGTTCCGTAACTATGTCAAAAACTTTCAAACTAGACTTTAGGTAGATCATTGTCTTGAAACCTGACTACTGAATGGTGGTCCGGCCACAGAGGTCTTGCACCAAGCTCTCGGATCATGATAATGTCATAAGATCGGCAGATCGGTATGATTAACCGCTGGCACATATTTTCTCTATCTTACTACGAGTAGACTACAGGTCTAACTCGGCTTCTAAAGTTCGCGAACCACTTTTAGATAAAAAGAATGTGGTGTCGTGGGACACCAGGTAGGAACGAAGTTCCTTCGGCTAATGTAGAATCGACACAATGTGTATACGACTGTCGCGCCTGCGCACGTCTCATTTAACGGTTTTATTTAACGAGGTCATCCTTACGGTTTTACTATCACATTTTTTTCAGTTCGGTCGCGCTGCAAAATCCCTATCTCCTCCAAGCCTGCCGTAAGGAACTTCGTTCCAACAACAGAAAGTGCTGAATTTTTCAGGCGTTAAGTTGCACTAAGCATCCTTGATGAACTTCGAGTTTGCGGCTTCTTGCGCTGACGAGCTCTAAAGTATTAAAGTTCATGTAATACCCACACGGGTTAAAGAGTTTCAACGCCTACTTTGTTTTAAGTTGCACGCTATTAAATTTACTTTGAAAGAAAGTTTACACGGCTTTATATTGATACATGATCTCGCAACAAAAAATATTACTTGATCTACAAAACTCACCTGAATAAACTCCCATATGGCGAAATCGTCAAAATAAGATCGTTAGTTTTTAAGGCAATCGTAAACACTTTCACAATTAAGAATCTACATCTCTATTTCTCTCTTCACCTCAATCTCATCATCTTCATATAAGCCACAGGAAGTCCACTACTGAACATAGGCCTCCCTAATAATTTTCAAAAAGACCTATTGGATGCGGCCTAGCGTTTTCCTGCAACATTGCTCAGGTCGTCCGACCACCTAGTAAGTGGGTACCCTACGGACACTTATCGGTATGTAATGGAGAACTTTTCTGCACCATGGCTATCGGTTCTCCGTACTTTGTGCCCTGCACACTGCCATTTCAATGGGCTAATCTGCTGATATTTTACAATCTACGTATACCACAATCAACTTAATTTGCAGCCCTTCGAGTCCATTGTTCTTTAGCTTTGTTCTAGTGTTTTACTTAGTAAATAAGCTTTATCCTCAAGTTACCAGCAATCTCCAATCGGCAGTATTTCAGGACTGCGATAAGGTGCGTAAATTCCACCAGGTTCCTTAGATACTGTTACAAGCTGCGTTTACTGATGCCACTGGAAATTAGCACTACGCAAACTAATACTCTATATATATTTAACCGACTTTCAAAAAGGAGGAGGAGCTTATCAATTGGTCGCGATCTTTTTTTATGTATGTTTACCGATTATTCGAAAACTCCAGGCGTTTTCGAATAATCGGTAAACATACATAAAAAAATCGCCGATTTGAAAAAAAAGGGTATATTTGTCTTTTATTGAAATTTTATCAAAATCGGTTGGGATTGTAGTTTGGGAGTGAAGTCGGGTTTTAGTTTTGAAAAATTGTATATTTTAGGTTACGTATGGAGCAAAATATTCGGACATTTTGTGATGGTGCGGTTTAAAATAGGAGCCTTAATCTCTTCCTGATGATAAAGTATGAGGCGGCTTAAGGAGCAAGCATATTCATCACGTGCTACCATTGCACTCCCAAGGAGAGTTGACGTAGGCGGCTGGTTGTTCTTTGCGCACAAATGCATTCCCAAAGAGGGATAAGGAGCTGATGTGTCTTATTAGAACGAAGTTGTCGATCATGAGCGTCTGAAAGATAATTGAATTTACAGTTTAGATATTCTGAGTAGTTAAGGTTTATAAAAATAGAAAAAAGAGTACACAGGAACCGAAGTTCCCTGCGTAGACGGATAAAACTCCCCTTTTTCTAAACATCCTCATCAGATACGCATGAAGTGGTTCTTCTCTAGGCGAGAAACCACACAGCACGAGATTACTTCAAGTAGCTTCTAATACTTAAGCCAGTGGATCAAACGAAGCACAGCAGCATTTCAATGAGTTTCGGGACGTATTGTCCGGGCGTCCGGAGAATCGCAATGAGAGTGTATCAGATTCACGTCTCGCCTAAACCGGACGTCTTCACAATGGCACAGGATTTATTGACGGCAGAAAGTACATTTTGAGAATTTTCCGTGAAACACATTTTGACTAAGTCTGTACTGTAGTTTTAAAAAACATAGCATGAAAAAAAAAAAATTGTGACAATAGGAAGGTAAATGGAGCATCAAAAGTAGAAATATCAGTTTCACATGCTTCATTTAGCTAAACTAGTAAATTTTAAAAGAATGAATTTTTTGTTTATTTTTTAGTTTATTTTGGTTTTTGGTTTCCTAGATGACGTCATGACGATGATTGATAGTGCACTGATCGTAGAGAGGACATGGGTGGTAATCGTTTATTTAGAACTAACTAATTTCTGGCTATAAAGCATCATTTTCTATTAAAAATATTGCAAAGTTGAGTCGGTACGCCATATTTCATACAACAAACTGTAAATAACCCTTCAAAAATATTCTAAACCGATAATATATTCTTAGGAGGTTCTTTGCCGTTTTTACATAGCAATGTATCACCAGGGTGCTTTTGGCCCATTACGCATAGAAAGCCCGCGTATAAATAACAAATTCGGCGTTTACGTTCCCGCAGAAGACTGATGGATGCCGACCGACCGAGACCGCAGGTCCGGTCAGCAAATAAAAACGCTACAAAAGGATAATTCAAGTGAGTACAGGTGTCATGGCTTACTGTCATTTTCTTAAGCGCAAGAAAAGCGGACATTTCTCTCCTCCGCGTCCGCGTCTTACGTCTTTTCAGTGCGTCCAGCGTTTTACTATCTATATCTCTCCACTTCTGGACTAAATACCTCGATAGGAGGAAGATCTGACCATAGCACTATGCAGAAAGGTTAGTTACAAAGTTTACACTGAAGAAATTACATTTCAGAGTAACATCGACGTTTAAATGACTGGCCACGTGCGAGTTGAGCTCGCGTTGAGAGGGATCCGAGCAATGCAAAAGATTTGGCATTGTTCGGAACCCTCTTGAACGCATATAAATCCTTTGTTCTCCGAGCGACATCTTTACTCACCCTAATGTTATTCTTAGGATTTTTGAACCCCCTACATAGGAGAGGGTTGTTTTAAGTTTAAAGCTAATGCATGTCTGTCTGTCTGTGGTATCGTAGCTCTCGAACAGATAGACCGATTTCGATGCGGTTTTTATTACGTGAAAGCAAGGTCCCTTGCGGTGGTTAGCTATGTTTGATGAAAACCGTTCAGACGCTTAAAAGTTATTGGGGGTTACCGCTTGAGAAACTTAGTTCGGCAGCATATGCTGTGAGGAGGGTCAGACGGTGTACTAACGTTGAAACTGCTAGGCTAGTATACTTTAGTTATTTTCATAGCATAATGTCGTATGGATTGCTCTTATTGGGTAAAGCGGCTAACATAAATATTATTTCTGTGCTACAAAAGAGAGCAATTCGGTCGATCTACGGACTAAAATCACGCGATTCCCTAAGAGAGTTATTTAAATCTATAAATATTCTTACTGTGACATCTCAATTTATTTACGAATATCTCCTTTTTGTGAAATTAAGACTAAATTGTTACAAGAAAAATAGCGATGTTCACAGTTACAACACTCGCGACAAAAATAAGCTTCATACGCCTATACTTGCAAAAACCAGAAAGTCACTCTTGGGTCTAGGTATAACATTATTTAACAAACTTCCTGAAACGGTCGTAAACCTACCCATGTCAAAATTTAAAATACATGTTAAAAAGTTTTATTGAATAATGCGTACTATACTATTAATGATTATTTAAAAGATAAAAACGCGTGGACACTTCCTAATAGTTCCTATAAATTTTCTATTATACTCCACACATAAAACATAAGAACTGTTTTCTCTGTAACAATAATTAGCTTACTGTAAAACATGTTAATGCTCTGCGATAATAGCAATATGTGACCAACATATAACTTATATTTCCTCTTGACAAGGTCTGCGATATCGGGCTTTTCATGCTCACTAAAATGTCCAATCTGGTGGTGGCGTCGCTGGTCGGGTCGTTAGATTCCCTCTAATATGGTTGAGTTTAACGATGGCTGATCCGTGCGTCAACTCGTGAACGGGTGCTGCCGGGAGGGACTGGCCAGCTCGGCTTCGCTTTTTTTTGACTACTTAATATTTTTATTACGCACTTTATATGAAGTGATGTGACAACTTCGCACTCTCTTTATTTTAAAGTGGAGCAAACATACATACAATAGGCCAGGGTCCGCTCAGAATGGCGGTCTAAATATTATCATAAAGATGGCGGGATCTGGCATTAATGCGGTTTTCGTGTTGGAGGTGCGAACGCGAATAATTTTATACGAAAACTTGTGGATTACGAGTACAAAGTATTAAAGAATTCAACTGTCGAAATATTTTCTGCCTTTCTTTGCAATGGCCATGAGGAAAAACATATCTTTGGGGAAATAAATCTCAACTAACGTTGTTCCACATGTCTTGATTAGTTGATTGGTTGTAAAAGAGTTAAATTTAATTCTAATCAAAGTTCATTTACCAAGTCATTTTGAAATATCATAATGGCCAGTTCAAATGAATATACAATATAAAACAAAAACCCTGACGATTCTTGTAGGAGTAACTCAGACCGTCATTTGGACCACTTTTCCTATTGGACCAATGTCTGAAACTCCAAGAAAAAATCGCCATTTTGCCGAACACTTTTGTATGAAAATCCCGATTTTTTTTCTAGTTTCAAGCATTGACTTCATAGGAAAAGTTGTTCATACTGATAGTCTGAGTTGCCCCTACAAGGATCGGACAGGGTTTTTGTTACGTATTGTAAACCAAATCAAATAAATAATTCTCAAAAAAGAAAAAATACTTGTGAAAAATAAAAATTGCATGATCATTTTGATGCAGTGAAAAGTATTTTTTCCGTGTTACTATTTATGTTTATTAAATAAAGTTAATCAGTGCACATGCACTGAACTTGTGCTTAAAAATATGCACACAATTAAAAATGAATGAACTGCCTGCGTCTATATTCCCTGAGAAGTACAGTCCCGGGACATTCAAAAGTAGATTGAATTTGTATCTTTTGGATAGGCATGCTTCATCCTAGTCTTCATCGTCGCTTACCATCAGGTGAGATTGAGGACAAATGCCTAAACCAATATATTGTGAAAAAAAAAGGACTTCATATTCTTTAAACTCGAAGTGCTCTGGTAGTTAGTACTTAGCCATATAAACAATCACCACACGATTGTAGCCCTCCTTGAGTTACTTTACATGCATGTTTAAATAGACCCCGACTGGTTTTGAAGTCTATTGAATGTGATCTAAACGTTCACTCTAGTAACCCGTATATAAACTTTTAATTATTACTAAATAACTGCGCCCCGCGGTGATACTCGCGGCAAAAGTAACCTATGTGTTAATCCAGGGTGTCAGCTACCTGCATACCAAATTTTATCAAATTTGGTCCAGCCGCTTGCGCGTGAAGAAGTAATAAACATACACACTCACAAACTTTCGCCTTTATAATATCAGAGTGATGTGTCCCTATCTCACGTTGTCTTCTAAAGAACAAAGTCTCATATTAAATTGAAAAAAAAAACAGTATAATCTTCTCTTCTCTAAAGTTTTTTTAAAAGCTTTTTTTCTCCTCTCTCTAGTAGTTTTTCATACAATTCAGCGCTCGGCAAAACGGAATTTGTATGGGAGGTCTAAAATTATTTATCGATTTTTAATATTTATTTTTTTATGGAAGTAATTCAGTATCATGGGCTGAACTAGTTGCAGAAATGTTGCTCGTTTTTAAAAATTAGCCCTGTATATAGCGTTGCCAGGCGTCCGGATAAAACCGGACATAGTTAGGCTTTTTGATTGCGTGTCCGGCCAAAATAAACGGTGTCCGGCTTGTGTTAGGCCTTTAACATTTCGCAAACGAGCGAACGCCGAGCTAGGCCTGTGTCGCTCCCTGTTTAGGTATCGAAAATATACCTATATACATCATTATATGGATCGTTTGTCTAAAGTTATAAGAATGAAATTGGCTTGCAATGGATGTCTAGGTATCTAAACGAAGAGGTGCTCAGTTTTAACGCGAGCTAAATCTAAATAAATATAACTCAAAAGTGACTGACTGACTGACATAGTGATCTATCAACGCACAGCCTAAACCACTGGACGGATCGGGTTGAAATTTGGCATGCAGGTAGATGTTATGACGTAGGCATCCGCTAAGAAAGGATTTTGATCAATTCTACCCCCAAGGGGATAAAATAGGGGATGAAACTATGCCAATTTTAAACCGATCGGGCTGAGACTTTGCATGCATAAAGCTACTATGACGTAGGCATCCCCTAAGAAAGGATTTTGATAAATTACACCCCTACGCGAGCGAAGCCGCGGGCAAAAGCTAGTTAAACATAAAAGACTTCTGTACGTGAGTACTAGTACTTATTATTATGTGACCAACAGGAGGCGAGTCGACTGTCGGTCGCTCCTGCAGAATTTAAGAAGAATTTAAAAATGTTGATAAATGCATTTCATTAGAATTCAAAAATGTTAAATGTTTATCTAGAATTTAATTTTGACTGATGACTTTGTTTGACTGATTAATAATAAAGTACTTAAGTTTGGCATTCGATTTTATGTATATTTAATAAGAGTTGAACAAGAATTATGGTAATTAATTTTTTTTTGTCGTTCCTATTCCGTCTGGCCATTTTACCCAAATGTCCAGCTAAACTGGCTGGTCTGTCCGGCTGTTAGGTTTGGCGGCCAGGCAACCCTACCTGTATGTATGAGCCTTCATTTTTGGAGTGGTCAAAAATAAATTAATGAATAACTGCTAGAGCAGTCTTTCCCAAAGTGGGCGATAACGCCCCCTTGTGGGCGCTGGAGGCTTTAAGGGGGGCGGTAACGGGCCCAGAATAAAGTTGGGGGGCGCTGATGTGATTTAAGCAATGAGTGATTTATAACTTCAGCTATTTCATATTTTAAAATTCACTGAAATTAAAATCCTCTTACTACACAACATCCATTTATTAGTTCATATTTATATCCTTTTTTATTGTACAAATATAAACTAAAAATGTCATTAATATTTATTATTTTAATGCGTTCACAACGCTATTTATATCGTTAAAGGAATCAAACACTGAAAAAATTTCGTGTTTTAAAGTTTCGCAGGTGAGGTCCCCACTTCCGATACTCTTTATTATTGTAAAATTGTATTATTATTGCTATTTTTTTATTTAAAATTAACAATATTGATTATTGTTATTTTTTTATAAAAGATACTCTAATGTACTGGTGTATGTATTATTATTGCTCTCTCTTGTAAAAAAGTCTAGTTTAGAATATAGGTTGAATTAAACTACAGGCAAGACAAATATGTGATTCAGGTTTTTATGGTGAAAAAAATGGGGGGCGCTACAAAATAACTGATTTTTTTAAAGTGGGCGTTTGACAAAATAAGTTTGGGAATCTCTGTGCTAGAGCGTAGTTGGACTAAACTTGCTCCAGAAATATTGCTGGTGTTTAAAAAGGAACCCTGTTTAGAAAGAGAAGAATGTAGTTTCTTCAACTGACATTGACATCACAAAGGATATATTTATTTTATGGGATTTCTGCTGCTTGTGGTTTTGCTTTAGTTCCTACCTAAATTCTACGTGTTTAAAAAGGAACCCTGTTTAGAAAGAGAAGAATGAAGTTTCTTCAACTGACATTGACATCACAAAGGATATATTTATTTTATGGGATTTCTGCTGCTTGTGGTTTTGCTTTAGTTCCTACCTAAATTCTACGTTTTTCTATGTCCTAAAAGAGGTTAATAATACGGTGATTAGGCTCCACACACGTACTATGTACGTCAAAAGTTAGACCAAACTTGGTTGCTTGCACAAACCGCCGCAAACTAGTTGCGACCGGCGAGAACTGGCGGGAACTTGCTAGGTGTAGTTACCTTTGCGGTTGGTGCGGGTTTGAGTTTCAGTTGGCTGATCTAATAAAGCTTCCGTCTGTTTTCTTCTATCTTACACTCTTAATTTTTCGTGTAAGTAAGTGGTTAACATCAGATTTTTCAAGTTTTCCAAATGGATATTAAGCGGCGATCACACTGCTGCACCGCGTACCGTCGTGGAGCGTGTGGCCGCAGTTTTTAACATTGTATGCAAATACCTTAATCTGTATAGAAAACACGCCTATCATTTGTATCGCCATTTGTATCACCGCGCGGGAGCGCGTCGCGCGCGTAGATTCTGCCAATCTGCGCGGGGGCGCGGTGTAAGCCCCGGGGTAAAACACACTGCTCCGCCGTGTAAAGTGAATATCTGGCGCGGGGACGTCGTAGGCTGCTGCTCCGCGCCTGGAACCAGATCGAGCGGCCGCGCCAGTTAAAGCAGATTTCCGCCTCCGTCGCCGCGCGCGTAATCTGCCGGTCTACGCACCGCGGCGGGGCGCGTTGCCAGTGGGGGAATCGCCTTAATATCCTCATCATATAAGCTCTCGTCTTTTTCTCTATTGGGGGACTGAACAGAGCATTTGGGTCTTGCTGCTCTAAACAGACAGACAAAAGTCAAAGTCAAAGTCAAAGTCAAAGTTTATTTATTTGCCATAAATGTGGTAGCATATACAATCAAATTTAGCCGTAAGTATCACACATTTAACTGTTTCCAGCATGCAAATATATAATTAAATAAATTGTGTAAGCTAATTCTGTTTGGAATTCAATTGTGGTTATGTCATGCTAAGATTATATAATAATAATATGTCAATCATTTTTATTTTAAATAATCATTTACAGAATAAAAACATTTGTTAACCAACCATAAATGAAGTTCTTTTTTGAATTTATGTATTGTCAACGATTTTATATCTTCAGGAAGCTTATTAAAAACTTTAACACACATTGTGTTAAAGTTTTTACAAACAACAAAAGCCCAGGGTGCAGACGTGATGGTAGTAGGCGAAAAGGTAGAAAAGGAAGAATGAACAAATAGATCGTGTTGTAGTATTGCCCACTTATAAAATAAAATCATATGTCTGATTGATTGATTCTAAAGTCAAGACTTGCGTAATATGCAGTGGTGCCATTTTTCAAACACGGAGTCACTATACTAACGGTTTTTTGTATGGTAAAACCATTCGTTTAGGTAACTCCGCTTTTCAAAATGGCACTTCCGATGTATTTATTGATATTTGATAAAAGTAAGTGTGGTGTGGGTCAATAATGTGATTGCCTCGCAAGGAAGAATCAATCTTTCTCGATACAGGAATCAAAATTAGTATAAATAGCTCAAGTGGGAGTACTTTGCGAAATTGTTCTGAGGAAAAATTACTCGCGTTTCCTGGTTGGTTTCCAGCGTGGGTGGATTCCGATTGCCATGGTAATTTCCAGGAAATATTATCAAACGGTAAGCGGCCTTGTCCAAGCAGTTTAGGCACTGGATGTGCGTTATAACTTTTTATAATTACAGATCTAACGTTACCAGTTTAAGACTTGATATTTTTTTTTTTGAAGACATACTGCTACAAAGCTAAAAGGTTGATTACAAGCAAAAGTTGAACATTGAGAGAGTGCAGACTGCACCAAATGTCCCTCGGGATCCTTTGCCATGGAAAGCTTCTAAGCCACCGAACGAGTTGCCTCTAACTAATTCTGAATGTTGTTCCACATTTGTTAATTACAAAAGCACTGTTTCTAGATTTTCCCTTAATGAGCTAGATGATTTGCTTTACCTGTGTCTGTGTTGAGCTCAAATGGCATTCAAGCAATCCAGAGTTGAAGCAATATATTATTTACTTTATACAAGTGATTCATCTCATGTATATTGCACGTTCCGTTTCTGTATTTTTTTTAATTCTGACCACCATTTATATGAATGAATGAATGAATGAATGAAAAACTCTTTATTGCACCAATACAAAAAAAAATAGCAAAAACAAAAGAAGATTTAAAATTTAAAATACATAGGTACAATCTATGAGGTCTTATCGCTTAAAGCGATCTCTTCCAGACAACCGGTGGATGGAGAAGAATGTAGGCTCGTCAGAAATAACGGTGGTGCAAAGAAAACTATAAGTTAAGTCAATAGGTAGCTTAGGTTACTTTTAATTTACATAATACACTTCACATATATTCTATAATACACTACAAAAACTACATATATACAATACAATATAACTACATAAATAAGTTTAGTAAATATACATACAAATAAATATAATACAATTATTAAAATAATAATAGTAATGTACGATTACTGAGCTAGATAAAATTCTTTAAGTCTGTTTTTAAAGATACAGACAGATTGTGCACGTCTAATAGACTAATATGTCAAAATCTAAAATTATTTGGGTGACTGTGGGTGGATTATTATTCATTTATCTAGCAATTATGTGACAAAACGGTACCTACATTCGGTAAACATTTCAGTGCCCCAATAATAAAAACTAGATCTATAACAAAATGCAGTTTGCCCAGCCAGTCAAATCTATTCAAAAACCTAACATTAATAAAATTATGGCTTAATTTGGAACTTTCAGGAGTTACACTTGCCGTCTGAGCGGAGATAATGCCTGGCTGGAACTATCTGAAATTCAGTAATCTAACTAAGCAAAAGTTAGCCGTCGCGGCCGCAGCCGCGTTGGTGGGCGAGCACCTTTACGAAGCCGTATCAGAAGCAAGGGACGAGTTTACAATGCCTTCTCTTCTTGTTTTTATTTAGTTTCATCTGTCCCGTCTTATTTAATAATAATAATAATAATAATAATATCGTTTATTTTCCTCTCCAGAAAAGGTACATGTAAGTTAATATTATCTATAATATATTACACTTTGGTTAATGACCTTTAAAGAGGAGAGAACTGGTGCCTGAGCTAGGTAGATGCCCACCTGTATTACAAGTCACCAGGCTCCCTCCACCCTAGGTTTTATGTAAGACTATAGTACAACATTAGGCGTTAAGATTAATTAAATAAAAATAAAAACAAAAACAAAATTATAGACTACAGAAGATTTCTTATGCTTAAACCTATAAGCGAGACAATGTGGTGAGATGTATGGTTTGAGTCAATAGTGAGGGTGTACGTGTGTGTGTGTGTGTGTGTGTGTGTAAATAATATGTGAAAAATTCTAGTCTTAAATGGTGTCACAATAATTTTAGAGAGCTAGATGTCAAAATGTGATATTGGGTTTTGGAGAGTTACAGGGACCTAATGAATGAGGTTATTATTTATATTCTGAGTTTATTTGAGCCGTCATGGGTCACACTGCTGGGCAAAGGCCTCATAATTTATGAGATTACTTTGAGCAAATTTTCTGTAGCGTCGTAGTCAAGTGTTATTAGCCACTTGGTAAGAGCTTTTTTGCATGGGTTTCCACTCAAATGGTAAATATTTAATAATTGATTGGCCTTGTTATAGAGATATGCTCCCAAGAAGCAGTAGAACCTTTTTGCAAAATTTAAAATTTTTTTTTTTTATTTATTAATTTAAAATCTTTACTGACCGATCGCTCATTCCCTCGATCGGCTTCTACACATTTTAAGTTTTTTATTTCCTCCTAGACAGCGTGAAAGAAAATATTTTAGATAAAAGATATTTTTAGAGTTCCGTCCGTACCCAAAGGGTAAAAACGGTACTCTATTACTAAGACTCCGCTCTCCGTCCGTCCTTCTATCTGTCTGTCACCAGGGTGCATCTCGTAAACCGTGATAGCTAGACAGCTGATTTATAGATGATGTATTTCTGTAGCAGCTTTAACAAAAAATTGTAAAATAAATATTTAAGTTGGGCTCCCTCCTATACAACAAATATGTTTTTTTTAGGTAATGGTACGGAACCCTTCTTACACGAGTTCGACTCGCACTTGGCCGATTGTTTTAAATTAGGTTTAGGTAAGCCAGTAAGCTATCAGCTAAAGCAAACTTCATCTCAAAGCGATACCAACTCCACTTAATCCGCGAGCAAAGTTGGGTTACGATATAAGTGAACTTATATGGCGCGCACACCTGGGACATACTTGGCGATGCTGGTATCTACTATATATTAAATTAAAACTGTAAACGCTAAACCTTTTTCGTCTTTTATAAAACACGGACTTTGTACAATACCCGGCACGTAAGTGGAACAAAAATGGTGGCCGTCGGCGCATGTTTACTTGGAGATAAAAGTGTTAAAAGAGATTGTTTGGTCTTTCTTCAAAGCCGAAATCATTTCTATCTGAAGTTCTGATAGAAATGTGATAGAAATGTTCTAATTTTAAATTCTAAACGGACTAACAACGTACAACAATGACCGCCATTTTTTGCTCAACTTATGTGCCGGGAATTGTACTCGGTTTAAACCATAGATTTAAGAAGTAACAAGATGGCACTAGCTTATTATAAAATGTGACCAGAAATGAATTGTTTACGTGTGAGTTAGAATAAGATTGTTCCAACCCCCCCCCCCCCCAATGGGTTCCCGGTTTGTCGTACCGGGGGGGCTCGAGGCTACCACGGGTACTGAACCCGTGGTTGCCTCGAGCCACGGGGAAGCTAAGAGGAACCCGCGAGGGGGCGCTCCTGCTGTCATCTACCAGCAGTGAGCGCCCACATTGGGGCGGCGGGGGAGTGGGAAGATCTCCCCCCACCCGGGGAGGGGCGCTCCCGCGGGCTCGGCTTCGGCCGTAAGTCTGTAGGGATGCGCCCAATGGGGCGGCGGGGGAGTGGGAAGTTCTCCCCCCACCCGTGGTGGGGCCGCCGGGAGAGGAATGTTTCATTGCTCTCCCGGCGCTTCAGGCGGGGCCACACCGCCGTGGCTGTGGTTGGAGATCGGTCGCGGAGGAGGAGGAGTTGTCGGTGTTACGTTGCCGCTCTCCCTATCCTCCGCGACCGAGCGGTGCCGCACCGCGTTTGCGGCGGAGCCTATCATCTTCTCCACCGCTGGGAGCCGGTTTATCTGGCTCCCATGGGTCTACAGGCGTGGGAGTCTGCCGCCTTTCAATTGGCCCGAGGAGGTACGGCGCGTCCGTGAGTTCCGGACGCGCCGATTTGGTGAGTGGGGGGGCGCTTAGACGTCCCCGAGGAGGGGCCGCTTTGGCGGCCAGCCGCGCCGGGGTTCGCGATTGTATTTCCGTTCCCGTGTTCCCGGCAAAAGCGGTTGAGATGGAACTCAGGAGGTTTTTTAGTGGGTAGGCACGTCGCTCTGGCGTGGAGTCCCACATAACCCGACAGCCTCCCCCGCAGGCTGGCGGTATCCGTAACATGGATCTTTCCTCCGAAAAAAAAAAAGGGTTGTACTACACGACACGTACGTCATGATATCGTATCAAAAATGAATGTTACATACATTTTAATCCTTCTTTAGGAACACTATATTATAATTGCTCAAAAAGAAAACATAATATACATAATCTGAACAGGTTATTTTGATTTTCTGAAAAAAAAAACATGATTTTCTTATGAGTATTGTTTTTTGTCGCATAACAATCCGTACTGCAGCACGATTTCATCTTTCCAAGATAAGAAAACTTATGAATTAACACAGTTTACAATAAGAAAAATTTCCAATTTTCGTGTGTCACAATATAAGCCGGTATACAGGAGTTTATGACTCATTCAAAAGTTGGCTCACGTCAATGTGATCGCTATCTCTTTTGCTCTTGTGAGGGCGACCAATAACGTATTGTTTGTCGCATTCTGCTTGGTCGGTCTTTTTACACAGTAAAATAAAATTTTGGTCCATGGTTTAAACCATAACCAGCCCGAAACAAAACTTCCCTCAATATGTCACCTTTCTCGTCAAATCGTCACTAAACTTCATTTGGGAGATGGTATACCAATATTTCAAAACTAAAACCCGACTTCACCCCCAAACTACACAACTCTTACCCACCAAAAAAGTATACCCTTGCAAACAAAAAAAATATTTTTCAAATCGGTCTTGGCGTATTCGAATAACCTGTGAACATACATTAAAAAAAGATGGCCACAAATTGAAAACCTCCTACTTTTTGGAAGTCGGTTAAAAATTACCAAACGTTCGATAAACCTCTTTCTGTTTATCAAATATTGAAAAGAGGGAAAGGGACAAAATATGTTTTAACTAAAATAGATTTAGGAAACGGTTGTTAATTTTTATGGATACTAGGGCATGTCCTTAAGTTAGCGATGAACAGGTTCCATTCCCAAAGGGTACAAACGGGAATCTATTACTAAGTCTCTGATGTTCGTCCATCCGTCTGTACGTCTGTCTCTCTGTTTGCCACCAGGCTGTCTCTTTTTAACCGTGATACCTAGACAGTTGAAATTTTCACAAAAATAGAACAAAATAAACATTTAAGTAAGGCTCCCATAAAACAAACACGGGATTTTTTATAGATATTTCCTTTGCGCATGTTTGTTTGTCTAAACTTATCTCCAAAGCATCTAAACCAATTTTGACAAGACTCAACGCATAGAAATACTAGTCCGGTGTCGCTCGTGTAAACTAAAGCTAGTCGACGGGCTCGGTAGAAGCTCACCTGCTGATAACAAAGCTGCTTGGATTGCTGATAGCATCTCTGGACTAAGGAGTTTCCAGCTAAAACCACCGTCTTTAAGAGATCGCTGAATCGTGCTTTGGTTAGGTTGCAAGCTGTTTCGAGAAAGCGCATTCGTGACTTAAGGGGCTACCTGAATTTTTCGGGGTCCAGTGCTGCCCCCATTTGAATTAAATCATTTAAAACGAAACGGAGATATAATTTAAAATTTTGCCTTGACCAGGCTCTAGATAACCCTCCAAACAAATTTATGAACTACTGTTTACAGTTTAAAGTGGGAACGTGAAGCTTTTCTACGCACATCCGCCAAAAGTAGCCGTTTTTCGCAATTGTGCGTAGAAAAGCTTCACGTTCTCACTTTAAACTGTAAACAATAATTCATAAAATAGTTTGAATGGTTATCTAGGGTCTGATCAAGACAAAATTTTAAATGAAATCTCCGTTTCCTTTCAATAGATAGATTGACGACCTCCGTGGCGTAGTGGTCACCATGCTAGTCCGCCACCCAGAGGTTCCGGATTCGATTCCCGGTCAGCGCAAGTTGGAAAATGGCCTTTTTCAAATTGTCCTGGGTCTTGGATGTTTATCTATATATGTATTTGTTAAAAAAAATATAGTATCGTTGAGTTAGTATCCCATAACACAAGTCTCGAACTTACTGTGGGGCTAGCTCAATCAGTGTAATTTGTCCTTATTTATTTATTTATAGATTTATTTCAAATGGGGGCAGCACTGGGCCTCGGAAAATTCAGGTAGCCCCTTAATTCAATAAATGTCAATATTTTTGTATGACTTAATCTTATTTTATTAATTTAGAACAAATTATCTATCTACAAATATTAATAGACAAATAGCCAGTCAAACGCGAGTCGGACCGCGCACGAATGGTTCCGTACCCCGTACCATCTATAAAAATCATGTTTGTTGTATAGGAACTCCACTTTTATTCTTTTTAGATGTTTTAGTTTTGACAAGTTCAACTGTCTAGCTATCAAGGTTTATGAGATACAGCCTGGTGACAGACAGACAGACGGACAGCGGTCTTAGTAATAGGCTCCCGTTTTTAACCTTTGGGTACGTTCGGAACCCTCAAAACGTAACATTGAACTTTTTTTTTAATTTTCAAATTTGGAGTCGATCTAATCGACTCAACTTTTGTTATAGAAAAAATGTTATTAAAAAGTAAGAAAAGGTAAAGGAAATTGCCCCGCATTTTTCCCGCCAAAAAGAATTGTATTGCCCTGCCTGATTGGATTAATCGGGCTCTGCGCGTATGTCGTAAAAACCGACCAAGGTGAAGTGCAGACTACGCCAGGGATTGCCTTACTTGAGAAAACATTACCACTGATCCACAGAGTTCCTAGTGATAGTTATAGGATGTATGTATGTCTTGTATGTACAACGACTCTGGCAGAAACAATCAGAGGGAAGAACAACACAAACAACAAACTTTATCGTACATCACCTTCCCATAACAATGGTAAGTGTCACGTACTCACTGATCACACAAATTACTGCAACTACACCCATTGTACTAGAAAAACGCACGCAATGACACCATCTTCCCTCGTCATTCCAAAACAACACTTCCAACCTACACAATACAACACAAAATTCTTCACATGACTTTATATTTATAATAACCTTCGAAAATGATGTTTTTATTCGTAAGAATAAAGCCGAAAATCGCGTGGAAGTACCGTTGTTAATTTGTTAGGTCCATTGCCATGGGAATCTGGGAAGCGACATACTTTGATTGAGATTATCTCCGAAGATGCGTTTCTTTTTGACTGCATTCGTCTTGGCTTGTTACCCCAATTTGGTAAATAGTGACACAAAAAGTATCTCCGATATGTCTTTTTTGTTGTTGGACTAAAACTCCTTTCTCCAAGGTTTTTTAGCGAAACATATTCCAACATTTTCATTTCCAACAATGTTTAAAAACATACTAGTAGCTGTTAAGGTAGGCTAAGATATGTTTCCAGTTTAGAAAATGGGTAAAAACTGCAGTCAGTTGAGGTAACAGGAAAAAATGTGTGGGTGGCCATCTTGGATCCAAAACCTGATTGCAGTTTCGAGGTCCGCGGGGTGCTTTACCCCAACATACAAAATTTCAGACCTCTACGAAGTTCCAGTAAGACGTTGTGAACGAAATAATTTTAATTTTCAAAAACCCAGACGCCATCTTGGATTACAAAAAAAAAATATAAAATTTGCAATTTTAGCTAAAAATACATATAGATATCGATTTTCAGCCAAATCGGTAGCAGTTGACATTCGGCGGCCATCTAGGATTTCCAAAAATTAGAAAAACAAAAAACGCAGCCTTTGGTGGGAGTGGCTCGACCTTCGGCCTCGCCACGCAGCTCGACCTGCGGCCTCGCGGGGGGCTGCGGCTTTGGCCTTCGTCCTCAGGCTGCGTTACTTAGGGGGGACTTTTGTATGAAATTTGTATGGACGGGAATTGTCCTTGTATGGCGGCCATCTTCGATTTAAAAAAAAAAACAAATGACAGTCGTCAAATTGCTTACATCCCCCTACATTTTGAAAAAAAAATCAAGCCCCTAACCCAAACCATTTTTGCAGGCCGTACCTCTTTCACATCAGGATCTGGTCATCTTCAACATGTCAGATTTTACTGGTATTCACTGGAGCACACTCTGTACGATCATACATAAATCAAAACCTCTCCCACCCGGGAACAAACTAAACAACTATGTCAATCAGTGAGTGAGTGAGTGAGTGAGTGACTGAGTGACTGAGTGAGTGAGTGAGTGAGTGGTAACGTAGGTTTATAGTATAAAAACATACATGTAAATAATTATTTCCCACGAAGGTAATTTCTACGGTATTTTCTTTCAGGTGTAATTATAAACCTCTATATCTACCGAGCTTGTTTCTATTTTAATTGCTACCAGGCGTGTGGCCACATTCATGTGCATAGCGTTTAGTACGGATTAGATGCACCACATTCCCACCCCTCCCCCTTAACCTCACATGCATCCTTTGCAATACCCCTCTGTGGTCTCATTTGCCGAGTAAAATCTCCAGGTCCTTTACAACTTGATGGATTTGTTCCCTTTGATAACAGCTGAGTAGTGGTTTAAGCAATTTGTGTTGCCTGGATACTCGTAGCTACGAAAGACTAAATAATAATTGGCCGAGTGTGTGTCGGGCCACGCGCAGTAGGGTTCCGTAGTTACGAATGCCAACTTTGAGTTCATGCCACTTAAAACGTCTAAAAACTAATTTTCTATTGAATTTATATGAAATTTTCCTTTTCCGAGTACATTTTGTACGTTAATCGCCTATAGCTTATCTCGCTCAAAGATTGAAAGATTCAAATGTTTATTCAGTAATTAGACCTTTACAGGCACTTTTACACGTCAATGAGTATAATTTATGTTACGTGTAAAGTATATTAAAATTTAATTTATTTTTTAAGAAAAGCTACCGATACCAGCGCTTCGTAACGACCACTGCTGAGAAGAAACGCCGAAAGAAACACATTTACACAGCTCTGATAGTTTTCCTTTAAATTTCGTTATATTAATATACATACCTATACCAAATTACAGCTTTCTAGTACATATAGTCGCTGAGTAAAACCGCGGACGGACAGATAGACAGACAGACATGGCGAAACTAAAAGGGTTCCTTGTTTACTAGGGAACCCTAAAAAGGAGAGAAAATTGTTTATATTAATGAACTTAAAGTATGTCATTGATTCATCGGTTATCCGTACACGAATATATTATAAATCCTGATGTGTTGACTCTACCTTCTTCCAATTTGCAGGTTGCGTCAATCGCTTTGATTTTTAATAATTCTACCCAAGGAGGGTTCAAATACGATTCATTGCATAAGGTCTATTATAAATTCACTTTACCATAAGCTGTCCAGCTTCATTACTTATTTTTTCCAGTTATTGATGATTTAATGTACCTGTAACAAAAACAGATTTTGTTAGTTGGCAGTTTTAATAAACAATTAGTCTGCTACCAAGTGGTGCATCATGTCAGCCATTGGAAATGAGCTAGGATGCTCTGAGCTAACAACAAATCTTGTCTAGTGGAATAAGAATCCTATTGTGTTTTCAAAACTCAGAATACATCTTCGCTTGTCTCAACGGAATGTCGGTCATAGGGCGGCAGCTTCAAGAAATTAGCAAATTGTTGTCTTTTGAGAAAAACAATTAAAAATAAATATATAATAAAGAATATATATATTATCAAAACCAACTATGTGATACACTAACTTAATTAATTTAGATGTAGTGGCGAGCCATGATAGATTGCGTCGACACTCGACACTCGGTGTCCGCAAACAATAAACAGGGTAGGTAAAGAATAGACACTTCGTACATTTGCTTTAGTTCAGCAACCTACCTACATATAGTTTATACACTAACGCAGAGGTTCCCAAAGTTATTTTGTCAAACGCCCACTTTAAAAAATCTGTTATTTTGTAGCGCCCCCCATTTTTTTCACCATAAAAACCTGAATCACATATTTGTCTTGCCTGTAGTTTAATTCAACCTATATTCTAAACTAGACTTTTTTACAAAAGAGAGCAATAATAATACATACACCAGTACATTAGAGTATCTTTTATAAAAAATAACAATAATCAACATTGTTAATTTTAAATAAAAAAAATAGCATTAATAATACAATTTAACAATAATAAAGAGTATCGGAAGTGGGGACCTCACCTGCGAAACTTTAAAACACGAAATTTTTTCAGTGTTTGATTCCTTTAACGATATAAATAGCGTTGTGAACGTTAAATAATAAATATTAATTACATTTTTAGTTTATATTTGTACAATAAAAAAGGATATAAATATGAACTAATAAATGGATGTTGTGTAGTAAGAGGATTTTAATTTCAGTGAATTTTAAAATATGAAATAGCTGAAGTTATAAATCACTCATTGCTTAAATCACATCAGCGCCCCCCAACTTTATTCTGGGCCCGTTAGCACCCCCCTTAAAGCCTCCAGCGCCCACAAGGGGGCGTTATCGCCCACTTTGGGAAAGACTGCACTAACGTAACATAATTAATTTAGATGTAGTGGCGAGTTATGATATATGTCGTCGAGACTGGACACTGGGTGTCTGCTTACAATAAACAGGGTATAGAATAGACTCTCATATTCGATCGAAGACATCTTATAAAGCAAGTTTTATGATCGATCACAAATATCGACGTATTTATATAGGGGTCATACAGGCTGAACGATAATAAAAAAATAAATTATCATGTCTTTTAAAGACACATTTAGTTCAACGAAGAGTGTGGTGTAGTGCCCTTCCACAATTAAATCAGACACTAACTCATCGATTTGATTTGAATGAGAGGAAAAAAATGTACAAGTGACAACGCGCGTGTTGTAAGTACTCATAGACTTATATACAGCAACCGACTTACCACCGAATGGAGCGCATGCTTACCTACTTAGTTGCATAAAAAAATATCAACGTTTCCTATCTGAGGAGACAAATATTACTCATGATAGCTAAAACTGGCTAAATCTAAAAAAAAGTACATTGTGCACGATCTGACTTTTGTCCGATCTTTTGATCTGAATTTCCTTTCTGTCCAGTTCGTACTCTGTGTACTGTAGCCGCTCTAATTGACGAATTACCGCCAGTGTGCGCAAGGGTACGACCACCGATTCAACCCACCACTATTATTTATCTATACAAAATTCAAAATTCAAATGTTTATTCAGTAATTAGACCTTTACAGGCACTTTTACACGTCAATAAGTATAATTTACGTTGCGTGTAGTTTATATTGAAATTTAATTTACTTTAAAGAAAAGCTACCATCAAAAAAAATTGAATCTGACACTAATATTGCTAATTAATTGATTTGAATAGCTATTCAAGTTGCCGTGGCATTGCCAAGTATGTTATTTTTTTAAATAAACAAAAAAAAACCCATAAGACATTGTGACAATGTTGTTAACCATATATTTAAATCGTGTCATATTGTTAATGTACCAAGTAAAATAATTACTTATTTTTAAATTTGCTGTACCTTTACAAGACCATATTGTAACAAACTCTTATTAAGCGAATAAAGAATTGAATTGAATTGAAATTATTAACTAACTTCGTTTTTCATGATGATCACGTTGTAAATATTCTTCTCCTAAATGTTTCAACGGTTTTAAAATCAGCGTTGCGATTGTTAAGAGACTAGCATTCCTTTACAATTTTGACGAATATGAGTTATGTTTTTTAAGATGTTACTACCATCTTATTATTAGATAACCTTATTTTAATTTATTCTAGACTAGCTATACACCTAACAAGTTTTTTTCAAGTTATACTTCCTAATTTATCTCCTAAAATAAATCTAAAAATTGGGTCACACGCAACTCCCGTCTCAGTTGACGAACTACCATTATACTTGGAAATTAATTTCCAAATCGATATCCGTTGGCCATTATTTTTAAATCTAATTAGCCATCGCGGCAGTACTATCCATTACGCAGCAACATAGTCGCTAATTACCGATCTCTGCCTTTTGTCCTGGTAATTAGCCTTTAATCCGCGGTTACTTCGCGGAACAATAGATAACGCCCAGCAAAAGGGTCTCTTCACTTTCCACGGCAATGTCTTTAAAAGGCCTGGACCATTCAGTTGTGAAAAGACCGTGTCGTTTAGCTCGCAAAAGGACAGAGTTCGAGCCCATTTTTAACCCCCGACAAAAAAGGGGGGTTATTATATAGTTTGACGGTAATATCTGTTTGTCTGTCTATGGCATCATCGCTCTCAAACGGATGGACCGACTTCGATGCATTTTTATACGTGAAAGCAAGATTCCTTGTTACTAGTTCTAAGCTGTGTTTGGTGAAAACAGGTTAAGCCGTTAAAAAAAATATTTGGCATTAACGCTCGAAGTCAACGAATGCTCTAGCAAGTAATTGAAAGCGCTACGGATATCAATTGTAACATGTAGTTCCGTTACTTAATATTAGATGGCGTCGAAAGTAGAAAGTCGGGAGTTTTTTTAATTTGACTAGCAAATAAATTTGTTACCCGACTACGGCAGACCCAAAAGGAGGTTTATATGTTTCACCGCTAATAAAATAATAAAAAAATATATAGGGACAAATTACACTGATTGAGCTAGCCCCAATGTAAGTTCGAGACTTGTGTTATGGGATACTAACTCAACGATACTATATTTTATAACAGATACATATATAGATAAACATCCAAGACCTAGGACAATTTGAAAAAGGCCATTTTCCAACTTGCTCTGACCAGGGATCGAACCCGGGACCTCTGGGTGGCGAACTAGCATGGTGACCACTACGCCACGGAGGTCAGCTAAGTATGTGCATGTTGATTCATCTTACCCGTCGTATCCTCAATTATATTCATGATATCTTGACAAATGAGGTATCGAATGAAGCTTCTTAGCTGATCGTAAATTCAACGTGGCCCTCAGCAGTGAAAGGTACGCACGGCAATGCCTTTAAAAGGCCTAGTCTGTTCAGTCTTGAAGAGCTCGGCGGCTCAGTATATACTGCGGACAAAAGCTCAGTATGCACTTCTATGGGTGACCAGAAGTGGCGTTAAAAGTTTAAAATTATAAAAGAAAAAACTTTGAATGTACCCGCCGCTTCCTTAATTCCACGCAGATTGAGGAAATAAGCCAGAATTTGAATTATGGTGACAAGCGACGCAATCCATCAATATTATGATTGCCCTCTTATCATCACGCTAAACGTGGATTTAGTCTTAAGGTCGTTAGAATAAATATAAGTATAACATACAGAAGGGAATCTTCTAAGGTCCCGCGCAATATGCGTCCCGGCTCCCCCTTTCTCGCCTTGTCGAGGTGTTGAGCGGGCGGCTGCGGGCGAACACACACACACATTGCCGTGTGCACGGATGTAATAGTTTCGATTATAGTAGTGCAGGCATAAATGATACTCCGCTTCAATGAAGTGCCATATGGTTTCGGTTCAAACTCCATTTTCGTCACAGATCCGATCTGTTTCATCTCGGCGTTTCAATTTGCACTAAAGTCTCTACAGATCCATTCGAGATAGACAGCTCGTCTCGCGCCGGGAATCGACCCCGCTATCGATATCCGCCGTACCTGGCTTCATTAACTCCCTCTGCTCAGCCTTTAGGAGTAACTGCGCGATAGTTGAGCGAAGTTTGGTTAGTGGGATTTGTTTTTTCCTTACGTGCTGGCTTGGTAGAGAACGTAGTTACACAAGTTTATTTGAAAATCAAATAAAAAAATCCCCGGCCAAAATATCAAGAACGCCATCTAGTGATGAACAGCGGAACTACTGATACGATTTGATACCGTATCATCTATAATTTTTGAGTGAAAGCCTTCACTTTTAAACTGTAACTCTTAACAACTTGAACCGATTTTTCTCAAACATGCTTTCACGTAAAAAACCGCATTCAAATCGGTCTATCCGTTCGATCGCTACGATGTCACAGACAGACAGACATTAGCGTCAAACTTATAATACCCCTCTTCTTGGTCGGGCGTTAAAAATGAGTCGAATGTCGAATGGAATGAGTCGATGTTGTTTTGTAGTAAAGTTATAGGTATCTTATCCAGAGAACGCTTTGGGTTAAACGCTTATACGGCTCAAAGCTATAAAGCCCGTCAGGAATAAAGGCCTTATTAGTATTGAGAGTGTATTGGGATTTTTGTTGAATTAAGATAGGATTTTGGTCAGAATTTAAGCGTTGGACACACAGAAAAGACGTAAGACTTGGACGAGACGCAGACATATGTCTGCTCCTCGTCCGTTTCGTATATAGATGTATAGAAGCGTCGCAAAGCAACGGTTTAATGTTAAACAAAAGGTTATTTCGTTCTGCTGTTGTGAGCTCAAGCAGAACACACAGACAAGACAGGCGCCCCATCTTTCCAGCGCCAGAAGACGACCTCCGTGGTGTAGTGGTCACCACGCTAATCCGACGTACGGAGTTTCCGGGTTATATCTCCAGTTTGGGCAAATTGGAAAATTTCCTTTTTCAAATTGTCCTGGGTCTTGGGTGTTCATCTATATTTATTTTTTATTTATTATAAAATATAGTATCGTTCAGTTAGCATACAAGTTTAAGCTTACTTTGGGGCTACCTCATTCAGTGTAATTTGTCCCTATATATTAATATATATTATAATTATTTAAGCATGTTTCCCTAGCCTGATCCCCTAGGGGAGTAGGAGTAACATTTTGACAACGTGAAGCAAAGTATTATCGCACTTGCTGCTGCTGCAATATCAAATAACGGGAGCTACATCAAAGCACGTGGAAAATGAATTTTCCGGAGCGAAACCAAGTTTGCCGAAATGATTTCCACCATACAAGCTCATATGTCATACAGCTCTGTTTACAACCACCCGTGTCATAGTAATATGTCACTCGCTTCGTTCAAACGAACCATGGTACTACACTTTAACTAAATCTACACAACTTCCCCGAATTTGCCAACGAAAATTGTACTTTAAGCCATCTTTTATACGGTACAAAATAAAATATCAGTACTTTGTAGTTGTGACGTTCTGTTTTCCGCTGATGCAGTTTTCTGGAAATTTGTTATTGTAGCGGAAAATCGACTTTGTGGTACAGTTTAAAGGTTTTTATTTCAGTACGTTTTTGTTGTTGGTTCCGTTATGTTCGGGTGAATGGTTGTGTCTCACGGATATTAGATTCTGTAGGAGCCACAGGTTCTTACGTCGAAGGCGCAATGTTTGTCACCTCAAGACTTACTTATGAGATAATAGACTCTATTTCAATGCAATACGGGCGAGGCCAAGTTCAGCTTGATCAGGAGCCTGCTGTACATTGTTTCGTAGTAAGCCAGTGATACGAAAAGCGGTGATAGAAAGACGACGTAATTATTGATTCGTAGTACCTGGATTATAATGAAAATAGACTTATTTACTCCAATAAAGCCTAAAGACGTATGATGCATTAGTTTTAATTCTACTGACCAGAGACATCATCTTTTTTCAGGGTTTCGAACCCAAAGGGTAAAAACGGGACCCTATTAATAAGACTCCGCTGTTCGTCTGTCCGCCCGTCTGGCCATCTGTCCCTCTGTCTGTCTGTCCGTCACCAGGCTGTATGTCATGAACCGTGATAGTTAGACAGGAAAAAAATTAATAGACGATTTATTTCTGTAGCTACTTTATTGTATAACAAATACATATATAGATAAACATCCAAGACCCAGGAAGATTTGAAAAAGGCCATTTTCCAACTTGCCCTGACCGGGGATCGACCCCGGGACCTCTGGGTGGTGGACTAGCATGGTGACCACTACGCCACGGAGGTCGACTAAATAAATAGTAACATAGTTTTTTTTTTTATGATAGAAAAAAATATGCACATCATTGGCGAATCCGCGATGTGGTTTGCTATTAATTTCGACAATACGTCACAATATTCATGAATTCATTTTATTAAAAACCGGCCAAGTGTGAGACGGATTCCGTACCATTATCTATAAAAAATCACGTTTGTTGTATGGGAACCCCACTTAAATGGTAATTTCATTTTTATTTAATTATTTATTTTTAAAATGAATGTACAACCAAATATTCTGCGAGTATTTCAAGAGAGAGAGATTCGATATTAATAACGGCAACAGATAGACCGTTATTAATATCGAGCAAAAAATGAGAAAACAAATCACGTTTGTTGTGTGGGAGCCCCACTTAAATATTTATTTTATTCTATCTTTAGTATTTGTTGTTATAGCGGCAACAAAATTACATCATCTGTGAAAATTTCAACTGTCTAGCTATCACGGTTTATGATAACAGCCTGGTGACAGACAGACAGACAGACCGACAGACATCGGAGTCCCGTTTCTATGGGCATGGAACCCAAAAACGTTTGTGAAGAATTTCGATATATTTAATAAAATGAACGTTTTTAAACCTAACGCGCTTAGTAAGCACAAGAAAATTAACCATTTACAAGTAGTAAGTTCATGTTTGTGAGACCTCAGCCCGAATTCTACACTAAAATTAGCACAATACTTACGTATTTATTCAGTAATAACTCTCGAGGAGTTACACATTGCCTATGTTTGCGAAATGAGATTGATTTATTACTTTAATTAGTGTGTGTTTAGACTTAGTTACTTGACTAATTGAAGGGACGAGGTGATATAAGACGGAATTTACACTGATAAAGGTTGTCGACCGTTACACCAACTCCACTAGTGTTACTGCTCGATGAGGAGCTCGGTGGCCCGGTGGGAATGAGCATTACTAGCGCTTTCGCAAGTAAAGCGACACCGAGCGTGGTCCGTACTTGGATTGGTGACCACAAGTGGCATGAAAATTTCTCGAGCTTCTCCGTACTTCGGAAGGCATGTATAAGCCGTTGGTCCCGGCTGTCATCATTGTATGGCAGTCGTCAAGCTATGTCAGATGCCTTTAGGCACAAGTGTTGGCCACTTACACCACGAAAAGCAAGCAAGCAACCGCTCGATAGTCCACTATCGATAGACTATGGATATTTTGAATAAAACCGATACAATCGATAGTACCGATATCGATAGTCTGTTCGTCGTCATCGATCGATACTTTCGACATATCGTTAGTTTGGCAAACACTAAATCCGACCCGGTCTCCATACAAAAAACTTACAGAATGAAATCAATTTTCAAATTTGAATCAAAGGCAGTGTACAATTTATTGAACTAGGTATAAAACTATAAAAGCATAATCGAGCGGGTGCACTTTTGATTCTGTCTGTTCTGAGTCCGTCCAACCAGCAGTTACGCTGCAAGTGTTTATGAATGAGGTCAACCTTGGAAAGTGCATCATCACGCTTGCAGACCAAAGCCGGTATGTGTACCGTCTTCAGTTCGTCCACCATACCACTCTCATAGCTCGAGAAACCAGTTAGACTTGTAGATACGGATAGGGAGATATATTCGCAGTCAGGAAGTAGGAGAGAGAGGGAGTTGTAAGAACCGACCGAATACTTGCATCAAATCAGTATGGGGAGGATAGATATTATACTTGGTGTGTAATATATACTTCTAAGGATAATAGACTGCTTTGTTGTTATGCGTCCGTTGGGGTGCTCTTCGAGAGCGGGTGAACTTTTGCTTCTGTAACTTGGTATAAGTTTAAAAACCATCTCATCTTTTTTTCTCGACCATCTTAATTTTTAGAGTTCCGTACTCAAGGGGTAAAAGCGGGATCCTATTACTAAGACTCCACTGTCCGTCCGTCTGTCTGTCACCAGGTTTCATGGACCGTGATAGCTAGACAGTTGAAATATTTACAAATGATGTAATTTCTGTTACCGCTATAACAGCAAATACTAATAACAGAATAAAATGAATATTTAGGTGAGGCTTCACAAATATATGATTTTAGAGTTTCGCGGTCACAAAAACTGTTATTGGTCCTACGGGACATACTGCGATTATTAATATTTGACATTTCGAGGACCCTTCTGCTGTCATGGTCGCTGGCAGACTGAGGATCTGCGATGGATGTTCAGCTGTCAAGGGTAACCATATCGGTATACCCTCTTTCTTCGTTGTTTGTTCACAAATGTTTTTTTTATAGATACGGAACCCTTCGTGCGCGCGTCTGGCTCGCACTTCGCCGGTTATTGGCGACCTCCGTGGCGTAGTGGTCACCATGCTAGTCCGCCACCCAGAGGTTCCGGGTTCGATCCCCGATCAGGGCAAGTTGGAAAATAGCCTTTTTCAAATTGTCCTAGGTCTTGGATGTTTATCTATATATGTATTTGTTATATAATATAGTATCGTTGAGTTAGTGTCCCATAACACAAGTCTCGAACTTACTTTGGGGCTAACTCAATCAGTGTAATTTGCCCTTATATATTTATTTATTTATTGGTATTTTTTATCAAAATTTAGCCGTCAGATATTCCTTCCCTTATTGATACCGCTTTAAATCACTGCCCTTTCTGATCTTTTGTGTTACTTTTTACGCGAAAACATTTTTCGCCGTAAATAAAATGAGAAGAAAGTCGAGCGCCCCTTAAAATTTTACGATCAGTGTCGGTTCGATTCCCGGCGCGGTATAAAGTACCCGGTTATAATACAAGTGGTCGTTTTGTGTAATAGCCGCAGGTGTATTGGTTGTTATTTTTCTTAGTACTGTCGATAGATGCGGCTTTGCATGTGAGAAAGACTATAGTCGAGGACACTGATCTTTCTTTCTGGTATCATCATAGCTCATAGGCGTCTGATAATTATAATCGAACCACGTTGTGTACGATCATATAAATAAATAATGAGAAAACTTAGATAAATAACGTTAAGTTTTGCTGGTACAAGAAGATAAAACACGAGCAGTAAAGAAATTACTTTGTTTGTCGCTTCTGACTTACGAGTATTTTATAATAGGGTCAATGGGCATTTTTCACCTCACCTGGAAACAGAGTATAACTGTTTTTAATACACTACATGTGATGATAGGACAACCAAACACCCACACATTTATTTCTAATGCTAAATTCGAATTCACGCGATCATACCAATCAAGTAAGCAAAATTCAGTGCGCAAAGAAATTGTTTCGGCTATGAAATGTTACAGCCAATCAAATGGTGAACCGCTCTGAGGATCGTGATATTGAATACCAGGAATATAATAACGCAGGTTTTCTTGTTTTGGAGTGAATATAAACTTTTGTTAGGTTGTAATCTAGAATCCAATTTAGAACGAGTTTCTCTCGTCAATTGACGGTAAATTTGTCAAACACATTAATTCCAATAGAAGGCAGAAGTGGCGCCTCATTTCAAATAAAGTTTTTGTTTGTTTGTTGTTTTTCGTGTGTGTACGTGTCAAATACTGGTGTCAGATTTTTCAGGCTGCCTTAATAATAATGCAGCCATCTCACTTTTTAGATAAAAAGGTACTAAAAGGCCTCTTCATGTTGGCTTTGGCCCCATGAACGCCTCAAAGGACCGGGTCCCCATGGGCCCGTGGCTGAAAAGCGTACCAACATAATAATAATGTGCCTTCCGAAGCACGGAGGAGCTTGAGAAACTTTTATGCCACTTGTGGTCACCCATCTTAGTGCGGACCATGCACAGTGTCGCTTTACTTGCGAAAGCACTAATAATGTGCACTCCCGCCGGGCCACCGAGCTCCTCATATAACATATACAATGTGGATGGACGATGAGATGGACATACCCGTTATAAATCGAACTATGGGCTATTATATACTAGAACTATAGTATAATGAAATTAAAATAACAATAAAAAAGCCATAAATATTCGACATTCCCATACAAATTGCCGGGGTGGCTGCACACTTTTGTATGGAAATGGCGAAATTTTTTGTGTGTTTAGTCTATTACTTTAATTTCATTATACAGTGGACCCCCGGTAGTCCGACAAACATTTTGCAGGGCAGTGTCGAACTTTCGAATTTGTTGGATTATAGAGTACTGCCTAAGACTCTATAGTCCGAATTTTTTTACAAAAGAGTACGTTGTAATCCGACAAATTACAGATCCAACGATAAGAGTTTTTATATTATATATGTATAACATTTTTCTTTAATTGTCAGTGTTTTGTGCTTTCGCTTCTGAGCTTGTGACGACATTACTAGGTACGTATACGTAATACACAATGAATAAACAGTAAACAATGAACACACGCTAGGCCGCACCGCTATCCTCATCGCATGTAGTCAAATTCAAACTAAGCAATCAGAATCAAAACAATAAATACCCTACGCGACGATCACAATAGTGATGGTGCGTACAAGTAGTAACTTGTTCAATCATGCATTAGCGAATATTATCAAAAAAATATTCACTTATAATACCACAAGAGCTTCAAAATTATCGGGTATTTCCCGATTCCCGATAGGTTCGTTGCAAACAAATGAAGGAGTCAAGTTTTTCAGGTTAAAAAATCACGAGCGCGAAGCGCGAGTGATTTTTCCTGAAAAACTTGACGACTTTATTTGTTTGCAGGGAACCTTGAGGGAAATGCCAGATAATTTTGAAGCTCGTGGGGTATTCGGGGGATTATTTTTCCGTCCCAAATGTCGGCCAATAGAATTGCACCATGAGATGAAATGAACAGTTAACAAATAAGAATTTCATAATGAATAAAACACAATTGAATTCAACCTGTCAGTTTGACGTGTGGTTAATTTGACTGGATTATGTTTTGTTTTTTATATATAGCAACTACCAGAGAAAATAATCAAAAAATTATCAGTATAATACCATGTAGGTTGTACCACGTGACGTCGAATGGTGCAATTCTATTGGTCGATATTTGGGTCGGAAAAATAATCAATAATAAATAATAGACCATGTCGGATTACAGGGGGTGCCGGATTAGACAGGGGCCGGATTACCGGGGGTCCACTGTACTATAGTGCCCCAGTATAGTCCGTGGTTCGATTTATTACGGGTCCCTTCCACATTGTATATAATAAATTGTTTAATCGTAAATATGGTGATAAATAACATTTTGCTAACCTTCAGGAATTAGAGAGACCTTTAAATTATATCATGACAAACCACAATTGCTATTTGACAACTTATTTAAAATGAGGGCGCCACTTATGCCCTATCTTCAACTTAAAACACACAATCGGATGGACGTGTGTAAAACATTGTAACACTAAAGGCTCCGTGAGCTGTAGTCCTTCCGTCACCCCGACCCTTTAAAGTTTATCCGATAAAAAAAGTTGTTCAGACAACAAAAAAATGCTGAATGTTGATATGACATGATATTTTTTTTAATTTTCAACCCCCATATTTCCGCTATTTTAGAAAATTTCAAGACTGAATCGACAAAAAATATCGATACAATTTTCGAACCTTCTCACAAATTTACACGAAAATCGGTTAGAAAATGCGGCCCGTACAGACAGACTGAAAAACTGACAGCCAAAAGAAAGCATTTTTGGCTTATCTCGAAACTGAGACGATACGCTGGCTTCGCTGGCTCAGTCTAAAAAAATATTATTTCTTCCTTTGCAAGCCATATGTTTCAAAAAGACAAAAATACACAAAGAAGTGGTTTACCTCAGACAATTTAAACTAAATTCCCGCTCAACTAGCCCACATCTGAAATAAAACTCCCATTTAAAAGCTAAGCTTAAAGTTAAAAGCTACTTTTTGGCAACAGCGTAATTTGTTAAAGCTTTTCTCTGTGTAAAAAGTTAAATATAAAAAGCAACCCGTCGAATTTCCAAGATTTTAAAGTTTAATCAGAGCAGTAACTAAAATCCCACCAAAAACTCAAATGCGAAAATGGGAGCCAAGTTTAATATTATGCGGTCGACTTCACCGACAAAGGAATTGAGATCTACTTAGTAATAGCTAATACTGGTGTCAGATTTTTAAAAGTTCTGTATCTTGATATTTATTTATAAAAAACCTAAAAACAAAACAGTCTTAATTATTTTGATGAAATAGGTTCAGAGAAAATATACTATAATACGGGGGGACCAGAGAAACTTTACAAAGTTTCCTACTTTAAATGACAAATAAACGATTGATTGATTGAAATGTAAAAAAATATTTTTAAAATAGTATAATACTAGTATGCCTCTAATATAATAAATACATACATACATATTTTCACGCCTGTTTCCAATGGGGATAGGCAGAGACTATAGATTTCCACTTGCTACGATCCTTGCAAACCTCTTTTGCTTCCTCAACACTCATTACTCTTTTTATACATGCTCTCTGGTTATAGTATAATACCTGACAAGTGAGGTACCTATTGTAAATTCATTGGGAAAAACAGTGTTATTGGTCAATTGAGGTTGGAGTTTAGAAACTATTACTCCGTTGTAACCAGTTATAATCACATTTGAAAGAACTACCGTGTATCGAGTAACATAAGAGTAACATACATAGTTTTGAATCTAGAATATTATAAATTGTACCTTTTCATTATGAAATGTTACTTCCGCGAAATTAAACGAGAATGCTAAAACAGCTGGGAGAGCGGTCCCAAGTAATTGCCCGCTGTTGCGGCCCACTGTGTACCCGTCTGCCACCCGGGACAAATGGACGGTATTTTATTATAACATCTATCTCGCTGTACTGTCCACAATTAATCGTAAAGGTGCGATGGATGAGAAAAACTGACTTGACTTTGACTTTTTGACCACCAGCTAAAGTTTCTAAATTTTGTAAAAAAAATGTAGATTTAATACAAATTTTGCGTCCCCCATATAAAATCCGTTTGGCTGAGCGCTGATGTTTAGAGGAAGAGATTTTTGTTTTCTTTAGTGGTTTTTATGGAACGTAGTTCAGTAGGTATTATGGACTAAACTGGCTCCAAAATTTTTGCTGTTGAAAAAGCTACCCTGTACAATTGTACATTATGTGTCTGTCTATACATCATAATATCTTCAGAACTTATAAACCGATTAAACTTCACAAATATGAAAGAGAGTGACCACAGACCTATAATTGGGTCATTCCAATACTTAATGATTAAACGAACTTACCTGTACGTGAAGTTCTATCATTATTATGCGAACTACTCAATTCGAAGCGATTACTTGTAGTACCTACAATGTTTCGTATTTCTCGGCCTGTCACGAATATTTTAAGAGGCAGTTCACACTTGGTTGGCTGTCTCGCTCGCACAATCAAACATTTTAAAAGATTATTTAAAAAATGTGTCTCATTTGTAAAAAATTGTTTCATCATTTTATATTATTGTATATCAATATAATTATATGTTAGATATTTTAGACATGTTTTTTTATTATTTATGTGTGTGTGTATCGAGAATTAGATCATCAAAAAATTTTGATTTTGATGACCTAAGTCTCGATGTAGTCAATGTCTACACAATATACAAGCATGTCTTAAATATCCACAATATACTCGTAATTATATTGAATGTTAATAAAACACTTTTCTACAAATGAGACACATTTTTTAATAATATTAAAAAAATCTTGATTGTGTGAGCGAGACAGCCAACCAAATGTAAAATGTCCCTTAAGACGAAGTGGTAGCTTAAGTGGCGCACTCATTTGAAATAAATTGTTTAAAACGAAATATGGTGATAATTAAAAATTTGATTTGTATAAATGTCTAGAAAGACCTTTAAACTGTTTTATGAATAACTTTTGAAAGTAATATTGGTAATCCATCTTGTTTTAAAACTGTTTTTCACCAAAAGTGGCCACTTTTGGCGAAAAACAGTTTTAAAACTAGACGGACTATTAGTAATAATTTCAAAGGTTATTCATAAAATAGTTTAAAGGTCTTTCTAGACATTTATACAAATCAAATTTTTAATTTTCACCATAATTAGTTTTAAACAATTTATTTCAAATGAGGGCGCCACTTTAGCTACCACTTCGTCTTAAACTAAATCAGGACAGGAATAAAAAAAAGTTGCTGATTTGGCTTGTGTTCTTGCATTACTATCTCTTTCTGTGCAGTAGCGACCGTTAAGTGTCAAGTTCTTTTATTTGGAAAATCTTATTTTTTGTGTAATTTTATAGAATATTTATTTGATTCAGGGGCTTTAAATTTAGATTTAAAAAAATAAGCTTTCCTTTACCACCAGGAACACGTAGATGTCAGAGAAAATATTTCAGACCAAATGAATATAAAGTTAATTTGGGACTCTTTTCACTGGCACGTCCATCCTGTTTAAGTCTGCGGTAGTTTATCTCCCGGAAGACAAATACGGGGACTTGTTGCTGCTATTTGGGGAAACTTACACAAATGAGCGGCGGACAGAAGTTGATTGTTTTATTTACGAATTAGGGACTTTTCCAAGGGTTTGTTCTATGCTGGTATTGTTTTTTTTTTACTCCGATCTTCGAAAGATCATTCCGAAAATCCATAATGTTTTAACTCCGGAAACGGTTATACCGTTTCCGGATGGTTAAACAATATGGATAATTGACAAAGCTAAATTTTGAACTTCAGTTCATGATGCTAAAGTACTTTTCCATAAAAAAAGTCAGACTCGCGCACGAAGGGTTCCGTACCATTATTTACAAACAATCACGTTCATTTTAGGGGAGCCCCCCTTAAATATTTATTTTATTCTGTATTTAGTTTTGTTGTTATAGCGGCAACAGAAATACATCATCTGTGAAAGTTTCAACTGGCTAGCTATCATGGTTCATGAGATACAGCAGGCGGAATCTTAGCACTAGGGTCCCGTTTTTACCCTTTGAGTACGGAACCCTCAAAACGATAAAGAAATTAACCCTCCCATACAAATCAGCGCTACATTTTCACGGAGCACGGAAGTGCCTCCGCCAAGACGAGTAATAATTTTATAGTAAGGTTCGGTGCCATGGTCTAGACTCTTTCCAAAATTTTCACTGGTGGATAAGACACCCTGTAGACGTTCATTCTGGATGTTTGTATTGCATAGGTACTAAAACAGGTTTGATCGTATTAATGTATTTATATTACGTTGCTTGCGTTTACCTCCCTCTTTAATCGTGCATTTGCCACAGCATCCGAGATAATTGAGCTCCATTGAGCGAGTGGGCACGGCTGTCAGTCGCAGCCTACCATCCCCGCCTACCACCCGCCATGTGATTACTATTGTAATTAAACTGAATGGGAGAAAATGCTTAAATGTTGATTATATAATGTTTATATGGCCGTGTGGTTTTCAGCCTAGAACAGAAGCACTCCATCTCTTTCTGTGGCTGTAGTAGGAGACGATTAAAGGACCAAAAACATCAACTTCATTCCTGGAGGGTTGACGTCAGGCACGGCGGCGGCTAGTCGAATAACAAGCACAGATTACTAATGACCATTTCAGCCGCAGAACGTCCACTGCAGGACATAGGCCTCTCCCAAGGATTTCCAAAATGACCGATCTAGAGCGGTCTGAATCCAGCGCCTTCCAGCGACCTTATTCAGGTTGTCAGACCACCTTTTGAGTGGGTGTCTTACGCTTCGCTTGCCAGCGAATCGTCGAGCTAAGTGTCCCGCCCACAGCCACTTCAACGAACTAATCCGCTGGGCTTTATCAGTGGCTTTTTATTTTTATTTTATGTATTATTTTTACCATCACGCTAAAAGTGTCTCTTAAGTCTTGTCGTCATAGGCCCTGTCTTCCTCGGCAGGAGTAAGGACGCGTAAGTGTACCAACAAGATTCCTACTCCAAGAGATCCACTTCATCGAGGGGGCGTTAGGTCGTCAAAATAAAGTACTTGGTGCGACCCTCACATTGCCCAGCGTAGCTTAATGTCTCAATATCGTACGTGCTTCAGAATATGGTTCTCTCCTGTTATGGTCTTGTTCACCTTTGAAAAATGCGAGCGCGTACTGCTCTCGAGACGTAAGCTCGGCTTTGCATTTATGTACCCAACACATATTGTAGGTGAGATACCGGCCATTTTTCAAACTTGCCCTGACCAGGAATCGAACCCGGAACCTCTGGGTGGCGACTAGCATGGTGAACACTACGCCACGGAGGTCGTCTAATTTTCTTACACATACGACATTGACTGACTGTACTTTTTTGCGTTCACTCACCTAAAGCTGAGCTTACGCATCGAGGACTGTAATAATGTACGGTTAGTAGTATCACTGGCTCAACAATACACATGCAACAACTGTTTCTATGTCTACTCGCAATCGGCTCCCGTGACACTACGTAGCAACATTGCCCATAAGCACACAAGATAGTCTGTTGCCACTATCGCCAGGCCTGTGTCACTCCCCGTTTAGGTATCAAAAATATGCCTACATTCAGTTCATGAAAGTTCAGGAAAATTCAGTTACATGAATGGTTTGTCCAGAGTAATAAGAATGAAATTGGCTTGCAATGGATGTCTAGGTATGTAAACGAAGAGGTGAGAGAGGAGTTCTGACGCGAGCTAAATTAAACCATAGTAAACCACATTAAGTAGATATTTCTTTTCTGAGTAAGACTTCTTACGTACGTGAATACTAGTACTTATTCTGAGCTATCGCATACACTACATCTTCTACATCTAACCAAGCCTCAAACGTAATATAATGATGTCAGATATTACGAGACAAATTACAGTCAAAGGAAAGTTCATTTGATATGCAACAAATACAATTTCTTTGACTGTGTCATTCTATACCATTGAACGACTCTTAACAGCGTTAAAAAGGAAAAAAATACCTGCAATATCATTACAGAGGTTACCTGAAGAAACCTGAATGCGGTCCTAAGCTCCCCTTTGAATGGCGCAATGAATTTGTATTAAAACCGTCGCTACTAAAAACAGGAGCATTCTGGAAAATGCACGGAACTTCTTTGTTCGCAGCAAATTGAAATGTTTACAACTATCTCTGTTGGCGTAGCTACAGAGAGCAAGGGTGAGCTCTGGCAAAAAAAGTGTCACAAACTGTCCAAGTAGAAATCTGAGAACTTAGGATTGCCCTTTACAATAATAATTTGATTGGTTTATAGTTAGCCTGTGCCAACCAGTATTCCAAAGTCCTCGGGTCTCTAAACATCGTCTCTCTCCCACACATCAAAGTTATTTTTAACTTGCAATGAGGTTTTACACACTTGAAAAAGAGATAAAACTGAATAGTATTATTGATAAATGAATAGTATTATCGATATATAAATATAAATTTACTCTGATTGAGCTAGCCCCAAAGTAGGTTCGAGACTTGTGGTGTGGGATACTAACACAACGATACTATATTTTATAACAAATACATATTATAGATAAACACCCAAGACCCAGGACCATTTGAAAAAGCCCATTTTCCAACTTGCCCTGACCGGGTATCGAACCCGGAACCTCTGGGTGGCGGACTAGCATGGTGACTACTACGCCACGTAGGTCGTCATTAATCAGTATCATTTATAAATATACATTATATATGCATGTAATAACAAATATACTAGTGACAGGGTATGTAGAACTTATATTGGATATGAGACCGGCCGTAAATCTATTGTAGAAAGCTCCGCTTAAAAAATTTCCCCCCCTCTTCCACTTGAAAGAAAAATTCCTAACTACGCCAAAGACTATCACCGTTAACTTTAAAAGAAATAAGTGAAGACTCAGCCCTCACGTTTCCTAACTTGAGATAAAAGTGTGAATAATTGATAGGCCCAGCAGCTCTAACTGAAACGTCGCGGAGAAACTAACTTTTAATAGACGTCTTTTGATGTTTGTTCTTTTGTTTTTAAAAGTTTTACCGTATTTTGGATGTCGCAGTTAGCGAAGTAAAAATGGAAAGACATGGTAAGGACAAAGATAACTACAATAGAAAATGCGGTGGCTGCTTCCATAGGCTTGGGTTTGTATATATGTAAACTCTTTATTTTGTATTAAATATTTATATTAATATTTATGGGTTTTTATGTATATAATTGTGGTTTTTTATGTACGATAAAAAACACAATTTAAAAATACAAAAACACAATAGTACATAAATAAATTTATAGGGAAGCCCCAAAGTAAGCTCGAAACTTGTGTTAAGGGATACTAACTCGATACTATATTTTATAATAAATACATATATAGATAAACATCCGGAACCCAAGACAATTTGAAAAAGGCCATTTTCCAACATACCCTGACCAGGGATCGAACCCGGGACCTCTGGGTGGCGGACTAGCATGGTTACCACTACGCCACGGAGGTCGCCCTAGTGCGGACTTATCCCTGTCAGGGATCTCTTCCAGTCAACCAGAGGAGATAATGACAAAAGTGGGGTGGAACATTGAACAATACTTACTCGCTAGAACACTGAATGCTAATTGTAATTACACAAATAATTGAGATAAATACATATTATATAAACAAACATATGTGAGTGTAAATGTTTTGGTGTTATTTCAAGAACCTGTTCAACGATCGGCTTCTGAAATGTCAAAAGCCGTTTTGCATACTAGGCGCTTTATGTGGCACCTCTAGTCAGGTTACTGCTGTTGAGGGAAGACTTTTCAGGCAAGTTAAACATATTTCACTTTCAAGATCTAAATTCAAGCATGTATGAGCACAAATCCTTAACTAACTTAGAAGTATAGATGAAATTCAACCACAGCAGTGTACAGTGATTGTTAGGCGCAAGTTGAGTAGGCTCTCAACTAAACAGACGTAGTAATTCTAAGTTCGAGCCGAGGCGGTTTCCAGAACTGAGGGCGTCACATACTGCTGGAAGAATTATCCAACCACGAAATTTATCGAATGATTTAAAAAGTTTTACCCTTTAGATTAGAAACTGAAAATATTTGGATTTTGTCATTGAAAGGTTTGACAAAGAAGACGTTTTTACCCGACTGCGCCAGAAAGAGAGTTATGTTTTTATATTTGTTTGGTACGCTCTGCGGCCTAAACGGCTCGTTGGATTTAAGCTTGAGAGGTGTCATTAGATTTGTCTTAATTGACTGGGTACTGAGTGACTAAGTATATAAAAAGGCAGTAAATTTTTTTGTTTTTTTAATGACTTGTTATTTGTTCACTGTCCGAATGCTTTCTGATTGTCCATTTGCTCGGGGAGTGTAACATAATACATACGTAACATTCTCGCTTATTACTCTGTTGAATTTAATAATTTAAGTTGATGGCATATTTCCGATATTTCCCTGATCATTTGAAATTGTTTGTCCTTAAAAACAATGTGTCAACCAGTACCCGGGTGTCGCTTAGCATTCCGGCGACAGGTGCCTGAGTTAGTGCTCTGTTGACCCGCTTGCAGACGCCAACCTAGTTTACATTTATTTAAATCTTAGTGTTATTAGGCTAATATTTAGATTTAAGGGGCTACCTGAATTTTACGGGGTCCAGTGCTGCCCCCATTTAAAATAAATCATTTGAAAGGAAACGGAGATATAATTTAAAATTTTGTCTTGATCTGACCCTAGATAACCTTTCAAACTATTTTATGAACTATTATTTACAGTTTAAAGTGAGAACGTGAAGCATTTCTACGCACAATTGCGAAAAACGGCCACTTTTGGCGTATGTGCGTAGAAAAGCTTCATGTTCTCACTTTGAACTGTAAACAGTAGTTCATAAAATAGTTTAAAAGGTTATCTAAGGTCTGATCAAGACAAAATTTTAAATAAAATCTCCATTTCCTTTCAATAGATTTATTTCAAGTGGGGGCAGCACTGGACCTACGAAAATTCAGTAGTTAAGTACCGACATCAAATGGAGTACTGGCGAAAAATGGCAATAATAGGATACCATTACTATAATAGGAGACCAGTAAAGAAATTTTCACAGTAGGTCCTGTCCATTCCACAATACATTATTGCATGATGACGAGATAAGAAATATTTTTTCAAAACTAAAAAAGATTTTACCCCCAAACTACACAACCGATTTCGATGAAGTTTGATCTATGGACACCCTGACAAATATTCCCATTCAAACATAAAAAGAAGTTTCCAAATCGACCCAGGCGTCTTCCAATATTCGGTAATCATACATAAAAAAAAAAAAAAGATTCCGACGAATTGATAACCCTCCTTTGAAGTCGGTTAAAACACCGATTGTGGCAAAAGCACGATTTTTGGGATACAACCAAAATTTCGCTGACAATATTGTTCTAGATGCGTGTTAAACTATATTCTGAATATTTATATATTCACAAACGCATCATACCACGGATTTTTTCCAGTCAAAGAGTGACTAAATTGAAAACTGTTTCCCAAGTTGCAGCGAAATTGAATAAATTAAAAGAACAATCAATGCCTCTCAAATATTGCAGCGAGGGCCTTTAGTTAGGCTGTATTTGCATGAGAAGGCTTCGTTCCGGACAATAGAGCGGAGCTCGACGTGGCACGTGCACGAGTTGACGCGTCTGAATATTCATTGTTGGTGAAAAAGTAACGCGAAAGATGGGAAAGCAATTTGACGCAGAATTTTGTATAAATCTTATTTCCTCCATGCTGATTTGGTAGAAATAGAAATATATTGTATGTCACAATTCATCACTATTGTGTTTCATCATCCGTGGGAGAGAAAAGTGTAAAGTTTTTTTTATTTTATATATTTATCAAACTTTATTGTTCCAAAGTAAAAATATACTTTTCATCTTATCTACTCAAAAAAACGATGTTTTCATTGCAAAACATCTGGAGCTTTACTGCCTAGCGCTAGGGATTAAAATTGATACAATTTGAAAACTAAACACGAGTGTAATCTATGTAGAATCAAAAATAATGTTGGCAGTCCAGCGTTGTAACTTATTAGTAATCTGTGGTCCAGCGAAAAAAAGAAAAATTCAGTTTTAAAACTATAAATGATAACACAACAGTCGTTTATTTTTAAATTTGGAATACATGTCGTCATCGATAGGGATGAATGTAGGAAAATTTTATGTTCTACGCTTCGGAAAAAGAAATAAGTATAGTTTAAAAAAAGCGCAATTCTTTGTCTTTGATTCGAAGTAATAACAGAAGTTTTTTTAGGTTATATTGTATTGGCATGTAATTATTATTTGTGTTTTGAATTCTTTTTCGTAAATTTAAGCCGATAGTGAATATCAAGTTTACTTATAAAAATAAAAAGATATGAAAGACCACGCAAACAAAGTCATGTCATGAGTGAACGTTTTATCAGAAGTTGGTGTTCTTTCTTATTATTTATTAAATGAACGACACCAATTAAACGTTAGTATCTCTCGGTTGAACTGATTGTGCGTGTTCTACTTTTCTTTGCTTATTTTTCTCGGAGATGAAAAGTAGAGTGTGCTACTCGGGATACGGTAATATTTTTATCTCGGGCGATATACATGAATATTACCCTTACTTCACCCAGAATTCAAAGTTGCGCCCTCGCCTTAAAAATATTAACTTTACCCCTTGTAGCACAATCAACTATTTGACAAATGGCGGACATGCTAAAAGCATTTTCTCTCATATGAAGATAAATTAATAGTCAGGTACAAATAAGAGTAAATTCATAGTGGCACTGGAAATTACGTTTCATGAGTAACAAACTAATATATATAGACAACGAGCAAGGAATGATAATCCTAGGATCAAAGGCGTGTGAGGGAATTTGATCAGCAGAGCAGATGAGGCGTGACGACATCAAACAAACACTTAAACTGATTACCCCGACACCTACACATTAACATAACATACTTACATATACATCATGTGTGAAAGTTTGTTCTTACCCGACAGCCGAAGGAGGATGATGTTTTTCGAACGAAGCGAAGGAAGGTATTTTGACATCTCAAGCATGTTTTCTTTCTGCTGCTCTCTGTTCATAAAATAACTAGCTTCAACCCGCGACTTCGTCCGCGTAAAAGTATTGTTTCTCCATACAAACTTTGGACCCCCGTTTCACCCCCTTAGAGGGTGACTTTTGAAAAATCCTTTTCATAGTGCACCCCTAGACGTCATAAGGAACATATGTGCCAAATTTGGAGTCACTAGGCCCAGCGGTTTGGGCTGATGTTAATCGATCTGTCACTATCTATCTATGTATGTCGGCCAGTCAGTTTCTTCTTTTATGTTGTATAGATGACTATAAATGACAAACTATATAATGGATCCTAATTACTACTACGCCAAAATTTTATCACATATTTAATTCCAAGCATTTTAATACTGTAAATATAATTATCATGAAAGAAGGTATATAGTGTCCACGAAACAGATTTCCATTAAAATTAAATAAGAAGTTCAAACAGAGCAAGTAAACGTTTACAAATTAAAAATAAATTCCGAGTATTTCGCAATATTGCGATTTTTATAATGTTATTTTTATAAAAAGCCTTAGATCAAACGTTTTTAATTCGGCGTCTCGTGATCCGAAGTAGGCAATTTTCTAGGTATGCAATGAGATTAGGCTAACCGTTGAAATTCAATATGCGGGAAAATTGGAAAACTCTCGCTAAGGCTTAGCACTAACTTACATAATTTAAAGTTGATCCAAATCCAACTTTCGACAATTTATTTTAATATACTCGTGTTGGCTCGCGGTTTTCAGTGAAAAACCCTCAAAATGTTCAATTTAGAATAATATTTTATGTACGTATACTTACTAACACGAGTTACGACTTATGTATTTATAAATACAAAAATATAATATTAGGTTATGTATTTATATAAATATATTATAAGCTGAGCTTCATATTTTTTGCCTGATGGCCACACCGTCCGCGTCCCTTTAAATATCGTGGCTATATAAATATAGGATGCCGGGCCTCTGGCCCGCTCCTCAAATCTTGTCCGGGTAAAGTAGGAAATGCCGTCCGAGGCAACCTATGTATGTCATTTCAAAAAAAATAATTGAACGGGCCCATTTGCTGCTCGACCGCCATACGGATAACACCTTGGTGAAATCTATCTTGTATTTTACTTGTTTTGCAAGTCAGTAATATTTCGGTTTAATAATTAGTAAATTTTTTAAAATTGCTGTTTAGTTTATTTAAGGTCAAGTTACATTTATGGATTATAACCTCAAATGTTCTTTAGTATTTGTTTTTTTTTTAATAAAATCCTTTAGGATAGCTAAAAATATATATATAAACGAATATGTAACAGGAAGTACAAAGGTGGCCCCAATAAGGGAAACGCTAAGAAGCAATAGATTAGGTTGGTATAGACATGTCATGCATGAGGAGAGCCACGTTACAAAAAAGATGCAAAATTTGAAAATTTCTGAACATAGAAATAGAGGACGGCCAAAGAAAAGGTGGATGGAATGTGTTAAGGACGATATGGATAAAAAGAACCTTTATGAACAGCACGAAAGTGTCAAACACAGCACGTTTGGCTGTTCATAATGGAGTGCTGATACCGACGCTGGTGTATGGAAGTGAGAGTTGGGTATGGCAGAAAAGGCACGAAAGTAGAATAAATGCAGTTGAAATGAGAGCGCTGAGGAGTATGTGTGGTGTTACTTTGAAAGATCGGATTAGAAATGATGTCATAAGGGAGCAGTGTGGACTGAAAGAAGATGTAGTAACAAAAATTGAGAAAGGAATGTTGACATGGTTCGGACATGTAGAAAGGATGGATGAAAGGAGATTCACTAAAAGAGTCTACAAAGCAAACTTGAGTGGAAGAGCGGGTCAGGGTCGTCCTCGACGAACGTACCGCGATCAAATTGCAGACGTTCTTAAAAAAGGAGAGGTTAGAAGTACCCGTAACCGGCGGGCATGCATGAAGAGAGTGATGAGTGTAGATGAAGCGAAAGAGGTCTGTCAGGATCGTAGCAAGTGGAGGTCCTTAGTCTCTGCCTACCCCTGTGGGAAACAGGCGTGATAATATGTATGTATGTATGTATGTATGTAAAAAGAATGTGACAACTGCCTTGACAAAGGATAGAGGGGAATGGAAAAGACTCACACGCTGTGCCGACCCCACGTAATGTGGGATAAGGTGAGGAGCAAGAAGTTATATAACGGTTCCTAATAATGCTGAAAACGTCATCAAACTATCCCCTAATTAATTTTTGAGTTCTTCTAAATATTTTTTTAATGAAAATCCCTTTTAAAACTCTAAACGAATATTCCCACCATCGGATAATCACAGCGCCGAATATTAATATATCAGGATGAGGCAACAATGGCGGATCAGGCGATATTAAAAATTGGGGAAACAAAGGCTCCCTACTCCGCGAGCGCCGATTAAAGTGCCTTACAATACACCTTTATTAAGCTTCATGGCCGTTGCTGCAACAGCGAACACCTCATCATGGGGGCGAAATTATCCTATTAATTTCAAAATAAATAAATTTTTGGAGCGTTATTTTTGTCATCGATCAAATATACTTTAGTAATATTTGGTTCATGTTTTTATGTACTTTATAAATGTTTCTTAGTATTTTACATAATAGTTTATTTATGCTATTTCCTTGATCCTAAATATGTATGGCACCAAAGATATATAATCAAATACCGAAACAATACAAAGAACTAAATTTAAATTTATTTAAGAAAAGATTTAAGTTATTGTCGACTTAAAATTGTTATTATAGTGTAAAAGATTTTTTTATCTGATTATTTGTAATGAGTTAATGACTGATATTAGTAAGTGAGTCGGACTCTTCCATAAGAGGTTCCGTAGCAGCAAGTAACATAATATAAAAGTTCTTGTAGTTCGTTGTGACATTGATCGATGTATTAATAAACGTATTAAAAACAAAGCTACTTGCTAGATCTCGTTCAAACCAATTATGTAAATCATATATATTTTTTAGTTTTATCATTCTCTTAGGTTAGAAGTTACAGGGGGGGGGGGAGAAAGGGACACACATTTTACCACTTTGGTAGTGTCTCTCGCGCAAAATGCGGTTCCCAGAATACACCTACTTACCAAGTTTCAACAGTATAGTTTCGGAAAAAAGTGGCTGTGACATACAGACGGACAGACATACAGAAATGACGAATCTATAAGGGTTCCGTTTTTTGCCATTTGGCTACGGAACCCTAATAAACCTAGTAAAGCAAAACAATCAACGTAACTGACAGGAAGTAGTGTTGCAACTCGATACAATATCGAATCGAAAGCCTATTCTCTCGATTTTTCGGCAACACTAATAGGAAGACTTTAATAATTCATTTTTTTTATAAAAAAAACAATCCACTTCATTTCCTTTCAGGAGTTTCTTTCATATCTCCAAAGTTCTTTATCATATCTTCACGAAATTAATATGGGACCAATTTGGTAGTAATAAAGGCTTTCAAATAAAAAAGAATCATCAAAATCGGTCCACGATTGACGAAGATATCATGTAACATACATGCTAAAAAAAAACACTGTCGAATTGATAACCTCCTCCTTTTTTGAAGTCGGTTAAAAGTGATATTGTTCCAAGACAGTCTTTGAAATACCGTATTATCACATAAGTTTACGATCAGTTTTTTTTACAAACCTAATTAAAATTTGAATTATTTATTTGCGTAAATATAGGTGAACTAGAATCTTAGCACCTATACATTTTATTATTTTTTAAGATTTTTGGTAACCAACTAAAAAGTATGCACGGATGTTCGTAAGTCACAAACGTAGACAATGGATACTTACATCACAAAAAAAAATATTCACGCCTTAGAAGCTCATTCTGCATAATGCGCTGCGCTTGGCGCTATATTTTGCCTTTCATACGAAACAAAATGCCCATTAGTAGACGAGAATGTTATGAAAATAATAAAACCAAGACTCAACAGATGTTAAAAGTAGTAGTCGAGAGCCAAGTTGCACAATAGTTTTCCATCCGCGGAACAAGATCGTCGCTAACTTTTTCCCTGGGAATTTTGTCGCATGCGGGAAGCGGAAAAAGTTGCAAACGAGACTCGCGACAAATGCAAGCTGGATGCAGTTTGCACGGTTACGGTTACTCTTATTTGAGAGCGTAGACTTCAATTGAAGACCGGACAGGATTAGAAAAATATGCCAGATATACGGAACTTTTCTGGGATCCTAAGTTTATTTTTGTTGTTTTTGCGTTTTTGGAACATAAGTGTTCAATATTCACAAAAAGTCAATTTGAATCCAAATATTAAAAAACAAATTCAACAAAATTATCAAAAACAAAAATTTTAAAGTTTTTCAGAGGAAATCATCACGTTACTAAATCCGTTAATTAAATTTATTGATGCAATCGGAATGATCAATCATCTGAAATATTTGAAATTCATTCGTGGTCGTATATAATTCTGAAAGTTTAACTTTTTGAAAAAGTACTTGGGTATACCCAAGTACTTTTTCAATTTTTTAGTCCAACATTTTTTGAAGTCTACGTAAGACAAAAAAATCCTAGTTAACTAACTGGTAGTAACGGAATATGAGACTGGATTTTGAGATTGAAGTTTTTACCGAAAACTTTACTTTTTTTGCTGACTTCTCTATACACATGTACATCTGTTATTTCTAAATCAGTTAAGATCTGGAGCACGGAAGTGCCCCCGCCAAGACGAGACAACGGAAGCTCAGGGCACTACCTACCTTTTATCAAAATAATTCTTCATATCGTTTTCCGTAAACAGTGAAGACGTAATAAATATGTATGCTTGTTGTTTTACTCAACAGTACAAAGTGTGTTCGTATTTCGGGCAGTGTGAATTCCGTCAGCCGTGCGGTTTGTTCACAATTGGCCGCCGCTTAATTAACCCCGGTAATGACAGCTCGAAACGTTGCCAATTATGCTCATTGTGACGCGAAATGTCCAGCCAAGTGTCAGAACAGGCGATACGAGTGTACTCAGTGTGCACTGTAAACAAAGAAGCGACTTAAATTTTTTGGTGTTTTGCATAAGTTCCATCCACTTCATCAAATTACACTTTTTGAATGCAAATGCGCGATTTACTGATAAAAACATCAAAAAGACCAGAGGCATGATGTACCAAAGTCACATCATTGCCATAAGCTGAGTGGTACCATTTTGGCGTAAGTCTAGTTCAGAGGTTCCCAAACTTATTTTGTCAAACGCCCACTTTAAAAAATCAGTTATTTTGTAGCGCCCCCATTTTTTTCACCATAAAAACCTGAATCACATATTTGTCTTGCCTGTAGTTTAATTCAACCTATATTCTAAACTAGACTTTTTTACAAGAGAGAGCAATAATAATACATACACCAGTACATTAGAGTATCTTTTATAAAAAATAACAATAATCAACATTGTTAATTTTAAATAAAAAATAGCAATAATAATACAATTTTACAATTATAAAGAGTATTGGAAGTGGGGACCTCACCTGCGAAACTTTAAAACACGAAATTTTTTCAGTGTTTGTTTCCTTTAACGATATAAATAGCGTTGTGAACGCATTAAAATAATAAATATTAATTAAATTTTTAGTTTACATTTGTACAATAAAAAAGGATATAAATATGAACTAATAAATGGATGTTGTGTAGTAAGAGGATTTTAATTTCAGTGAATTTTAAAATATGAAATAGCTGAAGTTATAAATCACTCATTGCTTAAATCACTTCAGCGCCCCCCAACTTTATTCTGGGCCCGTTACCTTAAAGCCTCCAGCGCCCACAAGGGGGCGTTATCGCCCACTTTGGGAAAGACTGGTCTATTTTAAGTAATTTCAGTATAGTAACTGTTGTAAAATATTGCAACAATTACTTAAATTATTTTTCTTTGTTTCCTTCAAATGTGTAAGTACCTAGATTGTTTCTTTATAAACAAGAAGTTTCCTCGTTTTAACGAAAATTACGTCATCAGATCTAGGTCCTACTGTTATACTCCCTATTCTCCCTATTCCCCTTCCGCACGTGTCCCTGTCTTCAGCGATCTGATGTATTACATTATTTTTATAGGGTTTTTAGGCATTCAAGATGCAGTACTAAGTACTTGAACTAAATGAGATCAAAACACGTGGTAGCTCAGTTGGTAAGAGCTTGGTCATATCAAGACCAAGGTCGCTGGTCCAAACCTCGCTCACGGGGTATTTTTTTACCATTTCTTATTTCATTATTAAGTCTAGAGTAATAATGTATCTAGGTAGCATCGTTCCGCAAACTGGAGGAGCGGAAGAGGACATGGCTTCCAGAATAGTCAAAGCGCGGGCAACCTTCGCACTACTTCGACCCATATGGCAATCCAAAAAGTTGACCCGCATAGTTAAACTCAAAATCTTCAGATCAAACGTCAACTCTGTCTTGCTATATGGGTGCGAAACGTGGAAGGTTACCAAAGAGATCACGCAGCCGATCCAGGTTTTTATCAACCGCTGCCTGCGGCAAATACTAGGCATTTTCTGACTTGATAAGATCTCCAACGAACGCCTGAGGGAGGTGCCGGGTAATGCCTATAGACAAGTAGATCATGCGCCGTAAATGGACAGGCCATACTCTCAGGAGAAGACCACACACAACCCCTCTGGGCAAGCGAAAAATTGGCCGTCCCAAGCAGACCTGGAGGCGCACAGTACCAGCGGAGATGAAAACAAGTGGGCTAACTTGACCCAACGCATAGCCAAAGGCCGTTCGCGATGGAGAAAGACCGCTTTTGAAGCCCTCTGTAAATGAATAATGCATTACATATGTACATTGAGGTTTTTTTATCTTTTGGAGTAAATTTTTCCAGCCTGTTTGATTACTTTCTTCAACAAAATAGAGCGAGATACATCTTTCTGTTGAGTCCACACCATGACCAAGGCTGCGGCCTTGACAGTGCCGCTTCATGATAAGCGATAATGAGGGTGTAATGATATGTAATGATTGGCATTATCGCGAGTGCGACACGTAATGATGCCGGTCTGGGTGTTAACATCATTTGCCATCATTACGTGATTTTATCTGAGTAGGAAATAAAACGAATGGGCGAAAATACAAATTATGTTAATAGATAATGCGGCTAGCAACCCATCACTGTTTTGATTTCTTTATTCACTTTCTCGCCCACCGTCAACGCTTAAAGTAGCCTTTGAGTCTGACGGCCTTGGGCCGCATGACCCGAAATGCTCTGTCTTCCCCATTAGGGATAAAGACTTGATATTGAATGAATGAATGAATGAACAATTGGCCAAGTGCTTGTCGGACCACGCGCAGTAGGGTTTCGTAGTTAAGAACGCCACCTTTGAGTTCATGGCTCTAAAAACGCCTAAAAACAAATTTTCTATTGATTTTCTATGAAATTTTCCTTTTACGACTACACTCTATAAGTTAATCGCCTATAACTTTTTAATTTGTATACCTTACTTAGCTCTGATAGTTTTCCTTTAAATTTCGTTATCTATTCTATAGCTGTGAATTTTTTCACGTGTCCGTATATAACCGCTTAGCAGATAGAGGGTTTTTCACGTGTCCATATATAACCGTTTAGCAGATAGAGGGGGGCCACACACTTGACTCTAACAATTTTTTTCACTTTAAAACCAAATATTTCAGAAACGGATCCCAAAATCGAAAAACGGTGTTCACAAAATCACAATATTTTTGAAAGACCTATTCAACGATATCCAACATGATTGGTTAGACGAGAAAAAAAAATTGACTTTTCATGTGGGGTATCGTTGTGGGGTATCGTTGAATAGGTCTTTCAAAATTATTATGATCTTGTAAACACCGTTTTTAGATTTAGGGATCCGTTTCAGAAATATTTGTTTTTAAAGTGAAAAATTTTGTAATAGTCAAGTGTGTCCCCCCCCCTCTATCTGCTAAACGGTTACATATGCACACGTGAAAACATTCACAGCTATAGTAAATATAACGAAATTTAAAGGAAAACTATCAGACCTATGTAGGGTTTACAAATTAAAAAGTTATAGGCGATCAACTTATAAAATGTACTCTGAAAAGGAAAATTTCATACAAATTCAATAGAATTTTTAGACGTTTTTAGTAGCATGAACTCAAATTTGGCATTCGTAACTACGGAACCCTACACTGCGCGTGGCCCGACACGCACTTGGTCAATTATTAAATAATGAAAATGGTTATTTTCTTTTGAATAAAACATGAATTTTATACTATGTAATTTTTTTAATGACTCAACTTTGGCGCTCTCTCACTAATACAAAGCGAGCTTATACCTCGACGACTTGACAGGTGGTCCAAAAACAATTTTGTCAAATCGTTTGTGTAGTTTGGATGGTAGTCGGAAATGAAACAATAATTTTCATGTTTCATTTCCGACATTCTAACTGTACATTTTGCAATTAGCTTTCGATCTCTAAAACAAATCCCATTTTAAAACGTACAAACGAAATATAGTCGGGTTAGTTTTAATAAAATACATATATTACATTTTCATCATTTAAATTTCAAAACCTCAGGTTAATTTTGAATAAACGAACTGTAAATTGGATACGATTAACTTGATTGACCGTTGGTTCGTCAGTAGACTTGGTTAAAAATAAATTATCTTGTTAAATATACTACAACACAAATTCGTCGGATAATGTTAAAAAATAATGGGGAAGAGATATTTTTAACAGACTTTAAAAAAGAAGAGGTTATGAATTCGTCGGAATCTTTGTTTCGTTTAATGTACTCAAGTTCATAGATTACTCGAAGACGCCTGGGTATGAAAAAAATCTTTTTTTTTTTAATCTAAGTCGGGTGTGCAGTTTGGTGGTGAAATCAGTTTTTAGTTTTGAAAAATTATATCCAATTTGGTTAATCTTGTCGAACAAAGAAAGTATTCGCATTAGCCAATTTTAAGCATGCAAATCTACTTAGAAAAGTTGTGCTGGTGTTTCTTATCTATACGTAGTTGTAATAAAATGATCATCAATATAAACCATCGCCTTTTTATAATAAAACCCAAGTTTAAGTGCATTCCTTTGAATGACTTCGAATGACTACTTCCAGCAGAATATAACAGCAGTGCAATTAATAAACGAGTAATAACGTAGTAGTAATATTATCTTTAATTAATTTCATATCCGACCAAAAACATCACTGTTAAAAAGGGGGCCAAGTTCCTATCGGCTAATTGTTCGGCTAAAAAGAGTTGAAATCCAATCCAATGCCAAGTTTAGATGCACTTTAAAATCCATCATAATCATCTTCATCAACAGCCTGATCCACTGGTAAACATTTGCCATTCCCAAGACTTGAACTTGGCTTGACTTGAACTTTTTAGGTAAGCAGTATTTAATAATAAGCTATACAGTATGCATTATGTATACATGACAATTTTTTATACCCCTTCCCCTCTCCTCCTCCCCCCTCCTCATCGTATTCTCATTGTATCACTGTTTCATAAATATATTTATTAAAAATTCGATATTCAATTGAGCCAACTCATGCTTGACTGATTTCTAAATTTTTTGTAATCTACATATAAAACACGATCTGCGTGCAAAATTTCATAACGCTAGGACAATTGGAAGTGGCCTAGAGGTTTTGATTACCGGTCAGTGAGTCAGTCAGTCAGTCAGTCAGTGCCAAAATTAGCTATTTTCACAGGGTCATATTTCAGGATCTACTGAAGCTATATCTATGAAATTTGGCATACTGCTTTAGTACTAGTATATGATTGCGTAGATACAACTTTATCTCTGTACTTGCAATAGGCACTGAGCTACAGGGGGGTCAAAAGTGGGTCGAAACGGTTCGTGTAAATAGTGCACGGCATGCGCGCGGCCTGTTGCTGGAACTTGGCCTGCGCACTACCGTGCGCTTAGATCGATGACTGCACGAGGAAGGTGTGATAGGAAGACAAGACATTGTTGTCTGACGAGGTTATTTCCTGTCTCCGGTCTTCCTTATTATATTTATGTTTTGATAAACCTTTCAGCCATTGACAACTTTAGTTGCAAAACAGTCGCGTGACTGATTGACGACTAAAGTTGTCATCATACTACTAGGCTCGGCGTCGGGGGTAAACTTAAATTTGCGCTAGCGTGCAAAACGTTAACTATCTTATAAAATTATAAGCAATCCTTCCAGACATTTATTCGGTTTTTTACCGAATGCGCTCGAAAAAGCGTTATGTCTTTCGAGTGTATGTATGTATATTTGGCATGCTCAGCAGACTAAACGGCTCAATGCTTTTAGGCACCTTAAGCCAAGTTCCATAGTTACGAATACCGACTCTGAGTTCACAGGACTAGAAAGTTAAAAAGATCTAATTAAAACAAATTTTCTATTTAATTTGTATAATATTTTACTTTTCCGAGTGCATTTTAATTTTTATTCTTATTATAATTTATATAAAATTTAAGTTGGTGGTCTATAATTTGCCTAGATCGAAAAATGCATGTTCATTAGCTTACAATATTTTTGAAAGACCTATTTAACGATATCCCACACGATGGGTTGGTCGAGAAAAACATTGCCCCCCACATTACGTGTAAAGAAACTACAGAAAAAAAAAGAAATGTGGTGTCGTGGGACACCAGGTAGGAACGAAGTTCCTTCGGCTAATGTAGAATCGACACAATGTGTATACGACTGTCGCGCCTGCGCACGTCTCATTTAACGGTTTTAACGAGGTCATCCTTACGGTTTTACTATCACATTTTTTTCAGTTCGGTCGCGCAGCAAAATCCCTATCTCCTCCAAGCCTGCCGTAAGAAACTTCGTTCCAAAAATTCTCATGATTTTGTTTTACCACTTTATCGGCCTGATTAACATACATACCCATGTAAAATTGCAGCTTTGTAGTACTTATGGTCTCTGAGTAAAATCGCAGACAGACACAGACGTTGGGAGGAAAAGAATGATGGAGTATGCAGGCCGGCAGTACCTCAGGGAGCGATACTAGTCGACCTGACAACTGGCATAACATAGAGCTGAAAAGAAAACCCTAATACTTTCTCGTCTCGGAGACGTCTCGGAGGTCGCTGCGCCTGCGTAGATTTTTTAGTACAGCGTGTAGACAACCAGATCGTACGCCTGTACGAAACACCTGATGGTACGCGATGGACGCCCGCAACACCCTGGTGTTTTTGTACGTTACCATTTAGAGCACCTCATGAATGCGCTATTCTCAGAAGTGGATGGTAGTTGAATGACACAGGCACTTCTGAGCACACTGCCTAGTGCCTACTAGCCTTCTTAGAACCCGATTCTCATCGAGTTCTCTTAGGGATTTCTAAGTGCCGCAACAGACGGGGCGCAAGTTGCGTCGCGTAACAGCTAGAGATGGGCAGTGGATAGTACTCAATCTACCCATTTGAGTATTTACTCACTAGATTTTATAAATAGAGTAAATACAGCGTGCTCATATATTGGCATCGCATTTGATGTCTGTTTACTTATTTTTACTTAAAATTATGTCTATGCACACCTCCCACCAAAAAATGATAATTAGTCAAAGAAGTCTACTTTCAGTGTATGATTAGTATGGTATTTTCATATAATTTAGCGTCGCATATAACGTTTGCTTACATTTTAAGCATATTATGGCGTACGCGCACACTTTCCGACAAGAATTGCAAGTGTATACTAGATTTAAGTTTCAAAATTATCATGAAAATATGAAATAATGAATATGAATATAAATATGAAGATATTTATCGGGTATTTACTCAATCTACTGACAAAATACTCAAATGGGGTGATTGAGTATTTATGCATCTCCCATCACTAGCTGTTAACAGACGCGGCGCAAGTTGCGCCGCGTCTGTTACGGCCATAAAATATACGCATTTATTACTACACAGACATGCCGAAAACATAAGAGTTCCTTGTTTACTACGGAACACGAAAAACCCAGCCTCCCTGATTACCCCAATTTGCGTATAACACCTAATAGCGCATTACATGTCAATTTCATGGAGTCCATTGTACTCGCTTCCGCCGCAGCTGATTGCTTCCGGCAGCAGCAATAAACACCGCATCGATTGATGCAACGACATTAAAAGGATTCGCATCACTAGGTATTGTAAATGTTTTAACACTAGTCATTTGCGCCGCAGATATGGACAAATTTCGGGATAGTCTATTTTGGAAAGATTCACCAGTACACTATGACTTTTTTCTTCCTCTATTTTCAAATTGACGACCTCCGTGGCGTGGTGGTCACCACGCTAGTCCGCCACCCAGAGGTCCCGGGTTTGATCCCCGGTCAGTGCAAGTTGGAAAATGGCCTTTTTCAAATTTTCTTGGGTTTTAGGTGTTTATCTATATATGTATTTGTTATAAAATATAGTATCGTTGAGTTAGTATCCCATAACACAAGTCTCGAACTTACTTTGGAGTTAGCTCAATCTGTGTTATTTGTCCGTACATATTTATTATTATTATATATGTATGAATGAACCTCTGCATAACAAAATCCGCTTGCCGTTCCATTATCCTTTTGCGATGCCCGACAGGGTTCTTAGTGTACCTATTATAATATGACAGTGACTTTTAGTAGTTACAACTGATGTAAGTACATTATGAAATGAAATTGAAATTAAAAAAAAAACAAAAACTGAAGGGCTCTGTCTGCCCCCTTAGGGATAAAGACGTGATAGTATGTATGTATGTATGTATTTTTGCCCATTCTCTCGATCGGAAGAGAAGGAGCTGGTACATTCATAATTTGTCTTTTCTGGCCGACCAACATAAAAGTGATTTGATATAACTTACTCTTAGAATAATACCGAGTCTTGTATAGCAGCTGCACACAATTGCCCACAAACAACCGCCCACGAAAAGCCACGAATGCGCCAAAAGCCCAGAAAGGCCTGCGACTTGTGACGGGTATTACGAAACGCTGACATAATAAGTACATCCGCGAAGAATGCGCCATTGAGGGCTGCGGCCCGAATATGTCTCTCTAGACGCTTGTCAATGCTGCCGTTGGTCCAAGAGTGATGAGCGAGCGATTGTAACGACGGCCCTCTTGCTCCGCACCGCACCCCGCGCCGCCCTTATAAAAGCGGTAGCGAGCTGGACCTCTTCCCTTTTTCCACCACTCGTGAAGCCGGGCAGCAGTACACCAAAGCTGAGTACTTCCTATCATCCTGGATCAACGAATCTCGTGGCCTGCTAACCTCGACCCCTATCTGTGACAATTTTCAGTGTTCATTACCTAAATTGTTAAAATTTGAATTCAAGAGTTTGGTATTCTTAATATTGTTTCTTTTAAATAAATCTTATCGTCACACGATTTAGATATGAAAGCTTTCTATCTTTCTTCAGAATAGGTAGCAGTGGAGTTGGGTGAGCATTTGGGCTAGTACAAGTATAAAACTATGAAACGAATTAAATACCTACCTTATTAGGTTCTATGAAGGTTAATAAGCCGTTCAATGTCCGGCTTTTACCGACTTAGTTTGGGCAATGTCTCTGAGCGTGTTTATACGTTTATCGTTGTGAGTGTATTTGAATAACCAGTGAATTGTTTTATATTTTGAATGATTGTGTGCAATCCAGTCATGCTGCTAGTTTATGGCTTATGAAAATAGTAAATGGACATGCACGGTGCGCGGATATACGTAGGTTATATTATAATTGTTGATAGTAATAAATGCGTATATTTTAGAAACCCCAAAAGGAACTCTTGAATGAGAATTGGCTTCTAAGGAGGCCCCACGACTAGTAGGCAGTGTGCTCTAGTAGAAGTGCCTGTGTCCTTCAACCATCATCCACTTTTGAAGATGGCGCATTCATGAGGTGCTCTAAATGATACCGCACAACAACACCAGGGTGTCGCAGGCGTCCAAAGGCTTAGGTAACCAACAACAACAGGCGTATGAATAACCCGGTTTGGCTACTAAGTTGTACAGAAAAATCTTATTCTGCGCGCTCAGAGACTCAAAGTGGATCTTGAGTTTGACCTCCGAGATGAGAGAGCGTCTAGAGTTTTCTATTCTGCTCGATGTCGTTCCAGTCGGCAGTTCGACCAGTATCGCTCCTTGCGGTACTGTTCGGCCTGCATACTTCATCATTTTTTCCCTTCAAACGTCAAAAGTAAAGCGATTTGATTACCGTTATAAGGACCTTGGACACGAAATTTTTTACGGCCTTACTCTCGTAATAAAAGTATAGCCAAAAGCAATGAATTATAAAGTTTTTCCTCTTCTTCCGCAGTTAACATCTCCGTCACGAGCCATTGGTGCTGAATGCCGAGTCGCGTGTCGGAGAAACTGGCAGCGAAAGTGTTCGTTACACGCTAATTAACTGCATTTGAATATATCACGGTTTTAGCACTTTTTGTTAAAAGTTATAACCCTCGACAAAAAAGAAAGGTGTTATAAGTTTGAAAAGTCTGTCTGTGGCATCATAGCACTCGAACAGATGAACCTATTCGATGCGGTTTTTTACGGGAAAGCAATTTCCCTTGCGATGATTCTTAGTTATGTTTGATGAAAATCGGTTGAGCCATTTTAAAGTTATTCAGAATATGTAGTTTCGACACTCATCACTAGATGGTGTGTCGGAACTTTATTTATTTTGCTTGGCAAATAAACTAGAAACTCTAAAGATTTGCGTCGCTAAGTGGTAATCATTACAATTCTCACTCCCCGACCATGTGGAAAATCGACACAGACGAACTTCAACCTTATTGCATTGACATAAAGTTTCAGCTTATCAGGCAATTTTTGACCTTTCCCTGTAGAATGGCTAAACATTAGTCATTTGTTCAAGCAGACCTGGCGGCGCACACTTGCGGAGAAAATAAAGTCAATCGGGCTAACCTGTATAATAGTGAGGTAACCTTTTTTCGAATCTCGTAATCGAAATTACGTGCGTTAGCATTCACGGCACCACATTTGTGTCCTCAGAAGTGGATGCTATTTGAATAATTGAATAATGAGCACCTTAGGGATCATTATTAGGGATACCAATTTAAGTTTATGCCTTGCAGCCATCGGCGCAAGGACCGAATATTAAAAGACGTCTCGTCTCCGACTGCAATTTTGAAAATTGTGGCGCGGTGCATCGCGCGGGAATTAAATAGCGTTTTATTTCATCTAGGAATTCCAGAATGTTCTAGATGTGATGGTATTGCGTGCAGTCAAGGGAAGAATGCCAAAGCAGGGAGAAATTATAAAATTGTAAAATTATATCAATATTATAATCAATTATGTTTCCAATCGTTAGTTTTGGAAAACCTTGGGGGGAAAGCCTAATGTTCAGCAGTAGACTTCTTGCGGCTGATATGATGCTGATGATGATGATTATATAATCAACAGGCGGGTACACCAATTAGTTTTTCGTGTTTTTTAATGTTTTTTAGTGATGACATACATACGAGTTGTATTCAAACTAACAAATACTATGTATTCAGAAATGTTACTGATTCTGCTGACCAATCTAGGTCAGTTTTTTATCCCTATACGATAATGGAGCGTGTCATGCTTGGCATCAGGTTGCAGGATCGTGTTCCCGACACTATAATCCGACAACGTACTAAAGTAAGAGATGTTGGAACAACGGTCATGCACTTAAAGTGGAACTGGCACCTGGCTCGACGGAGTGATGGCAGGTGGAGCAGGGCTTTAACCGAATGGTGGCCCAGAGCGGGTGAAAGAAGCGTCGGACGCCCAGCAATGAGATGGGTTGACGTCATAGTAAAAGTCATAAGTCGCACCTAGATTAGAGCAGCACAGGATCGACATGGGTGGCGTCGACGAAGGGAGGCCTATGTTCAGCAGTTGGCGGAAGAAGGGCTGAGATGAGATGAGATAAGATGAGATTGAGATACTATAATACTACATTACTATAACGCACCTATAGAGATGAAATGAAAGTACCTCAGTTGTGCGACTAACCGTTGCTCGACAGATCTTTGACCAACATAACATTTGATCGATACTACTATTGTTCGACATAGAAAAGAAATTGTTGAAGTAAATTCAGACGTCCAGACGAAAACGGCGACTTGGCAAGGTCATTTAATTACTATGCAGCGTTCAATGGCGGCTGCATGCCGACATAAACTAAGGACAATACAGAAACGTTAGAATCTATATGCGCTCTAGCATAATACTATATCAACTTGTTCTTCGGTATGCAGGCTCAAATTTCCCACTCCGGAGTGGTCGCCGCGCGAATAGTAATAATGTAGGTATATTGTCAATACCTAAACGGGAAGTGACACGAGCCTGCTCCGTTCTAGTATAATACAATATCAACCTGTCTTCACTGCCTCAATATGCAGGCTCGGCCAAATGAAAAGGTATATATAAATTCTGAGGTAAAGAAAAAGTGTTAAGAAATATCAACATTTTAGATATTTATCCATATTATTACGTTTTTAGAACTTACTAGGTAGATGAAGCAAGGATCGTAGTTATATTAATGTAAACGTTTGTATGCAATATTCATGGATGTATGTTATTAACACATAATTATTATAGATTTTTTTCATAGGTAACATCACAATAAACTTGCGCGATAAGTACTGCGCAGGAGACAGAAAACGATCTTATTTTTTTAAGTCTAAAGAAATGGACTTGGACACCTATGGAAGACATGGACATCTATTTTTGCACGCGGGCGAAATGACATACGTCAATTAGCCATTTTCTGCACTTTCGTCTTTCTATTCGTTGCACAGCTGGTACACGGCGTCGCGGTGAAATAAATTTGTCGCCGATGCATTTAATGTGCCCACTGTACATCCGAGCAGGCCAGGGAGTGGGACAAAGATTTATTGAGGATACACTGCTTTCGCAAAACTGGAAAGAATCGTTTGTTGTGTTTCGAAAAGCGTTAGAGACTGTTGTTATCTATACAGTCGCCAATTGATGTCAGATTGCTTTACTTTAAAATTTTGTTACCGATGCGTTTAATGGCCCACTGTACATCCGAGCAGGCCAGGGAATGGGACAAAGATTTATTGAGGATATACAGCTTTCACAAACTGGAAAGAATAGTTTGTTGTGTTTCGAAAAGCAACGGAGTCTGTTGTTATTGATACAAACACAAAGTGAAGTCAGAATGCTTTAGTTTAAAATGTTGTTGCCGATGCGTTTCCTGTACATCCGAGCAAACAAGGGATTGGGACCAAGATTTATTGAAGATTTCATACCTACTGCTTTTACAAAACTGTTGCTACAAGATGACAGTCATTGAACTACGACAGATGCCTTTCGGCAGCTCGAAAAATCTGACACCAGAGTTAGCTTAATAGCTAACTCTGGTGTCAGATTTTTCGAGCTTTGTGTCTCCTCCGAATCTTTCTGAGTCTCTAACCACACTCGTACGAAAGGCAGGGTGGTGAGGAATCGTATTCTACTCTACCTTTGATTTATTTAGACGCAGAAAAAAATCGTTTAATTGTCATCCCTACTTTCAATTAAAACTTTCTCATATGAAATTCTTGCTAAGCCATTCAGTCTCATTCTAAAACGCAGACTACGTTTAATTAAACCAATAATCAGTAATCCCCAAATCTAGTTATCAGACATTGACTAATAGAGAAGGTGACATAATGATATTGCTTGAGTTATTTTTATTTTGGGCGGATAATGATTTAAACCAAGTACTAGTTAGTCCTTGTTTTATAATAAAAACGGGCAAGTGCGTTCCGTTCCATTATCTATAAAAAATCACGTTTATTGTATAGGAGCCATAGAGCGACACGGAACTTCACGGGGCTCACCTTAAATATTTTCTGTTTTTTTTTTAAATATTTGTTGTTGTAGAGGCAACCGAAATACACCATCTGCGACTGTATGATTTCATGAACCGTGATAGCTAGTATCACGGTTCATGAGATATTGCCTGGTGACAGACAGACAGACAGACAGACAGATATACGGACAGCGGAGTCTCAGTAAAAGGGTCCTGTTTCTGCCCTGTGGGTATGCAACCCTAAAAAGACTGACTTTATTTTAACTTGACTAGGCGACGAATACTTCAAATGTAAAACAAAGTGCACTTCCTCAAACTCAACTCTTAGTGTGAACTGTGACCGGAAATACAGTCATCCAGAGAGGTCAGCCCCGGGGTCATCCCCGGACAATCAGCCGGGGGGGTCATGTCCGGACAACTCGTTACTGCATAGCTGGCGGCGAGCTCAATTGTATGCGATTTGCACGTCGAGAGCTTATCAATTTAGCATCTTTTGCCGACGAGTTCGCAGCTCAAAATAAACTATATTTTGAGTTGTACAGTGAGTGTACCTTTTAGTAATTAAAAGCAAACAAGTACTTAAGTTATTATTAAAATAAAATGAAAAAATAATCCGATAGCAGCGTGCAAACATAATGACATAACATACATTACTCTCTCCTTGGCGCAGTCGTGTAAAAAGGATTTGACTACGTGTGTCTTCCGGACAACCCCTTTTTCCATCGACTAAAGTATCATTATAAAAAAAATTAAAACGTTTAAATCCGCCGCCAAATATTGTATCAGCGAAAGCGAGCAATACTTTTACTTACTATTCAGTTTTTGCAAAACTACACTACTAACAGGCGAATAATTAAAAATTTTTGCAGTTAGACATCACAGAGACGGTAAAAGGTGGAATTTGGAATAACTCGAGTTGTTTCGCGAGCGGAATGTTAATGGCATGGATTTTTTGAGATATGTTTATAATTTGACTGAGGATGCTGAGAAAAAAAAGACTTAAGAAGGGTTTTTTTTATTTTACGGTCTATCTTTAGGCCTAACATTTTCTTAGCGTAGTTCTAGGTCGCAACCCTTGTTTCTTTCTACCCTTAAAAAACTAAAGACGTGAACCCAATAAAATTTTAGATACCAAAATCTTTCAGGTTCGTAGAAAGTCCCTTCCCCTTTCAAAGAGTGATGTAAGATAACAATGAAATATCTGACAGAATATCTTAAGGGGCTACCTGAATTTTTGGGGGTCCAGTCGAACGTCCAAGAGAACGTGAAGCTTTTCTACGCACAATTGCAAAAAACGGCCACTTTTAGCGTATGTGCGTAGAAAAGTTTCACGTTCTCACTTTAAAATGTAAACAGTAGTTCATAAAATAGTTTGAAGGATTATCCAGGGTCTGATCAAGACCAAATTCTAACTGATGTCTCCGTTTCTCTTCAAATGATTTATTTCAAATGGGGGCAGCACTGGACCCCGAAAAATTCAGGTAGCCCTTTAATACTCATGCAAACCATCCGACCCGAACATAGAGCCCACAGGAGCAAAAGCTAAGCATATCGTTAACCCATTGAAATTGGGGCTATTTGGATCGTTTCGGGCAGGAAGACGGATCTACCCATTACTACAAATTGGCGATAGTCGGATAGATCGAAACAACCCTTCGACGACGGCTATTTTTGATTTAGAGATAAATTTGAACATCTACTGATACTATATCTAAATCAACACAAATATCTGTGCTGTGCATAATTTACTTGGACTCGGCGTTTGTACGTACGAGTATGTATGTTTTGCGATAACTTGAATATCTCTGTTCGGACCTGTTCGGAGCACATGAGCCAAAACTGTCAAGAAGTTGCCATGATGCAGGGTTTCAAACAAGGCGCGAGTTCTCAGTTCTGAAAAAAATTGAACCCAGGACACGAAGACAAGAAATTCGGTTCTGAACTACTAGTTGTTTAAGTACAGTGTCTATCCCACGATGAAAATCACGTAAGCGTAGTATTTCAGACGTCGACGTCAGCGCACATTAGTTCCGCTAGTTCAGGCATTGTCAAGAGCAAGGCCAACCATAGCAGTAATGTGAACCGTGTCTGCCACGTAACTGGAAAGACAATACTCTTTTTGTCTACCACTAGATGCCGCCACTAACTGCACATTGACCAGGATGATGACCAGGCAAGCGTAGCATTTCAGACGTCGACGTCGGCGCACATTAGTTCTGCTAGTTCAGGCATTGTCAAGAGCAAGGCCAAACGTGGAAGTTATGTAAACCGTGTCTACCACGTAACTGCAAAGACGTGATCTTTTATTTGTCTACCACTAGATGTCGCCACTGCACAATGACCACCACGGAAAGCGTAGCATTTCAGACGTCGACGTAAGCGCACATTAGTTCCGCTAGTTCAGTACCTACAGCATTGTCAAGAACAAGGCCAAACACAGAAGTTATGTAAACGGTGCCGGTCAATTCATTATAGGAGTCAAGGCCAGAAGTTAACTGGCTAGGCAGAGTTCCAAGCATAATGAATGGATGAAATTATGAGTGAAAAGTCTAGGTAGGCTAAAGTTTTCTACGCTTGAGGCAAAGCATCATGTATTTTTCGTATCTCTGTAATCTGGCATTAGTGGCCCTGTTTCTTTTTTAAAGGATGTTTTGGAAATCATCATACAGGAATGCCATCATACAAAAAAACAGGGGTGCCAGCCATACGCACGCATGTTGTAGACCCTGATCAATGAACAGGAAGAAGTCTTGTGATATTGTATGATAAACCTACAGACCTGTATAATATCCTAGGAATCTTTATCACAAGTCTTTTTCGTAAGATGCATGAAAATATTTTCTTTTATCTTGTCGCATTCTTTAGCTATACTGTTTTGGAGCCCGAGAAGCGCTTTTTGGCTTTTTCTTGACGAAATCGCATCAGCTTTTTCATAAGCGAGGCCCTTGTGGCGCTCCGAAGGCTTGTACCCCATTTCAACAAATGAAATACATAAAAATGGGGGGTTTATGGGTTACTATGTCAAATGATGAAGATGAATTGTTTTAAAAAGAATATAAATTATATTTACTAAATTGAATCAAAAATTCAATTACCAGTTGGGCAAAGGTCTCACCCATCTTCTTCCGCCATCTCTTTCCTGTGTTAGGCTCGACCATTCGCTCGACCAAGCTAATTAAAGCTTGCGCAGACGAGGGATTTTTGTCCGCGGACTTTTTTGTCCGCTAAAATAGATCGCTTACAACTGTATCGAGTAACGCAGACGATGGATTAAAAGTACCGCGTATAAAAAGTCCCCCCGAATAACCGAGGACATGCAGTGAGCGGACCGGAAGTACGGGAGTCCCCGAAAAAAATAGAACTCGTGTGACTAGGCGAAGCAACGCACATGGGGGACTTTAGCCCGCGTTTGTTCTCTACATTTCCGGGCTACAAATAATTGCACACCGTGTGCGTTGAGTTCGCGGTAAATCCGCGGCGGACTTTTTATTCACGGAGCTTACTTTTTTCCGCCGCGGAGAAAACTCCGTCGTCTGCGCAGGCCTTTAGGAACAGTCATTGCAATTCCTTCTGTCAAGAGCAAGGCCATCATACAATGAAACCACTATCATTTCTCGATTCGCACCGCTGCCTGACAAACTGCCTTTTTTGCCGACTTTCAATTCGGAGCTGTAATAAGACTAACCCTTTCACCGCGAGACTTTAAATCAGTTGTCGTGCCCCCAGCGCGAGGGGTAGTAAATCTTAAATAAATATAGGTTCTGTATTGTAACTATTTACAGTAAATCTGACAATGACTTGAGGTCATCAGACAGTCTTAAGCTTAATATGCCGATACGTTCGATTGTCGTAGAAGGATGACCGATGCCATCCTTCTACGACAATTCGGTCACAGTTCAAGCTGTGCGTTTATGGAACGAACTGCCTGAGTCTATTAGACGTGCACAATCTGTCTCTATCTTTAAAAACAGACTTAAAGAATTTTATCTAGCTCAGTAATCGTATATTTTTTTAAATAATTGTATTATATTTATGTGTATGTATGTTATATTTACAAACTTATTTATGTAGTTTATTGTATTGTATATATGTATTTTTTTATTTATTTAAGTGTATTATAGATATACGTGTAGTGTATTGTAAAAATTAAAAGTAACCTATTGATTTAACTTATAGTTTTCTTTGCACCGCCGTTATTTCTGACGAGCCTACATTCCTCTCCATCCACCGGCTGTCTGGAAGAGATCGCTTTAAGCGATAAGACCGCCCATTGTACCTGTGTATTTTAATTTGTAAAAAATATTTTCTTTGTTTTTTTTTTTTTTGTATTGGTGCAATAAAGAGTTTTTCATTCATCTATTCAATTATACTGCACCGCCTATTTTTAAATATTCACTTCTCCCTCTACCCAAAGGTTGACTTGAAGAGATTGCTATGCGATAAGTCCTCCTTTGTATCATAATTCTGTCTTCTTTTTCTGTTATTTGTTTTTCCTTTTATTTATGGTGCAATAAAGTGTATTTGTATTGTTGTAAATACCAACAACCATAAAGAGATGAGCAGTTTTTGTCGGAAATATCCGACACTCGCGTAATAGGCACAACAATGTTCGTCAGATAAATCCGTTCGCGTGAAAGCATTTTCGATCATTTTTATGAGCTGAGTTATAGGATGGTCAATCAACATCTGACGGGCTTATAAGAAAGAAAAAAAGAAAGAAAATCTTTACTCGGCAAACAAAAATCTTATGTACTAGACTTATTATATCTATTATGTGTGCCGAAAAGGCGGCCAGCTCAGCTTTGTGCTGCGGTGTGAACCACAGCGCTGAAGAAACTTGCTGTGTCCGTGGGCTTCGCTCCCCGTTGGAAATTCGGGATAAAAACTATCCTATGTCCATCCCTAGGTCTCAAACTATATCCATACTTTTCATCTGAATAGGTTCAGTGGTTGAAGCGTGACCTGGTCAAAACCACAGACATACAAAGGGAAGCAGACCAAACATTACATACATAGAACATATTGCGGGTATTTGTATTCTAAGCACTCTGTCACATTCAAAAGAATATTACTTTACTATTTTTGTTTTTAACAAGGGGAGGCTTTTGCCCAACAATGGGACCTAAATAGTTAGAAAAAAAAAATTTTTTAAACATTACCAATTATGATAAAGAAAAACAACAAAACAAAGGGATAGCTGAATTTTCTGGGGCACACGCCACGCACATACGCCAAAAGTGGCCCTTTTTCGCAATTGTGCGTAGAAAAGCTTCATGTTCTCACTTTAGACTATAAACAGTAGTTCATAGAATAGTTTGATGGGTTATCTAGTGCCTGGTCAAGACAAAATTTTAAATGATGTCTCCGTTCCTTTTCAAATGATTTATTTCAAATGGCACTGGACCCCCGAAAATTCAGGTATCCCCCCCTTAAGTGTAAATTCGTGCCACGCGGCATTATATTATGCATGTCTGCTTCCCTGTATATGTCTGTGTTAAAAACAAACAAACAAATATAAAAACTCACTTTCGCATTTATAATATTAGTTAGGATAGATGGTGAAATGAGCCAATTTTTACACTTACATGACTTTATCCGGGCTGAAAGCCCCAGTTATTTAGGCCTGAGAAAGCTCACTGCAAGTGAAACTTAGGAAAGCTCAGGTTCCATGATGATGTTAATGTCATGTTTTCAAGCTTTGCCATTACATTGACGATGTGCCGGAGCTTACAAATAACTTATTGGTTATTCATAGCGACAATTGGCTTTGGAAAGCTCGTCTCTACGCGTACATACAAACTTATCACGTCTATATCCCTTACAGTGTAGATAGGGCCGTGGGCCGTAAGACCCAAAGGCCACGTCACGGGCCACGTTCAGCGTGAATAACGGAAGTGGCAAAAAGAATAGGGTGGCTACCGCATCGCCTCCTAGCATTGGGTTCAACGTTTAAAGGATTGCGAAGCAAAACGTTTTCATATGAGTTTTTGAAAAAAAAAAAAATTTTTACCGACGTCTAAAAAGGAGGAGGTTATCAATACGTCGGTTTTTTTTAATGAATGTTCACCGATTATTCGAAGACAACTGGACCGATTTGGGAAATTGCTTTTTAGGGTTTCATACACAAAATTAAAAAACGGACCCCATGAGATAGAATATGGAGAAATAGAAGCACGAGTGATCGTATACGATCACTCGTGTTTCTGTCTCTCCATCCGTCTGCTACAGCCAATTTGCCCCGAATCTACTGAACCAAATCAAGTGAAATTTGGTAGGATGGTGTTATCCTAAGACCCAAACACAGATGTGCATATAAATATTTTCTTAAAATAAGGGTATTTTTGAGGTACAAATTAGGAAATTAAAAAAAAAAGGTTTGGAAACCTTACTGTGTCATATATCAAATGAAAGGGCTCATTATGGGGATCTCAAGTATATTTTTGTTATTATTGTCAAATAAATAGTTTTGATTTTATTCATGAAAGAATACGAAAATTAACCATTCACTCAACTGATCTCCGAAACTACTGAGCCAAAAATTTTGAAAAAAAAATACAAAATATATTCCATTGCTTGAAATTTACAGGAAAAATATAATAATTCTATCAATTGAAAATAAAGTCGTAAACTCAATATAATACGTTCAGTTATGGAAAATCTTTAGTTTTGTACGGACCCCTCTCCACGCGAGTTCAATTTGCACCTGGCCGGTTTTATTGTTTGAAAAGGCATACTTGGCAAGTAGTTGTGTAGTTTAGGGGTAAAGATTTTTTTTTTCAAATTGTTATTTTCAATTATCCATAGAATATTTTTTCCAGCCAGATGATACCCAGACAGTTATTAACTTACCAATTTCCATGAAAATTGACATTTTTTGACGCAAACGTCATTCCCAAACTTGATATCGTTCGAGAGATCAAAGCCAAGGTCGCGAAATGTCTAGACTCTAGGTAAATAGATTCAGTTATAACACTAGCGCGTCTATCTAACGGGGTAGATAGAGTCTAGGAAGGTAAGATCCCTGGGTCAATAGTAACGCGATGGTGCGAAATCTCCATAAATACTTTTTACAAGCGTTCATTTAGACCACGGAAGAGAAAAAAACTAGTGGAAGTGATATTAGACAAAATTAGTATGGAAACCGTTGTCGCCAAACTCACAAATAACATACAAACAATTTGTTTAATTGATCCTTTTTATTTACTTTTAAAACGGCCTTTAGGGCAAATTAATAAGATTTGTTTTGCTCACAAAGTACTTACGATGTTTTGCAATCTGTGGTATAATTTTCGTAGTTTACCATAGATGGCGTTATTTTCCTAAAAAGCAATTATAAACTTAAGTACGACCAACGTAAAGTCTTAATTTGCATGATAATATATTAAGTGCAGTTGTGCTTAATCATGTCACGCGCGCCACGCCCTCTTGCTACTTCCTTTTTTGCTCTTTCGTGATTCAAACTCATTTTCTGTGGCAGGTTCTATATTACATATATCTATTTACAGTAAATCTGACATACTGCACCGCCTATCTTTAAATATCCACTTTTCCCTCTACCCAAAGGTTGAATGGAAGAGATTGCAATGCGATGGTAAGGATTGCAGTGACTTTGAATCACAATTTTGTCTTCTTTTTTTCTGCTTTTTGTTTCTTCTTTTGTTTATGGTGCAATAAAGAGTATTTGTATTGTATTACTGCCGGGGCACGCACCGGTTTCTCAATACAATGTAAAACTAATTGTTCTTTTAAATACGACAATGAACCAATTAAGAAAATTAGTTGCATTTATCTGCTACTCTAGAGGTTCTTCAGATAGGCTGAATGTCAATACTTTCATCGTCATTCAGCGTAGTAAAGAAATTTCCAGCAAATTCCGCAAAAATTGTTCTCGATATTGCTCCAGTCCGGAACGCTTCCGAAGTTAGACCGCGGTGCATTGTTGGCAACTTTAACTACGGGCTTTCTCGTCGGTGCTGCATCATAATGGACGGTGATGGACAAGATTAATTTATCTCTTGACAGCTCAAATATAATAGCATTTAATCTTGAGCTGCTTTTTGTGTCATCCTCTACGTTACGTTGCTCTTAAAAATTACCGTCTATTTTAACCCCCGACAAAAAGAGGGATGTTATAAGCAGAGATCGGAATCACGGGTGCTATTGTTATCAAAAGTATGGATGACTAAAAGTTCCGGGATTTCTCGAGAATCTAATTGAGTAATAAATAAAAAAAAAATATATATATTGTTTACATATGTGTTAATATCAAGTGGACTTCATCAATTTGCGTAAAAATAACCAGGTCTCCTATCGCTGCACAATTTTAAAAGTCGTCGTCAGGTAGAATTTTAATAAAACAAACAATTTATTGAACCGCACTCGTTCGTTTACGTACCTACAGACAATAAGCTGGATAAGTGATACAAGGATTCACCGACACATTACGAAACTCAGTGGCGCAGTGCGTTTAAACAGAGACTTGGAAGCAAAATGCACGAGTTCGATTCTCGCTTGAACGAATAGTTTTTTTTTTTTTTCTTCTTTTTTTTTCTTCCCTGCAATGTTTTGATTTTTAATAATCTTAAAATACGAATGCGCAAGTGAAGCCAGCGCCGCCATAAGACGAAAATTACTACTGGACATAGAAGTATTATTACACTGAGGAGATCTCTGTTCGAGGAATTAGCGCCATCTCTGGTCACCAAGGAAATGCGAAGGAACTTGATCGATGAGCGACAAATGCAGTACGTTGTTTGTACCACGTCTAATTAGCTGCAGTAAATCACGGCAGAGGGCAACGGCGGACAGAAGACAGATTCAAGCTTAAATTGCATTCTTTATTCCCTTAATTATTTATTTGGTTTTTATTTTAAACCTATTTTATTTGATGTATGAAAATTTTAATCAATGTTCGAATCTCCTTATACTTAATTTCATTCATTTACAGAATTATAGCTTTTTGACCAATACCTGTTAACTACCTAGTTGATGAATGTTCCTATACACTTCTACAGATTTCATGCCATATCCAATATAATAAGATTTTATGACATTGCATTGTACTTAATTGAAATTTTAATGCGTACAAAGTTATATTTTTGTAATCAAATCGGTTAAATACATAATGAATAATTGGTTAATAAATGATGTTTTTGGCTTAAATATTAATTAGGGTCCTTGTGACAAATGTATCTATATTATTATTATTTTAGTTTAAGCGCTTCTTTTAAGTACTATGAGTGCCCTATCTTCCTCATTGACTTGCCCCCATTGCCCGGGATCCACGCGTACTTTTAGCTCCCACGGACTCAAAATCCACATAGGTCATAAGCATAAAGTCGCGAGACCGTTGACTACATCTTTGCAGGTAGTTGGCGCTGCCGCAAACACACAGCGGGAGTACCGGGAGTCGTCACCGGGGACATTGCCAAGTGCTCGCACCTTGGATACACTCTCTACTTTGAGAGCAAATACTCCAGTACTTCGGCATGTACCCAAGGGCGCGCGTAATCAGGCGGCGAGCAAGCTGTGCGAATTGATTGATGCGTGTGTCGAATGCAATGGGATAGATGACTGGTTCTCTCTTCTCTCCTTTGCATTCGTGGCATTAAAGGTTCCATCTAAGACGCTCCCCGGTAATATGACTACTAAAGTCAAATCTAACATTGAGTCAACTGGTCAATGTGAGGAACCTTTGGATGGCGTAGTGGAAAGAGCCATGCCTCGCTCCATCCGTAAAGTAATAGAAGCCAAGGTATATGAGGGTGACTTTAGGGGAGCAGTGCGCATTCTGGTCTCAGAAGATACGTTTGCGAACCAGGGCCCAGACACACTGGCCTCCTTAAAGCTCAAACATCCAGCCCCGTTGCGTCCACTTGTTTCCCCGCCGGCGCCCGATGCGTCTTGCTCCACTGTTTCAGTGACAGAGGATGACGTGGCTCTGGCGCTTAGCTCATTTTACAGTGGTTCTGCTGCGGGTTTAGATGGAATGCGCCCAGGGCATCTAAAAGAGCTGACATCCAGCTCAGCTGGTGAAAGCGGTCGGCGATTAATGCAGAAATTGACAAAACTCTCCAATTTTATGCTAAGCGGCCAAGTCAATCAAGAGGTATGTCCCTATTTGTATGGGGCGGCCCTCTGCGCCTTATCGAAAAAAGACGGTGGCATAAGACCCATCGCAATCGGGAGCGTTTTTAGGCGATTGTCTGCCAAGCTGGCTTGCCGCGTCGTGAAAGATGAGATGTCAGTATACCTGCAGCCGCACCAATTGGGATTCGGTACGCGCCTGGGCTGCGAGGCGGCTATTCACGCTGTCCGTGCATTTGCTTCGGATCCTCGCAACACCAACTGCGTGGTTCTGAAGCTAGATATATGTAACGCTTTTAATACTTTAGAAAGGGACATACTACTGGCCGAGGCAAAAGAAAAAGCGCCATCGCTGTACCCCTTTCTGCTGCAAATGTACGGGTCACCTTCCAATCTTTTTCTCAATAACGAGCGTATACTGTCACGCGTCGGAGCACAGCAGGGAGATCCATTAGGTCCGCTTGTCTTTAGTCTGGCCATTCAAAAAATTATCAATGAAGTAAAGTCTCCACTTAACATATGGTACCTGGACGACGGTACTATTGGTGGCGACCCAGAGGTGGTCCGGCAGGACCTGACATCTCTCATCTTAAAATTCAAGGAGCTGGGACTTGAAGTGAATCCCTCAAAATGCGAGCTTTTTCCCTGCAGTGCTGAAGCGCGTTCTCATGTTGAAGGTTTTCGTGCTCTCTTGCCTGGCCTCGCTGAACTTTCCCCACTATCTTTTAACCTCTTAGGCTCGCCCATATTTCTCGAGGCAGTTCCAGAAGCCATAAAATCTCGTGAGCAGCTCCTGAGGACGGCCCAGGAACGCCTACAGAATCTGCCTGCTCATGTGGCGATGGTTCTACTGCGAACGTGTTTCGCGGTGCCAAGGATAAACTTTTTGTTGCGAACCGCGCCGACGTGGCTGTGCCCTCAAGAAATGTCTAGCTTCGATGGCACCTTAAAACGTTCAGTGGAATCGATTTTGAACGTGTGCCTCAATGAAACACAATGGAGCCAGGCGACCTTACCAGTACGCTTCGGTGGACTTGGAATTCGGTGCGCGCGCGATGTTGGTCTGCCGGCTTTCTTGGCCTCGGCACATGGGGTTGCGGAACTTATTACTGTCATTTTATCTCCCAATGGTGACAGGGTCAGCATACCTTATGTGCCTGAGGCTTTGACTGCCTGGTCGGCCATTAGTCCTGGTGCGCCGTCTCCAGTAGCCCTCCATGCTCAGCGCGCTTGGGATGACGTCGGCGCTAAAAGGAAGCATAGTCTTCTTCTGGACTGTGCCTCGGGAGCAGATTTGGCGAGGCTCAAAGCTGTGTCGCGGTCAGAATCAGGTGCATGGTTGAACGTTCTACCTTCGCCACACTTGGGCACCTTACTAGACGATGACTCCTTGCGGGTGGCTGTTGCGCTCCGCCTGGGCTGCAGAGTGTGTGAACCACACAAATGCATCTGCGGGTCCATGGTGGGGGCCGATGGCCATCATGCACTGAGTTGTCGTCGCTGTACCGGTAGGTTCCCACGTCACCACGCGCTCAACGACATAGTACGAAGAGCTTTCGTCTCCGCCAATATCCCGTGCTTATTGGAGCCACGAGGCCTCAGTAGATCTGATGGGAAGCGACCAGATGGCCTGACTTTGGTACCGTGGAAGCACGGGAAGTGCGTAGTCTGGGACGCCACTTGTGTTAGCACAGTGGCTACCAGCCACCTAAGTCGCACTGTCTGCGCGGCAGCGGCGGCTGCAGAGGATGCTGCAGAGCGAAAGAGAGCAAAGTACGCGGCTATGGAGCCACATTACTCTTTTGTGCCCATAGCTGTGGAAACTATGGGCTGCTGGGGCGTAGACGCCAAGCGTTTAATTAGCGAGTTAGGGCACCGCATAGCTGAAAAGAACGGGGACTCCCGCTCCCACACGTTTTTGGTGCAAAGGAAGGCTATTGCAATACAGCGCGGCAATGCCGCTAGTGTACTGGGCACCTTTGCGCCAGAAACGTTAAGGGGTGGGTTTTAAATGACGAATTTTTAGTATTTTATATTTAATGTTAAATAAATAGATGTATGTAATTAAAAAAAAATAAAAAATATTTTAAGTATAAACGTTGAAGAAATATATTTTATTAAGAATAAAAAATTAAGCATTGAGTAATAAGTAAATAAAACAATCATCATTATGTGATTTCAGGATAAGTCTATTTTATTTTCGATTAAAATATATCCTGAAATCACATAATTATGATTGTTTTATTTATAGATTATATAGTGATTCCGATCTCATGTTATAAGTTTGACGCTTATGTCTGCCTGTCTATCTGTGTGTCTGACTAAGCGTCAGAACTGTCATTCGCTAGAGCGAGAGGGAGCGACGGTTCTGAGCGACAGAAAAGGATAGCAGCATAGAAAAGAGCTGTTCCGTGCTGCTAGATGAAGCCCAACCCTGAGGCTGCCCACATCCGATAACCAGTGACCGATTTTTTGTAGGAGAAAAATATAACGTACTGATTGCAATAGGGCAACGCACACGTCCCTACAAAAAGTAAAAAATCGGCGCGATTATCTCTCCTACAAATGGTCAGACGTGGGCGGGCACCCTAAAATTGTCTGCAAAGGCAAAATTGCTAAATAAACACTTAATTTTGAAAAAGAACTACTTGAAGTCACCCCAAATCCAGAGAAGTTGAAACAAAAAGTAATACTTACAAATTAAAATAGACCTCGTAGCCTCTGATTTTCAAATAATTCTGAACCATACCTGAAACAAATTCACAGATTAATTAACAATCAATAAATTCCGACTGGTTTCGATCGTTTTAGACGATCATCATCAGAGCGAGTGTAAGGACCGGCGACCTGTCGGATTCGCTGTCAATGAAGCTCTCACCCTACTGACTGACTACACTTCGTGAACCGTGTGTTCAACAATAAGAGTTGGGCTACTTGGTCACTCATCCATGTGCGGACCGCGATCGGTGTCGTTTTACTTGCGAAAGCGCTAGTAATGCGCACTCCGGCCGGGTTACCGAGTTCCTCAAAGAGCGACGGAACACTTCAGTACCGGCCATGCCGAAGCATGCCGTCACTCTCTCTCGCTCTAGCTAATGACTGTTCTGAGCGACAGAAAAAGATAGCAGCATAGAAAAGTGCTGTTCAGTGCTGACAGATGTAGCACAACCATAATTTCCGGACAAATTTTACGTCTAACCCTTTTTCTCTTCAAGCTTCACAGCTCTGGAATGCTTTACCCGTTGACATCAGAGAAATTTCTACTAAATTCTCTTTTGAAAGAAAAGTTCATCCCACCTTTTAAACGTCCTTTCCTCATAAAGTCCTTATTTAGTTCTTCTGTTCATAGCTATTTATATTTTAGTTTAAGTAGATGTATATGTAAGTATTTTATAAGTAGATATCCATATATAATGGGTACATAATATTATTGTATATATGTATTATATAGTAATATTTTGTCCCTCTGTTTATCTATGGTTGACTGGGAGAAAATGCTCTTAGCATTAAGTCCGCCATTCGTTAAAAGTATATTTGTACTTTGGAACAATAAAGTAAGATAAAATAAAAATAAATAAAATATTATAGCGAAATTATCTCACGTAAGTTTTAATAATATGTATTACAAGTTACTACTACCGTAAGGTAGAACGTCATCTTATCGAATCACTATCCGTCTTCATAATAGTTTCACCCCATCCAGTGCCCACGGCGACCCATTGGTGGGACACAATGAGCCGGGTCGGGTGTATACATACCTCTAATAGTAATTTGTATTCCTCTCGCCGCTAGTCAATATCAATATTCTGATTAGATCGCCCTCCGCACTCAGTGGCCGAGAGTGGCTGCAGCGATGGCTGGTGACTTGGGACATTTTTTGCTTGTTTGTATGTTTGTAAAATCTTTATTGTACATAAACACAGGACAAAAATACAGGTTAGAACTAGAGAACAGTACAAAGGCGGACTTATCCCAGATAGGGATCTCTTCCAGTCAACCTTGAAATATGAGGACAATTTTACAACACAGGGTAGAGTGGGTACAATATACAGAAGACACACAACAGCAAACAGAATTCAACTACATTTTTATAATAATAATTTTTCAAAACTTAAAACTGATTTCACTACCCGAGTCAACTACTTTCCACGTGATGGCCGGACAACCGTAAATAGGGATACCAAGCGGGCACAACTGGATATCCAGACAACCCGAGACCAAGAGTCCTGGCGCTGCGGTACGAGGAGGGCCGACCCCAAATAATGGGACAAGGCATGGCAAAATAAGAAGACTACCTACACAACCTATTTTGATAAAATTTCTATTTGACCACCTGACAAGTTATGCCCTTTTAAACAAATTTTCCAAATCGGTCCGGGAGTCTTCGAGTAATCGGTCAATATACATAAAAACATATAAGATTCCGACGAATTGATAACCTCCTCCTTTTGAAGTCGGTTAAAAACACCCGGATTTTTAAAATCATAGCAAAGAACACCTAATCGCCGAAAAAGATGAGAAGAGGATAGAACAGACACATTATCATATCTTTACCTCTGATACGGCAGACGGAGTCTAGGGGCGTAATCCTCGAAGACCAAATTTAGCGAGATGCAGAGGAAAGTAGGGAACACAACTAGAGACTGTGCATCTGTAACTAACGTGGCATAACGCTACGGGAGTAAAATAGTATTTGATTGAATTAATTTATATATTCTCTAAATTAATAAGGACTCTCCGAGGGATCTTATCCAGTTCGCGTAACTTAAGTATTTCTAAAGTTTTCCACCTCATAATTTCGTCTTCATCCTATAAGAAGTGAATAATACCTGGTCCAAATGCCCGTCACCAGTGTTGCCATAGATACGGATTTCTTCGTATCTGACACGTCCGTCCCTCGTCTTTACTATATGTTTTCAACCCGTCTGTGCCCTGTCCGTGCCCCGTCTGTGTCTTACGTCTTTTCTATGTGTCCAGCGCCTAAGGACGATGCACGTGAACCTCAAAATGACGGATTGCGGAAGCGAATTGATGGCCGCTAAAAATGCCCGTTTAAAAACAAACCCAAATCGAAATTAAACAAGTTTGTTATTTTAATTTATTTATAAACTTCTGTCTCAATACTGGGCGAAGGTCTCTCCCATCTTCGTTATATTTGTAAAATAAATAAAAACGAATTGTGGCCGAACTTCTCACTTTTCGCGTTGCATATTACGGAACACAAATAGTTCGTATCAATAGTGGGAGCAGGGTTAGCTAATACCGAAGTCACCGGGTTAGATGGATGCCTTTGTCCGAACTACGAGTGCCTACCAGGATTTTACATACTGCGCAGGAAAAACCTATCAGGCAGTTTCCGGAATAAGGCTCTTACACGGTTACGGTTGAATGCGAAAAAGAGAAAACGGTAAAATTAGTTACAACTAGGATTTAACACAGCTATCTCATGAAGTGAAGTGAACCAGTGAAAGATCCTATACTAGGTAGTCGGATGACCTGTACAAAGTTGAAGGGCTTGTAATAAGTCTTGTGTAATGGTCTTTTCGGAAATCTATTGGGGCGTCTATGCACAGCAGTAATCTCCCTGCAACTGATTAAAATGTTGCAGTGCTCTTCAATTTACTCGTAAATACCACCTGATGCTACAGTGCAGTGTGTAAAATTCTTGGCAATCCCACGGGAACCTCAAAATTGACCGGAATAAAAAGTATTCTATGTATTAATCCAGGTTATTTACATGTCAAATTTCATTCTTCATCTGTTAAGCCATTTCGGCGTGAAAGCGGAACAAACATCCACAGTCCACACATATCCATCCAAACCTTTGCATTTATAATATTATTTAGAACGATTTAATCTCTTGTCTGTATACAATTTTATGATTGTTTTAAGCTGTGGTTTTAAGTTTCACTTTTAAACAACCTACTGTTCTACAAGCAAGCACTTTCGACGGATTTCCGACGAACTATTAATTGAGGAAATACTGATTCGAAATCCATTATAACTATTCTAACTGCATTCACTGATGTCTGGTTGATTGCCTAGTCAAGCAAGAGACCTATTCTAAACAATGTCGCTAGATATTATTTTTAGAAGGTTATAAATTCGTCACGATCTTTTTTTTTTGGTATATTCTCCGATTATTTCAAGACGCCTGGACCGATTTGGAAAATTCTTTTTTTGTTTGAAAGGGTATACTTTCCAGGTGGTCCCATACAAATTTTATTAAAATCGGTTGTGTAGTATATATAAATATCAAATAAATTAACTATCCAGTCCAAATTATAATAAACCCATCCCTTATCTGTGATCCAGTTATATAGTAAGCATGCTACTAAAAAACATTTTTATGCAATTGACAGCTGGCTTCTTCTTCTTATCGAGTCGAAAATGCTCAAATTAGATATTGTTAGACCAAAACCTAGCAACGGCAACCGCCCTGTCATTAGCCACATTCAGATCTGCCTTAGCTGTTGCCAAAGATCCAACCTCATTTGGCTGTGCTCTCCCAGTATCGCCCTGTACCAGATCGGAGTGTGTTTAAAGATTTCCAAATAGCCCAAGAGAGATCCTTACCCGGGGGCAGCTTTTCGTCAGGTGGAATATCAGATGGTGAGGACGGGTACTTATTTTGCCACAGTGTGAGTTTAGTCTTCGAGACTTCTTTAGGTGGTAAGCTACGCCGTCTCAAAAAGCTGTCGAGGCTGCGACTGATTTAACCAGATAGCTGCGACATAAGTATGTATAACTGATGAGTGCATGTCAGGTAATTATGATTATTAGGGTAAAAATATCAGTGCGCGAAAACCCAAAGAACAAGCGATTTGATGAATAGCATAAAATAAGCCAAGTCATAACCTGCCGGCAATATATCCGCAATCGAATCGACCCAACGCAGTAATGACGAATTAGTGCAAAGTGGAAATGGTTTTATTTCGTCACGAATTATATTCTTTTATATTTCTCATAGAAAAAGAGGAGCGGCCTCAGACCTGACGTCGACAAAGCATTTTAATATGTAATTAAATGCAGATTATGTAGATATCAAGTCCGGGTGGCCCGTAAGTACAGGTTCTTCGGAAACCTAGCATGGGCACCAGTCCTCCGCGAATGTTTGTTAATTGATAAAGTTTTTTCGTGTAATATTCGTTGTGTAAATTTGTAACTATATTTATTAAATATTATTTTTATTAAATAACCAATGAACATTTGTGACAAATTCTACCTGTGACCAATTAGCACTAACCCTCTCCTGTGACCATTTCGCACCCGTCCTCACCCGGGTTTAATCAACGCTAATTTATGCGCATTTTAGAGTATTTAGACCCGCGCCGCCGCCGCTGCCGGTATTCAATATTGCACTACAGTCGGAAATTTCAGTATTGGGTGGATACCCTTCTGGCATCCATTGAGCTGTGGATGGTACGTGATATTTGTTTAGGATATGTTAATGTTCGAAGTGTGTTTTTTCACTTTTCGCTCTTGAAAAAGGGATAAAAGTTTTAGAAAACGTCACTTAGCATCATCGAGTTCGAGATTTACTCGTATTAGAGGTGGCATCAGGAACAGAATGTGTAAGATGTTAGTAATTATCATGTCGATGCTTAGCATGCACTTTAGTCTTATCTGCCACCATTATCATCATTATCGACAACCCTCATGCTTATAGGTCCCTCTTAGCACATTATATAAGTAAAAGTTTTAGTATTGTTCTACGATTCTATTAATAATTCATTTGATATACCTGTGTAGTTTGAACACAGTTTGATGATCAGTTACGTCAGAGTTCAGACACAAAATCCAAGAACTTTAAAGTATTAATCTTAAATGAATATTACTTACATTTAATATGCCCTACCTGTGATTTGAACAACAAATAAATAAACAAACGAATCGAATGATCTAAAAATAAGATCACGATCAAAATGCTAATCTCATCTCTAAAAGGTCATCCAATCCATTGATTTACAGCCGATATCAATCAACGCATATAAGGCTCCGCGACCATCCGTCACTTCTGTCATAGAGCGTTTGTCACTTGCCACACAAATCAGTCACACCACGTCATGCAGTCACCCTATTATTCTCACCATGAATATTTCAACCTCTTCACACTAGAGTACTAATTCTTGAAATGTCATTCAAAACTCGACCTTACTACTTTAACTTAAAATTCCATGTTTAACGTCGATAAGACTCAAATGTGTGTGTTAAGATCCTGTCATTTGCATTTGCTAATTAAATTTTCGTCTTATCTATCTAATTTTAAAGTTTAAAGTCTGTGTTATGTGACGTCGGCCCATTCAAGTCTCGTCGTTGTTTACTTAGATTTCCTGCCAGTCGAGTTTCCACTTTGAAGTGTAGACTTTAAAGTTGAATTTTCAGTGTTATTGGGTTCGTTCGGCCGTACCACTCGGTGCCAGGCGACGCAGGAATGCGCGCGAGTACAGTTACAAATTACTATATCGATTGTGTAGTGTTTGTGTGTTTGTTCGTCAATGCGGTTTCTTCGTATTCTCCTATTATTTTACTGACCTTGAGGTGACCCGGTTTTTTGTGAATGATGTAATTTGTAATGGAATCAGCCAAAATTTTATGTAATTTAAAATAAAAAATGTCTAATAAGGAATTCGTAGACAATGTTTTTTGCATTTATCAATCAACGTATAAAGGGCTTCGTCAGCTTCGTGCTGAATCTTGTAAGCTAGAAAAGGACGTGATAATGTTACTACATCTTTGTCCCTAAACAGGTCGACAGAGCCTAGGGTCATACGACGCAAAGGCGTGAAGATAAATAATTCAAGGAAGGATTTTATGTTGTGTGTAAATTGTAGCTCTGTTTTTATAGCAGTATGACGTAGTTGAAATGTATTTTTACATTGTCTTCATTTGTTTTAGAGCTATTAAGGTGATGTTTCCTCATTTTGAATTCTAAGAACTACGTCCACGTGATTTTGTTTTTGTCTACACCGTTTTTTCACCTTCAAAAGTCCGTGTTGGTTTTCCCTAATGATTAGATATTAACGCATTTAACACCGAAAAACTTATATATAAAATTTCATTTTTTTAAATATTAAAACCCCTTTAGAACCGTCATTTTTTCTATATAAAGAGGTTTCCTGGAAGAAATTGCTTAGCGATAAGGCCGCCTTTTGCGCATTTCCTAGTTTTTAAGATAATTACTCGTATGTCCTGTATTTATCTATTTTGCAATAAAAGGTATTGTATTGTTACCCTGACAAGAGGCCAAATTTACTTGTATACAACAGGACCGCTATACTTCATGAATTTACACTTCAATCTAAATGAGACTATACAAATAAAGACAATATTATAAGCAAGTCTCGTACATGAGGGTATTGTGTACTAAAGCACATAAAAGACCAAATAACTCAAAATTATAGAACATCAGCGCAACACATGTCTCCTCAAGCGGGCAGATATTATGCAATAAAGGACACATTTTAATAAAATCCCAGTGTCCATAGTTTTTGTAGCGACCCGGCAAATTGGCGTCGTTACTGTTAGGTAATGTGATCGTGGGGTCTGGCGGACCCCACAAATGACCTCTAAGCATGCTTATATGAGTTTCAATAGCATATCAGAAGTTATTAATAACGACAACTGTGAATTAATAAGAAGAAATAAATTGTTAAGGTAAATGCCTTTTTTGTTTTAGGAAATGATTTACAAAGTCTCACAAGGATGTCGTACGTTTGCAATAAAAGTATTTTTTAACCAATTCTATCATATAAGACAGTCTTTCCCAAAGTGGGCGATAACGCCCCCTTGTGGGCGCTGGAGGCTTTAAGGGGGGCGGTAACAAGCCCAGAATAAAGTTGGGGGGCGCTGATGTGATTTAAGCAATGAGTGATTTATAACTTCAGCTATTTCATATTTTAAAATTCACTGAAATTAAAATCCTCTTACTACACAACATCCATTTCTTAGTTCATATTTATATCCTTTTTTATTGTACAAATATAAACTAAAAATGTAATTAATATTTATTATTTTAATGCGTTCACAACGCTATTTATATCGTTAAAGGAATCAAACACTGAAAAAATTTCGTGTTTTAAAGTTTCGCAGGTGAGGTCCCCACTTCCAATACTCTTTATTATTGTAAAATTTTATTATTATTGCTATTTTTTATTTAAAATTAACAATGTTGATTATTGTTATTTTTTTATAAAAGATACTCTAATATACTGGTGTATGTATTATTATTGCTCTCTCTTGTAAAAAAGTCTAGTTTAGAATATAGGTTGAATTAAACTACAGGCAAGACAAATATGTGATTCAGGTTTTTATGGTGAAAAAAATGGGGGGCTCTACAAAATAACTGATTGTTTAAAGTGGGCGTTCGACAAAATAAGTTTGGGAACCTCTGATATAAGACGATGGGCAAAAAGTGACAATTAATTATTCTTCTAACTTCTAAAGAGGATTCTTCTCTACCCAAAGGTTTGCTGGAAAACATTTCATTTAGCGATAGTCCGCCTCTGAATCAGTATCGACTCCTGCGGTGTTTTTTTTTGTATTTCTATTACTTGTATGGTGCAATTAAGTCAATTTGCATTGTAGTGTATTTTTTTTTTTTATATGTATAGCGACGTATAACACTGATTGAGCTAGCCCCAAAGTAAGTTCGAGACTTGTGTTATATGATACTAACTTAACGATACTATATTTTATAACAAATACATATATAGATAAACATCCAAGACCCAGGACAATTTGAAAAAGCCCATTTTCCAACTTGCCCTGACCGGGGATCGCACCCGGGACCTCTGGGTGGCGGACTAGCATGGTGACCACTACGCCACGAAGGTCTTCAGATTACAGTAGTCCATGATCTTATAACGATTATTTCATATAGGTAACCAATTTCGTTGATATCCTGAATAAATTAGACTGTTCAAGGAGCCCAGCCTATTTTGTCAGGAGCGCCATCTGTCGGCGCCCATCCGATCTCCATTTAGCAGGTTTTTGCCTCGTCAATCAGCGATATTGATTCTGCCCGACGCTGACACTCGAATTTTTTATCACTTAACTATGCTAATGGATCTGGCTTAGGGTAACACTGGGAGTCTACTTTGAAACTTCAAGGTATCGAAAGACCTAATTTCGGTGGTTGCTGAGGTCTGATGATATAATTCCTCATTACTGCATCACCACTATTTACATATATTATAGTATGTCAGCACATACCTGTTTAAAGTATGGAGAGGACGTCTTCGCAAACCAAGACGAGTTGGAATGGATGGCGCTGTGCGTGCCGAACCGGTACGTCTGGCGACTACACCAACCCCATATGTTCGCTATACCACGAGGGCGCACGAACTTAAGGCGGCCCTTCCCAGCCGCTCTGTTTTCAACGCGAACATAGTTTGAAAAGCTTGGTGTTTCATTCAGGGCAATGCTAGAAAAAGAGGCAAACCATAAAGAGAGAGATAGCGCCTAAGGGCATGGTTTGCATTCTAATAAATGAAATTAGTATTATTATTAACTATCCATTGGACGAATATTAACTATTCATAGGGTGCGGAAATTTCACAAAACTTGTTCCAGGTGATACGTGTTTATCAGTAAGCCTTACAAGTATGTGAAATAAATGTTTTGTATCGAAATATTTTTTTTTACTTTTACAATTTATGAGTACTTTATGAACGGTCGAAGTTCAGCTAAAATTTGTGCATAAAGCAGATTTTTGGAGGCTTATACTGACTTTGTTTTTCTAAATTTCAATTTTCTATTTCGATATTTATATCGCATCTCACAGGTATCTTGTGCGCTATTTCTAGGTTTATAAACCTAGAAATAGCGCACAAGATACCTGTGAGTTCAAAAGTTTTCAAGAAAGATCAGATACAACGCCATGATCACGTACGAGCGTTTGTATTAAAAGGAAGACGGGAAGGCCGCTCTTAATGAAAAAGACGCCATTTACATAACTCTAAAAACGCTAAACGAAGTCGCCAACAGTATCGATATGAACTGTTGCTCCTGGACTGAGTTCACAAGGGCTACACTTTGTTTTGTGTTATAATTAGACAAGATAGATGTATATAAATTATATAAGCATAAACTGTACGCTATTGCATTAGGTTAAGCTTGTAATAATAGTGTATACACATATATTGAACAATAAACATTACATATATCATTTTAATCACGTCTACGGGTTGGATCCACATGTTGGATCTCACTTATCAGCACGGAACGCTATAGCACTGCCGCGCTATAGCGTTCCGTCGCTCTCTCTCGTTCTGGCACATGACGGTTCTGAGTGACAGACAAGGATAGCAGCAAAGAAAACCCTCAATCCCTTACCACAGGTATGGCACTTCGTAGAAGCGGAGTATCATTTATGCCTACACTACTACAAACGAAACTATACATCCGTGCACACGTCAATGTGTGTGTGTTCGCCCCTCAACACACTCGACAAGGCGAGAACGGGAGAGAGGCGTTCTGTAAGTAATACTTATATAATCTGTGCCCTTACTTAGCACTTAGAGTCGAGGAGTTACATCCGCAGACAAAATCTGTCTGAGACCCAAAAAAAGGTAACTCCTGTTTACTATAACGTACATAAATCAAATATCCACAGATTTTTGGAATGGCGAAATCTAAGGAATAAAATGATCAATCATGAATTAAGTCTGAGCTACAGTAACATTTATTTAACACTACGGATTAGCAGTAAGTCTGTGATTGATCAGAACGAGATTAAACCTAGGCGACTTTGACCGTGTTAAGTCAGGATTAGGAAAGGTCGCGCGAGAAAACTGACAATGTGAGTGCGAAGCTAAAAATACACCACTATTACCACTTTATCCCTAACGGTGCAGACATAGCATTTGGCTCCAGGACCGCAAGACCTGAAGACCAATTTTAGCATGACAGTGGGCGTGGAGGAGCAAAAACAATTCAAAATATAGGGTTGCTAGCAGCATCGCCAATAATTTATATTTTCTCTCATTACCGCGATCGGCTTTAACGATCTCCGGTGGAAGAGAAGCAGCTGGTACATCGTAAGTTTTTGTTCTGGACCAGCATTGAAGAATATAAACAACCAGCCAAGTCCACGTCGGACACGCACACGAAGGGTTCCGTACTATTATCCCAACTAATATTGAGTTTGTATATTTGTTTGTTTGTTACTACTTCACGCTTCAACCACTGAACCTATTTAGATGAAGGATATAGTTTGAGAACCAGGGAAGGATAGTTTTTATCCCGAAATTTCCACGGGAAGCGAGGCCTGCAGGAACAACAGGTTTATCTATAAAATATATCACGTTTGATGTATTGGAGCCTTAAATATTTGTTCTATTCTGTTTTTAGTATTGTTTGTTATAGCGTCAACAGAAATACATCATCTGCGAAAATTTCAACTGTCTAGCTATTACGGTTCATGAGATACAGCCTGACAGACAGATAGACCGAAGCGACAGACTGCGGAGTCTTAGTAATAGGGTCCCGCTTTAACCCTTTGGGTACGGAACCCTAAAAATTATTAAAAAAGTCTTATCATTGATTTGTCTTAATCAAATTAGCATATGCAACAAAAACTCGACATCAAAACAGCATTATCATAAAACGTTTTGAGATGAAATCGATAAGGAGCAGCATCCGTGAGCGGCGTCGAGTTCTTGATTAAAGATAAGAGATCTATAAATAATCGTGCATCATATGAGAATATACCCTAGACTTTTCCATACAAATGTAGTATACCTTTTATTTTGAAATGGCAAGAATTTGTAACTTTAAAGAAATTACATATATCTAGGCATATAACTAGTTTTCGACAGTCAAATATGAACTTGAAAGAAAATATGTGACTTTAGAAGTTTTCCCTACTGACGGTCAAATATGATATGATCGCCTATATTCTCTTTTAATATTAATAAGTTTTTAATATTAATAAATTAATTCGAAATCGAAATTATTGATATGAAATATCTGGAATTATTGTAATCTACCACATTTGCAATACTCGCTGAGTTGCTATGATAAGAACAAAAATTATACATAACACCTGTATTGTACATATGACTCATAGTTGGCAAATAAATGTTTGAATCTTTGAATCTTTAAGTTCATATTTTGACTGTGAAAACTAGTTATATGCCTTAATATATGCAATTTCTTTGACATAACATAATTTCCCCTATATCTGACATGCCGTTTCGAAATAAAAGCTAGACTACGTTTGTACAGGACAGTCTGATTGTGTCTAAGGTAAGGGGACTCTTAACAAGCTACATACAAATAAGCTATGAGAGCGCCTCTTGAGGCTCTATACAAAACGCACTCCATATAATTACTTCCTTATCCTAACTAATATATAAATGCGAAAGTATATCTGTTACTTCTTCACGCTTCAAATACTCAACCGAGTTAAACGAAATTTTGTATGGATATAGTTGGAGATCCTAGAACCACGAAACTTGCTTTCACGAAAAACGAAATTCCAACGAAGGTCCATCTGTTCGGGAGCTACAATGCCACAGATAGACATACAAACATTAGCGTCAAACTTGTAACACCCTTCTTTGTGTATCGGTGATTAAAAATGTCAATGTAAACTTAATTTCGCAAAATGGTTTAAAAACTCTTTAGGTAAACCTTCGAAGATCGAATATAAATATAGTTCTCGGACAAAAACGTGCCTTTTATATCGTTTGGATTAAAATGTAAATACTTTGCATAATTCAGTAACGGAATATTAAGTTACGGTTAATAAAGTATGACGGAGAATTTCAATCAATTTTTTACTCAATTCGTGAATACATTGAATTATCTCATCAAATTTACTGAAGGGTCTACCTGGATTTCCCGGGGTCCAGTGCTGTCCCACTTTGAAATAAATCAGTTGATAGGAAACGGAGACATCATTTAAAATTTTGTCTTGACCAGGCATTTGATAACCGTTCAAACTATTTTATGAACTACTGTTTACAGTTTAAAGTGAGAACGTGAAGCTTTTCTACGCAAATACGCCAAAAGTGGCCGTCTTTCGCAATTGTGCGTAGAAAAGCTTCACGTTCCAGCTCAGCTTCACATAATTTTAAATTATGTCTCAGTTTCTTATCGAATGACTTATTTCAAATGAAGGCAGCACTGAACCCCGGAAAATTCAGGTATCCCCTTAACGTGCCGATAACAAGGTAGGTATTTTTTGTGCAAATTATTTAACATTTTTAATCTTCCTAATAATTTTTCAATACTGTTTACATTTTAAATAGGAACGTTCCCAGAATTTTTTAATTACGAAACTGCCAAGTGCATGTCGGACTCAAGTACGAAGGATTCCGTACCATTATCTATGAAAAACACGCTGTATGGGGCCGACTTCAATATTTATTGATACATATAGCCTGATGACAGCCACAATCTTAGTAATATAATTTATAAAAATTTTATTATACCCAATTATACTATTGTTTACAATTGGCGGCGTAAACACAACGTATTAAAACCAGTCCCGTTTTAACTCAATCCGCCTTATTATAAACACAGACTAACTTTGTTACTAGGTTTAAACCATTATACGCCCAAAATGAAGTTGACGTTGACAGGTGAGATAGTGTGATATTACTAGATGTTAACTTGATTTGGTCGGATAATGGTTTAAACCTAGCAACAAAGTTAGTCTGGGTTTTATAATAAGACGGTTTGGGTACGGAATCGTAAAAGATCAAAATCACTTTATTGTATGAAAAAAAAACAGTAACTTTTAATTTTCTTTTAAAGGAACCACGTTCTTTTTCCGTAAAATATTTTTTTTTATTGCACCATAAATAAGAAGGATAGTTAACCTACAAGGGAAAATATCTAAAATACTCTTTTAGAGGATAAAATAATGAACAGGTAAGCGTCTATACAGCCTAAGGACTTAAACATTACTCTTCGGAACCTGATATCAACGAGACTCTTGAAAAATCCGCAATGTTTTCCGCAACAGAAAAATACATACATACTAACCTACATTTATGAAGACAGGGGTTAGCCTTAGTTTCCAAAGGCCACTTTTAGTGTGAGCTTGAAGGCTTGAAGATGGAAAACCAATCAAATGTTAGAATGATAGCCGTCATGCATGCCGACTCTCGCTGATTACTTTGATGACATTTTAACGTTATATGCGAAAAGAGAAAATAGTGATACATTCTACGTTTCTTCTTTATAATAAAAGACTGAAAATAGAAAAAAAGTAACAGGAAAAAACCAGAAAACAGCATCTGGATATCCCAGTTCCGCCGCAAACAACGATTATGTAGCATGTCACTAGTACACTCACTGGAAAGCAGCGTTTATACGACCAAACACTTTTAATTATACGACTGACTTGACCAAAGATAAGATAGGAAACAGAGACCAAGCTCATTAAGTTTTTATCCTTTCTTCGTCTTTAGGGTCTAAAATAATCCACCAACTACCTTGACGTGTGTAACCGGCCAAGTGCGAGTCGGAGTCGCGGACTAAGGGTTGCCTACCATCTAAATATATATAACTCAAAGGTGACTGACTGACTGACATAGTGATCTATCAACGCACAGCCCAAACCACTGGACGGATCGGGCTGAAATTTGGCATGCAGATAGATGTTATGACGTAGGCATCCGCTAAGAAAGGATTTTGATCAATTCTACCCCCTAGGGGATAAAATAGGGGATGAAAGTTTGTATGACACTTTGTCAATTTTAAACCGATCGGGCTGAGACTTTGCATGCATAAAACTACTATGACGTAGGCATGCCCTAAGAAAGGATTTTAATAAATTACACCGCTACGCGAGCGAAGCCGCGGGCAAAAGCTAGTTATATATAAAATCACGTTTGTAATGTGGGAGTTCTACTTAAATATTAGTTTTATTCTGTTTATTTTTTAATTTGTTGTTATAGCGGCTACAGAAATACATCATCTGTGAAATTTTCAACTGTGTAGCTATCACGGTTCATGAGATCCAGCCTGGTGACAGAACTGACAGACAGACAGACAGCGGGGTCTTTGTAACTGGGTCCCTTTTCTACCCTTTTGGTACGGCATCCTAAAAACTATACATGTAAGATTTAAAAAAAAATGTTTTCATAATACATACGCTCGTTTTGAAAATTATTTTATTTAAGAATTTTTAATTTGGTATCAGTTCACTAGTGCCTATTTTTTTACCTATAGTGTCCCACTGCTGGGCAAAAATCTCCTATTTCCTTCCATTTTTCTGTGTGCATAAATTCTTAGAAGTTATTTTTTAAGTCTTTTTAATGATGTTGAGTTTAATAGTCGTATAGCGATCATTTGTATCTAGCTTTGCCTAAGTACTGTATCTACTCTCACGATCGGCAGACCTTGCCAGACCGGTTATGGGCCATGAAAACACCCTGGTAATTCCTATAGATTCCGCAGTATTAGCTCCACGAGACAAGGCTTGAAACCCAGCCAAAGTAGTAAATATCCCAAACATGTGGCTTTAGCACTCCGCATATTAATGGCGACGTAATAAAGGAGTTTCTTTTATATCTCTAAAGCTCTTCATCAGATATGATAAAGATATTCACTGAATGAATTTGAAACGAACTATATGAAGAAAACAACCAAAATCCCATAATCGGTTGTGACGCAGTTCGTCACTTTCGCAGAATGTCATTTTCGCAAATCGTCATTTTCGCACTTTGTCATTTTCGCAATTTGTCATTTTTGCAACTGGTCATTCACAGCTTTTCTGCCACATTTACTAAGATATTCTGATAGCATAGTGTAAACAAATACATGTCTAATGTCAAATGCAATAAATAAATTGAAATTGAAAAAGTGACCAATTTTTCAGCGATGACCATTTGCGAAAGTGACGAACAGCGTCACAACCACATAATCAAATTCGGTTCACAAAGATATCGCGTAACATAAATGCAAAAAAAAAAAAACATACAGTCGAATTGATAACCGGCTTTCATTGAACACCTTTTTAGGGGTCCGTACAAAAAATTGAAAACGGAACCCTTATAGGATCACTAGTGCGTCTGTCTGTCCGTCCGTCTGTCACAGCCAATTTGCTCCGAATCTACTGGAACAAATCAAGTGAAATTTGGTAGGATGGTGTAATCCTATGAGCCAAACACAGATGTGCAAAGTAAATAATTTTTTTTTACATAAGGGGGGGGCATTTTCAAAGAACAAATTAGGAATATAAAAAAAATTTGCAAACATTCCTGTGTTATATCAAATGAAAGGGCTCGGTATGAGGATTTCAAATATATTTTTGTTTTTATTGTAAAATAAATAGTTTTGATTTTATTCATGAAGGAAGACGAAAATTGACCATTTCCTAACCCTCTGATCTCCGAAATTAGTGAGCCTAAAATGGCTTGCTTGTAGATTTCAAGAAAATGATTAAGAATTCTATCAACTGTAAATAAAGTAACAAACTCAATAAAATACGTTCACATACGGAAATAGTTCACTAAAACATCACTAGATGGCGCTTTCATTAGTTAACTTGCGTCTTACTATGACAATATATATTGTAATATTTTATATTCATTTAAATACTTTGGCATTGTACGGCTTCTCCACGCGATTTCAACTCGCACTTGGCCGTTTTTTTGAAGTCACATGTGACTTCGTAAGCTCGACTGGGTACGCTCGAATTCGTGGCGGGTACGCTCGGTCTGTTGGTGGCAGGTACTCCCTAAGCCGGGACTATAGATCTAAGAGAAAAAAATTCTAGGCCTAGACTGGGACTAACAGTAGTGGGTGGGCGATGGGCGGCCTCTTTGCATGAACTAGCTGGTAGCGGAGGCACACAGAGTAGTTTAGAAACTTTAGAACAATTAGCATGTACGAGTAGATTTGACTTCCGCAAACTATCACATGAATCTATTAATTATTTTTGAATCTCTGTTAAAAAGACGATAGCCTCTAGAATTTAAAAAGCCCGTATGCTCCTTAGTATCTATGGTTAACGCAGTATATTGAAACCAACCCCTTTAAATTATTCTAAAAGGCAATTTTGCTCTCAAAGAAAATTAGATTGACTCCGCCTACACATTTCAATCCGTTGACCTTTCCTTAAAAGGTACAAGTTATTTCATTGAGGAGTAAATACCTAGTAAGGTTTCCGGGTTGGATATTCAAAATTACGGACACACGTTGAATCTCTCGAGGAGCTCGATGGCCCAGTGAGAGGCATTATTAGCGCTTCTTCTTATTGCGTTTTCAAGTAACCTAAGGTTGCCAACCCTTACTATATAATATAGGTAGTAGTCTACTATACTAGGTGATCAAATATTATATTTAAAAACAAAAAAATATAATGTAGGCGAGCACAATGCGACACAAATACGTAAGTTGAACCAAAATGGCGGACTTCAAAGCATTTTTGTACAAATTCCCGACACGTAAATTGAACCAAAATGGCGGTCGTCGGCGCATTATTTGTACCCGCGCCGATAACCGCCATTTTCGTTCAAGCTACGTGCCGAGATTTTGTACAAAAATGCTTTGAAGTCCGCCATTTTTGTTCAACTTATTTGTGTCGCATTGTACTATATTTTGCGTAAATTGTCAGCCTTACACATTTCCTTCATTCAACTGTCACTGTCAATTGCATGTCAGTAATCATTTATTCGTTTGCATTTCGTTGGATTGATTTGCAATTTTATAATTTTTTTTGGTTTATCTGTTGTTCCTTTTATATCACCGTGCGAAGCCTACACGGACCGCTAGATTTTCCCTGCGGTGATTGCTAATGTTTTTAATGAGCAACATGGCTACAATCAAACAATACATACCGTTTATACCCGTCATAAACATAAAGCACAGTTTAACAAGTGTTTAAGCGATGCCTGGGCATAATTAAACGGCCATTTCTAGAATTGCTTCTCCAGCAATGATAGTTCACTTGAAACTTTGACCACGGGCGGGCAAAGTTGCGCCGATTACATTGGTGTGATTGCTGGAGGAATCCCACACGATCCCCACGAATCCCACAGGGTTTGTTAGTATTGAACAGATTTTAAAACTTGCTCAAAACTATTTAAGCTGTTCAAGGGTTATTTAAGATACTATATTTTTAAACGGATTTCTCTGCTGAGGGGATCAAATAGCATCGTAAAATGTTTGTAACGTTTTACTTTAGTAAGTTAGTGTCAACCAGGGACACGAATACCGATATTTTTTATCGATATATCGATACCCGATATCGGTATGTTTTATCGTCATACATACTAGTATCGATATTTTATACAAAATACTAGTATGTACTTAGTATCGATATATCGAAATTTGTATCGATTTATTGATACATCGATAAAATACTGATATCGTGTATCGATATATCGATAAAAAATATCGGTATTCCTGTCCCTGGTGTCGGAATCCGAGTAAAACGCTTCTTGACGTAAAAACTTTTCTGAAGAATTTAAGGAATATGAGGTACATAAAATCCATTTTTGTTTATATATCCCATGATAAGAATCTTTTTTTTTTCTGTGTGTTGACGTATCTATATTCTGAATAAATACGTTAATTGTATTACGATCTAGCCTAAACTCAGACTAATGAGTAATTTATCATTGACCACTCTGTTCATGTGTCTTTAGTTTTCATGATAAGAATCTGAAAGATTTTTAATTATAATTGGTAATGCTTAATCTGTGAACGGTGTTCCACTTACAACCCAAACCCATAAAAGCCAGGTGTACAAAGCCGATAACAAAAACTAGTTAAATCACGATCGCAATATAGTAACGCACAGCCATTCATACTTAATCATACAAAGGAAAATCTATTTTTTCTGCCCGATGATAAAATCTATATTAAATTAAAAATCGATTTCAATAAACTGAAACAATGTAAAATGGATTCTAAATATAGCAACGTAAGATTTAAATTACTGTCGGTAAATGTGAGGCTGTACCGCTAGGTGACGGATGGTCAGGTCATTGAACTGTGCGTACGCGCGTGGGAAATTGATCTTTTGCGTAAGATTGCAAAATAAAATTGTTACAGGAAGAGAACTCCTATATTTTCACCTACATTTATAAATTTCCTCTACTACAGAACTGCTGCTTATATGCACACTTTAGGGAGAGAAAAATAACCTTTACGTAAACCTCACTCTCCATTTACCATGTAAAAGATAGTGTTCCTATGGATTTGGAAATGTTTTGAGATATGTGCTAAGAACATCACTGTTTTTACTAGTAATCGTTACAACTATATATATGTAGTACACTAGAATTTGCATGGAGATCTTAGCAATGGAATTCGCATGCAACAAGGTTTTACAAGACTCAAAAAGTCCGTTCTGTGGTTCTGGAGTATAGGTTTAGCCAAGCCAAACCGATCTGGCAACAGAAGAATGTTTCGCGGTGCGACATGTTAGTAGATATTGACGATGACGACTTCCATAGTTGGTGATGATAGCGCGGTTTAATTAACTTATAGGGACAGTGAGATTTTCAAAACCAGACAAAGCCGCAAGAATACCAACCAAAGGTATCAATGCACCATCAGTTCCTTGCAGTAAGCTATCGTTAAGAGATTAACAATATTTAACTCTGAGGTTCAAAGCTAAAGTTGGTCAAAGTAAAAATAATTTGTTTATGTTTGGATATTTTGATCACTTTATGATTGTCAATTTCGCTATGGATTTTATATTAATTTTTAACGGTTCCGTACCCAAAGGGTAAAAACGGGACCCTATTGCTAAGACTCCGATGTCCGTCCGTCTGTCTGTCACCAGGCTGTATCTCATGAAACGTGATAGTTAGTCAGTTGAAATTTTTACAGATGATGTATTCTCATCCCATACAACAAACGTGATTTTAATAGATAATGATACGGAAGCCTTAGTGCGTGATTTCGGCTCGCACTTCGATGGTTATTGCTTACAGTTAAGTTTGGTGCTAGTTTAGATTTGTTTTGGAACCCATAACTCGCGTTTATATCAGACATAACATCTGTTCCTATTATAATTTGTGTAGCGACGAAGATGCGATAGTTGCTCAATTGATGGCCGATTTCGCTGTCGAGAGATAGCTTAATGTTTGTGTTTGATTAATTGATCCGGAGATTGATTGCAAGTACAATGTACAGTGACTTGTGTTGGAGTTAAGTAATGTTGGAGTTTCGTTCGAGATGGAAAGTTATTTCAGATATTGTTAAGATGTTTGTTGTTTTTAAAGCTTTATTAAAATTAGTATCGGCCAATCTATAAATGAAATAACTGAAAAGTTATTTTGATTAATTTGTAATTGCTTCAATTAATCTTAGCTATTTTAATATTTGTTGGCTCCTAAATTCGATCCGTATTCAGGATATGTAAAACCCAATTATTTTAAGAGTTCGGTACATTATAATGATCATTATCCATAAGATAAAAGAAAAATACGAAGGTGAATCTAGGGGCACGGTAGTGTCCCCGCCAAGACAGGGCATTGATTTTAGGCGCTGCGTATTCCTGTATTATGTGTTTGGGATTTTATCAAGACGCATATTGATTATTTTTTTACTCACAAACCTTCAATCATCTTCAATCAAGAAGGCTTTTTATGCAAGGTTTTACTGTATTGCTATTGCCAACCGGGCCCCATCTGCGCGGGCTCCTGCTGTACCTTATATCAGTTGCATATACGTTAATCACTGAATAACTTCTGGTACGTGTTGTAGTACCTTTTAGCTTCTATAAAAATATAATATGGAGCCGTGCCACTCGAGCACAATCCGGGCTCCACTCCAGAAGCGTTGGTAGTGAATATGAGCTAGTACATCTATGGAACGAATAAATTACTTATCTAAGTTTATTATTATTATTTATTCATTGGCACACTTAACAGATTACAAACACAAAAAGAGAAATAAATTAATCATACAAATATTAGAGCCGGTCTAGTCTGCAATCCTAAAACAAGTATGCCTAAAAGCTACATTAGTTACAGAGTCAGAAGCCAGGGTACACTATAAATACAAGAATAAAAAGTGATAGATAATTGCAACAAACCAAATCAAAACAGAAATTAAAGAATTACAAAAGCATGTTAGTTACTTACTTCTAGGTGTATTAGTATTTGCCGCCGAAACTTGTACAGCGAAAAGTTAAAGATATCAACGTCCCTGTTAGAGACTAGGACTTCATTGTATTGGCGACACATTCTGACCATGGGATTATAAAAAGATGTGTTATTCGAGTAAACCTGTAGGGTGAATGTATTATAGTTACGATTTCGAGACCTAAAACGCGTATTAAAGTTAAGTAAAGAAAGAAGGCTAGGAGAGTCGAGAAGACCATGGATTATTTTGTACAGTAATACAAGATTAATGTAATCGCGGCGTACACTAAGTGAGGTCACATGGAAATATCTTATGCGCTCGTTGTAGGAAGAAAGCGTTCGGCCCACACCACGTCTATAGCTCAGGATTTTCAAATTCTATAAAGGTCAATAAGCCTTCAATGTCCGTCTAATAATTCGCATAATTTCATTTTTATTTTAAAAGTGTGAGTAATATGATATGTCTCAGCGTGTTTATACAAAAGTTTATCATTGTGAGTGAATTTGAATAAACATCGAAAATGTCCGTATTCTAATCCAGTCATGCTAGTAAGTGGTGGCTATAGTAAGTGGACATCTTCACGCGCGGTGCGCCGATATACGTAGGTTATAAGTTATAATTGTTGTTAGTAATAAATGCCTATATATTAGAAACCCCTAAGGTGCTCGATGCGAATCGGCTTCTTATGAGGCACTGAGACTAGAGGGCTCCCTTTACGTCCGACCCTGCTTAGATCTGAAGTCAAGTCATGTGTCAAGTGTCACCACTGCCGACGCCCATCATCTAAATACCGACAGTCTTATTATAAAAAAGGCCATAATCGTGGTTTAGTCCCGTATTATCTAAGTCGGGGTTTAGTACGGTAACAAGCGATAAATCTACTTTAGACTTTCTTTTATTACAAAACCTGAACCAAACACAGAATACGATAGATCCAACTTAGTCTTACCGGAAGTAGGAAAATCGTTCCATTTTTCATAATAATATATTTTCGTCGAAAAGATTTTAATTAAAAGCGAAATAAGTTTAAATAAAATTAATTCAAAACTATGCAACGTACATATTTTTATCAATAACCTCTTATTTATTGCTCTGATTATTAAATAACAATTATTAAAGAATAATAAAGTAATTACGGTATCAAAAAACGGAACGAAGCTAAGTTGACAAATTTGACAACGTAATTCTATATTTAGTCTGTGGGCACTCGTCTTAATAAACTGTCATGGAGCCTAACCTATGATTTTGTTTACATTTGTAAATTGTAAATAATCTTAACAAATATTGTTTTTATATGTGTGTTGTATTGTGTTATAAATATAAAATCGTGTTTTTAATGTTGTGAATGGAAATAAACGAACAAAAGTGTTGAAATTGTGTTTGTCATAGAAACTTGTAAAACAATAAAAACACTTTTATATCATAATCATGGTAGTTTTAACACATTTCCTTGATATAATAATAATTTATTATCAGCCATCAAGTAAAATTTCGGATTTAATAAAATTTCACAATAATTTTTATGTTTTGTTTTGATTTCTGTCACGGTTTTGAGGTTAATCGTAGCTTAAACTAGCCTCCTAGCTGGTTTATCTTTAGGCCGAGGATCGTCCTCAGAACAAAACATAAACTTTGTTTTATAATAAGATTTTCCTTGTTACATAGTTTAGATCGACTTTAAAACTCGATCTATCTATAAACCTTGTTTTATAATAAGACTGCGAATGTCTAATTTAAAAACATCTCCTTCCTATTCACACAAACCTCCCCGAAGGTATAATCCGGGTAATGTATGTTGACATTCAAACGTCGGGTTACTGCTCCGAGGGTATCTGCGGTGAGATTAGATAAGGTTTTTCAACTTTCCACCCTTTTCGATACCCTATCTAAATCACTTTGGCATTTAATCTTAAATGTTTGACGAGGAGAATTATATTTTTATGTCTATTTTAGAAGACAGTTTAAAGTTAAAAGCGATTTTTATAATAAACAAGTTCTCTGTATACATTTTCCGTGAATTGAAATTGTAAAAATACTTCTGTCTGAAAAATCTCTGGAAAATTCTCTAATACTCAGATTCCAATTTTCCTGAAATTTGTCGTGTGTATGCAACTAGTTCCAATGTAGGAAAATATTCCTGTAAAATGATGTATGAACAGAGAATTCTTTCTCTCTTTATTACTCTCTCAAAAAGTGTCTCTGTTTGGTATTTTTCCTAGGCCTTACCTGTAGGACTTACATTTCTAGATTCTCCATTGATTTTCAAAACTTTCGATCAGCATACCTGAAACAAACAAAATTTAGATTAAACTCTCGAGTTTATAATAATTCTCGAGTACTTTTTTAAATATAGACCCAAGAACTGGCAGTTTTTTAATCCAACGGATTAGCTTAGCTATGCAGCGGGGAAATGTTGTCAGCTTTTTGAGCACATTGCCTCGATGTGGCGCTTTTGATAAAATTTTCTATATACAAGTTGCCGATGGGGCAGAAAGGATCTCGAATGGCGGCCACGTACCGGCAAGCGCAGCGTAGGACACCCACCTGCTAGATGGTCAGATAGCCTGAGCAAGGTTGTAGGGAGGCGCTGGACGCAGGCTGCTTCCGATCGGTCGTTTTGGAGATCTTTGGGGGAGGCCTATCTCCAGCAGTGGCTTCCTGTGGCTACTATGATGATGATGATGATATGCAAGTTGTTTTTATTTTAAGATTAGTTTTAATTAGTTTTTCTTTCTTGTTATTTATAATGTTGACTAATAAAATATTTATGTAACTATAAAAATTAAAAAAGACCATCTCGATAAAATAAAAAAATATATTTCAGTACAAGAAATTAACAAAATACCGACCCGACGACGAAATAGTTTTATAATGACTACCATTATATTATAATGATGAGATCAAAGGCTTAACGTGCCTACCGAATCCCAGAGGAGCTCGAGATAGATGTCCATTAAATTAGGTAAGGCCTCGAGCACAGACCTAATGACATTAATGATTGAGACAGAATGGTATGAAGACCTCTGTGGCGTAGTAGTCACGATGCTAGTCCGCCACCCAGAGGACCCGGGTTCGATCCCCGGTCAGGGCAAGTTGGAAAAATGGGCTTTTTCAAATTGTCCTGGATCTTGGATGTTCATCTATATATGTATTTGATATAAAATAGAGTATCGTTGAGTTAGGATCCCATAACACAAGTCTTAAACTTACTTTGGGGCTAGCTCAATTAGTGTTATTTGTCCCTATATATTTATTTATTTATTACAGAAAGGAATCTCTAAGGTCCCGTGCAATATGCGTCCCGGTTCCTGTCTTCGCACCTTTCACCCGTTATTACCTTGTCGAGGTGTTGAGCGGCTTCGCTGCAGGCGAACACACACACATTGCCGTGTGCACAGATGAAAAGTTTCGTTTGTACTAGTGTAGTCATAAATGATACTCCGCTTCTATGAAGTACCATACCTGTGCCTCGAGTGTCACTATCTTTGAAATAATTACTTGCTACCACATGCACACCCCTAAGGACACATTCAGGACAAGCATAAAAGAACATGTCAACAGCTGTAAAGTGAAGCGAATCTGGCATCAAAAGACTTCCGCATCATTAGGCGAGGGAACAGGGCCCTGTGAGTCCTGTGACACTGTTTGTCTTCGGAAATTCAATACATCGTGCGGTATGTCTGTCTATCCATTTTACGTTGTGACATACTGGTTGTAAAAATAAAAATCTTGTTATCTTGATAATGAAAACCAAAGTAACTTCGATGGAACATGTAATGGAAGATATAAGTAGGAAGTGAGTGATGGAACCATTAACTGGAGAAAAAACTCGACTGTTGGGTCAATCCCGTATAAATAGTAGGATAAAGATGAGGCAGAAGAAGAAGAAATGAAGATACTGGCTGTAAAATTCCCTATAACTAAAAGTCCCTAAATCTCTATGACTGTAAATTTAAGTTTTACGAACTCTAATATCAGTAATTCAGTACCTTTCAGTAAGACCAAAATACTAGTAAAGACAAATAAATTAACCTGAAAGTCAACAACATGCCCCAACAATATATTGTAATGCGCCTGAGTGATGCTTGGAGGATATGCTAGTTGTAAGAAATTGCATGTAAAGTAAGAAATTGCATACTAAAATCAACAAAAATGAGCAAATGAGATTTTCTTGTATACGTGATATTATTTAGTAGACGCTTTCGAGGCACTTTGCGAAAAATTACATAAAACGTCGTTCAGGCGAAATGCGTGTATTACTGTAATGTATGCGAAGATTCCGTATTCTGAGGGTCTGTCCTCATAATGTAGATAAATCTTAAGGCTTCTTCATTCAAATATGAAGGAAAATGTTTACTAATCGCACGTCATCTATTTATTTTAGAGGAAACACAAACTAGCAAATAAGCCCTTATTATTTATTACAGGCTATAAACAACATGGGATAGAGATTTGAAAACCCCTGATAGCTGCTACCAGTATTCAGATTCTCGCCCGTTTCCTTTATTGGCTTCAACGATCTGTACAGGTGAAAAAGCAGCTGGTACATTCTAAGTTTTATTACTCGTGAAAAAAACGACGGGTTTGCACTCCGGAAGTGCCGGCAGAAGTGAAAACTTGAATATTAACGTTGTGCATTTTTGATATTTTGGAATGGTTAGGGAATAATTTTGCACGAATTGCTTTAATTATACAGTATAAAAGTACTATCATTTATGTGGTAGCTCGAGCCATCAGCTGTCACTGTCACCATCCATGGATGCGCGTGGCACGCTGCGCCGGCTTTCTACTCTCCATCCGTCTTACGAATTTTCGATCAGGGTCACGTGTCCTGACGTCCTGACGGGAGTTTAACATTAACATTACAAAAAAAGTGTACAACGCCGCTAAGGAAGTTTTCACTTCAAAAAAGTGAGAATATCATAGTCGTCCTTGTTTTACGAGAAATATATGGACTTAGGCTACCCATTTTCACACATTATATTCTGATTAGACAGGGAGGTCTGACTTCCCCTTCACTCTTTAATCTGTACATAAACCGGCTGATTGTTGAACTGAGCAACACAGGTGTTAGATGCTCTATTGATGACAAATATGTCTACAGCATCAGTTATGCTGATGACTCTGTGTTGTTGAGTCCATCAATTACTGGTCTCAGAAAACTGATAGCAGTATGTGAGAAGTTTGCAGATTCTCATGGCATTCTTTTTAATGTAAAAAAGCGAGTTTATGGTCTTTCGGGCGAAGGGTCGCAAAGTGGAACACACTTCACCAGTAAAATTAAATGGGGTGGCATTAGCCAGGGTGTCGTCTTTTAAGTACCTTGGCCATATGGTTACTGAGGACTTGAAGGACGATGACGATATTGAAAGGGAAAGGAGGGCGTTGGCAGTCCGATGCAACATGTTGGCCCGGAGATTTAAACGTTGTAGTGCAGAAGTTGAGATAACTCTGTTTAAAGCCTTCTGTCAATCTCTCTACACGTACAATCTATGGGTAAATTATACGCAGAGGGCTTACAACGGGCTCCAAGTACAATATAACGATGCCTTCAGGGTGATGCTGGGGCTCCCGCGATTTTGTAGTGCATCAAATATGTTTGCGCAAGCTCACATCGAGGGCTTTCACGCCGTATTGCGCAAACGGACCGCATCGCTTATGCACAGAATACGCGGGAGCAACTACACTATCCTGAAGGTAATTAGTATTAAGCCAGACTGCCATATTGTGAGGCACTGGGTGCATATGCATGTACATGTCCTTGGGCTGATCAAAAGGGTGGGAAAATATTTAAATAAAAAAATTCTATCTTATGGACTAAACATGGTCTAAAATAAACACATTTTTTTTAAGAGCGGCCTACCTTCTACTTCCCATACAAACGCTCGTACCTGATTATGGCGTTGTAACTGATCTTTCTTGAAAAGTTGTACACTAAGTAAGGTTAAAGGTGTAAGGTTTCTATCGAAATAAAAAATTAAATTTTGGATGTACAAATTCAGTATAATAAACCTCCAAAAATTTGCTTTTTTGCACAAATTTTAACCTGAACTTCGACCGTTCATATAGTACTCAAAATTGTAAAGGTAAAGAAAATATTTCGATATGAATACCTTGCAAATGTTATGAAAATTCTTAATAAAAAAATAAAAAAAAAACTTGTGGCACTCGGGGACTGCCGCGGTAAAGCTGCATAGCATTTTTATCAGCTTATTCACTTATAATTTTTTTATTTTTTATTTATGCAGTATTTTTTTCTTCGATATTAATTCAAGTTACACTTTTTGAGCGTGGTGACCGATAAGAAAACATATTTTTTCTTTTATTGATAAAATGAGAAGTAAATATTGTTTAAAATATTTTTATTATCTTACAATACATGTAGGTTATTCAGGATTTTTTTTATTATAAGCAGTTAGCAGCTAGCCTACACGCATACGTCTAGTCACACGCACACAAACACCGTGCCGAAGTCTGCCGAACTGAAAGACGTTAGTCGATGCACGGCTTTCAAAGCCGCGCCGCTGTGCCGGTCGCCGGTTGAGAGAAACGTTTAGGCGGAGTGGGGGGTGTTAGGTTTTATTTTCGTTACGGAATTTCTTGATTCGGTCGCCGCGCTCAAAACCCGCGATAAAAGCTATGCAATAGCTCAACATTTAGTTCACACACTTGTAAGGCTTTCTGAAAAACACGTATTACCTGGAATAAGTTTTATGAAATTTCCTCACCCTATAAATAGATGATAATATTCGTTCAATGAATAGTTAATAATAATACTAATTTCATTCAATAGAATACAAACCAAGCCTTCAGACGCTATCTCTCTCTTTTCGCTTCGCCTCTTCTTCTAGCATTGCTCTGGATGAAACAACAAGCTTATCAAACCATGTCGCGTTGTCGATAGAGCGTCCAGGAAGAACCCCCTTAAATAAGTAGACCGGATTCGACAGAATACAAATATACACAACAGCTCCATCTTCTGGCCTTCACTTCACGTCTGCAACTGCGTGACAAGGGACCTGTCCGAACAGTCCATCTGTTTTTATAGGAAACCAATTTACTTGTCGACACGGGACATGGAAACATAATCTTCTGGCTTTGACATGGCATTACCAAATCAGATACAGTATCACATCTTTTTAGAGTCCCTTTTTCTATCTGCATGGCTATTCTCAGCTTCTCCCATCATCCACCAAAACACTACTCTACTCAGCAGCTCATCTCATCTAAAATGTAACTACCTATATATATATACACTCTACATAATAACACGACAGCCCTCCGATAGTGTCCTTATTCAATGACAAACCAAATGAGACTGTATCATCAATTTATACCGCTCCGCTTTGCTTGACACTGCTACGCGGGCACGTAGCTACGTACGTATGTAGTGTCACTTTCAAAGTGAAGGTCCTCAGGTTGCAGTATTATTATTATTATTTTGGTAAAGTTGTGACGCGTCATTTTGCGTAATTACCATCAAAATTACACAACAATCAGCATCTGGATGCCTATTTTAGGCTGGTCCTGACGTAGGCGTAACAATCAGGCTGGTGTGGGTGGTGTGCTGATGGAAAAGTGGAAATTAGCGTTGCATATCTATCGATAGTTGACCTCGAAAAACAGTCACAATATCGATAGGACTTTCGATAGTATCGATACTATAGATAGTATAGATTATGTCAATGGTTTGCAATACTATTGCACCCACCCGTAAAAGTATAAAAGACGATGAATGGAAGGATAAGTATGAGGCATGGAAGTGCGAGAGGAATAAATGATAGAACTGGAATGAAAGATTAGAACAGACACAAACTCCGATAATGTTGGAGGTGGCAGGAAAAAAACAAAAAAAAATACTATTGATGAAAGATAAAACTATCGATAGTATCGATACTGTTACTGCTATTTGTACGAAAAACTATCTATAGCTAAATTACTATCGGTAGTATTACAATAAGTATCGATATTCGTCTCAATACTATCGATGGTTTTTTAATACAAATATTACCTTTACTATCGATAATATCGATAGTCCTATCGATATTGTGACTGATATTCAAGGCCACGATAGTATCGATAGACTATAGATATATTATACTATTGCTTGCAACGCTAGTGGAAATGCATAAAGAATTACGAGCGCGTTGATCCCAATAATAATTATTTCGATTCCCGTACCATCTACATGCCCCGTGTATATTATATATCATACACATACGGACGTGATAAACGATATTTGAGTGTTATGGCTCCAGGCCTATACTTACAGAGTAGACAACTACCCTGTAACCTGTCAGTAAGAAATATGAGGTCTGCAGAATCGAGTTTTAAGTTGATACATGAATTTTCGGGGTCCAGTTCTGCCCCCATTAGAAATTAATTATTTAAAAGGAAACTTATAATTTTGAAGGAAAAGGAAATTTAACTTAACATGTCATTTAAAATTTTGCTGTCATACGGCTCTAGGTAACCCTTCAAACTATTTCATGAACTACTGTTTACAGTTTAATGTGTTAAGGCGCAACTCTTGGCAATAGCGCGAAGAAAAAAGTTCTTGTATTTATTCTAATCATGTGTTCTAAGGATCGCGCTCTCAAAAATACTTTCCCAGGTATTTCGCGTTAGAAATAATGTAAGTGAACTTTTATAATGCCATTATGCGGCGAGGTTGTAAAAGCTCTTATAACATGGTAGTAGGGCGCTTGAGAAAGCCTTCAATGGGACTATGGGACTTCCTTTTCGAGGGTGGCTGTAATAAGGCATAAGCTAAAGCGGTTTTATAATAAAAAATATCAATGGCTACAGAATAGTAGCGCCTTAAATAATGAATTCTATTTTTCGTAAATTTTCTTTTTACCGTTAAGGAGTAATTAAAAATTATTTGGACCTTGCGTTGCTTTTGTATACTCGTAATTGTAACAGCATATTAGCATTCCTTCATCCAATCTTTTTTGCTCGAATTGTCTTTTTTGATTGGATAATCCTGCATTTATATGTTCGACCATAATTTAGTTTATTTGATCGGAACTGAAAGATACCAACGCCATCGCCTTTTCTGGAGAATCAAGGTAAATAGATTTTCCCAAATAGGTAACTTAAAGATTCTTTACAAATTGGGGAATTTCAAAAAAGTAGAGCAGGAGCCCTAGTTTTGAACGCGGGAGTCATTAAAATGATCACTCGTTTACCCTACAAAGAAACCGTCATCTTGTCAGTGATTTTTCAGATCACTCCCCGTTTAGTTATCGAAAATATAAGGTCTAACAAAATATACTGCTCCTATTATAAGGGTGAATTCAGTACGTGATAATGAACAACTTTCCCCAAGGAACATATGTCGAAATATAAAAAAAAATTTGGCTTGTCATAAATACTCGGATCAGCCGATATGTCAACTTATATGGGAAGCTAAAATTTACTTTTCATATTTGGAACACAAATCGTGTTCCTTGGGGAAACTTGTACAATATCATGGACCCTTCTAATAATTTCAGTATATTTTGTTAGACCTTATATACGTACGCGGCAACCACTGTACAATAGGAAATTCAGTACTGCATCCACCGCTCACTAAATCCGTTTCTTGTTGGTACCTAACCTACCTATTATGAATCGTTTGTCCAGAGTAATAAGATTGAAAATGGTTTGCAGTGGATTTCTAGGTATCTAAACCAAAAAAGGTGCTGAGTTCTAACGCGAGCTAAATTAAACCATATCGCAAACCAAATTGAATAGATATTTCTTTAAACTTTGCTGAGTAAGACTTCTGTACGTGAGTACTAGTACTTAATTATTCTGTGGTCTTGTCATGGAAAGTCCGTTCCGTCTTAGAGTTCTTCAGTTGGCATATTTTTATACTTTAATAAGTCTGTACCTTGCACCACCCGCTCCCCGTCCCGGCCTTTTGTACCGCGTTGTCACTCTCTTCCAAAGGCAAAAAATAAATTATACGTCGCCATTGACGGAATAATGACCTTGTTATCGCATAATGACGCCTTTGCGACTGTACGCTTTGCTGTTCACACTCCATAATGACTTGAACAATATTTTTGTGAAATTTTCGGGACATATTCAGGTTTTTTTACAATAATTTACTAGCCTTTAACACCTTATCCATGTTGGGTCGTTCAAACTCTCTGTTTTAAAAATTAAAATAAATTTTATTACTGAGTTTTATACTACTTACTGTATGTACAAAATCTACATATAATACACTCTACTTGCCAGCACTATTTCCTTTCACTAAAAACAATGGAAGCACTTCAAGAGTCAATGTCTACAATGATGGTGCACTTCAATAGCAAGATGGCGGAATTCCAAAGTGAGTTACAGCAGGCCAGCCCTACACCTACAGTCAGTGCCCTGGCTGCGGAGTTCTCCTCCTTCAAGTCCTTTATGGCTTCATCTATGAAGAGTTTACACGGTCAGCTAGAATTGATGATGAGGCACCAAGACCACTTGGAAATGTCCAGTAGGCGGTATGTGCTTCTTATGCATGGGGTAGCTGAACACCCAAAGGAGGACACAGCATCAGTGGTTGTGAACAATGTCACTGAGTTGCTGAAGATTGATGGCTTCTCCGAGGCAGACATGCGGAGAGTTCATCGAATGGGCAGCAACTCAAAGGACCGGCCTCGACCAATACTCATTGAATTTCTTCGCATGCCAATGAAGGATCGCTGTTGGATGGCCAAAACTGGGCTCAAGGGATCGGGAATCACACTGTCCGAGTTTTTAACCAAGACAAGGCACGATGCATTTCTAGCTGCTCGACAACAGTACGGAATTTCCAAGTCCTGGACGAGGGACGGTTGCGTCATTGTGATCGACGATGATGGCAGAAGGCATCGTGTCTACTCCGTGAGGGACGTGGAGCTGCTCAGGAGCTCCTCGCAGGCTAGCACGTCGGCGGCGGCCGCGCCGCCTAGTGCGGCGTCAGCTTCGGATTCCGCGGCGGTTGAGCCGCAAGCCTCACGTCCGAAGCGTAACAGAAAGTGATTTCCTTCTCTGATGGTGGCTGGTTGTGAATTCTCCTATATACGTGTTACCATATTATGTAACTTATCAGTCTGGCACCCACATATTCTGTAAGTTTTTCACTTTTAATCTGCGTGTAGTCCACACATAATTTGTTTGTTTTGTTGTCAATGTCACACTGTTGCGACACTGACATTTGTTTACCAAGTGACAAACATGTGTCAATCAATAACTTTTTCTTTTCTTTTTAGGCATATGAACTTACACTAAGCGCACTTAATTTATGTGAAGATAAGTAATGTTTTTTTTTTCTGTTTTGGTGCTATTGTTAGTTTTAGAAGTTTGATTTTACCTCCCTGCTGGCGGGTAGATGTATGCAGTGAGTTGCAGTTTTAAGTTATTATTAGGCAACTATTATAATCTTATAATTTTTTATTTTTATAAACGTACATATTTTTATGTCTAGCGAACAAGATGATAGTTTTCACTCAGTATCATCTAATAGTAGTGAAAGTGACAGTTTTTATTCCATCCCAAAGCCTCTCAACGAAAGGTTAGAGAATTCATTTAATGATGTACCAAAAAACTTAAATGTTGTTCACTTGAACGCCCAAAGCATTCCGGGTCATTATCCTGACTTATTGTCAACATTTGATTGCAAGTCCATTGATGCCATTTTAGTCTCAGAATCCTGGCTACAGCCTTGCCTCCCATCTACTTTTTATTCACTTCCTGGCTTCCACCTGATTCGCAATGACCGCGTTGGTAAGGGAGGTGGCGGTGTTGCTATATATCTTCGTTCACATATACCTTTTAAGGTTCTTCGCGTTTCTCAGGTCTCTGATTATTCTTTGGAAGCAGAATACCTCTTCATTGAAGTCACCCTAATGCACACACAAATTCTTCTTGGAGTTTTCTACAGTTCTTCTGACTCCATTAATTATTTTTCTTCCTTGGAAAAGCTGCTTGAAGAATTATCACCAGTTTATAGTCATACAATAATTATGGGTGACTTCAACACCTGCCTACTCAAGAATGACCTTCGAGCTCATAATCTCAGCTCCACCATTGACGCCTGTAACTTATCCTTAGTTCCACTTCAAGCTACTCACTTCTTCCCTAACTGTAAACCGTCTCTATTGGATCTCATTTTAGTGTCCTCTTTGGATCATGTAGCAAAGCATGGTCAAATTAACGCTGACATCTTCTCTTACCATCATCTTCTTTTTCTCTCCTACAAAGTTCGTCCACCTAAACCAAGATCCAAAATCCTCTTTCAGCGCAATTTTAGATCTATCAAAACTGAACTGTTACGTGAAGATGCTTTGAACAGTGACTGGAATGCGATTGCTAATCTTGACTCTGTTGACGAGCAAGTGGAATTGTTTAATAAAATGATTATCAGCCTTTACGATATACATGCCCCTTTGCGTCCTATTAGAGTTAAACATCTCCCAGCGCCTTGGCTTACAGACGAGATCAGGGTAGCTATTGCCAAAAAACTCAGAGCCAAGACTAAGTTTAAAGCTGATCCGGACAAGTACCGTGATAAATATATCAAAGCTCGTAACGCCTGCAACAGGATGTGTAGAGATGCACAGCGCCGTCATGTCCACCAGTCCGTTGAAAACGGGGATCCAGCTAAAGTTTGGAAATTTCTTAGGTCTATGGGAGTGGGAAAGAGCCATCAAAATGTCTCCAATGATCTTGATATTAACCTTCTTAATAAACATTTCTCAACATCTACAGATTTTGGTGGCAATGATAAAAGTAAGATATTAAACCACCTATCTTCAATTCCCTCCCCTGACTATCCTTCTTTCTCTTTTAGTCCTATAACTGAATGTGATGTTCAAGAGTGCATAAATTCGGTAACATCTAATGCCGTAGGTTCGGATGACATCAGTCGTAAAATGTTCCTTCCTATCCTAGACATTATACTTCCTATTATTACTCTTATCCTTAATAAGTCCTTATCCTCCGGCATATTTCCGTCCGCTTGGAAAAGTTCCTTTATCACTCCATTACCCAAAAAAGCTAACCCTTCTTCCTTCTCTGACTTCCGTCCAATATCTATACTTCCCTTCCTCTCGAAAATCCTTGAGCGTGTTGTCCAAAAACAACTCGATCCCTTTCTGCGTAAAAACTCCATCCTCAACCCTTTCCAATCCGGTTTTAGAACAGGTCACAGCACTACTACAGCGTTAGTTAAGATCACTGATGACATTCGAGCCGGCATGGACAATAAGCAATTAACTGTTATGTCATTATTAGACTTTTCTAATGCATTCAACACTGTTGATTTCGAGGTTCTTTTAGCTACCATGCGCTCGCTGAACATATCTCCATCAGTTGTTGACTGGTTTCACTCTTATCTATATGGTCGCCGACAATGTGTACGTATTGAAAGAAAATCATCGACGTGGTGTCTAACATCGTCCGGTGTGCCTCAAGGTGGTGTGCTTTCTCCATTGTTATTCGCATTATTTATTAATTCTATTTCTAATCATCTTCGCTCATCTTACCACCTGTATGCAGATGACCTCCAAATCTATTGCCATGTTAGTCTGGATAACCTCAGTTCAGGGATTGATTTAATCAACGGTGACTTATCGCGTATATCTAAATGGAGTAAGTCTCATGGGCTTATAGTTAATCCTTCTAAAACACAGGCTATTATAATAGGCAATTCATATTATATCTCGCGCATTGATTGGCAATCCCTTCCATCAATTATATTTAACGGCGTCAGTATTGACTTTAGCATCAAGGTAAAAAACCTAGGTGTCTTGATCGACAAGAATTTGACATGGTCGCCTCAGCTCACAGAGGTTAGTAGAAAAATATTTGCGTCTGCAAGTTCTCTTAAAAGATTGCATAACTTTCTCCCTGTGAAGACTAAAATTGCGCTGGCACAATCTTTACTTCTCCCCATCCTTGACTACGCTGACACCTGCTACCTCGATCTCACGGAAGAGCAATTAAATAAACTTGAGCGTCTCCAAAATCTCTGCATTAGATTCATATTTGGACTTCGCAAATATGATCACATTTCTAGTTTTCGTGCACAACTCAAGTGGCTCCCTATTAGACAACGTCGTAACTTGCATATCCTTTCCCTTCTTTATTCAGTCCTGTTCGTTCCTTCTACTCCGCTATACCTTAAAGAACGCTTTAGCTTCTTTCGTGAGAACACGAATCGAAGTGTGCGTAGCACAGTCTCCTTTAAACTCTCAATTCCTGTTCATAGTACTCATTTCTATTCTAATTCTTTCTCAGTTCAGGCAGTAAAACTTTGGAATGCTTTGCCACTGGATATACGTAAAGTGGAATCATTGAAAAAATTCAAAGATTTGGTAACGTCTCATTACCTTTCCTCTAGCTCTAACTAATATCTCTTTACTTCTTTTCTTTTTACTGGCTACTTTCATTTACTTTTTTTTAATGTTCGTACAAATTTTATGGTTTATGTATTTCTATTACTTTATTGTTCATTTATTTGTTATGGTATGTACTCCTATTATTTATTGGTAGACTTATATTCTTCTACACTGTAATACTCTAACTGCGCCAACTCCCCCACATCTTTTATAGTTTTCTCTACCCAAAGGTTGGCTGGAAGAAATCGCTTTAGTGATAAGCCCGCCTTTGTACCTACTAGATTTTAAATGTACTTTTGGTTATTGTCATACTTAGTTGGTGCAATAAAGAAATTTTATCTTATCTTATCTTATCTAACTCATCAAACCTTGGGGTTAGTTTGTATGTATCCCCTTACCTTACTCACCTGCATCGGGATACGTGTGAATTTTTGGTTTCTAAAACCAAAAATTCATTGTGATCTGATGACTAAATTAATGCATACGGATTTGGGCCGGGTTGCGACCGGACTTGGTTTCAGAGTTGACCCGGACGAAACGTGAGCAAAAATAAATAAAAAAGTATGATTCGAAATAACTCCCGTATGCATAAATTTAGTAATTATATAATGCGATAGTTAAAAAGAAGTAATGTCACCTGATGCATCACTACGCACTGTGAAAGTCCTCTTTCATAGAGGGAGGACTTCAGGAGTGCTTTAGAAGTAAAGGGATATGAAGAGGTCAGCGACCCGAAGTGGGTCTTGGCCTCGGAGACGAAAGAGCGCCACAATTTTCTGTTCTGAGCGATGTCTTACCAGCTGACAACTTCCATCCCCCGCAGATCAGCCTGCACCGTATCTCTCCAGCCATACAGCTAGTAGGTTTATAAATTCATATTCAAAGTCATTTTGGATATCAAAGTTATTCAGTTACTTAAACTTTTTTTATATTAATAAATATCTTTAAATTGTTAAACTGTTATTCATGACTTTCATGTTGTCCGTATTCCTTCTAAATGCAAACTAATACAGCACATGTTGGAAAACTCGAATCAAAATCTGGTTAATGAATTCCACAGTTATCTGGTGATTTATATAAGGCTGCTTGCTGATATTAAAAGGTTTTTTCCCTAATATCCTCACTGCCCATTTTAATCCCTGCCTTATTCGGCAAGTTTATCGTTACGACTTAACTAAGACGTTCGGCCCCCATAAACGCAAGCTCCCGAGATCTTCATTTTCCTTAACAATTTCGCGAAACAAAAACATGAGATCCTCTGCTATGGAGCCGCTATTGCTCGCATGTGTACGGAAAAACTAGTGGAGCGAAGATTACAAGTCATGTGTTAATACTAGACTAAGCACTGGCTCTATCGATGACTGCCTGCCATGGGCTGCGTGTAAGATGTTCCATTTTATACGAGGCCACACGACATTGCCCGGTGAGTGACTGTTACTGAGCGTTGTCCACGATAATAACAAAATATCGAGCTTCTACGTACTCCGGAAGACTCATGCCATCGAAATTTCGATTCATTACTCCTCGAACTTTCAACTATAGACCCCAAGGCCTACCATGTATTTTTTTGTTCAAGAAATGATGGATAGTGCAGTCCGAGGTCTAAAGCAGTAAAGCTTAGGACACAACATGGAATACGCTCAGATATGAAAAATCTTTCAAGAGTCGCAGGGTAGTTCAGAACAGAACATGACGCTCAGAAAAACCCAGGATGTTAAATTTTCGAACGGCTAAGGCTGTTGCCTGATTTGTCCCTGATAATCTACTCTTCCTTAAGATGATGATTTCTGCAGCTCTAATTATGAAGCACAATCGTTTCTTCATGATGAACAGTCTGTGTCCGCATAGAAGTCCTTGCGCAACACTTTCGCACGAGTCCCTAATGTTTGTCGGGATTCTGGCGCCCGAGGCCGGGATCAATCTCCAGGAATGAGCAGGGAATTTTATCGGCATTTGGTAAATAGTAAACAGAGGCCTGCAGCCTGTAGCCAGGGCTCAGTAAGGGGAGACGTTCGATGAGCAGCAAATTAAGTCTGTGGACGTACGAATGTGTACCCCTCTTTTGAAATTAATTATTTTCAGGAATATTAAGAACATCGAAATTTCCTATATTATTTTATAGCACCTCATCGGTCCTGTTTGACCCTAAGCGCTCTTTCAGACAAGCGACGGAATACCCGCGACACTTGTCGGCGACCGCGTCGCCGACTATCGCAAACGGTCGCGTGACACATGTCAATCTATCATAAACTGTCAAAAACTGCCGCGATACCTTCGGCGAAAGTCGTCGACAATCGCCACGGTCGCGCGGTGATTTTTGACAGATTGACATGAGTCACGCGCGACGTCGCGCGACTCAGGTCGGCGACGTCGCGCGATGGGTGTTGCGGACATACTGTCGCTCGTCTGTAAAAGCCCTAAGGAATCTGCCAACTCTCAGCAGCCGTTACAAGACATTTTTCATCTCATCTTTTCGAAAAACGGATTTTTGCATAAATGGGACGACTAAAATAACCTTCTTTGTTCGAAAGGTGATTGATTGCTTTTAATTCACACGAGATGAAAACTAGTAATATTGAAGCGAAAGAGAGAGAATAATGTTAGTAGTAAGCATCACATAAAAAATAAAGAATTAATTTTATAAACTAACAAATACTGGCATATATGTCACTTTTAAATTTGGGTTACTTAAAAATTAAATGAAGAGAAAATATTAGAATTTGAGGTTGCACCCCTCCCACCCTTACTTAAGCTCCTAAAACAGGCTGTCCCACTTTCTGGAACACCTATGTGCGAAGGGGCTGATCTTGATCGCTGGGATTGACTTCCAATGGTAGTGAAGTGTTTTCGATTTGTTTAAATTGGTTTTCAATTGCTTTTGTTGTAGCGTTCAGGTACGGATTTGTATTAGTTTGGGAGGTGTAAAATAAGGTTTAACAAGTAATTCCAGTTTCATAGGCTTTATTTATTAAAACCGCATGTAAAATGGTTTAAATAATATTATTTAAATACAGAGAATGGCATGTACGAGTATATGAGGAGACCTACACTCAACAGTGGGTGGAGAAAGGTTGAAAGAATAAGATTTAAGTACAGTAAAATATCATAGCAATTTAACAGCATGAAATTTTAAAATGTTTTTTTTTTTTTTATTTCCTATTTCAAACATTTATTTACACATACAACTGTCACAAATCTTCAGGTCGATCAGAGAGAGCTTATGTAATATTATGTCCTTGAGGATCATGGGTCTTTTCACCCCGGTTTTTAGGAGACTTTCGTAAGAAACAGACATAAAATGTACTCATTACATAAATATTTTTCGCAGAAATTGACGGTATATTTTGTGCTTCGAAGCATGTTCTGACGCTCTCGTTTCAGCCTTTTCAAATTAAAGATATTTAAACGGGTTTCGGTACAAGCAAGATCTATTCCAAATTAAATAATAAATAAGTAAATAAATAGGGGCAAATAACACTGATTGAGCTAGCCCCAAAGTAAGTTCGAGATTTGTGTTATGGGATACTAACTCAACGTTACTATATTTTAAAACAAAAACGTTTATAGATAAACATCCAAGACCCAGGACAATTTGAAAAAGGCCATTATCCAACTTGCCCTGACCGGGGATCGAACCCATGACCGGTGGCGGACTAGCATGGTGACGGCTACGCCACGGAGATCGTCAAAAGTGCATAGTACATAGGCGGACTTATCCCTGTTAGGGATAGGGAATGTAATTAAAAAGGTTATCATTCTGACAACGATCTATGTAGGTGAATAGCAAACGAGTCTCATTTATTTGTATTTTAAGTTTATAACATGTTCAGCACTCGATTTAGACGACAATCGTAACGCATGTGTCATCATCACGTACCGTCGCGTGCCGCGTGCGTGACGTCGGCTACACGGAGAAGATTATGTGATCGTGATAGTTATTGACTGTCATATCATCGATGTAGAACGGTTAAACATCGATGTTGCTGTGTTCAAATTTTTGTTGTTCACTGCCTCCGTGGTCCAGTGGTTCAGGCAATCGCTTTGTTATTTTATTTTAAAATTTCGACATTAAAAAAAAAAATTTAAAGTATGACAACAAACAATTACACTCTGTCCACATATCAACTATAAATATTAATTTGATTGTGAGTTGACGTTTTTGGAGAAAATGCTGCAGTGCAGTTTGTTACCGCTTCTTCTGCACCAGCGCTTTGGAGGCGGCAGTAAACTTAGCTCTAAGTAACTTTTTGACGTCAACAATTATTGTGCAATAAAACAAAGTGATGATTATTAAGAGATATTATAAATATCCTATGATAATAAAGATGTATTTGAATTGAATTGAATTGTGATCTGGAGGCCGTGGGTTCGAATTCCTCTGGGAAGCAGTCTTTGTGAAAAGTTGTTTCAAGTCTGGTCAAGTATTGTAGACTTAAATCACCTGATTATCCGAAAAGAAAGATGATTCCGTGTTTCAGAAGGCACGTCTAAACTGTGGGTCCCCAACCCCATCTCGCGTTTGCTCAAACCTATCCAACTTTCGACTTTGTTGTCCCTAAAAGAATCCCGATCTTACCATTCGGATTACTGTATGGGTTTAAAATAAGAAGCGTTTCCCCCGAGGCGATCGAGTTCATTCATTACATAAAAAGCAATGGACGGGCATCGCTGCGATATCGCCATTTTCCACGTCGATTTTCAATCCCTTTCTTCGTCTAACCCTTCAGATTTCGTGTATGTTTGTCCTTGTCTTGCGTTGTTATTTTTTATGGACGTTGCATCCGATGTCACACGACCGCAGGATGCAGTTTAAAATCATATCTTGTGATGTGGCCGGATTATGGGCTGTAATAGTTGGCTTCTTGCTTTTGTTGCAAGAGTTTCAAGAATGCTAGGCAAGTTTTAAGAATGAAAAAGCCTTAGATATTTAAATTTACTCCTGTTATTGTTTTTTAACTCCCGACGAAACAGAGGGATGTTTTAAGTTCGACGCTAACGTCTGTCTGTGGTATCGTAGCGCTCGAACGGATAGACCAATTTCAATGCGGTTTTTTCACGTAAAAGTAACTCCCCTTGCGGTGGTCCTGAGCCATGTTTGATGAAAATCGCTACAGACATTTTAAAGTTATTAGGTGTTAACGCTTGAAAGCTTCGGTTTGTAATTTACGTGGAAAATAATAGATGGCGCTACTGATTAGAATATTACGTAGTTCCGCCAATTACCACTAGACGTCTGACGTTGGGGGTTTTTAATTTGCCTGCAAATCAACTTGTTAACTAGTCTATTGTGTTTCATTTTTGGACACAACTTCGCGGTCACGAATCATAAGCCAACACGGGTATCAGATTTTTAAGCTAACTATTGGCATCTGATGTGACACTTCGAACTATTTTATGAACTATTGTTTATAGTCTAAAGTGAGAAAGTGAAGCTTTTCTACGCACAATCGCGAAAAACGGCCACTTTTGGCGTATGTGCGTAGAAAAGCTTCATGTTCTCACTTCAAACAGTAAACAGTAGTTCATAAAATAGTTTGAAGGGTTATCTAGGGTCTGATCAAGACAAAATTTTAAATTATATCTCCGTTTTCTTTCAAATGATTTATTTAAATGGGGGCAGCACTGGACCCCGGAAAATTCAGGTAGCCCCTTAAACACAAGATTCTCTGTGGCTCTGTCTAGTCCTACTAAGAGAAGACGTGAAGTGCAAGTTTTAATTACATTCGGGTTGCGGCCGGCGCATAATTGTGAAGTCGGGCGGAAGGAATACTAATCTGTGCCCGTGACTCTCTGCTTATGTTGGGGAAACTAGGAAGGTCTAGAGTTTTACTGCTTGATATCTAGTATTTTGGGTTGTTCTTTAGTCGGCTCATTATGACATTCACAGTAAGGTATCATCCATTGTACGGTACGCAAATTTGAGTTTTGGAAACCCCCCCTTATCACGGTCTTTTCTGTCGCTTTAATTTGATGACCTCCGTGGCGTAATGGTCAACACGCTAGACCGCCAATCTGGAGGTCTTGGGGTTGGAACATCAGCCAGGGCAAGTTAGGAAAATGCCTTTTTCAAATTGTCCTGGGTCTTGGGAGTTAATCTAACTATACATGTATTTATCATAAAATATAATATCGTTGAGTTAGTATCTCATAACACATAACTTAAGCTTACTTTGGAGCTAGCTCAATCTGTGTGATTTGTCCGTATATATTTCTTTTTTTATTTAATAATTTGTTATGAACCCCCACCCCTATCGGCATGTTAAAATATTTGGATGGCCCCTAAGAGATGGAGTGGCTCTATTCTATTCGAGAAACCACACGGTATTTGATTTATACTTTGACATACCAAAATACTGTTCATTTACATCCACAAACAAGTAAAACACCAGACATTGCTCGACTGTATACCGAATTTCCCAATTAAATTAAATTACTGTTGTTCACTGAAAGCATGCAAAGGCGAGCGAAATGTCAATGATTATTTTAAATTGCAGATGCAATCGAGCGAGTTTAATAGTTCGGAATTCCGATGCATTGTGGATGCAACATATACAATTATGTCTTGACAATCGACACTAGTTCCTGGGGTTGTGTCGTTCTCATCTAAGCGTCACGTTTGGCTGTTTCTTCTCAAGATTATATTGCATTTCACCTCAAACGCCCAAGATCGTAAGAAATAGAGAGGTTAAAAAAATGCTTGTGAATTTCAAAAGGATTTCCGGCATTTGTGCAAAGAGTTGAGTGTGAATGGTAGATCCACTGGAATACCTCGATCTTAAAGAGTTTAAAGCTCGGCTACCACAAAGGGAAGATCTTCGCGCCAGGCATGGTGTTGCGTCTAAGCAACCGCGTCTCCGATGGTGTATTGTCCGAAGATGTATTTATTCAGCCAAACGAAGAAACTTTGAGACGAGTTCCAGGATGCATCAGCGCCAACTCATATATTCTTTGTGAACTATGTTGTAGCTTCGCTCTTTGTGGTCATAGTTTCCCCGAAGTGGCGTAGAGATCGCCACAAGACAATACGATTAAGCTAGGCTAGGAATAGAGAGAATAACGAGGTTAGCCATCAATCGGGCGTATGCCTCTTTGCCACTTTAGATGTAAAATAATAACCGGCCAAGTGCGAGTTTGCCTCACGCAATAAAGGTTCCGTACCATTATCTATAAAAAAAGCGACCAAGTGTACAGCAAGTAACATAGTATAAAAGTTCTTGTACTTCATGGTAACTTTGATCGATGTTTTAGTAAACGTATTAAAAAAAAATTACTTACTAGATCTCGTTTAAACCAATTTTCGGTAGAAGTTTGCATGGTTAATAATGTACATCATATATTTTTTTTAGTTTTATTATTCTCTTACTTTAGAAGTTACAGTGGGGATATGTTTTTTTTTAACAAATTTGGAAGTGTTTCTCGCGCAAACTATTCAGTTTAAAAAAAATATGAAACCTCAATAATATCATTTTTGAAGACCTATCCATAGATACCCCACAGGTGTGGGTGGGATGAAAACAAATTTTTGTGTTTCAGTTCTAAGTTTGGGGAACCTCCGAAATTTATTGTTTTTTTTTTTCTATTTTCGTGTGAAAATCTTAATGCGCTTCACAGAATACATCTACTTACCAAGTTTCAACTGTATAGTTCTTATAATTTCGGAAAAAAGTGGCTGTGACTTACGGACGGACAGACAGACAGACATGACGAATCCATAAGGGTGCCGTCTATGCCATTTGACTACGGAACCCTAAAAATCACGTTTCTTGTATGGGAGCCCCACTTTAATATTTAGTTTATTCTTTTTTTCGTATTTTTTGTAATAGCGACAACAGAAATACATCATCTGTGAAAATTTCTACTGTCTAGCTATCACGGTTCATGAGATGCAGCCATGTGACAGACAGAAAGACAGACGGATAGACGGACGGGCGGAGAAACAGCGGAGTTTTAGTAATAGGGTCCCATTTTTACCCTTTGGGTAAGCCCTAAAAAGTATTAATATTGGTGCACGCAGATCAGCGAACTATTTAACCATCGTTTATGAAGTCTGACGATTGGATTCGTACAGAATGAGGTCATGTATCGACATGACCTCATTTAGTAATTAAAAAGTGGATGACATTTGAACTCTAAATGCCACGTAGAGTTCCCACCATAATCCGATCTTTGATTCGCATCTACATCCTAAACCAATCGGAGCGGATATTCTTTGATCGCTAGATCGGAGGATTTGCTATACATAGGTTGATGTTCTACAATGTATAGTGAACGATATTAATAAAATCTGCAAAACAGACGTACAGCTGATCCGTTTCCGTTACTGCAATAGTATTTTATGCAACAGTTGTATATAACACGGGTTAAAAAATGCTAGTGGCGTAGGTTACGATGCAAGTCTTGGCGAGCATCGTAAAGAGACGCCATCGAGCATTTTTTGACGTACTTATATAACGTTGCATACAATACTTTTTCTACGACTATATTTACTAAATAAAATACTTTTTACGAAATTTTGCCTCCTACAACGTCATATTGTAGATAGATTAAGATTTGTTTTATCTGTAACACATATTATACAAGAGAAAAATTACTTATAAGTATATGAATTATATATTGACGTATACAAATAGCTTGTTATTGATATCTCAGTTATTACTTATTACTAACACAACCTTGGGCTAAGTGGCGTCAGCAAAAAATGCAGCCGAGTGGGGAAAAACGACAATTAGACCCGCTAAGGTTTTTGTGTACCATTCAGGCCCGGCTTTTTGCTGACCTTATGTAATATTTCTGAAATAAGTTACTACATATTATATGTAGATTCCGGCCTAGATATGACAACTCCATCTTGTCTCGTGGATGGCGTAAAAGGCGACTAAAAAACTAAGCCCAAACATCCCGTGCTACAACTATGTTCCCAAAGAGGGTTAAAGTCGGACGGCGGCCGGGTGTTATACTTTTCGCACAAATACATTTCCAAAGAGGGTTGACGTCAGGCAGACGGTCGGGCTTGCGTCCGGTACAGCTGAGGATGCATCAGTGTTGCGATCCAACGGGGAAATGCGGCCAGCCTTCTTGGCACTATGCCGCATGGGCACTAAATTTATAGTAGGTATTTCACTTTTTCTTTTTATTTGTAAATATTAAAATTATCCCATCTTAGCTATTTAAATAAAGTATTTCCTTTCACCTGAACGTACTAAGATAAGCGGTGTCCAAGAAAAACAAAGTAAACAAATTTATTTGATAGGCAAATAAAAAAAACACTTTTAAGAACGCCATCTAGTGACGAGTAGCGGAACTACATATTTCAATCGATATCCGTAGCGTCATCTATTATTTGTTAGGGAAACACCTGACTGCGTTAACCCCTAATAACTTTAAAAGGCTGAACCCGGCCTCAAACAAAGCTAAGAACCACCGCAACTTGCTTTTACTTAAAAATACCGCATCGAAATTGGTCCATCCGTTTGAGAGTTACTATGTCACAGACAGACATTAGCGTCAAACATGTAGCACCCTCTTTTTGTTGAAGGTTGAAAAGGCTCCAGAATATGGTTATGACACCTTCAATATTTGCAGTATTTCCTTTAAGGATAGCTATACAAAATGTCACAAAAACCCTGTACATCCTTGTAGGGGCAACTCAGACTCGACATTTTCATACAAATTGCCGGGCCGGCCGAACACTTTTGTATGAAAATGTCGATTTTTTTTTGAGTTTCAAGCATTGGTCCCATAGGAAAAGTTGTTCTACAAGGATCGGACAGGGTTTTTGTTACATATTGTATAGTATTATGCTTTAAGTATATTTAATCTAACAGATGAGTTGGTGGACCAACTGCTGCTAGCAAAACAACCAGAATCTTAATTAAGAGTAGCTGTATTACTCCCGAGGGATGCCGGCAATATCCTTGTATTGCTCAGCTGAGGAGCTCCATCGCGCTTTTATTTTATTAGCAAAATGTTAAAGGTTTTACGTCGATTTGCAAATCTATGTTCAGATACATATACATTTTCACGTCTTGATCCCTGACGGGGTAGACAGAGCCCAAGGCCGTAAGACCCAAAGGCCATGCTTAGCGGTGGGCGTTTGGATGGAAAAAACCGGTTAAATGTTAGTGGGACTTGTACATGACGGGTTACGTACCTCCGTCCAACCCTTCATGGATTTCGGTACGGGACACTTTCAAATAAATAATTAGTTAACGCCACGTTTCTTGTATGATGACCCCTTTAACTTTATTTTATTTATAACTTTATTTTATTTTTAGTATTTGTTGTTATAGCGGCCACAGTAAAACATAATCGGTGAAAATTTCAAGTGTCTAGCTATTACGGTTCAAGAGATACAGCCTGGTCTGAGTCTTAGTAATGGGCTTCCATTTTTACCCTTTGGGTACAGAACCCTGAAAAGAAATCAAAATAAATTTCAAACTTGGCTCACGCAGACCTAGGAGTGACTTTCTAGTTTTAGCAAGTCGAAATTTAGGCGTATGAAGCTGATTTTTGTTGCGAGTATTATAACTGTGAACATCACTATTTTTCTTGAAATTATTTAACCTATATTTAACAAATAGAAGATTGTCGTAAATAAATTGAGATATCACAGTAAGAATATTTATAGATTTAAATAACTCTCTTAAGGAATCGCGTGATTTTAGTCCGTAGATCGACCGAATTGCTATCTTTTGTCAGATGATTGGGCTTACAATCTCCACGCTGGAATGAACGGGCCAGACCAGGTTGGAGAGGATGTTTAAAAGCTTTGTTCAGCTCTTGTTATTAAAGTCGACTTTTACGACATCCACGGGAAGACTTGGGAGTGGTCCTGTTCTACTCTGTCGGATAATCTTATTGACTGTTATAATTTTTCAAAACTTAAAACCGACTTCGCCCCCAAACTACACAACCGATTTTGATAAAATTTCCATGGTACCACCTGGAAAGTATACCCTTTCAAGGACTTTTTTAAATCGGTCCAGGCGTCTTTGAATAATCGGTGAACACACATAAAAAAAAATAAAGGATCGCGACGAATTGATAACCTCCTCCTTTTTTTGGAAGTCGGTTAAAAACAAGCAAAGCCTAAGCTTAATTGGTGCGTAGCCTAAAGCCTATTCATGGGTACACACAACACAAATCCTGAGGCGGTTTCAGAATCAAACGCTCCGATTGCATCGTAATCACATTGTAATCGATGACCAATATTGGTTTGGCTGCAATTTGGCTTTGTTTAATTAATTCATACAATATCGATTGCTTCGTAATCTGTGTGATTAATTTGGATTTGTTTAGATATCAAGCTGATATAACCTTGCTTCACCTTATGTCACAGGTAAGCTACACCTATGACATAAGGTGAAGCAAGGTTATATCAGCTTGATATCTAAACAAATTGAAGCGGAGTATCATTTGTGCCTGTACTACTACAAACTAAACTATCCATCCGTGTACACGGCAATGTGTGTGTGTTCGCCCGCAGCCGCCCGCTCACCCTTGACAAGGCGAGAATGGGGGTGAGGTGCGCGGACGGGGAAAGGGGACGCATATTGCGCGGGACCTTAGGCGATTCCATTCTATGTGTAATCTATCTATATATATAAAAGCGAAAATCACTCACTCATCACGAAATCTCGAAAACTACTTAGCCAATGAAGATGAAATTTCGCATATTGGTAGATTGTGACGACCTCCGTGGCGTAGTGGTCACCATGCTAGTCCGCCACCCAGAGGTCACGGGTTCGATCCCCGGTCAGGGCAAGTTGAAAAATGGCCTTTTTCAAATTGTCTTGGGTCTTGGATGTTTTTCTATTTATGTATTTGTTATAAAATATAGTATCGTTGAGTTAGTATCCCATAACACAAGTCTCGAACTTACTTTGGGGCTAGCTTAATTCTGTGTAATTTGTCCCTATATATTTATTTATTTATTTAGAACGAAAATTAAACATATAAGTATATTGTATAGGCTTTATATTATATTTTACCGAGGATATAACAATCGTTTGACAAATAGTACGCCTGAGACACACATTAGTGCCAGTAATTACGCGTATCCTTTGTCGCATGTTTGCAGATAGTGCTGATGAATGGCCACCTTTGTTTTATTATACTTATGCGTTACACCAGGAGGTACCAGGTGCTTTTGTTTCATAGAAATGTACAAGATTTTGCAAGACAATGAATTAAAAAAATATATTAACAACAATAAACATCGTTCATCAAGAAGTGATGGGCGACGTCAAGGAAGATATGCGTGCCAATTGTCACAACCAAGGATGCTCAAGTCCGTGCGGAGTAGAGAGGAAAAAGCTGGACGAGGAGGGTGAAAAGGTCAGTATTGCAGCTGAGAATGCAACTGGGAATTCAAAGATTCAAATGTTTATTCAGTAATTAGACCTTTACAGGCACTTTAACACGTCAATAAGTATAATTTATGTTACGTGTAAAGTATATTAAAATTTAATTTATTTTTAAAGAAAAGCTACCGATACTAGCGCTTCGTAACGACCACTGCTGAGAAGAAACGCCGAAAGAAACTCATTTTCACAGTATTGGTCGCCTACTCGCCAGAAGGGCTTTGTCATATTATTATAATTGTCTTTTGATTAATAAATACTTATAATACAATGTTGACACATTATAACATGTAATGCTTGCGAACAAGTAAACAAACATAAATTGCGTAGTAAAAAATATTAAGTAGTCAAAAAGCGAAGCCGAGCTGACCAGTCCCTCCCGGCAGCACCCGTTCACGAGTTGACGCACGGATCAGCCATCGTTAAACTCAACCATATTAGAGGGAATGCACTGAGATGAAAGAGAGCGATAAACATCATCTTCAATTAATGTTCTTGTCATTTTCCATGTCTCCCTATTTACGGCTAAATGCTTGACCTCCCTGTACGTCACGACAAATTATAATAATTATGTTTTAACATTACAAGGGAGAGGTCCGAATGTTACAGTCGCTGAGTAAAACCGCGGACGGACAGACAGACAGACAGACATGGCGAAACTAGAAGGGTTCCTTGTTTACTACGGAACTCTAAAAAGGTGTTCAGACGAAAAAGTTGCGTCTTAATAAGGGAAACAAAAAAGATTTATAAAATTTTTAAATGCTTGAAATATAACGTTTTTAAAGGTCCCAATGCCCATATTTCCGCCATATAAAAAGAAATGTGGTGTCGTGGGACACCAGGTAGGAACGAAGTTCCTTCGGCTAATGTAGAATCGACACAATTTGCAAAAGAAAAATCATGCTCAAAGGTATTATACACTACTCGCTTGTGTATACGACTGTCGCGCCTGCGCACGTCTCATTTAACGGTTTTATTTAACGAGGTCATCCTTACGGTTTTACTATCACATTTTTTTTCAGTTCGGTCGCGCTGCAAAATCCCTATCTCCTCCAAGCCTGCCGTAAGGAACTTCGTTCCAAAAAAAACCGAAATACTAAATCAACAAATAAAAATCTATATATAATCTTTGGACCTTCTCACAAAATTTTACCGTTTTCCGTTAAGAAATGAGACCTGTAGGCGAGAACAGCAGGACAACAGCCTTTTTGTCCAATCTCGAAACTGAGACGCTTGACTCGCTTCGCTCGCTCGGTCAATAACCACTGTTGTAGGTAGTGTTTTCTTTTATTTTACTTTTACCAACAAAATATGAAACCCACGAGAACCTCTTCTCGGATACACCCGTAATTTTAATACAAAAAGATTACGACGCGTTAAATCTACGCCTAATGTTGTTAAACCGCCTGGTGCATAAATTCAATTCTCACGTCGCTAACACGTACTGCGGACGTGAGGTAATACACAGGTAATATACTGTTCAGTGTTCCTCTTCACTTAAGGGAATACATGAATTTTTCGGGGTCCAGTGCTGCCCCCATTGGGAATAAATTATTTGAAACGAAACGGAGATATTATTAAAAAATTTGTCTTGATCCAGCAAATCGGTTCGAGAGCTGCCACAGACAGACACACAAATGGACAGACATTAGTGTCAAACTTATTGTCACCCCTTCTGTGTCGGGCGTGAAGGGTCCTATTCTGAACCTTCAAATCTTCAATTATAAGTTTGTACTTATTCATGCGGCCTCAATTCCTCATACATAGGCTCGACTGTGCCGTGGTTCGTACGCACGGAATTTAATTTGCTATGCAAAGCGGGCTAAGTGACCCTGTGAGCTGAGCGGGCGGGATTCGTTAGCCTGCTGCCAGGTCTGTGGAATGATAAGTAGGTTCTGTAGGTAGCACACAAACATTACAAGAAAGGGAACTGACCAAATGGCTCGGTGAGCTGTAGATCTCGCGAGAAATCTACAGCTCACCGAGATTCCAACTCCCTATTTCCGTTATTTTGAAAAAAAAAAGACGACAAATATTCATTATAATTAAGGAACCTGGTTACAAAATTTCACGAGAATCGGTTCAGAAATGCGGATTGTAGGCGTGAACAGCGGGTAATCTGGATTCTGGACATCCGGACATCTGGGCGTCCGAAAATCTGGACGTCCGAAAATCTGGACATTTGGAAATCAGGACATCCGGACATCTGGAAATCCGGGAATCTGGACATTCGGACACACGAAAGAGTATTTGCCGAAGCTGGAACGGAGACGCTTCGCTCGCTCGGTCAATAATCTGCGTAGGAAGAGAAGCAACTGAAACATTTTTTTACTACTACAGAAGATTCACAAATATTTAAGATCAAACACACCCACGGTAGGTTACTACCTTCACGCCACATGGAAATTAAACGGTGTATAAATCACTGTCGTCACGCCCGCCGTTATCATAAGAGGCAATTTTTAACGTGACTTGGGAAAAGTCTTGAGAAGGATTAAATGATATTATTTAATCCCGTGTTTCTCTGTGAGAGAAAATCACTCATTTTTCTAAGTGTACGTAAATGGTTACATATAACACACGACTGAGTTTACCCTATCCATGCTTTCTTATACTTAACATGAAATTACTAATTAGACACTCTGTCTGTTACCTCTTCACGCTTAACCACTGGAGAGCTTTAGATGAAATTTAGTAGGGATATAGTTTGAGATCCAGGTAAGGACATAAGATGGTTTTCATCCCGAAATTCCCACGCGAACGGAGCCCGCAGGCACAACTAGTAAATAAATAAATCCATATAAAATAAAATGATATGGAAATAAAATAGGTGTGAAAAAAATCTCAAGCCATTGACCTCATTATTCGAGAGGGAATCTAGGGCCAATTGGACTGACAAGACTTCCGGCGGGGTCCTTCCCTGCGACGCCCCTCTGACGGCGGTCTGACGACACCAGTTAGCGGAAGATTTGGTTCGTTCGAACTGTCTTCATATCAACCAAAGATACATTCTCACGTCTTCAGAGCCTAGAGCCGCAAGACAACGTCACTCATGACGAAAAATGAAATAGAAATAGTGATTGGTTGCATTGCTAGCCAAATGACGTGCACAGAAAAAAAGGATTTCTTTAAGCAAGAAAATTATTTTTCTTGCCTTGGTAATTAATTATAAGGAAAATTGTCTTATTTCAAGTAATTTTAGTTTATTTATAGATATTGATTCTCTTAAAATAAATAAATAATTTTCTTAGCGTAATTTTTACAATCAAGAAAAAATATTTTAAATGAAGTAAAAATAAAATTAATCTAAGAAGTTTAAATGTTATTGTTTTAATACAATGAAATACTTTCTTCAAAATGAAAGTTTCTTTATATTAAAGATACTAAATATTGAATAAAAAAAATATTGTCTTGAATGAATTCTAAGACATTGTCTCTTGAACGAATAACATCTAGTTTAATTTAAATTTATCATTATCTTATTTTAAGTAAAAATTAGTTTACTTTAAAATTTTATGGTGCTTTGTTTCAATTACATAAAAAATTCAACAAAGCTAAAAATATTTTGATTCAACAGTAAAGTATTTTTCATTTAAAAAAAAAAACATTTTTAGGTATAACAACCCACGCTACCCGCCCGTGCGTGCGCGCCAATTGCGTTCGTGCAGGTTGAAACCTGTTTGTTTGTTCCTTCCTTTAGCAGTCAGCTAGATCAGATCAGAGGTTTTTGCAAAGAGAAAATAAGGGGTTTTTGGTGAAGGGTAAGTGCTGGCTGAATCTTTATTTGATTCATAGTCATAGCTAGTACTTAGTGTTGGGAAGTGCATAAAATGAACGAAACGAGTTTAGTTTCTTTGCTGGAGGCTAATGATATTCCTCCAGATGTAATACAAAACTTCGAATGTAAGTACAGATTGATTATACATAATAATCTTATGAGTGTTTGATTAACTTGTGTTCTTGTAGGGGCACCCATACAAAAAAAAAAAATACGACACCCTGACCGTCGGTTAAGTAACCTAGGTTAAGATTAGTTTTGTTAGCTAGTCAATCATCATATACGTCCCTACCTAGGGGCTCGACCTTACCTTGAATTAGGGCGATTAGGCCTGAGCCTAGCCTAGTAAAATTACCTAAATAATACAAAATTTTATGCTTATATTAAAACTAGCTTTTGGCCGCGGCTTCGCTCGCGTAGGGGTGGAATTTATTAAAATCCTTTCTTAGGGTATGCCTACGTCATAGTAGCTTTATGCATGCAAAGTCTCAGCCCGATCGGATTAAAATTGACAGTTTCATACAAACTTTCATCTACTATTTTATCCCCTTGGGGGAAGAATTGATCAAAATCCTTTCTTAGCGGATGCCTACGTCATAACATCTACCTGCATGCCAAATTTTAGCCCGATACGGTCAGTGGTTTGGGCTGTGCGTTGATAGATCACTATGTCAGTCAGTCAGTCACCTTTGAGTTATAAATATTTAGATAATATGCTTCAATAGTTGAAGGCTCTCTGATGGTGAATCAGTCTGGCAATCAGAACATTTAAAATGTTTAGGTTAGTCGGTGTGATGCAAGTGTGATGATATTATTGAACGAATTCAAAGTACTTATGTATTGCTAATTTATTAATTACAATGTCTATGTCATATTTTCTTGTGTTTTTACAGCAAATGGGATAACCACAGAGTTATTCTATAAACTCATTCCAGAGCACCTTAAAGAACTCTGTCCTCATCTTGGGACCCGGATTAAAATTTCAGAAATGATCACAGCTTATGTAAGTGCAATTTCTTAATGTTTTGTTTACTTTTTATATGTTTTTTATATACTTACCATCCACTTGACTACCAACTTACTATAGTAGTAGTTAAGGTAAATAAATAAACTAGATAAATAATTTTATCTTTCACTACATATACTTTATTTTTTATGTTTCCAGGCATCTACAGAGTCATTTAATGTCAGTACAGAGTCATTATGTGAAACTGAAAACGACTCAGCAAAGCCGACTTCAAACATACTGATAACAAGATATTTTCCAGATTTTGACCTGCATACCTTACTACAGACAACAGTAGGAGGAAATAGTATTTTAAAGTATTACGAAACTAATAAAATACTAAATAACACTAAAAGGAACCAGTTAACAGACATTATAATTAAACACATTTATACCTACATAGTAAATCAGTAAGTACTTTGATCATTCCTAATGCTTTTAAAATGACAGAACAATGCTTTGAAATTTATTTTTACTTATTTCAGCAAAATTACTTATGAGGAATATAATATTCTCGCTGCTAAAATACTGACAATCTTTCCAACGGAATCTATTGGTATATATTACACAAGATCAGTACCAAAAGGCCAATCACTGACTGGCAGACCTGTGGCTGCGAGAGGGAAATTAGTAGACAAGGTCCGTAACCTCATTTTTAAATATGGGGAACGAAAAAGAAAATCTAGTGTTTCTGATAATGAAGCATTAGCCAAGAGAACCCAAGTTACAACATCATCTAATGTTGAACAGGGTAGGTATTTTATCAACGTTGATTAAATTTCACATTTGATATTAAAATATCTGTAGAAATATGTTTATGGCTCTGAATCAACCCTATATAGTTATTGTTTGTTGAGTTTCATGCAATAACAGGTAACTACTTTTTTTCAGCCTCAACCAATGTGGACTATTTATGGCTCAAAACTCATAACGAACCGTTTGATGAAGTGGTAAATAAATGGAAGGCCACTTTTGAATTCAGAAAAGAACATGCTAAATATCCAAATGTTCATGATTTTTTTGTCGACTGGCCCATATTAAATGACCCAAGAAGTCACACTTTAGTAAGTACAAAAACGTCTAGATTTAGGTCTGCTTTTTATAAATATCTATTAAAAGAAGACCCTTTTTATTTAGTCCATCTTTTGATGCCAAGCTTCTTTTTACTACTACTACTACTAATCTATATATATAAAAGCGAAAATCACTTACTCACTCACTCATCACGAAATCTCAAAAACTACTTAACCAATGAAGATGAAATTTGGCAGAACGGTAGATTGTGACTAGGAGATGTCTGTTAAGAAAGGGTTTTTGGAAATTCCATCCCTAAGGGGGTGAAATAGGGGTTGGCATTTTTACATGAACACATGAGATTTTTAATTTATTGTAATAGTTAGTAGAAAATAATAATGCATTTATTAGATTTTGATAAATACATCCCTATAGGGGTGAAATAGGGATTGCAAGTTTTTATGAATATGAGACACATGACATTTTTAAATACGTGGTCATTAAAAATTTATAATACAGAAATTATATTTTAAAAATTGCATCCCCTGGGGTGCATTAGAGGTTGCAAATTTATTTTATTATGAAACTTCGACATTTTTTGAGTGAGAGACAAAAAAATGAGACAGGAATGGGAATGGGAACAGGAACGGGAACGGGAACGGGAACGGGATATTATAACACAATTTATAAAGTAAATAACCAATGAAAGATCCTATTAGAACCGTTTTCGACTTCTCCGCGGACGAAGTCGTGGGTTACAGCTAGTAGGTATTATAAACGCCAAAGTTTGTATGTATGGTTGTTACTCATCCACGTGAAAACTGAACGGATTGGGATGAAATTTGAAATATAGATAGTTTGTACTCTGGATTAACATATATAATACTTTTTACAAAAAATCTTATTCCTATCCACGGGAAAATTTTACACAACAACGCGAGCGTAGCCGCGAGTGGATCGCTAGCATAATTATATTGTTTTAGTTTTAATTTTCGAAATACCTACTAATTTTATGTTTTGTTCCAGATAAATATAGATTTTGAGCTTAAATACCCAGACAGTGGAGTAAAATTCTTTTTAAACTTTAATGAGTTTTTTTTCAAAATATTAAATATAAGAAAGACTCAAAACGAAGCCCTGCTTAACATTGTGCAGGCCATGAACGATCTTGACGAAGACAGTAAGTATAAGCTTCCTTTTCCATATTTTTAATATTTGACCATTTATGTTTTAAATTTTGACTTACTCGTATTTACTTTGTTACAGGAAAAATACCTGCCCAAATTCATGTGATGACTCATTTAATTCCACCTAAAGGAAGACTTAATAAAAATGTGAAGTTTTCATCGCAAGAGGCAGGCATCTATATTTCTTTTAGTTACGGTATGTTATTTTTTTTTATTTCTTTATTTGAATTTCGGCTACCCATAGTAATAATAATAATAGGCTATAAGTTTAAAAATACTTTAAAAACAATAAAATCCTTACTAATATTATAAATGCGAAAGTAACTCTGTCTGTCGGTCTGTTAAAAGAAGATAAAATTCATTATATATTTCTACAATATAATTCTACCATTTGAAATGATACTTCACTCTAATATTGGTATAAACAATAAATTCATTAATAAGTTACAATGTAAGTTGATGCAATTATTTTACTTTCAGAATGCTGGTGACATTGATTCAAAAATTGAGAAACAGAAACAGAAAGCTATTGCAAGCAAATCTCCTATTCAACCTTATATTATTCTACAAGGAACATTGCTGAACTGTTCATCACCGCTGCTGGTAATTGACAACATAAAATATACATTTAACACCATCTCTCAAGCATTTGATACACTGTTTAAAGCTTTTCATGTATTTGATGCATCTTATCCACGAGCCTCAAATCATATCCACCTCATTATACAAAGGTGTATTTACAGAATTCAAACCAAGTACGATAATGTTGTGCCATACATTGCAGACATATTACAATTGTAACTAATGAAACTTTGACGAAAATTGCGCCCTGCTACATTTTATACCGTATTTCAATTTCTTACAAATTCAATTTCAAAATGTGGTTACAGTGTCAGTATTGCGAAGCAACTTTAGACAATGTAAAAAAGTACATTTTCCATTTGGAAGTTATCCATAAGATCATTAATTATTATGTTTGTCCTTTTAATGTCTGCAATAGAACTTACAATAATAAATGTAGCTTCAAGTATCATTTAAATTCTATTCATTTGGATGATCACTCAATCGATAAATCAAGTATTGTTAATAACAGCTATGAAAACAATAGAGCAAATAGTCCCCCTGAAACTGAACATTTAACTAGTGCCGATAGTACAAATAAACAACCTGATCAACACGTGCCATTTACAGATGCAATAAAATCACATGTAGAAATCTTCCTGTGTCATCTTTACGATGTTGTTAATTTGCCACGTTCTTTAGTGCAAAGAATTTTTGAATGGGTAGAATCTCTGTGCGAAAGTATTATGTTTGAAATAAATAAATCATTAAATAACAATTTAATTGACATTATTGATAGAATAAAAGAAATACAAGAAATTACTTCTTTTGTAAATATAGTTTTTAAAGATCTTAACACAGAGCATAAACGTTTTAAATATTTTACAAATAAAGAGTTTTATGTGCCACCTAAAGAAATTAAATTGGGAACTTCTACAGAAAGACAAAGAGGAAACAATGATATGATGCTAATGACTTTAAAAGACAGTAAACTTTATTTATCATCACTAAGGCAGCTACTGAAGAACTTTCTTGAATTACCTAATGTTTTTACAGAAATCTCAACTTATCAGCAACAGCTTTTACAAGAACATTCTCAAAATGAAAAATATTTTATTCGAAATGTAGTTCAAGCTTCTCTATGGCAAGAATTAATAGCAACCAAAGCTGATGAAATCATATCATTACCTCTCATTTTATATTTTGATGATTTCGAAACCGGTAATCCTCTTGGTAGCCATGCAGGGCAATATAAAATTGGGGCAGTTTATGTGTCTATTGCCACTATTCCACCGAATAAGTCTAGCAGAATGGAAAATGTTTTTCTAGCCCAATTATTTTATTCGGATGATAGATCCCATTTTGGTAATGGCTTAGTTTTTCAAAACCTAATTGAAGAACTAATTTTTCTTGAAGAAGTTGGAATTACAATTGATCTGCCAAATAAGAATGTTCAAGTAAAGTTTATTCTCATTACACTGTCTGGTGATAATTTAGGCCTACATGGTTTATTAGGATTTTTCGAAAGTTTTAGTGCAACAAATTTTTGCAGATTTTGTTATACCAATAAAACGGATTCGCAGACTCAAATTCAAGAAATAAACAATTTACGTCAATTAGCAGATTATGAAAATGATGTTCGCAATAATGTGGGTATAAAAGAATCATGCGTTTGGAATAATTTACCCAATTTCCATGCTTACAATAATCTTACGTGTGATGTAATGCATGATCTAATGGAAGGGGTTCATAGATATGGTATGGCACGTGTTGTTAAAGGTTTGATTGATAAGGAATATTTTTCTTTAAATAATTTAAATTCTAGAATTAAGTATTTCAAATATCATTCATCTGAAAAGAATGCTCCACCCGCTATAAATTACCAACATTTGTTGAATGGAGTAATTATAATGTCAGCAACAGAAATGTTATGTTTTGTTCGAAATTTTGTGTTTATAGTGGGTGACTTAGTTGACCGCGACGAACCTATTTGGTTGTATTATCTTACACTGCTCGAAATCACAGATATTCTAACATCACAAGTTTTCACTGTTGACCTGTTAGAATATCTAAAGTGCCTTATTAGTGAACATCATGAAAAATATCAAAGCGTATTTCAATGCGCATTAAAACCTAAACACCATTTCCTAATACACTATCCAACAATTATTAAAAAAATTGGACCGCCGATACTTGTAAGTGCATTTAAGTATGAAGCTAAGCACAAAGATTTAAAAAAAGTTTGCCAGTCAATTACATCACGAAGAGACCTTCCTCTTTCGGTGTTTAAAAGATGTCTTCTAAAGCAAACATTGCGTTTTGTAATGAAGAAAGGTTTGGTGGATTATATTTCTCATGGAAAAATTGACACATTAAACGATGATTCTGGAAACCAGGATTTATGTAACCGGTTCGAAATTAACGGCGTGATTTTTAATGTTAATGATGTAATATTGTTCAACATCATTGAAAATATTCCAGAATACTACATAATTTCTAAAATCATTTGCAGGTCACACAGTAACGAAGTTTTATTCGATTGTTTTTATTTAACGATTGTAAATTATAACCCACATTTCAGAGCATATAAAATTGAAAAAACATCACAGACTAAAACGGTAAATTACAAAGACTTGTACATCAATAAGCCTTCAATCACTTATAACGTCAATGCAGAGTTGTATGTAAAATTAGATTTTTGATGTTTTTTTTTTTAACATTATGTAAATTATGGATGAGAAGAAGTAATTAGCTGATCTAAAGCGAAGCTTTTTAGTACAGATTTTTTTTTAAATATTATTGTTAGTTTTTAATTTATTAAGCATAACCTAACAGATGACAGCATTTATTTTAGTAAACATAACTTAACAACATACGATCTTTGGTACGTCTTCGTAACATCTATCTATATACTTTAGAATAAGTAGAGGGTTGATTAATAATTAATGAATGTTACTGTAATCATGTAAATCAGACACATAGTGCATTAAGGCGCATAAATAGGATGTGGCTGCTATGTCAGTCTTAAAAAAATACAGTCGCTAAATTGACTTAACAGGTTAAAGAAAAGGTTTTTTAAAGTAAATAATTAAAAAGCATTCCACTCAGCCTATTTATGCGCTTTAATAGACTCGAAAGTATTAGCAATGACTTTTAGGAAACTGCAGGCTATTTCCATATAACGTGGTCGACGACGACGGGTGAAACCTTTTACAGGATAACATTAACGTTTTTACAAGGCGTAACAAAGATTTAAGTAATAGGAAAAAGAGGTTTTCACTCGTCGCCTTATATTGAGTAAAACTTGTTACTACTTTTTAAAATAATGATATAAGGCATTTATTATTTTTTGTCATTATGTTAAATCTATAAGTTACACTCAGCACCATATTCATAATGCTCAATTGCGATCTCAATTGTCATCTTTTTTATTATTATTTTATGAGAATAAAAAACCTCCATGTGCATAAATGATTTTTATTTTGTTCAATGTAACGCCATTTATATCAGTTTTCGTTGATTCCTTGTATGTTTTTAAAAAGCTTTCCTTTCAGAATACGACTTAAGAACACCCAGTTAAAACTGGGAGTGCATGAGCCATATTATCTATAGAATGTTTGTAAAATAAAAACTAATACTGACACAATGCATGCTTAAAACAAGCATTCAAGGCTCTGATTAAAAGCAACTAATAATCTTAAAACGAGAAATATTATTTAAAGAACAAGTTAGATTATTCTTTATTAAAGGTAAAATAAATTAAAATCAATAATATCGCTTATTGGCATAAGCAAATCTTACTTATTCCTAACATTATTAGTCATTGATACAAAATATTTTTGTATTAAATTTAGAATTTTTGTATTAACATCAAAAGTTAAATTATCTCATATAAAAAAAGGAACATCTTGATTTCAGTAAAATTATTCTTGATGCAAGTTTTATTATTATTAAAACAAAAGTTTTTAATTTGAATTAAGTATATTTTATTTAAAGCGAAGTGGTTTATTTTTTGAATCCAAATCAATATTTTCTTGAAATAAAAAGACATTCTAAGCTTACACCAAGAGAATAGTCGACTTACAATAAGAATATAAATAATTCTTGGTGAAAGATAGAATGTCTTAAACCAAATGAAATTGTCTTTATTCAAGATTTTTTTTAATGTCACTTTAATATATTTTTTTCCTTTACGTGAGAAATTATTAGTTTCAATATATATGAAACAACCATAATCTTGGTTTGATGCAATTTGCTTTTATGCAAGTATTTTTTGCTTATTTTGAGAAAACCGTTTTTTCTGTGTGATTGATTCAGATTCTCGATCGGAACGGCAGAAATAGGTTGTCCATTCTAAGTGTTTTCAATTCACCAGAATGACCTAAAAGACATCATCTAATGCCACGTTTTCGGTCTGTGAATGCCCTTGGTTGTTTCCCCTTTAGGCATAAAGATGTTACGTATCAGCTGTACCCTGAGTACAGATATTTTTTTTTCGATTTCATTGTTTTATCTAAAACTATTCGTAGTATTAATAAGTAGCAGTAAAAAGGTTGCTAAGAAGGTGATTCCTTTCAATGCACTCCAGTGCTAAGTGTACACTTAGTTCAGTCTGGAGTCTAGACCCGACCGCGTAAATAAATATTTACTCGACAAGTTTCCAATTTTTCCAATTGAAGACAAACGTACGTGTCTGGTGGGGGGAGTATTGATGTTCACACTGTAATTTATTGGGATATTTATTACTTTCTCCAATTCTGGTCCGGGAGAACAAATAAGACTTTGAATAAACCAATTGCTTCGATCTCGCGCTTGTAAGGCAAACGCTACACGCACGATATAAACTGACGGATTACGATATTTATTGACGTGAAGTGTATTGACGGATCACAATATTTGTCGCTGGATTTCTGGAATTCCTTGTGATCTGTTTCCAGATCCTGGATCGTGATATTTATCTTGCGTGTAGTGTCTCGCGTCAATATTTATTGCGTCAGTACGCAGCGAGAATTGTAGCAAATTCTTTTTCCAATTTAATTTCTTTCCTGCAGGTCTGGAAGAAAATAAAAAAATTAGAATGTACCAGCTGTTTCTCTTCCCGCGCAGACGATCAAGGGAATGTGCAAAAATAAATGAAAATCATGTTATTAGCATTCGTCTAGGCGATTGAGGGAACTGGCAAAACTACAAACAATTTTAATAGGCAATACGGCTAGCAACCCTTCACTATCATCACTTAATTTCAAAAAGAAAACGTCAAACCTCAAGAGCAGGTACAAACAATAGTGTCAAGTTCTGTAAATAATATTACACAAGGATCTATCCTCTTGACTTTGACCACTGAGGTAATAATACACTACGTACTTTGACGAACCCTTCCAAGTTGACCTTTACAGGCACCCTTTGTTGTCAGACAAGGCGCGAATTGGACCCGAAACGCATATTTATATTTTGATGTCAAGGGTGCACACTACTTTGTGACGATTTAGTTAACTATTGTTTGGTTGTAGTCAAATTCACATCTTTCTTGCCTAACGTCACGCTAAAACAGGCCTTTGGCCTTTGGCCTTACGCCACGCTGTACGGACACCGGAGGTACGATTCCAGGTCAGGTCAATATGGAAAATGGCCTTTTTCAAATTGTTCTGGGTCTTGGATGTTTATATATATATATGTATTTGTTACAAAACATAATATCGTTGAGTTAGTATCGTATAGTCCAAGTCTCGAACTTACTTTGGGGCTAGCTCAATCTGTGTGATTTGTCCGTATATATTTATTTTATTCTACTTAGACTATTTGCGTTTAATACAATTCGTTACTAACTTATCACGAATTTATCCCTAATAAGGCAGATAGAGCATTTTGGGTCAGGCCATTAGGGATAGAAGAAACTAAGTCTGAAGGAAAGGCTAAGAGGCTCAACCCCTCCCACAGACACCACCCTCCCCCCCCCCATTCAAGTCCCTAAAACTCTAGATCCGCTACAGCCGATGTACAAGTTCAGACGTAAGTTTTATATTTCAACCCTTTTTTGTCGCGAACAAGTCTGCAGCAAGAAAGTTCATCTCAGCAGTTTTCAGCAACTTGCTCGCGTTCAGTGCAAGTTGCATCTGATTGCAGTTGTTAACTTGATGCTGACAACCACTTTGTTACTGGGGTACTGTTGTTTACATAACTTACTTTTGCTGTACCAAATTCAAAATTCAAATGTTTATTCAGTAACAAGGCCTTTACAGGCATTTACACGTCACTAAGAAGAATTTATATTACGTTTAGTATATATTGAAATTTATTTTATTTTAAAGAAAAGCTACCGATACCAGCGCTTCGTAACGACCACTGCTGAGAAGAAACGCCGAAAGAAACACATTTACACACTATTGGTCGCCTACTCGCCAGAAGGGCTTTGTCATATTATTATTATGTCTTTTTTTAAATAATAAATACTTTAAATATATTACAATGTTGATACATTATAACATGGAATGCTTGCGAACGAGTACTAAATCAAGACGGAGGCAGGCCAGTGTTTAGGTATCGAAAATATACCTACACTAACGAACTAACTAACTACATTATTACTATGCGCGTGACGGCCACTCCGTGATGGGAAGTTTAGTTATATGAATAGTTTATCCAGATTTATAAGAATAAAATTGGCTGGCAATGGATTTTTTTATTTATTATATTTATTGCACTTAATTACAAGATTATAGTACAAAAGATTTTTAGGTATCTAAATGAAAAGGTGCTGAGTTCCGACGCGAGCTAAATTAAACCATATTGCTAACCCATTGCGATGATATTTCTTTGAATTTCTTTGCTGAGTAAGACTTCTGTACGTAAGTACTAGTATAAGTACTGTGACTGTGACGGAGGCTTGTAATGTTCGAGATGTTTTTTTTACCTGTGGGAAACAGGCATTCTGTATGTATGTATTTCCAAACCCCATCAAGGTAGATTGTCAGGGTTATAATTCTTGAGGGCGTCTGATTAAACCTCTGGTTCCGAATCCGTTAGACCAATTTGGCTCATGTCCACACTTTAAAATTAAAATGGTGTTATCTTCTGCAAAATTTTATGATATCTGATCATAGATTAAGAAGAAAATGATTTTTCGAGAGGACTCTAAGGACCAGGCTAGTAAATTATAATTTTTCAAAATTAAAAGCATACTTCACCCACAAACTACACAACCGATTTTGTTAAAACTTGTATGGGACCAGCTGGAAAATATACCCTTTCGTTAAAAAAAAAGATATTTTTAAATCGGTCTAGGCGTCTTCGAATAATCGGCAAACATACATAAAAAATCGCGACGAATTGAAAGTCGGTTAAAAATAAAGTTTAAAAAAAAGGTGATTCATAAAACCTGCTCGAATGTACCGGACTCTGTCGAAGTCTTCAGATCTGCTTTGCTTACCAACCCGTTTAGGATCATACACATACCTGCAACAAAACCAAAACGTGCTAAGAACCCTTGGAAGCTTAGTGTTAAACCTTAGGGCGCGTTCAGACGACACGCGCACGCCAAGGCTATGCCTAGCGCACGCTAAGCGCGGCTTGAATCTGTTGCATATAATTTGAGTCCTATCACCAATACAATACAACTCAAATTGTATTTACCAAAGTCCAATCAAGGCGAGCGCTAGGCGGACGCAAGGTAGAGGCAAAGTGGAGGCAAGGCAGAGGCAAGAGAGCGCATCGCATAGACGAGGCATGCGCGGGTTGACTTAGATTAATGCAATCCGCTAGATGACAACAAGTCAAATCAGACACTTTTTCCTAAACGTCAAAACAAACATTTTGTATGGGAATTTGTATGAAACACGAAAGCGTGACGTCATGCTTTTTTGGAGTGAAATGGCGCTCTTAATATCAGTTTTTATGTATTTATAAATCTAAAATCTTGGATAATGGATATGATCAATGAAAAGTGACACTATTTCGTGACGTTTTATTTTATGAACTGTATCGAAGAATTTATTTTTGACCCAGTCATCTACTCAATTTGAGTTGTATTGATGTGTCATAGGACTCAAATTCTATGTACCAAATTTCAAAGCGCGCTTGACATGCGCCAGACATGAGCTTGGCGTGCGCGTGTCGTCCGAACACGCCCTTAGCGGTAAAATATGTAAAAGTACAAATGCTTTGTAAATCGACACCTGACAATGTTTGCAATGTTTTTCTGATGTAATTCTACACCTCTTATTATCGGAACGACTCGGGAAACCACCATTTTGTTAGGGTTGCCACGCCTTGTATTTAAACATACAATGTCCTTTTTTATTAAGTACATATATTTTAAGGGGTGATTCAGTCCAGCATTTTGAACATCTTTTCCCGATAAATGTATATCGAAATACGAAAAAAAAATTGATTTGTATGAGAACCTAAAATTATTTTTTCGTATTTCCATTTATTGGAAAAAGTTGTTCAAAATTATGGACTGAATCACCCCTCAAAAGCATCAGCATGATGCTGATGATGATTAATTAAAAAGGACATTGTATACTCAATGAGGTGTTGCAAATCAAAAGAGTAATTAGGCGACCTCTGTGTCGTAGTGGTCATCATGCCACGCTGTCACACCGGAGGTTCCGGAGTCGATCCCCGGTCAGGTCAAGATGAAAATGATCGTTTTCATTTTGACCTGGGTCTTGGATGTTTATCTATATAATATGTTTTTGTTAAAAAATATATCGTTGAGTCAGTATCCCATTACACAAGTCTCGAACTTACTTTGGGGCTAGCTCAATGTGGGTGATTGGTCCGTATATATATATTTATAAAAAATTATGTGTGGTTAGTTGGCCCTGCGTCTTTTCTTATTTCTTGTACAGAAAACAAGTTAATTTGTATTAATTTATTTGTATAATTTTTTTATTACTAAAATTCTTGTTTTCAGGAGCAGCATTTCCATCGCTTTTACATACTATACTGTATGTTCTCTTTTGTGTGTGTGTGTGCTAGTCAGATATTTATTTACGTACAAAAACCGTACCACGTGCATTGGCGACTTAGCTATCAAATCCAAATTAAATCATGTATATCTTTTTGAGCCAGTTAAAGCAGCTTTAAATACATGTAGAATTGGGACCCTGTTTATTTCATTTCACCTACCTTTATAATAATGTAATAATGTATTTTTATTTCAGATCATTTAAAAATCCATATAGTGTTAGTAAGGCTTTGGATCGGCATTCATGTGCGAGACACATGAATTCCGATCCAATGCCTCATCATCGGACAGTCTATCCTATTTGCTAACACACTTAGAATGCCGTTGGAGCTATTTCGGACCCGCTGCATTAGCGAGGCGACTCTTTTTCTGACGATTGCCTGAAAGCCGTCAGTGTGCCTCTCCGCAAACATGCCCGAAGCACTACAATGTTTTGGCAACCCCAACAGCATTCTAAATATGTTATTATATTGTACACGAAGGGCGCTGAGTGACCGTTGAGTATAGCTGACCCACAGATTGCAGGTATAAAAAGTCTGGCAGTATGCCTTAAATAGGGTAATTTTGACATCAGCCGTACATCTTGCCAACCTACGAATCAGCATATTCCCCCGGACAGCCAACGCCCTTCGCTCCCTCTCAATGTCAACGTCATCTGTGAGATTTTCCGAGACCCAGTGACCCAGGTATTTAAAATCTGCAACTCTCTCGAGTGGAGCCTTATTCAAAAACACTGGCGGTATTGTACTGACTTTATGCTCGCGAGGTTGAAAAACGAGCAGCTGGCTCTTTTTTGAATTATACCAAAGCCCATGAGCCTCAGCATACTCTTCACATTTCTTCAATAGTTTTCTGAGGCCACTAATTGAGGGGCTCAGCATAACCATATCGTCGGCGTAGCTTATGTTGTTTATCATAGTGCCATCAATGGAACAGCCGACAGTGGTATTGCTGAGATCCTCAATCAGCTTATTTATGTATAGATTGAACAGGCGAGGAGATGTCAATCCGCCTTGTCGCACTCCACACTTCAATCTATACTCCTCAGAAAGGGCTCCAGACCACTTCACAACATTAGTTTGGTTATTGTACCAATAGTCAAAAATCATAATAATCTCCTCGGGGACATCCGTTTTAGATGTTTATGTTTCTGTTAATGAAATCTTGCGGGTAATTTCGTTTTTAATGAAAACAGCTCTATGAAAGTATGACGTTCAATATACTTGCCAGGCAAATTTAAAAACTCCCGATGATACCATCTAGTGATGAATCACGGAACTACATATTCCAACCGATGTTAAGTGGATTGTTATCTGTAGCGCTATCTATTATTTGCCAGATAAATTTAAAAACTCCGACTTTCAAGCGTTAACCTTAAATATTTTTTTTTCTCTGTATTAGCAAATGTTTTACTAATATGTTATTGTATTATATCTGTGATTTGGTTAGTAACGTAGTTGGTTACAGAATTATTTATAAGTACTTGAAAAGGCCTATTTAGTATATAAGACTATATTTTGTAGCTGTTTGTTGTTTCGTTATAAATAAATAAATAAATGAATAATATTTAAACTGCTGAAATGATTTTCATCAGACGTAACTAAGAACCACCGCAAGGGAACTTGCTTTCACTTTAAAAAACCGCATCGAAATCGGTCCATTCGTTCGTGAGCTACGATGCCACAGACAGACAGACCGACATACCGACAGACAGACATTAGCGTCAAACTTAGTACACCCCTCTTTTTGTCGGAGGTTAAAAATAGGCGGCTTTATGTTTTTAATAAGGTGACAACCTTAGCAGTTTTACCGGTAATCTTCAAAGGCTCATGCAGCTAAATTTCCGATAAATTGACACCGTTACCGATACCGGTAACGGTGTCAGCGCAAATGGTTTGTTGTGAGTGTGAGGGTTACGTGTTTTCCATAGCAACGAGTTGAATGCTTTGCAGATGATTTGATTATATATTTATAGGATGCCAATTTTATTGAAGGGAAACGTCATGGAGTGTTTAGATGCCGTCTGCATACAGCGTTTTCTAGAAGCTTTGTTCAAGTGGCTCGACCACCAGTTAGGAGGGTATCCCAAGGTGCGCTTGTACACGGTTGCCCTTGCTTCGAAAACCTTAAACGCTATGTGCCCTGCCCATTGCCAATTCAATGAGCTTATCCGCTGAGCTATGTCAATGATTTTTTTTCTTGTGCAAATCATCTCTCTCTCTCATTTCTGATTTCTTCAACCGAGCATAGCCGGTTGAAACACTTTGAAATAAAAGAATACTTGCATCATTTCCTCTCATAATCCTTCAGTTTCGTTGGAGGAGCCTGCAGCCGTGCCTGCAGTGTTCAAATATGAATTAGAAACTAAATTAAGGAACCACGATTGCCCATGGAAATAAATTCTTACATGCACAAACTTCAAGTCTTTCAACTTTGATTTCTGGTGGCAGAACTCCGCGTTTCAATACTTGAACTGTGGAATTCTTTAAATTAGTAATTGGCATTCCTAAGTCCCCTAAATCAGAGCGGCCGATCGCTTATCTAATATAAATTCCCCCTGTCGCCGCCCTCAATGATAGCTGAGCTGGATCTCTTTTGTTTAATGCTTATAGACCAAATATCTAGATAGAACGTTAACGCTAGTTCATTGGATTACACTCAACTTATGCGCTAATAACTTGTTCACAGAAAAATTTCCAGAACGGAAAAATTTATTAGGTTTAATAAAATGCACGCTACTGATAAATACGACCTGTAGAGGCAGGCGGACAGCAGGAACAGACAAATGAAAGCATCTTTGCCTAAGCTGAAACTGAGACCCGCCCGTGTCGCGCTGTCAGTTCACTTTTGGTTGATGCTTTTCTTCCTTTTCTTCTCTTTTCTTCCCCGAATTTTTTACTGTCCCGCAATTCACCTGTATTTTATTTATGTCAGTATTTGATTTAAAAAAAACCATTTCACTTATACCGGTCCTACACAATTGTTTGTTAGTTTTTCGTGTATGTAAGTGGCCAACACTGGTGTCAGATTTTTCAGGCTGCCTAAAGGCATCTGACATAGCTTGACGACTGTCATACAATGATGACAGCCGGGACCAACGGCTTATACGTGCCTTCCGAAGCACGGAGGAGCTCGAGAAATTTTTGTGCCTCTTGTGGTCACCCATCCAAGTGCGGACCACGCCCGAAAGCGATAGTAATGCGCACTCCCGCCGGGCCACCGAACTCCTCAACAATTGTGAAGAAAACCAAGTCACCGAACAATAAATACGCAATTGTCTTAATTTTCAGTTTTCTAAGATAATAAGATCATGAGTTCTAGAACTAAACTATAAGAAATATAAAAATGTAGTCTTAGCAAAAGTTGTTAAGCCTGATGACACCATTTTTGTTAAGGTATAATAAAACCGGCCAAGTGCGAGTCGGACGCGCGCACTAAGGGTTCCGTACCAAAATCTATGTAAAATTACGTTTGCAGTATCCATTTTTGTTTTTATCAACAGCCTTGACAGTTTTTCGGCTATTCAATCATGATATCGGATGTTTTAAATCTTTTAATGTTAGAGACATTCTTTTATCTTTGTTGTATTGCCAATTATTTTTACAAGGGCTCTGTTTGTTATTTTTTTGCAATATCACTGTGAAAAGAATCTGATCTGACGATGGAGACGGAAGATGGCCATCTATCTACCTATCTATCTATTAGCCCCTTATCCTGAATTCAGATTGTTTTTCTTTGAGTCTTGTCTTGTCTTTACTATAAAAATATCTCTGAGCTCAGTGTGCCTCCTGGCAAGGCTCTAACCACTTCCACTGTTCTCTATCTCTTGCAACTCTTCTCCAGTTTGGACCCGCTGTCAGTTTCAGTTCGTCCGCCCATCTTGTGAATTGTCTTCCTTGACTTCTCTTTCCGTCTCTGGAATACCACTGGGTTACGATTTTGCTCCACTTTTCTTGTCTGCTTCTCAACATGTGGCCAGTCCATCTCCACTTTAATTGGTCGATTTTGGAGAGGACATCTGTTAACCCTGTTTTTGCTCTTATCCAAGTATATCTGGCTTTGTCTTTTCGCCTGATTCGTAGCATGCTTCTCTCCATCGCTCTCTGACAGCATTGTAACATGTCTCTATGGGTTTGAGTGACCATGTTTCACAGCCATATGTTAGGCATGGTAAAATGCAGGTGTTGAATACTTTACGCTTAGTGCTGTTGCTAAAATCGGTGGATTTCATCACCTCTTTCAGCGACCAGTATTTTTTCCAGCTGTTAGCTATACGTCTTTTGATTTCTTTTGTTTTCATGTCTTTTTGAGATATAACTTGGCCCAGGAAGGTGGCCATAGGAACCCTGTAATAAAATGAGGTTTGGGCTAATTACATTTGCCTTGATAGGTACTTAGGCCTAACAATAAAAGCTTGTACGATAAAATGAATTTTTCAACCGTCTTTCTTCTAAAAAAATAAAAGGGAATAAAATTCTCTTTTAGTGTTACGAAGTATTGTGTTACTAATGGAAAACTACTCACACTTAAAAGACACTTTATATTGAAAGGTAACGAATACTTTATAGAGCTTTTAGAATTGAGTTAGTTCTCTGATATCTCGAAGGCTTCAATGAATTGATGCAAATTTCGTTAAGAATAGTTCGAATAAAATGTATTAGAGATATTTATCTTTCTTAATATATCTAAGGATAACCTTTGGATGATGCCTGAGTTTGGTAACCAATACGCCATGGTTACTAAACTAGGTATTTGAACAGGGTTACTAAAAAAAAGATGTACCTAAAAGTGTTAAACGATTTGTCTGTTTGATGAAATAGCCCTTCTGGCGAGTAGGCGAACAATACTGTGAAAATGAGTTTCTTTCGGCATTTCTTCTCAGCAGTGGTCGTTACGAAGCGCTGGTATTCTTTAAAAATAAATTAAATTTTAATATACTTTGCACGAACGTAAATTATATTTATTGACGTGTAAAAGTGCCTGTAAAGGTCTAATTACTGAATAAACATTTGAATCTTTGAATTTTTGCGCCTTAGAAGACCGGACAGGCAGGAGTGACGTCATTTATGTAGCATTTGTAGGCGTGATGTAAGAACACTTGTTCAAGTGCTGTGTCAAATATTGCGTTTACAGGATTGGCCTCATAACAAAAGTAGCTATAATTTATTAAGAATATCCTAAGGTATATTTAAAAAAAAATTATTACTTCTTAAACTGACTTTTTATTCAACTAAAAACCAAAGTAAATGAATCGATAAAAAAATATAATTGTGCTTAACGGCCTTTTTTACGTAAATGCTTACAAAATCAGAGACATTCATAAAAATCTACTCATTATGCACCTTCTCCATTTTTGATAAAAGCTAAAAGATTTAATGAATCGCCAGCATGCGCCAGTCTGTCGGTCTATCTTTGTCGCACCACAGCCAGCACACCGGCGTCAGATGTCCCGTCGCAAGATTGATTTAATTTCCGCTCCGGCTAAGTTATCCGTAGATGTTGTATAGGGTCGCACTCGTAGACTAAAATCTAAATATATATAACTCAAAGGTGACTGACTGACTGAAATAGTGATCTATCAACGCACAGCCCAAACCACTGGACGGATCGGGCTGAAATTTGGCATGCAGGTAGATGTTATGACGTAGGCATCCCCTAAGAAAGGATTTTGATAAATTACACCCCTACGCGAGCGAAGCCGTGGGCAAAAGCTAGTATTTGATAAGTCTCGACAGGGATAAGGTAAGAGCAAACACACTGTTTATTGGATATAGTTATTTAGTGTCACTTTAATGTACAAAACACAGACATTAACTGATGAAAAGTAAAAATCAAAGACTAATATCTAATAGGTACAAGTAACAAGACGTTAATTTTAATTACTGTTTTGTATTGTAATAAAAAATACAAAATAGGACTATAAAAAAGAAAACAACTAAATTTAAAAACAATAATAATACTCACAAGACATTATTTTAAAAAAAGACTGCCCCTTTATAAACCCAGTGTCACTCTCAAAGTATATACGAATCTAACGTCACCTCTCACTTTAATATACAAAACATAGACATAAACTGAAGATAATACGAATCTAACATCACCTCTCAAACTAAAATACATACATACATGCTCTCGAAAAACATAACCCTCCTTTTGGCGCAGTCGGGTAAAAACATGACAAATTTAAATGACGCTGTGTCTCCCTTCGTATCTTAAATATCGTGATAAAAGATTTTAGATGGAATATAAATGCCCCATAATATCTGACACTGTCAGCTGATTCCGTTTGGCTATCGAACTTAAAATACATATACTTGTACATTAAATATGTATACGTATAATTTAAAATATACACGTTTATTTGGGAGCTACGATACTACAGACACACTTACAAATGACACATACAAATGCGCACATGAAATTTTTTGATACTTCGATTTGCTTCATGTTTTAAAAGTATCGTTACGTGAGTACTAGTATTTATTCTGTGGTATCGTTTAGCTATTCGTCTAGGATAAATTTTCCTTTGTCGACGTAACAGATTTTTAGTGGACGAGACATGTCGTGTCCTCGCGATGATTAAAAAATAAAGTTATAATTTTAAGCGCAAGATAAAATACACAAAGAAACTGAGAATCGAAATATTACCACTTAAATCTGTAAAAAATAATTTGTCAAAACTAAAAACCAGCTATACCCTAAAACTACACAACCAACTTTGATATAATAAGTTGGAGTCGTGTCGTATAGGGTTGGTAAAGTATAGCTAAATAGAGGGAAACTAGATTCAAGATTCAAAGATTCAAATGTTTATTCAGTAATTAGACCTTTACAGGCACTTTTACACGTCATAACAGAGGAACAGGTTACGGAAACTAACCGATAAAAACTTAGAAGTGCACGTAGTAATTAATGTACGAGTATCTACTAATAGTTCGCCGAACTGCCAATTCACAACCCCTTAAAACAGCATGTCTCGACAACCCCTACAAACGATTCGGATCATATTTCAAACGAATAATTCAAGTATTCAAATCTACATACAATCAGCAAAATCGATTCAAAATTAACATACAAAAATAACAAACATACAAATTACAAATACATTATTACATACAGTTGAATTGGTAACCTCCTTCTTCTTCGAAGTCGGTTTAAAAACGTTGAATCCGCTGATGTTTTCGCCAAACTCGTTGAATTTGCCGGGAGCCACAAAGGGTGTGTACAGTTTGTCTACTTGCGCATTTCCCTAGAATTATGTTTTCCTGTACACGGAAAACTCGTTTTATCTTGAAATATAATAATATTCTGATAAAATAATTTTCGAAAACATGAATTTTCTTTTACTGTATACTTGTATTAGGTGCTGGACACACAGAAAAGACGTAGGAAGCGAACGGGGCACGGACAGGGCATAGACGGGGTAACGGGGTGCGGGAAAAGACGAGGCATGGACGTGACAGATACAAACAAATCCGTATCTATGGCAACACCGCGACGCGCACCCAACCCGCCTACCACCCCGTTTGGCCCACTCGCGCCGACCCGTCCGTTCTGTATGTTCTGCGTAAGCGTCATGCATGTCTGCGACCTGTCGGTGCCCCGTCTTTCCTATGTGTTCTGCTTTACGACGCTTCTATACCTTTTGTATGTAAAGAACGCGGAGCAGACATATGTGTGCGCCCCGTCCACGATTTACGTCTTTTCTGTGTGTCCTACGCTTTAGTTATGTTCCGCAAAGGTAATTTTAGCATCTATATAAAATATTATATTAACACCACTTTTTCGCTCAAATGATGAGCTCTGACAACGACGCCCTAGTGCTCTACGTACCACCAAACAGAATTATGCCACTCGCACCTTAAGCAGTCCGACCCTGCCAGTCGTATCATATTAACTTGTGATCTATAAGATCATTTTTTCAGCATCACCTGTTGGTTAACTGGTCTGAGTTACGTCCATCATTAACAATTTACATATATTGATCGAAGAAAAAATTGTCTTGTTAAGGGAAAAAATAAATTTTTCGGGGTCCAGTGCTGCCCCAATTTAAAATTAATTATTTGAAAGGAAACGGAGATATCATTAAAAATTTGTCTTGATTAAACCCTAGATAACCCTTTAAACTATTTTATGAACTATTAATTACAGTTTAAAGTGAGAACGTGAAGCTTTTCTACCCACTAAGCCAAAAGCGGCCGTCTTTCAGGCAGCACTGGACTCTTGACAAATTCATTAGCCCATAAAAATTTGGTTTTATTCTCACAATACTAGAGGATTGTGGTCTTCGCTTGTTGACCATCGACACCATTCAAAAGCAGCTCCGTGGTTCAAGTAACGAGAGACTAGAGCCTTGTGGCTATTTCTGATTAGTAGGTACGGTAGGTCCCGTTTGAGGTGCAAACGCGAGCGAACGCGGTAATTAGTAAGGACAGAGTGGCGACCACACTGCTGCTCGTGATTAGCATTTATGGCGTGGTGTAAAGTTTGAGTGGTAGCGATTTTACTAAGTAGAATTTTTTGGTCTGGTGATGTCATATGTCATTGTGGTGTGGGTATTAGGCATCATTAGACAAAGGGTAACTTACATTATCCTATATGAAATTTAATTTTGAACTAGCCGATACTTTTACTTTACAAATTTCGGAGGGGATTCTCGTCCACTGTTTGGCATTGTACATTCAAAGTTTAACATGATATTGTTTTGTCTCATTATAATTTTGTCTGTACGGATACAGAATAGTAAAATAAAAACCCATTAAAATGTTATAAGCCATTAAAAATTCGTTTTTTTTTTGCTTATTTTTAAGCAACTTTCAGCTTAAATAAGTAATAAAAGAAGTGGAAAATCTTCAAAACAAAGTCCGTACCGACACAGCTTAATTATCGAAAATTTTAATAAACTTAATTTGTAATTGATTAATGCAGTAGTTTTTGGACTTTACGTATATATTTTAGCGCTCGGTTTACCATGAATTATCGTGCATTTCACCTCACTGCTTCGCCTTAACACAATGTTAGGTGAGACAGCATACTTTTAGGCCGCGCCCCCCTTGAAGTTCGAGCCCGCAACTAGTTCATCCTTAAGTACACATGTATTTTAACCGACTTCCAAAAAAAGAGGAGGTTATCAATTCGTCGCGATCCTTTATTTTTTTTTTATGTATGTTTACCGATTATTTAAAGACGCCTGGACCATAAATAATTCTTTTTTTGTTTGAAAGGGTATACTTTCCTGGTAGTACCATGGAAATTTTGTAAAAAACGTGTTTGTAGTTTGGGGGTGAAGTCGGTTTTTAGTTTTGAAAAAGTATCTTGAGCGGACTATCATTAAAAAGTCGCTAAAAATATGTTGTGTCTAAATGACAGTGTAAAAACTACGCCTTAGGTAGGATAGGCAAAGAAAGTTTTCCTCCACCAAATTACTTTCTGCACAGAGAAAATTTACATTTTATTACATAACGCTCCACACACGAATAACCAGACCTTAATCGAAAACTTAAACACGGTGAGTGTTTGAATTAAAACACATTGATATTCGACATCTCCCTAAGCGTTTTGATTAGGGTTTTTAAAAAAATATGTATCAATGTTAATTGATATAGATCCTTATGCATTGGTAAACAGTATTAAAAACCACTTTGCGCCTGTAACTTGCGCCTCCGGAATAGAACGCGTGTTTGCGCTGTCACGTTACCCGGGACAAATCAAATATTTACCCGCATCCGTTGAATTTGCCTGCGGATGCTCACTGAATATCCCGCTTTGATGATGTGTTCGGGAAAAATCGCTGGTTCCCGACCCTAATGGCCCTTCAGACATTAAGCCCACAAAGAACCTAAACGCGGTAATTGGACATGTAGGTTTGGGTTGCAAAGGCCTAAATTGTTTAGGACAGGTTTATTTTACGTTGACAACACTGTTTTTGTTTTATAAGAGATTTTGTGGTTTTCTAAGGGGTTTAACGTAGGTTGGTTGGAAGGTTTTTGAGCAAATTTCAGAAGATCAGCTTGCTGGTCATACATTTGTTGGTTAGGTGATAGATTGATGGTGCAGCATGAAATAGTACATGCCCAGGACTGCAGCAATTGTCGCAAAAAGGGCTATGACCAACAGCATTGGGGCTGAATTATAATGGAGACAAAGAAAACACAGGGCTTTTAGCATTTTCTGGGATTTTTCGTATTTTCTAACATGATTGCTTTTGCGGGTTTGAACGGCCGCCATGCGCTATAAAAAAGACCGTAGCCTGAGGCTTAGCGGATTACTTTTACAGTGGATTTAAAATAAACACTGAACGCCTCTTAGCATCTTCGCAGTAAAATATTAAAAGAGTTTTATGATTATTTAGAATCAGTTGTTTTTCCAGCGCGATTTAAGAGCCGATTAAATGGTTTTATTCCTTTTTATGAGGATATATTTTCTTGAGTTTATATTTGACTAGTTTTTATGAGCAGTAAGGCTTCTTTAAAAAAAAAGCATACGCATAATATTAAATACTAGCTTTTGCGCGCGCCTTCGCTTGCGTAGGTGTGTAATTTATCAAAATCCTTTCTTAGGGGATGCCTACGTCATAGTAGCTTAATGCATGCAAAGTCTCAGCCTGATCGATTTAAAATTGACAAAGTTTCCTACAAACTTTTATCCCCTATTTTATCCCTTAGTTAGGGGGTAGAATTGATCAAAATCCTTTCTTAGCGAATACCTACGTCATAACATCTACCTGCATGAAAAATTTCAGCCCGATCCGTCCAGTGGTTTGGGCTGTGCGTTGATAGATCACTATGTCAGTCAGTCAGTCACCTTTGAGTTATATATATTAAGATAAAAGAAAGAGAAAGCTGTAGGCCGCATTTTAAAAATTTAAACATTCACGTTGCCATGTCATATATATTTTAGAATGTTGCAAATTTGTACGGAAATATCCCCAGTACTATACGAAAAAAGACGATTTGCCGCGACGCTATCCTACAAGGAAGAAGAATATGTTAGCGAGGCCGAATAATACTCGTAATTTAGAAATGTTTAATTCTGGACCGCTTACAATGACAATTAAAGTGTACAATGCCCTCCCAGACCTGCTTAGAGCAGAGAAAAAGGATTCACTTTTTAATAAAAGATTTGAAGCACTGCTTGTAGATAAAAATTATTACACACTGGACGACTTTTTTAATGATAAAGAATTGACAAAATATAAAATTAATGACGAATAATATAATATACAATGACATTTAAATAATTAACATTTAAATTAAATATAACAATAAGTAATTGAAATATACATTACATTACGTTAATAACGGAAATATTGACTTATTAAACGAATAAAAAATTGAAACATAAAAATTAATTTTAAGACATCAATAAAAAGAAATAACATTTTGCATATAATAATTTTAGCATTAATATAAACTAATCAAAAATCCGCATGCCGTTCCATTGTTTTATTTGCAATGCCCTATCAGGGTTCATGTTGTACCTACTACTTTAAAAAGTGACTGTGTAGTGAAAACAAATGCATGTATAATGTAAAAAGCCATAAATAAATTGAAATAAATCCTATTTAGGTGTATTATATAAGGATCAATACCCCCCACATCGATCGTACACATATTTGCTTACTTCATGCATAAACAAACTTAAGAAACAGAGGTATACGTTCACAAAAAAGAGCCCCAAGTCCCAGGTTACCTATAGAAATATCGAACCACGAAAGCCTTATTATGCGAGCTGATCTAAGCCTGTAGGGCTGCTACCTACAACTAGTTAAAGAGTCAAATATACGAGTATACATGTGTATGTTTTATTTATTTTGTTTTGGTCTAAGGAAAAGAACAGATTTTTGGTATAATAGGTATATCTTTCAGTATACCTATTATACCAAAAATCTACTATTTTGTATTTAATTTATGGAGCTTTATATAGAAAAAAGTTACGCCAGTAGTTGACGTTGGAAAGAAGTCTGCTAGATTAAAGTGGGACTGGGCAGGTCACGTTTGCCGCATGTTGCCCGAAAGATGGGCCCACACAACAACAACATGGGTTCCACCAGACGGAGTGAGGTCCAGAGGAAGACCTAGGATGAGATGGAGGGACGAGTTGTCCGCTAAGTCTGCTAGATTAAAGTGGGACTGGGCGGGTCACGTTTGCCGCATGTTGCCCGAAAGATGGGCCCACACATCAACAACATGGGTTCCAACAGACAGAGTGAGGTCCAGAGGAAGACCTAGGATGAGATGGAGGGACGAGTTGTCCGCTAAGTCTGCTAGATTAAAGTGGGACTGGGCGGGTCACGTTTGCCGCATGTTGCCCGAAAGATGGGCCCACACAACAACAACATGGGTTCCAACAGACAGAGTGAGGTCCAGAGGAAGACCTAGGATGAGATGGAGGGACGAGTTGTCCGCTTTTGACAGGGAATGGAGTGAAACAGCTAAGGATAGGAATAATTGGAAACAAAGAGAGGAGGCTTTTGACCAACTATGGGAACTAGATGGCTAAAAAAAATTGAGAAAAAAAATGACAATCATATGTAGTCAATTCGATGATTTTTTATAAATAAAAATGCTATAAAGCTATTAAACTGGGTTAAAAACCCCCGACACAAAAGAGGTGTGATTTAAGTTTGACGCTAATGTTTGTCTGTCTCTCTATCTGCGTGTCTGTCAGTCTGTCTATCTGTCTGTCTATGGCATTATAGCTCTCGAACGGATAGACCGATTTTGATGCGGATTCTTTACGTGAAAGCAAGTTCCCTTGCGGTGATTCTAACTATGTTTGATGAAAATTAGATCAACCGTTTAAAAGTTATTGGGGGTTAACGCTTGATAGTCTTGTAATTTACTTGTACTAGATGGCGCTAGTAGTTCCGCCAGTCATCACAAGATGGTGACGTCGGGGTTTTTAATTTGGCAAATAAACTTTAAACATATATCCAAATTCTTCTCAAATGAAAACACTAAATACATGTTAAACGAGTTAGAGAATTTAGGACGAATTAGTAAAACACAATATTAGAGAGAGAATATTCTTGCTTGAAACATGATAACAAAACACCTAAAATAATCAAACGAAATACCTACACATTAAATACAAATTAAAACAACTTATTCTTATCGATGCTCTGCTTCGAGAACATTCTAAGATGCTCTGACTGCTGACACAACGTTATTCAGACTTCACAATCTACGATTTTGTATCTGAAGAACTTCAGTGCATAAAAATAAACACGAGTAACGTCTAGACGTTGCAAGTGTCAGCCCTGGCTAAGCAAACAATATCGCCCTCGGGCAGCAAAGTAATCTCGAGAATGATCTCCAAAGGTACGAAATACTTGCAAATGTATGCTAATTCTTAAGCAGAGACACTTTTGGTTAATTCGCCAAAGACAAGGCGTTAAATAATTCATCATTATTCATGGAGATTGTCTGAGAAAAATGTGTTTTTTAAACTTCGGTTTTAAGACTTGGATCAATTTTTTTCAGTATATCATGTATTTTTTGAGTATTTTTAGGGGTCCAACTGGCAAAAAAACGAAACCCTTATGAATTCGTCATGTCTGTCAGTCTGTCATAGCCACAGTCACAGCCATTTTTTTCCGAAACTATAAGAACTATACAGTTGAAACTTGGTAAGTAGATGTATTCTGTGAACCGCATAAAGATTTTCACACAAAAATAGAAAAATAAAAACAATAAATTTTGGGGGCTAATCCATACTTGGAGATGAAACTCAAAAAATTTTTTTTTTTATTAAACTCATACGTGTTGGGTATCTATGGATAGGTCTTCAAAAATGATATTGAGGTTTCTAATATCATTTTTTTCTTAACTGATTAGTTTGCGCGATAGACACTTTTAAAGTGGTAAAATGCGTCCCCCCCCGACTTCTAAAATAAGAAACGATAAAACTAAAAAAAAATTGATTTACATTACCATACAAACTTCCACCGAAAATTGGTTTGAACGAGATCTTGTAAGTAGTTTTTTTTTTAATACGTTTATTAAAACATCGATCAAAGTTACAACGAACTACACGAACTTTTTATATTATGTTACTGCTACGGAACCCTTCATAGGCGAGTCTGGCTCGCACTTGGCCGCTTTTATTTCAGAAGCAGCACTGCCATCGGTTTTACATACTATACTGCACATTCTCTTTTGTGTGTGTGCTAGTCAGGTATTTACTTACAAAAACGTAACATGGTACAGCCACGTTTATTGGCGACTTAGCTATCAAATCATGTAATTTTTGAGAAAAAAAGAGGCCAAGTCCGCTTTGTTTTAAGACGAAGTGGTAGCTAAAGTGGCGCCCTCATTTGAAATAAATTGTTTAAAACTAAATATGGTAATAATCAAAAATTTTATTTGTATAAATGTCTAGAAAGACCTTTAAACTATTTTATGAATAACCTTTGAAAGTTATATTGGTAGTCCGTCTAGTTTTTAAACTAGACGGACTATTAGTAATAATTTCATAGGTTAATCATAAAATAGTTTAAAAGTCTTTCTAGACATTGATACAGATCAAATTTTTAATTAACACCGTATTTAGTTTTAAACAATTTATTTCAAATGAGGGCGCCACTTTAGCTACCACTTCGTCTTAAACGTAAGTGGCAGACCTAAGGTCCTAGGCCTTTGCTACCAGTAAAGGCGGTGCTGACATCCGACTTCTGTAAGTCAAAAATGATATGCTATCGTATGTGGACGACTGTCAGACAGATATAGGACAATGCTTAAATTTTAAGTCAAAATCATTAAAAATATCATGTGCCATTTCTGAAACGCAAGTCACTAAGCGAACGATGTTTTCTATGGAAAAACCATTCGTTTAGTGACTCCGCGTTTCAAAAATGGCAACACTGCACAGATTACCCACTCACTGTCTGATTTGAATCGCCATATTTTTTGAATGAATACACACTTAATAACAGAAAATCTGGACGAGTTCATAACCTCCTGCTTTTTGGAATTTGGTTAAAAACGCCTCTAAATCATACAAAAACTTTTTGATAGGCATTACGGAAATAATCTCACTCTCAGGATATTCAAATGAGGCTGGATTGCGAATCGTACCTGCAAAAAAGAAATTTGTCGAGTTAGATCAAGTTTTACGTATAATGAGGCGAAAATATGGAAAAATAGGGATTGTGAAGATGTACTTTTTAATAACGGAATAATGGGAAGCGGGGAATCCTCAAAATTGGGGAATATTTGCGATACTTACATAATTTTATATCTGAAATGTGAAATTACTATGTAACTTGTGAATTTGCAAATAGGTTCTCAGAAGTTGTTTCTGTTCCGTTATTATGAGAATTTGTTTTCGAACTCTGGTAAGGAAAGATTATTTTATATGTATTTTGAAAACATCTTTGACTATTATATTGGTTTTTTGTTAATAAAACGGTAATTAATTCACCCACGCCATGGTCAAGTGTATAAACTCAAAAAATATTAGTATAAATTTTGACAAAACTGGGTTTTATTATTTTTAAATCATATTTTTATTCGTTGTGAATCAAAACAACCAAAACTGGTTTGACGCTTGGATTGCTAATCTTATTTATGACATTATCGCCATAAAATAATTGAGGTAAATGGTCCACGAGTTCTCGATAACATCCAAAAAAGCAAGTAGCAAAAACAAACTCGATGTAAAACGGAAAACACAAGGCTCGAGTCTTGTCACGCGGTGTGCGAGCGAGACAGCGATAGTTTTTGTATGGGTGTGAGCGGGACGGAGTGAGGTGCGCGCGCGCAAGGCACCGCCTGGCACCGCCGCCCGGTGTTAGGGTGCATTTACACCGTTATAATGACGTACGCTAACATGAGATAAATATTAATGTTATCAATGTCATCTTTGGACAAAATCACAGTATATTTTACATTACTTCACGTTCTTAGTAATAACTCAGTAAATAAATGACAAGGTTTTTCGTAGTAGTCTGTGGGTACATTTCTTATTATTTAGAATTATAATATTAATACACATGGCACATGGCAGCCCTATGGCAATTGGCAGTCCTTTTTCAAAGGTTTGAGGCAGAACAGAGAAAGTTAAGGTAAAAAGTTAACATTGTGTTAAAAATCATTGTCCATTATTTTGTATGCATGTTTGTAGAATAGTTCAGTATGTATTGTAATTACTGGATATTTTTGGTATCATACTTAATCATATGGAGGGCCTTGACGGTGTAAAGGGCAAAGGCCAACACTCTACGAAGTAGATAGGTCCTAAAGACTATCAAGCTATCAAAGTTAGTGTGAAGGCACGCTAAAAAACCAGCCTTATCCATTCCGTTTCCATAGTATAGCCAAGCCGGCTATGGAAACATTGAATGAAAACAAATATATGTACATATAGAAGTCATTGTTATAGACACAAAGACAGACAGGTGTCCTTATCAATGTTTAATTAGGTATGTATGTCTAGTATCTTTGGTTATGTAGGTTTGTTTATATGGGTCACTGTTAAAAAATACAGTACGGTTCAAAAATGTGAGGGCAGTATCAAGTGATTTGGTTAGCAACCCTAAACCTTTGTGTATTTTGATATGACCAAAGGCTCTGTTTTGCCCGTATTTGATAAAGATGTGATGGTATATTTGTGTTCAGGAAAAGTGCCAATTGTACTTCGGAAGGCACGTTCATCCATTGATGATATCATCAAATAGCTGTCGTCGTAATGTAAACTACGTAAATCTGACACCAATGTTGGCCACATACACAAATACACGTGATACACGGTTACTTTAGCACTTTTTCAATTAAGAATGACCTAATTAATTAGATCTGTGCAATTGGTGACGCAAAATGTCCTTATAAGATGACTATTGTTAAAAAGCAGCAAAAAATGCCACAACAACACGTTTTCATCGATGATTATTGGAGAACCTTCCTCAATTCCACTTTAGGATAGTGAATAAAGGTGGCGCAATATCATATTCAATGCGGTCTTCGTTTTCCTTGAACTTTAGACCGCATTTACGAAATATAACATGGAGCCAGTCGAATGTTGTTTGCTTTGCTATAATGTTTTAGATCATTATCAGAGATCGGGATCACGGGTGCTATGAATAAATAAATAAATAAATAAATATATGGGGACAAATAACACTGATTGAGCTAGCCCCAAAGTAAGTTTGAGACTTGTGTTATGGGATACTAAACTGAACGATACTATATTTTATAACAAATACATATATAGATAAACATCCAAGACCCAGGACAATTTGAAAAAGGCAATTTTCCAACTTGCCCTGACCGGGGATCGAACCCGGGACCTCTGGGTGGCGGACTGGCATGGTGACCACTACGCCACGGAAATCGTCGCTATGCTATCAAAAGTATGGATATGACTAAAAGTTCCGGGATTTCTCGAGAATCTAATTGGGTACTAAGTAAATAAAACAATCATAATTATGTGATTTCAGGATAAGTCTATTTTTTTTCGATTAAAATATATTCTGAAATCACATAATTATGATTGTTTTATTTATAAATACCACCCGTGGTTCCGATCTCTGATCATGGTCATTATAAGGCAAACAAAATCCATGTCAGCATAATTAATTAAGTATGCCTAATTTTTCAATATGTTAAATTTTTTTACTAAACTTACATTTGATAGTTGATTTAGCGTTGTCATCATGACCACGTATTAAAATTTTTGGTAACGAGCATGTAAGCCACTGGTTTTTTTTTAAGATCTTAAACGAGTAAACTCTCAATATCTTAGATCATTTAATACAGGATGAGTTACGCAGACAAATCTTCTTACAAAACATTCTGCCGCTTTTGGTCATCATCAAAACAAAATCACACATTCACACAAATAATTTGTGTCGTTATAAATTCACACTACAAAAAACTCAAACAATAGCTTATTTTCTGCACACCAATAAAGCTCACAATGAAAAAAATGTGTAAATACACATAATAAGAAAGAGAAAGAGAGAGAAGAGAAAAAAATTATTCAACTCTTATGCACGGGGAATAAAGACGAAGGTTGTAAATCATAAATACATAGTCACGTGGGTGCGCGTCTCTGGGATGGAAGGAAATCAGTGGTGGGATTTTTCAAACGCAGAGTCACTAAACGTATGGTTTTTTGTATGGAAAAACCATTCGTTTAGGTGACTCCGCGTTTGAAAAATGGCACTTCAGTTGCAAACGTGACTCGATTATTTTTTTCGTAATCGATACTCATAGATATTCCTTCAATTTTTTTAGAAATTACATTTAAATAGAAAACAACGTTAATAAAATAAATAAAAAAAATACTTACTAATGAAACGTTATGCCATCTTTTGGAAGGTTTAATGTGTTTGACCTCTTTCTACACGACAAAATTACATAACATGGCATTTTTAACGGAGCATTTTTATACGTCTTTTCGATGCCTTACCGATTCACAGAATGATCATAATCGATTACGCAACTAGTTTTTATGTACGTATTAGATTTTTGTTCTTATACTTTGGCAGAGGGGAACGCGCAGGTAAGGCTTATCCTGTATTAAATGATCTAAGCTCAATATCCTCAAAATAAACTTCACTAAACAAAAATCGCAGAAAGTTATAGGTAGAGACTATATTCGCATCGGATCCGGATTTTCTAATAGTTTTATTTGCTTTTCCGAGTTTCGTATTCATTTACTATGTATTTCTCTGGAACAATAAGTAAAGCGTAACAGAAAAAAAAAACTGTAATTTAATAACAGAATAGATTTTGACATCTGAACGTAACATCCGTTGGAGTTTGTAAAGCAAATTATTTTGCAAATTGATTCTAGTGGACTTTATAATATAAAATCGGTGTAGTTTAGTGTTTTAAATGCTGATGCTCATGGACAATATGTAAAATGGTTAAAGTGGACACTCATAGTGCGGCTGTAGTGATATTTATTTGCGGACTGTGGTGGGCGTCTTTAGACGCCGTCCGCCACTCATTCGGCTATAAAAAACAGTGGACTCGTATAGATTTGTTGCCAGAAGCTCCCTTGAAACAATCGACCTACACCAACCTTTGATTGTATAGTTAGGGTTAGGTTTAGGACTAAAGAAGTGATAAAATAAAGATGGGCTCTAAAGGACTAGTATCCAGAGCCGTAAAATAATTATTAAAAAAAAAACCATCCATCCATAACAGCTTTTTGTTATCCTTTCAGGACATAGGCCTTCTCCATATCTTTCCATCTTTGTCTCTCTCTTGCCACCTGTATCCAGTCGCGGACTGCGTGACGGTTAATATCGTCCACCCAACGCATAAACATCATCCATGACTTTAGTCCTATTCCTAAACACTTCATTTATAAAATTATTTTATATTTTTAAAATATGATAAAAGTTATTTTTTCTAAGCTTTTATTGATGCCCAAATTAAAACATGTGATGAACAATTTCGTCACGAGTGGGATTCGAACCCGCGTCCCTCCGCGAGTGCACTACCAATTGTACTACCGTGACTTCGAACGGTAGCACGATTGGTAGTGCTAAATGATATTGGTAATTTGGATAAGCATTATATAACTTTTATTAATGATTTTATTTTTATAATTAATTAAAAAAAATAAACAAAAAAACGAACTAAAACTAAACTAATAACTTAACTTTTTTCTTAATCCTCAAAAAGGTCTCAAATCTATACGGAATATAAATAGAACTCAACAGATTCTCGCTCGGAGGGCGTCGCTCGCGAATCCTCAAAATGAACGAGGTCGGCCAAGGTCAACCCGTGAACTTGACCCTGGAACCTTGAAGCAGAGGTGGGTTTTGTCGTATTGTAAATTTAAATAATCATCACGGTGGATTTTCCTTAATTCGGTTCTTGGAAGTGACTTTATTAAAGATATTTCGGGAATTTCGTGTGCTAAGAAAAATAATGTAACCAACTTTTTAATATTTTCTAAAGATTCCAAGGAAAAGATGACCTGAGGAACTTTTCAAGGAAACATTACAGATAATTGAAATCTCAGAATATTTTGAAAAATAGTTAACAAGTTATTTTTTTCAAAACTAAAAACCGACTTCCCCGGGAAATCTTATCAAAATGGGTTGGGTAGTTTGGGGGAGAAGTTCTCCCCCAAACTATCAAAAAAAAAGAAATCGTTCGGCGTTTTCGAATAATCGGTGAACTGAACATACATAAAAAATATAAACAAAATATTGCGACGGATTGATAACCTCCTTTTTGGAAGACGGTTAAAAATCGAAATAAAATTATTAGGTTTTATGGTTTGTCTAGGTTCTGTCCACCTTGTAAGCTATCGGTCGACAAAATCAAATGCTGAGTGAAGTCTTTGCCCTGCAGGAAAAAAGTAGCTTAAGGCAGCAAATGAGATACGATATACCTAGATTACTCTAGTGAATGAAGCCACGTGGGTAGTTTAGCCTGTTCGCCACACAATAGACATCAAACACGAAAATGTCTTCTAATGTACCTCGATATTAAATCATAAACTTCTCGAGTTAACTTTACTTGACAAAGAGGCCCTTTCAAAGGCCTGGCACCCGGTGCCCGGATAACAGCGGGTCAGGAGACAAAACTTAAATGAGAATGCCACGAACACACCTACGCACACACACATATGCATCTAGTTCAGTGGGTATATTAGTGTGGAGGTTCGAAATTTTACTGGACTCCAAAAGGTTTTTCTTGCAGTTCTGTTACGTATTGTTTAGGCGTTATATACACAGGTATTATAGGTCTGCTTCATTTTTATAATTTTTAAGGATAATTATATGTATTTATTTAACGCTTATTGTACAAAATACATTTTTTATAGCACAATAGATGGACTTTATATTAAAAGCATTATCTAACAGCCAATCTTTGGGTTGTTAGGGAAATTTAATTAAATGTCTTGTAATTTAAGAGCTTGCTTTCATTAATGGGGTTAAGTGGAGATGCACCAATTCTTTTTTTCTCTCTGCCATCCTTTTAATGTCCTAGCAAGGACCATACTCCTAACTTTTCTTTAATTTGTTGAAATCTCCTACATTTTAATGATGAATTACATTTGAAGCAATCAAGTCAGACTTCTTTGAATGATACATTAACAGTTAGATATGATAATCGCTGCATTTATACATTAAATTCAACAATAATAAATTATGAAGCTCAACCGTCGCAAGTACTTATTCTGTAGCCGTGGCGGCCGTGGGAACTACGTAAATACAATGAATTTATTGCATTTTAAACTGTTTCGTCTGGCTCTTCAGGGTAAATGGAATATTAATAAACTATTTCAAGTAATAAAACTCTTATTAGAGCTTTTAAGGGTAGATTCAGTCTGTGACATGAAACAACTCTCGCACAAATCAATTATAAAATAGTTAGTAGATTCAGGTGTTACTTTGCGAAATTCAAAGTTACCATGTGATTTGAATAACTATGTGCGATTCCGTCACCAGATAGTTCATGCAAATTTTTGGTTTTATTATAATCAGCTGTTGGTGGCGGATACACACGGGCTGTTGGTGGCAGGTATGCTGGGACTAACAGTAGTGGGTGGGCGCCGGCCGGCAATAGTTTGCATAAACTAACTGGTGGCGGAATCGCACAAAGTAATTGAAGTCACGTAGTATGTAATCATAAAATAGTAAAATACCCCACAGGTGTTAATGAAGATGAACAGCTGCAGGGTTTTAGCACATGTTTCGTGGCCTGAATGAGTTTAAAGTGAATTAAAACAGGTAAAGTTAACTATCTTATAGTTTAATACTTTATATTGCTAGTATAATATTGACAATTTACACCAATACGACAAACTTTGATGAAAAGCCGTGTAAACAGATTATGTGAACGGAGTTAGAGGAACCAAATTGACTGAACACAACTCTATTCAAGCCTTACTCGATTTAGCTATCTATAAATCTATCTGTGTGATCCAATTCATCCGATAGGCGAAACCAAATGAAAGCGGAATAAATTAATTTCTTGAAATGTTCAAGCGATATCATGTTTATTTGCTATCGTGTTCTCTTTCAATGTAAGAATTAGCGTCAAAAGTTGACCTGACTAATTATATAATTTTTCAACCTTCTTCTCTCTCAAACTACACGACAGATTTTAATAAAATTTCATACGTTAAAAAATTCGCGACGAATAGATAACCTCCTTCTTTTCGGAAGTATTATAAAAAAATAATTCTAAGTTTGAGTAATAATATTAGTTATTATTTGAGTAATAATAAAACCCTTAATTTTGTTCAACAAAGAAGTATCTTTGTTGAACAAAATTAAGGGTTTTATGGCACTTAAAAGACAAACTGACAAATACCACACCATTGTAAGTGGCTTATGGACGCCTGCTACCCCAGAAGTGCCACACGCGCGTTGTCGACCTCTTAAGAAATTTCCACGCTCTTTTGGAAGAACCTCGTTAAAACCTAGTTTTAGCACTTGTGTGACAAATGTATCTGAAACTACATCAGTCTACCTCTGGCATCTATATTCAAGTACGTGTTTTGAAAAATTCAAAATTCAAACATTTATTCAAGAGTCATCTTTAATATAAACTCCATAGTTGGTGTGGTTTATATTAAAAATTAATTTATTTAAAAAAGAAAGCTACCGATACTACCGCTCTGCAACGACAACTGCTGAGAAGAAACTTTTTGAAACGTTTTGAAAGATAATTTTCAGATTGTTAAATACAAGACAGGTACATCAAAAAAGTGTTAGTAATACAAATATTATATCCGTACTGACTTATCTATACTACTGTATATGAACAATACAACGCCACTGGTACAAGGGCATCTGTCTGAGTGCAGCAGATAGCACTCGTTGCTTCGAGCAGTTACTCACCCGCCAAATTCTGCGGCTGCCCCTGACTAACGAACTATAGATAACACACAATACTACACTACGGACAAGAATTAATAACCGTTCTCACGGAAGAGAAATACTAGTGGAAGGGTTACTTAACAAAATTAGTATCGAAACCACTGTCGCCAAACTCACACTAACAAACCACGAATCACATGTGCATTATATATAAACAATTAGTATAATTTGTATTTTTTATTTATTTCTATGATGGCCTCTAAACCTTATTATTAAGATTTATTTTATTACGGTTCAAAAAGTACTTACAATGCAATCTGTACTATAAGTTTGCGAAAAAAATCTGGTACTTTACCAAAGATGGCGTTAATTTAAAAAATAAGCAATTATAAACTTAAGTACGATTGACATAAGGTCTTAATTTGCGTCAAAATATGTGCAGCTTTTTTCTCTTCCGTGACCGTTGTACACAAACAACAAATCTAGCTAATTTCCCAACGAGTCAAATTAAACACCCCGATGACAATGAACTTCTTCCTGACCTAATGATAAGTAATTAATTATTTCATTAAAACTAACGAGGCTGCGATCAATGCAAAGGAGGCGGCGATACCGTCTGGTCGTCGTTTCTGACCCTCAACCTAAAGATGATCGTCTAAATCAATCGAAATCTGTTTGGCCTTTCAGACAATTCTATAAGCGAACCGTATTTACCATGTATATAATATAAGGTTTATGAATTGTTGATCGAACTACAAGTATTCATCTAGGTTGTATTACCTTTAGTATAATCTTCCAAGTGTACTCGGGCACTCCATTTGCGTCAGTAACATAAGCAACTGTATATTGATATCAGATTCTTTGAAATTGGTGCGAAACCTGAATTCACCGTCAATGGGACCAGGAAAAGGCTGATGTTTAATCTATTTAATAAATGGCCTGTAACCACGTCGTTCCTGCAATATATCTGCCGATGCACCAGCTGCGACTCCGGTTGCAGATGCAGTTGTACGTGGTTGTTCGGCGTTGATACACAGAACATTTTAAGCTTCTATGTAATTTATCCCAACCTTTCTATTTTTGTAAAAACATACGTCATAAGAAAACAAAGAGAATGTTTAAAATTCTGAAATTGGCTGGTAAGAACACATTTATTTATGTAAGCACTACCTTGCGCCTTGGAGGCCCAAAACACATTGTCTGGTGTTTATAGAGTCAAATACAATCTAAAGTTAAGGATGATGCTAATCGATGAGTTTTTGCTTAACAACAGCTGTCCTGTATGAAAGATTCTCCAACTGGCACAGTATAATGAGTTTTAGGACATTTCAACAAATTTTAAATATGTATGCTTAAATAAGTATTCCTTTTTTTTTAATGGGAACAAGTTATTTAAAAAAGGCCCACAAAAGTTCCATAAATAAGACGACATTCAGAAATAACACAAGTTCAATGGACTTCCCATTTTAGAATTCGATAAAACCTTTTAAGATGCAAATGAGTAATTCCGATAAATGGTGATGATAGATTTACAAAAAAATAAGTGCATCAGCGCAGCGCCTGTTGACAGTGCATTAATGAATACGTTTATAAATGAAGCTGCGAATAAATAAATAAAATTATTTATATGTCAGTTTGCTTGACCTTCGCCTCTTTTTACTATTTACGAAACTTAGTTATTATGATTAAAAAAAATTTGCAAAAAATGAAAAAACTAAATAGAAGAAAGAAATCGTATGGTTTTTTTGAAATTGTAACTTGCTAAACCCCACCCACAAGGTACTCTGGAGGCCTGACTAAGGTCGCTGGATGGGGGCTTCTATAGATCGGACATCTTGAAAATCCTTGGGAGAGGTCCTGCAGTGGACGTTGTGCGGCTGAAATGATGATGATGATGAATGATGAACTTGCTAAAGAACATTAAAGGATTCGAACAGATATATATCATTCTCGATGAAGCTTTGTAGGCTCAGCAACTTATACTTATATAACTAAGCAAGTATGTTCTATGGTTGTGTTGTATATGACAAAGCCCTTCTGGCGAGTAGGCGACCAATACTGTGAAAATGAGTTTCTTTCGGCGTTTCTTCTCAGCAGTGGTCGTTACGAAGCGCTGGTATCGGTAGCTTTTCTTTAAAAAATAAATTAAATTTTAATATACTTTACACGTAACATAAATTATACTTATTGACGTGTAAAAGTGCCTGTAAAGGTCTAATTACTGAATAAACATTTGAATCTTTGAATCTTGAATCTTTGTGTCTACTCCACCCTAAAGGATAAACACACTTCTTTTTTTGTACGTATTAAAAAGTAAGCTCAAAAATGTTCACCTAACCTGCGAAAATACCAGATGTTTAAATTCAAACTTTGATCGACCGAAGAAGATTCAAGAAAAATATGACAAACTCGGCCAAAAGTTTCCAAAACGAATTTCGATAACGCCGAGTCAGGGCTGTCCAACGCCGGGAGTTCCTCAACTTTGATTTACGGCGGCATTACGACCCGCGGCGGCATTTAGAACTTCATAAATTCGTACTGTTTGTCTTTGCGCAGTCGGCTAACGGGCCAAGTATTAAATGCTAACTTATTCGGTACGTTTTGTTGGATTTTAAGGGCTACCAGATATGTTTAAACAAAATTTAAACTTTCCGTAATTTCTAAAGTATTTGACTTGAGCACGACTTAGCATACACTTTTTTTTATTTAGTTATATTGTTGTTAGTTATTGTACTCCGACACTAGAAAAAATTACTTCTCTCTTTTCACACATTTCGTCACTACAAATTTAATTCAAACAATATAATAATAGATTTTTATATGTTATATTTTTTCTTTATATAATCTAAATTTAAATTAATAGAATAGTAACATAAATATTTTTTTTTACTTGTTCCATATCTTATCTTCTTATCCCACTCTACGGGAGGTTTTTATCACATTTCTTGCAAATTATGCTATAAAGTTGCGCAAAATTGTAAAACGCATCTCCATGACTTCTACCACTAGATAATCATTAAGGATTAGTTTTGATGTCATCAATTTACTTTAATATGAAACAAAATGTAATTAATTGGTATCAGGGGACGCGAGGGCGGCCATATTAAACCTGCCAGTTAATCCAGTGGTTATCCAAACATGTCATTTGAATTTAAGCGCAGTGAAAATTATCAGGATTATATTATAATTAGCGAGGAAAATCCGGCAGCTTGGTCTCGTGTTACATGACGACAAATTTACTGTGGCGGATTCTGCCACGAACAAATTTTCATAACATAAGCTGATGACATTTCCATACCTACTTTAGTGTATCGTGGGCAGGGAACAGAAATAAAAACGAATCTTTGAGATCCGTCGAAAAGTTTAGCAGATACGCTATCCTACTAACAGAAAGTCTAAATAGAGACTAGCAAAACCCGACCAAAGAAAAAAAAAACAATCAAATTCTCCTGCGAACTGCCAATCAATCTAAGGGAAAAATCATCAGGAGAACCAACCCTGAGGAAAGACAAAGAATTGACGAAGTTAGCTAAAATCTTATTTTCACCGAAACATTATGTATGATACAGAATAACAGATTACATACAAACAAATGTCAGTCGGCCCTCCCGCATCTGTAATCAATTCCACCGAATCCGTACGTAATCGACCGGGATAAGATTCAATTTAATGGTGGTGTGGTGTGGACCAGATAAAAAAATATTTTATTTAGTCCGTATAATAGATTATCCAAAAATAAGAATGTCATATTTTTTCGTTCAGCTTAGCAGTAAAAATTCACAAAAATACAGCGCTTCGAAGTTTCGGAGTGGGTGGTTGGTTAAAAATCGTAGGTGATCGTAACGTCACGCGAAAAAATGCGCTGTGTCTCCGTCATTATTTGCTTATCAGAGAAAAGAAAGGTATGCAACCCATACTTTTTAATAAAGTATCTTACGAGCTAAAGAATAATTGATCCACATCCCTGTTCATTTATTGCATTCCTATCATACTTACATCAGTTCTTAGTCTTACTCATATTACCACTGTCCGCAATTAGCTGTTGGGCATTGCAAAAAAAAGGTGCTACAAAATAAGTAATTTCGACCGTGTGCCAACCCTGCCCAACAATCAAGCCTATAATTTCTACACCGTCCCAAACTCCTAACATCCTATCTATGCGAGTGGCGTCGCGACGGACATCTCGACATTTTGCACGGTGAGGTCGACGACCGGACGAGACCGGTCAATGGATCCGATACGATGCTTTATGGGGACTAGTGTGACAGTCTAATACACTGAACTTACAAATATCTCAGTTTGAAAGGTTTTTTATAGGTAGTGTAAGATATTTGTCGACTTCTACGACCCAAGCTGGGATAGGAGTAGCTGTAACGTTTTAAGGGGCTACATGAATTTTCCAGGGTCCAATGCTGCCCCCATTTGAAATAAATCATTTGAAAAGAATCGGAGATATCATTTAAAATTTGGTCTTGATCAGACCCTAGATAACCCTTTAAACTATTTTATGAACTACTGTTTACAGTTTAAAGTGAGAACGTGAAGCTTTTTCGCAATTGTGCGTAGAAAAGCTTCACGTTCTCACTTTAAACTGTAAACAGTAGTTCATAAAATAGTTTGAAGGGTTATCTAGAGCCTGGTCAAGACAAAATTTTAAATGATGTCTCCGTTTCCTATCAAATGATTTATTTGAAATGGGTGCAGCACTGGACCTCGGAAAAATTCAGGTATCCCCTTATGGATTTTCTTTGCTTCCGTATCGTAAGATCCAGATTTTGAGGTATACTAAAAGGCTTTTCTTCCATGATGGTCTGAAAAAACGTAGATTGTAGCACCATTTTCTCTACCCGCGCTGATCGTGAAAGCCGATCGAGGAAATCGGCGAGTATCTGAGTCACGTTCAACAAAATAAAAAATAATGCTTCTTAAAGGTTTTTTTGGAAAGAACTTTCGAAGTAAGGACAGATAAACCCTTATTTAAACAAACAGGCATACTTATATTACAAAAATGATTTCAAAACTTGAAAAAAGCGTAAGTGAGGTGGAACACTAAGAAAAAAGTGACGGAAACTTGTCGCCTAGTCCATCCGCCTTCACATCATAACTTCGTTCGTATTATTAAACTAAAAGTACTCGGACAATAGTGGTGACGACAGGGTCAGAAAAGAATGAATGTAATTAGTCCGTCTTTAAGATTATCCAAAAATAATTGACCCATATTTTAAGTTTACCAAAAAAGTAAAAATTCTCAAAGATACGGAGCATCAAGGTTCCGGAGTGGGGGCTTACGACGTCACCACTAAGTAAAAAACGTACCTAGCCGTGACGTCATGCAAAATTTCAGTGCGCTGTTTCTTTGTCATTTTATGTTTCTCATACAAAAAAACTATACGTGTACAATACTTATTAACAATCTGACCGATGGGCTAAAGATATTTTACCATTTGTCATGCCTATTGTTACTTTTAAAATAATACTTAATAAATAAATTTTTACTGGTATATAAATTATTCTTGATCCAATTCTTTATAATACATCTATCGCTTATATTGTAAACTATCGCGTAACACGAACTTATGCATAGACATTAGAAACAGATACCAGCAAAAAGTGCATCAACGGTTGCACAATGCGCAGGCGCACGCGTGTGAACACAACAATTCCCAGTAGTGAGTGGTAAAGAGCAAGGACGCCTCCGACACTTTTCAATTCTATGCCTCCGGTACAGTAAAAAACAACCCATCAATATTTTAATTTAAAAAAAAAAACCTTGACATATAATTTGGCGCCAAAAATTCGCCATTTTGTTTGTTTTTGAAACACCTAATTAGGGACTCTTAAGTTTTTTTTTTGAGACGAGTAACGGTAACTGTTGATATTCATTTAAGCGTTTGGAAGACACGAGGTTGTACAGAAATTAACAAATATACAAGATACGCGAGAAAAACAGTACCCTTCCCTGGCAGTCGGGTAAATACTTTCAAAATAACGCTACAGTATACCGTACCAGGCTCATCGTCTGCAACTCCTGCGCTACAAACAGTTGGCATCGGCATCAAGAGTTGCAGAGGCGCTAGTGAAAGTGCTCCCACGGCCTGCATGCGAGTGCAACGGCCTTCGTGACCTCGCAGCTGAGATGCTACCATCTAACATCTTAGGCTTGCTACACAGATAAGCGAGCCAGCACTGTCGTTTCAGCAGTATTTGTCAACAACAAAGCCGATCCGCAGCAACTACATTACGTTCCGCTGAACCTAAAATATGTTTTTTTGCTCTTTGGTTAGGCTTCATTGTGACATTGACAGTTTTACCGGCAGTCGAGCGGTTTGTAATAGAAAATATGCACGAAAAAAACATGCGTTATCTAACCAGTTTATCCATGATTATTCAAAAGTAAAGTACTGACAGTGAAAACAGAAAAAAAATTGCTTGAAATACGAACAAGATATAACTATTTTACGAAAATCTCACTCGCAAAAACGCTTTTTTCTATGGCAAATGTTTAGACTTTAGATGATATGGACTTTGACGTCACCAGTCCATATCGGACTTCTCTTTCTAATTGAAACTTTAAAGTATCACATGTTCGTCGCTGATTGAGATATTTTATAAGTTCTTGCATATTTATTTATTGTGGTTAATAAGGATTTTATTAAGCAAATAAAAAAAAAAATCGTGCCTGATGTGCCAGTTTTGAAACGCGCAGTTACCTAAACGAATGATTTTTCTATACAAAAAAGCGTTCGCTTAGTGACTTCGCGTTTGAAAAATAGCACCACATGTTCATCTACAAGGTATGTTCGATTATACCATCCGGCTGTGGCGGATTGTCGATTAATGCCAGCCCGAGGAAATGTGTAGCAGCCCTTAGACCTTACTTTGTATTATATATGTTAACGGCAATCTATATAACTCGACATTAGGAGGGGATTATATGACCTGATTATTTTTAAGCAAATGAGACTGTTCCTGACTTAAATTATTTAAAGTTAAAGTTTCACTTAAATTTAATTATGATTAACTTAGCTAAGTTGAAGAAAAAAAAATGCAATTAATATTTTTTGATATATAACTCAAAATTAAGTTTATAATACTAAAAAATACGTTTCTATTGCAAATAGTTTGCCAAGTGAATGTCGGGCCACTTGCAGTGTAGGGTTCCATAGTTACGAATGCCAACTTTGAGTTCATGCCACTAAAAACGTCTAAAAAAGTATACTGCGAAAAAATTATACTCCAACAATTTGAAGGGGTACGTTAAGTTCCTTTCCTTTTTCCACTACGCCCAGCATTACGCTGAAAGTAGCCTTTCAGTCCTACGGCCCTGTTCACCAGTGAGGATAAAAACATCGACTAGCAGGAATGTATTTTTCTTGTAGCAATCCTCAGCGAAAGTATTCCCACAGCTGTCCATACCGTGCCATTGAACGACAATCTTTAAGCTATTTACGACTTAGAGATCCGGTGATCCGATATACTGTTTATTGTCTTTTGCAGTTGCAAATGTGACTCGCTTTTCACTTATTTAGTAATTGTTTCATAGGTTTTTTGAGTTCGCATCTGTTGATATATATTATTTTACTTGCAAAAATCAATCTTTATTTTTGAACTATAAGCTGGTAATACTTTTAGTGCTGGCAACCCCCACTTATGTCACCTTTCTTCTCTCTTGCATTGTGATAGGAATCAGAACGTATATTTCTTCCAAGTCAAAGTTAAAATAATATAATTTCATACTTCACCAGTTAAATAGTATTTTAAATTAGCCCAAACCGAACAGATATTCCAACAGTATCGAATGGTCGCAAATCGTAATCAATTATTTTGTCAATCACAGTACAATGGGTACTAGGTACATGAATAGTATCACTGTGCAAACGCAAACAGTCTTATTATAAAAAAAGGCCATAATCGTGGTTTAGTCCCGTATTATCTAAGTCGGGGTTTAGTACGGTAACAAGCGATAAATCTACTTTAGACTTTCTTTTATTACAAATCCTGGACCAAAGACGGAATTAGATAGATCCGACTTAGTGTGACCGGAAGTAGAAAAATCGTTCCATTTTTCATAATAATATATTTTCGTTGCAAATATTTTAATTAAAAGCGAAATAATTTTAAATAATATTAATTCAAAACTATGCAAAGTAAATCATTTTACCAATAATCTCTTATTTATTGATCTGATTACTAAATAACATTTATTATACAATAATAAAGTAATTATAGTATCAAAAAACGGAACGAAGCTAAGTTGCCAACTTTGACAACGTAATTCTATATTTAGTCTGTGGGCACTTGTCATAATAAACTGTCATGGAGCGTAACCTATGATTTTGTTTACGTTTGAAAATTGTAAATAATCTTAACAAATATTGTTTTTATATGTATTGTGTATTGTGTTATAAATATAAAATCGTGTTTTTAATGTTATGAATGGAAATAAACGAACAAAAGTGTTGAAATCGTGTTTGTCATGGAAACTTGTAAAACAATAAAAATACTTTTATATCATAATCATGGCAGTTTTAACACATTTCCTGGATATAATAATCATTTATTATTAGCCATCAGGTAAAATTTCGGATTGACTAAGATTTCACAATAATTTTATTGTTTTGTTTTGATTTCTGTCATGAATTTTAGGTTAGTCGGAGCTTAAACTAGCGTCCTAGCTGGTTTATCTTTAGACCGAGGATCGTCCTCAGAACAAAACATAAATCTTGTTTTATAATAAGATTTTCCTTGTTACCTAGTTTAAACCGACTTTAAAACTCGATCTATCTCTAAACCTTGTTTTATAATAAGACTGAAATAGTCCATAAAGGTGGTTGGTTTTCGTGTAAGTGACCAACACTGGTGTCAGATTTTTGATGCTGCCTAAAGGCATCTGATATAGCATGACGACTGCCATACATTAATGACAGCCGGGACGCGTATATATAAATGCTACTTCAGTACGTCTCCGCCGGCTAAGACGAACTGAATTAGCATTGTCTAACTGTAACCATGCGTCTATGCTACTCGAATACGTCTCAGAGAATGATGTACTGGACTAGGATTTTTAAGTTAATATGTATTTAGCTGTACTAGAAACGCTCATCCTATTCGTCAAGCTCGCGTGACGTATTAGCGTAGGATTTCTAAGTATTTAAATAATAAAATTGTAGAAAAGCTAACGCGATACGTCTCTTTATGCCGATATTGCTATCACACGCACACAGTATATTATTGAGTATTTACTATTTCGCTTTTTTCAAAAAGTTATGTCTAAACAAGCGATAACACTATCGCTGGCGAGAGCATCATAACTTTTTAATATGCCTATCGATGAAGAAGTCATCCACAATTATAACAATATAGTTAATAAAAAAGGTTTGCCCTTTGGGTTGTGGAGGTCAGACGGCAGTCGCTCTGTGTAAAAACCAGTAACCTCGTCAAATCTCCTTGGTTAGGTAGCGGACCCCGGGCTCTGAAGCGTTACTGCTGAGGATGCAACCGGGAATACGCTCGGATGATGATGATAGTTAATAAAAAAAAGATCAGTTCACGCGCATTGGCCAAGTTCTTCAAAGTGACATAAATACAAGCAACATACCACAATAAATAACAAATACAGTTAGATGCCTACTTAGGAATAAATCAAATAATATTTGTGGCACCTTAGAATCATTTATATTTATATTTTTTCTTTGCTACCGAAGTTCACTGCAGTTCTTGAAACTTTCAAACGCCATCCCAAATTATGTCTCTCATGTGTCAAAAAACTATGAGCAAGGAGATCTGGAAAGATCAAAGTGCAGCCAACTTCCATTGCGCGACGTAAAGACAGGGGAATATCAGGAGGAAGGATCCAAGTTGGGCGTCCTGCCACATTAGAAAGTCGAAGTGACAAAAAACGATCCCATAATATAGCTTTTAATATTAAAAATAATGAACCATGTGCAAAAAAACATTCATAAAATAATTTTTAATGACCAATTAAGCTCTTATTCTTTTTTCGTATTGTATTTGCTTTATTTATCATGCTACTCTATCTTTTAACCAGATATCTATATAGAGTTAGCCTTCCTTTAGTATCAGTTTCACGTTGACGAACAGGATTAGGATATCCCCTACTTTGCGCAGCGTGATATGACTTGTAACCCTACTGCAGTACATCACTCTCTGAGACTTATTGAAGGAGCATTTACACTTGTTTATCGTTAGAAAAACAGAGCTATACTAATTCAGTTCGTCTTAGCCGGTGGGGACGTATTGAAGAAGCGTTTCTATATACGCAGCCGGGACCTACGTTACGTGCCTTCCGAAGCTTGGAGTAGCTCAAGAAATTTTTATGCCACCTGTAGTCACCCTTTCAAGTGCGGATCACGACTGGTGTAGCTTTAGAGTCCGAATGTTTCGCAAAATGTCACTGGTCACGGCTCGCATGAGTACCATAACTACATTAACGGCTTGACCTCTCGTGTACCTCGCAGCAAATTTCCAACAGTGGTCGCTCCGAAACGCTACCTAGTAATTTGCAGCTTTAGACTAAAAATAATACCTTCAATAAAGATAACTAGCTGGAGAACCGAGATTTGCTCGGTTACTCTTGTCACTCCCTAAATACCTACAGAGTTTCGTCAAAATCGATGGAGCCGTTTCCGAGGTCTTCATAAATATACAATGTCCTTTTTAATTAAGTACAAATATTTTAAGAGGTGATTCAGTCCATCATTTTGAACAACTTTTCTCAATAAATATGTAACGAATTACATTTTTTGCATTTTTCATAGTAACGATATCGCGTGTCTACTTCGATTTGTATGAGAACCTAAATATTTATTTCGTATTTCGATATACATTTATTGGGCAAAGTTGTTCAAAGTGATGGACTGAATAACCCCTTAAAATATTTGTACTTAATTAAAAAGGACATTGTATACAAGAATTGCTCGATTAAAGTAAAGGATTTATCCTACGTTCAATAATTATTTAAATAAACTTTGACTTTATAATAAAAATTGGTTAAACATGATCGGATGCTACGGTGGAAGAGACATTCATCCTCATATAAACTTACACAAATACACTGTTAAATAATTACACTTCCTTTTGGCTATGACGTAGACATTTAAAAAAGTTAAGACATATTCGAGTGGAAAAGACATCAACGCGCCACCCAACCCCAAATAATCGAAAAATAAATTTTTCAACACCATTTGAAAAGTCTTACGCAAAATAAAAAATAAAAAAATTTTAACACATATTTATACAGATATATTGTACAAAAATTCAAACTTATTTTAAAAAAATATCATATTTTTGACCAACTATTCATAAACATAAGACATCGAATAAATCTAAATATATATAACTCAAAGGTGACTGAATGACTGACATAGTGATCTATCAACGCACAGCCCAAACCACTGGACGGATCGGGCTGAAATTTGGCATGCAGGTAGATGTTATGACGAAGGCATCCGCTAAAAAAGGATTTTGATCAATTCTACCCCCAAGGGGATAAAATAGGGGATGAAAGTTTGTATGAAACTTTGTCAATTTTAACCCGATCGGGCTGAGACTTTGCATGCATAAAGCTACTATGACGTAGGCATCCTCTAAGAAAGGATTTTGATAAATTACAGTAGCGAGCGAAGCCGCGAGCAAAAGCTAGTCCTTTATAAAACAAGTGAAAATCACAAAAACTACCAGTTTGCAGTTGATTTCCAAGAATGAACTAAAACATTCGCCTCGAACGGACGACCACCGGTACGGAACGCGCCGCAGTGGTCCACTTCGCCCACTTTCGCCGGCGTGCGTGTCTGACCAGGTCAATGGGTCTTGGATCTTCGTGAACTATTACTATTTGTTGAATGATTACTATACTTTTTGGTACAAGTAGCTGTATTAGCCTTTGAGCTGTTATTATAATCGTATTGAGGGATTCTATTCAACTTCGGGTGTTTCGTTTCGTTCTATTCAGTGACACACTTTTTACCCAACTGCACCAGAAGGAGGGTTATGTTTTTCGAGAGTATGTATGTATGTATAATTGTTTGATACGCTCTGCAGCCTGAACAGCTCGATGGATTTTAGCTTGAGAGGCATCGTGAGAGTGACACTGGGTATATCAAAATAAATTATTCAACAAAAAAAAAAGGCAATCGGGTTTTTTGTTTCTGTAATAATTACTTAGTGTTCGTATTATTTAAGAGACTCTGTTTGGTTTTCGTGAGTGTAAGTGGCCAATACTGGTGGTCAGATTTTTCATACTGCCAAAGCATCTGGTTTCTGATATACCTAGCTAGTAGCCAGATTTTTTTTTTTTAAATGTTGAGTGCTCGCCTGACTTACTTTAATGTTAGAACGCCTGCAAAAAGGCCAAACTAACCTAGAAAGATATTCCTGGGGGATTGACATTTTATAGTTTTATTTACGAAAAAAAAAAACACCACACTGCACGCTATCACCAAGATAGCTGATGAGGGGGTAAAGTGGCTACATTACACGTTTATTTCAAAAATCTAATTAAGGCGACTGTAGTCAAGTTTGACCTTGGAAGTTTGGGCTCCTGGCCCTGCGCACACAACCTCACACCCCGCCCGGAAACACTGATCAAAGAAAACACGGGCGTATGGAGGCACAGAAGCACACTCCATACATTACTGCCTATTACATAAGCTCGAATCGATAAATAACATTAAATTACAGTGTCTTTATATTGAAAGCTGAATGGTTTAATTGCCGAAATAGCGGTATCATTCGATCTGTAAAATATACAATTTCTGCCATACAGATCACGTCTAGAGACCGCGAAAAAGGAAAACAGAGGGGGGAGGCTTTTGCCCAACGACCTAAGCTATAGAAAAAAAAATTACGAACATGGATTGTTCTCGATAAGGTAATAATAGTTCGTTTATCTAAATTACAAATGCAAAGTTTTTAAGGTTAGATGTATGTTTCGCGCGTGGACTAATGTTTATGTATAAAAATGTGGTAAAAAAATGGCAGAGAATGCATTAGAGCCAACTCCACCTTTTATGCCATACTTATACACTCAACGCAAACACCAATCCTTTTTGCATTTTCTATACCAACTCAACCTTTCTCATTGAAAGTAAACTAAGTAAGGGAAGTCCATTAAAGGATCCTCGCCGATACAACGACATTACCCCGTAATTTTTAGGTCAATCAAGGCAATTTGCGCACAAAGTGGGGTATTCCCGGCTGGTTGTGTGAAATGGGCCTCAACCCGTGCGGGTTTATTTTTGTCATTTACATGTTTCACTTATAAAAGGTCCCCCTTATTAGTAAGTGCAAAATATTACGATCAAATTCATGAGCGTACCGAGGGGGGGGGGGGGGCAGCTGCCTACGAACTATCAACTTTTGTCGATAAAAGTTAAGAAAAAGAACTTTTTGCCCTTTGCAATACAATAAACAACTTTTAACAATATTACTTGCCAGGCAAATTTTAAAAAATCCCGACTTTCAAACGACTGAACCGATATTCATCAAACAGCTATTGTTTGATTAAATAATTTATAATAAAAAATTTACCTATTTCAATTTGTAGAACAAGCAAATCTGATTTGCTCTATATTGGCCAAATAAACACACGTTTACATTTATAAAACTACTAAGGATTTAGTGTGTAAAGATAAATAAGTTCGTTTAAGAAAAAAACACATAAATGACGAATAATTAATTTCATTATTATTCAAAACATATTTATGGAAGATAGCACTGATGATAGCGGTAAAAGATTTACAGAATTTCTAACTCTAAAAGACTTTGATTCAAAAGAATCTCAAAAATGATTTCATTTTTTTTGTTCGATTTGCACAATCTTCTTAAATCCAATGTAATTATTCATTGCACTTTAAAAATACCATTAACACGTATGTATGTAAAACCATGTGTAATTTACGCCTGATTAAAACCAAATGAACCATTTTTATATTTAAACTCTTTCGTTCTGCGATAAGAAAATTAAATTTAAAATACCGTTAAAATTTTACACTGTGGCAGTTTCCGTATCTGCCTGCGGGTTCCTATACGACCACAATCAGCTATCGGCCAAAAGAGAGCATTCACATTAGGCGAATAGACTTGTCGAGAGAAAACTAAAAGAGCAGGAAATAAAGCCGTACCTAACTTTCATTTCCTAAGCTTAAAAAAGTATAAATATTGGTATAAGAAAATGGTTTAATTATATTAACACTTATAGTAAAATAAAATATAAAAATGTGAAATGTTGTCAATTATTACTTGTATATAGTTGGTTGTAAATTTAGATAAATATATATAAAACTAGATACCTACAAAGAGTTAATTGTTCAGATAGACAGTAGCCACTTAAAATAAGATAAAAATAGAAGAAGATACCTACATATAACTGTGTAAGTTATCCACGAGAACCACTGCCGACAAACTGCTGCGCAGTTTGGCAGACTTTGTATGATGAACTTGTAATGTTTTTAAAAAAAGAATAAACGAATAAAAAAAAAAAGAATTCACGTTTTTTTTTTAAATAATAATAATAAAATGTTTATTTTATTTCCTCCACAATTTATCTTAAAACTGAGTATAAAACTAATACAAGCATAAATAGGTAAAAACGTTAGTTGTAGACTGGTCGGCTGAATTCTTGTAACAAGAATGACATTATTGTCAATCTTTGACTGAGTCTTGTGGAAACTACTTACTTTTATAAGCTTGGATAAAGTAACGTTTATTTGTCTCCTTACAGCATGATATGAAAAGTCTTTATTTATTATACAAGCTAATGAATTTAGCTATTGCTATAAACTACATTACAAATACGTCCAGTTTATTTTTTGTTTCTGATGTGTTTTGTCTTTTGGCAACACTAAAAACGCTGGAAGGAGGCCACATTCCAATTTATCACGTTGAAAATCTTAGGGGAAAGCTTATGACTAGCAGTAGATATATTGCGGTTAAAATGAAAAATAACAAGAAGTAGCTACGGGCAGGGACGGTTGGGATATAATAGCCACAGGCTAGTATAAAAGATAAAGATGAATGAGGTCGTGCGAGTTATATAACTCGCACAATGTAATTCATCGTAACCGTGCTAGAGTTGAGAGGATCGATGAAAGTGCTCGATGAACGATGTCAATTAATTTTAATAACACTAATATGACCAGAGCAATGGCGGCGTGAACTTATAGTAAGTGAGGTGCAAACGGGATTAATAAAGCTTTTTTGCCAACTTTCAATAATATTTTCGTATTTTAATGTTCCGAATTTGTTTCTCACTCACGCGCGGTGTTCAGCATCCTTGGGTGACCATTCATGCATATCGTATTTCGAAAAGAAAAATCTAGATGTAGTTAGCAAATTTTTTGTTTTAAATTTTATTTGACAAGTATAATTAAAAAAAATTAACCAACCCTCGAGACAACTGTAGCTAAGAACCGTCACGACAACGAAAGCTTTCAAACAACATAAATAAACGGCCAAGTGCGTGTCGGGCCACGCGCAGTGTAGGGTTCCGTAGTTGCGAATGCCCACTATGAGTTCATGCCGCTAAAAACGTCTATAAACTTATTTTCTTTATAATTTGTATGAACTTTTCCTTTTCCGAGTACATTGTATAAGTTGGCCGCTTATAACTTTAGAATTTGTTAATCCTACTTAGCTCTGATAGTTTTCCTTTAAACTTCGTTGTGTAAAGTATTGCTAAATAAAAGATTGACTCCTACTTGTATGGGATTAACCTAAAAAAATCTTTTTCAATATTTTATTTCACGCCTTTTTTGGCATGATAATTATACATACCTCTCTCTCTGTCTAGTCTCTGAGTAAAACCGCGGACGGACAGACAGACATGGCGAAACTATAAGGGTTCCTTGTTTACTACGGATCCCTGAAAACAACGCATCATAATCAGTCGTTAATTCGTTCAGGAGCTCCGATACTACAGACTGTCACAGGTGACTGATAGACGGACAAACAGACACACGAGTGATCTAGTAAATATTTTATTTATTTTTGCAACTTCGTTTATAGTATAGTCCAAAATATAATTGGCCTAATGCCGTTTGGCATATGGCATTCGTCATATTTAACTTGACTTTAATGCTCGAATTATGCCAAATGATCGAGATCGAATGAACGGTTCACATTGACTTTTTAAGCGATTCTGTTAATTTGCATAACTGTACCTGACGAGTGCAGGTATCGGAGTTAAAATTAAATTTGTATTTTGAACATTAAAATAAAGAGTTCATAATTCAAAGTAAATGTTGAAATTCATTCAACATTTACTTTGAAATATGAACATTTACGTTGAATTATAGTGTAAAGCTAATGTGGTCAGGGTACTATTATGTATTTTGTGGTCAGGCTTAAATTATCGCGTCTTTATCCTTAACTGGGTAGACAGAGCCTAGATGGTCAAAGGCTTCAAAGATTCAAAGGCCACGGAGAAAATATAAAGGAAACCAATTTAGTCATTGGTTTATCTCGCCCATTCCCAAAATCGGCTTTTACGATCAGCGCGGGAAGGGAAGCCGCTGGTGCATTCTACATTTTTCTGTTCTCCTAGACCAGCTGGGAAGGTCGTACTCATACTAGAGCCGAGATCCGGTGTACGTTTTGTTTTTTCTCTTCTCTTTAGGAATGCATTTGTACGAAAAGTTTACAACCGGCTGTCGCCCGACGTCAACCCTCCTCGGGAATGTAGCACGAGATGTTTGGGTTTAGTCTTTCATTCGCCTCGTCTTTATATTAATATTTTACCTATGTTTCCCATTCAAATTTCTGTAATTTTCCTCATACTTATTTAGTAAGCACATCTTCCCTCATACTTACTTTTCAATAAGTTAGTTCAAACTTTCCAGCAATCTTTTCAGTGAGTTCACATTCCTTCGCATACTTTTTAGTAAGTTACTTCTCATTTTCCTCTCGTACTTACTTTTCAGTAAGTTAGTTTACATTTCCCCGCATACTTTTCAGTAAGTTACTTTACATTTTCCCGCATACTTAATTTTCAGTAAGTTAGTTCACATTTTCCCCATACTTTTCAGTATGTTAGTTCAGATTTTCCCGCATACGTTTCAATAACTTAGTTCACATTTTCCCCATACTTTTTAGTAAGTTAGTTCAGATTTTCCTTCATACTTACTTTTCAGTGAAGTTAGTTCACAATTTCCCTCACAGTTACTTAAAGCTACCATAACAATAACAAGTTACTAACCGTGTTCGAGTCTGCACACTGTCCAAGCCATTTTTATAACGAGAAAATATTGTAAAGTCCACTTTTCCATTACCTAATGCATTTATCTAGGAGACTATCTGCTTTCTGCGAGATTACACACCCACACTACATCATGTATAAAGGCTAAACACACATACGTACAGGTTTGTTAGGGTTCCGTTCCGTACCGAGGGTAAAAACGGGACCCTATTACCAAGACTCCACTGTCCGTCTGTTCGTCTGTCTGTCACCAGGCTGTATCTAATGAATTGTGATAGCTAGACAGTCGAAATTTTCACAGATGATGTATTTCTGTTGCCGCTATAACAGCGACTAAAACCAGCATAAAATAAATATTTATGTGGGGCTCCCATACAACAAACGTGAATTTTATAGATAATGGTACGGAACCCTTCGTGCGCGAGTCAGACTCGCACTTGGCCAGTTATTTTCTATTCTCCCAGACAAGATGGAAGCTAGCTACATTGGATGCAGCAGCTTCGGCAAAGGTACCTATTCATCAACTGTTCGTGCCGGCATCAAGGGTCTAACAGTAGGGGGTGATATTCTCATGAACTTCGAAGAACGTTAAATTTCAGAACAAAATTCCTTTTCCTCCATGGATTCAGTTTCAAAACTTCCGTACAAAGAAATATAATAAAGTCCTTTTTTCCATTACGTAACGCGTTTATCTACGAGATACCATCTACTATCTGTGAGTCTGGGAGAGGATCCTTTTACGGGGGTCACTGACCTGAGTGCATCTCGGATAAGGCGACTGCAGGTGCGCTTTATATGTGTTCGATGCAAATAGTGTTATAATCCGTGTCTGTGGCTACCCAACACTTTATCGTTATCGAGGAGCTCAATGGCCCAGTAGGCGTATGCGTTAAGAGCGGCCTTCCCGTCTTACTTTTCACACAAACGCTCGTACGTGATTATGACGTTGTAACTGATCTTTATTGAAATTTGTTGAACTAACAGGTATCTTGTACGCTATTTCTAGGTTTCTATCGAAATAAAAAATTAAAATTTGGAGAAACGAACCCAGTATAAGCCTCCAAAACTCTGCTTTTTTGCTCAAATTTTACTTGAACTTCGACCGTTTATAAAGTACATATAAACTGTAAAAGTAAAAGAAAATTGTCGATAGAAACCTTGCAAATGTAATGAAAATCTAAATCTAAATATATATAACTCAAAGGTGACTGACTGACTGACATAGTGATCTATCAACGCACAGCCCAAACCACTGGACGGATCGGGTTAAAATTTGGCATGCAGGTAGATATTATGACGTAGGCATTCGCTAAGAAAGGATTTTGATTAATTCTACCCCTCAAGGGGATAAAATAGGGGATGAAAGTTTGTATGAAACTTTGCCAATTTTAAACCGATCGGGCTGAGACTTTGCATGCATAAAGCTACTATGACGTAGGCATCCCCTAAGAAAGGATTTTGATAAATTACACCCTTACGCGAGCGAAGCCGCGGGCAAAAGCTAGTTTTAAATAAAAAAACATTTATTGCACACACTTGTAAGGCATACTGAAAAACACGTATCACCTGGAACAAGTTTTATGAAATATCCGCAGCAGCAATGAAAAGTGAATATCCGTTCAATGGATAGTTAATAATAATATTTTTATTTAATTAATGTAAACCGAGCCCTTAGGTACTATCTCCCCCTTTTTGCTTTGCCTCTTTTTCTAGCATTGCCCTGGATGAAATAACAAGCTTTTCAAACTATGCTCGCGTTGACGATTGAGCGGTCGGGAAGGGCCGCCTTAACGCTTATACACCCGTGTTAAGCAATCAGGAGTATCGACCAAACGTGGATTGTTGCCCACAAGAAATAATACGGGCTGAGAAAGGCACTTTAAGTCGTGATTCCCGGCTGTCATTATAAGATTGCAGTCGTCAAGGTATAGTATATTTATTTTTCTTACTTAATAATATAAATAAACTTTACTATGATTAAACTATTAATAAATATTTTTTCTCGAGTCGAAAGGCTAAAATAAATTTGACCAGTGTTTGGCCACGGCGACTCCCCCATCATTTGCCTCATTAAGGTCCTGCAATATGCAGGAGGTGGGGCTTTTTGGGCAGGACAATATGAGGGTCATTGATTGGACACCACACTCGCATTTATCGTTTTTGGAGAAACGCCATCTAACTCGGTTTCTCTTGACATCTCCCAACGCCAGCCCGGAGTCTATATAACGACTTCCAGACTGCCCAGGAGAGGCCGGCACCCGGTGGAAGTTACTCTGCGGGCGGAAATCAGATGGTGAAAGAAAAAAGAACCGACTTCACTTCCATACTTCACAACTGATTCCTTCCAAACTTCACACTGATTTTGATAAAATTTCTGTGGGACCAACTGACAAGTATATCCTAAATCCTCATAGATTCAGGTGTTATTTTGCGGAAGTCAAAGCTACATACTACATGATTTGAATTACGCCCACCCCGACAGCCCGAGTGCAGCCGCCACTAACAGCTGTTGGTGGCGGGTGCACACGGGCTGTTGGTGGCAGGTATGCTGGGACTAACAGTAGTGGGTGGGCGCCGGCCGGCAATAGTTTGCAAAAACTAACTGGTGGCGGAATTGCACAAAATAATTCAAATCATGTAGTATGAAAAAAAAAAACAAATCGGTCCAGGCGTTATACAATAATCGGTAAACATACACAAAAAAATCCAAATATAAGACCGCGACGCATTGATACCCTCCTCCTTTTTGAAAGTCGGTTAAAAGTTAACTAGATATAAATACTACGAATAACCTCAAATTATATAAAAAATCATAAATATGCCTTATCATGGAGACAGATCAAAAAATTTACAAATATTTTGGCACCCGACCTGTTGGCAACTTACACTCAGGAATTTCAAAGATAACGTTTTATATAAAAAGTAATATTCTTTGGCTTCTTGCAAAACACAGATGCTATTGTAATTTAAAACAAGTAATTATTTAAAAAAATATTTTTAGAACAAGCTTTCAATAAATCAAACGAGCCCAAACTCGATGGGGTTGCGTTGTTTCATTACTGAGTTCCTATGGCCATCTTCCAACTCAATCATCAGATCAGCTCCATGTCATCATAATATTACATTGTCACGCGATATACGTATGGATGCAAAATTTCAGCTCAACCGGAAATCGGGAAGTGGGTTAAATTTAACTTCCCATATTTGATTACAGACAGACAGACAGACAACGGGACAGGTGAAACTAAATAAAAGCTTGTAATAAAATCGGTAGCTGTATTTAAAATACAGTATAAAAAGTTTTCTTTAAGCGAGTTTTTGAATGAAAACTAACACAGCCAAGCGGAACGAAAACTAAACTGAACGATAACAAGTAAAATACTGTATTAAATACAACCATTCAAGGGAAGAATAAGTTAAGACTTCGTTACAATAAAAACCAACTCAAACTAGGTTATAACTTACACTTGAACAGTTCTATTCAAAGTAACAAAAGTAAGTTGTACAGATGAGCCAGTGGTAGTTACAAAGGCGCAAGACACCGATTCTACAAAGGGTCGCATACATAATTCTTTACGTAGTTCATGTTGTGCGAATTGACTGGCATTGGTGCAGAAAAACACCTACGGAAATAATAATAACAAATAAATATATATACGGACAAATTACACTGACTGAGCTAGCCCCAAAGTAAGTTCGAGATTTGTGTTATTTGATACTAACTCAACGATACTATATTTTTATTACAAATACATATATAGGTAAACACCCAAGACCCAGGACAATTTGAAAAAGGCCATTTTCCAACTTGCCCTGACCGGGGAAATAGGTTTCGATATTTCATTTCTTTTACGCTGTTTTGTGTTTACTAATTTATTCTGCTTAAACTACACTTTAAAAACTAACCTTTTATAAATTATAATTTCTTTATAAGGTACTGTACTCTACCAGTAATCAGTACGATATCATTACGTACAATAGTCTAGTTAGCACCTTTCTGTTATTCTTCTTATCAAGTCGAAATGGTTCTATCATTTCATCATCATCATCATGTCAGCCCTTCTTCCGCCCACTGCTGAGCATAGGCCTCCCTTCGTCTAGGCCACCACTCTCGGTCCTGTGCTGCTCTCATCCAGGTGCGACCTGCGACTATATCGTCAACCCATCTCATTACAGGACGTCCGACGCTAATTTAACCCGTCCTAGGCCACCACTCTGTTAGTGCCTTACTACATCGGCCATCACTCCGGCGTGCTAGGTGTCCTGCCCAGTTCCATTTAAGGTTCATAACCGTTTTTCCGATATCCCGTACTTTGGTACGTTGTCGCATCACGGTGTTAGGAATGCGGTCCTGCAATCTGATCTATCATTTGTAGTTTAAAATAATCTTTGACCAATATGAGGCCACGGCGGTCCCTCTGTCGTTAGCCTTATTAAGATCCTCAATGGTAGGACAGTTCAGAAACGATAAAAAGGTGATCCAACGACTGTACCGCAGTACATATTTCCGCAGTAAGTTACTGCTCGTCTATATAGTCGTCTTAAAATCTCGCCCAATCTGAACTAGCAGCTCGCCGGACTGCTGCATTTTCCAGCGCAACGGTTCAGTGCATTTCTAATTTGACATACAATGTTAGCGAGCCGAGTGTTATCATTTTATCACAAAGCAAACTATGATACTTCTGCAGATAATTAAATCAAAACATACATTTAATACGAGGTAAGTGTGTTCTTTCTTATCATTTATTTGTCTGGATTCAGAGCTGTAGATTTTGTTATTTTTGATATCATATCAGGTCTGTGTCACTCCCGTTTAGATATCAAAAAGATACCTACAATATAACTATGCGCGCGGCGACCACTTCGAAGGGGAAAATTCAGTTGCATGAATCCTTTGTCTAGAGTAATAAAACTGAAATTGGTTTGCAATGGATGTCTAAGTATCTAAACGAAGAGGTGAGGACTTCTGACGCGAGCTAAATTGAACCATAGCGCTAACCACATTAACTTGATATTTCTTCGAAATTATTTTCTGAGAAAGACTTCTGTGCGTGAGTATTAGTACTTATTCTGTGATCATATATAGAAACATAGTGGATATTTTCTTACGCAAATAATACAATTTTTTTAGGATACTGGTTTGGGACAAATTCTTCAAGACATCTTTTTTTATAAACAATGTGGTTTACTTTTTACCATCATGCCTCTTTTCCACACCACCTACCCTTAAGGGAATCCCACAGACTATGGATCTCCACTTGCTTCAACCCTGACAAACCTCTCTCGCTTCATCTATACTCATCACTTTCTTCATGCAAGCCCGCCGGTAACAGATACTTTACTTCAGTACATTTTCCACATTATCTATCTGGTTTCTTGATATTTCTTCCTGTTTTGATAGGTATTAAAGATATATATGGACAAATCACACTAATTGAGCTAGCCCCAAAGTAAGTTCGAGACTTGTGATATGGGATACTAACTCAACGATATTACAATTATTTTATAACAAATACATATACATATAGATAAACATCCAAGACCCAGGACAATTTGAAAAAGGCCATTTTCCAACTTGCCCTGACCGGGGATCGAACCCGGGACCTCTGGGTGGCGGACTAGCATGGTGACCACTACGCCACGGAGGTCGTCAAAATTAAAGGAACGAAGCCATGAGTGGTAAGGGCGAAGTGCTAGTATATTTATGGTCTCCTCAATGCATTCCCGATGGATCCTCAGCTGTGTTACTTCAAAGAACGGGAACGGCTATACGCTTCAAACAAATTTATTTGCTAAGCAAATTAAAAAGAAACCCTAACTGTCAAGAACGCCATCTAGTGATGTGTAGCGGAACTACCGATACGACTGGATGTCCGTAGCGCCATCTATTATTTGCTAGAGAAAGCCCTGACTTTCAAGCGTTAACCCCCAATAACTTTTAAATGGGTGAACCAATTTTCATGAGACATAGCTAAAAACCACCGCAAGTAAAAAAAAAACCAGCCAAGTGCGACTAGGACACGCGCACGAAGGGTTCCGATCAAAAAAAAACTAATTTATTTGGTTTTTAGTATTTGTTGTTATAACGGCAACAGAAATACATCATCTGTGAAAATTTCAACTGTCTAGCTATCACGGTTCTTGAGATATAGCCTGGTGACAGACAGACAGACGGACGGACGGGCGGATGGACAGCGGGGTCTTAGTAATAGGGTCCCGTTTTTACTCTTTGGGTACGGGACCCTAAAAACTGCATCGAAATCCGTTCGAGCGCTACGATGCCACAGACAGACAGACCGACAGACACTAGCCTCAAACTTATAACCCCTTCTTTTCTGTCGGGGGTTAAAATAAATTGTGGTGCAGCCTTAGTTCAGTCAATGCAATATCAAAATTTTACCAAAATGTTGGTAAAAGTCTTCTCGCCGCATTCTTCCGGGAAATCCTTTGTGCTCGCAGCACCGCGTACACTGCACTTTGCATCGCACGCGCTCCCGCGGGATCCCTGTCTTATTGAGAGCTTGAGACTAAATCTGGGCTGAATATGGTAAAATACTGGAAGAACTCCTTTTGAAAAGATTGTGACAAAACATTGCAGACACTGAAAACACATTTCTTTCCAAATTGTTACACAAGGGGGAACTCCTCTGCGTTACTATCGTTGCATTGTACATATGTATGTGCGCGTTTATTTTTAGCCGAAAAAATCGAAGACTGGGATTACTAAGCCTCTTTCTTTTTCCAATGATTTTCAATTTTCCTCCAACCAGTAAGTTCTTTTTTCTTACCCTTCAATATTTTTTTTAAACTAAAATCCGACTTCAGCCCTTTTTTGGAACGAAGTTCCTTACGGCAGGCTTGGAGGAGATAGGGATTTTGCTGCGCGACCGAACTGAAAAAAATGTGATAGTAAAACCGTAAGAGTGACCTCGTTAAATAAAACCGTTAAATGAGACGTGCGCAGGCGCGACAGTCGTATACACAAGAACTTTTGAACTTCGTTCCTACCTGGTGTCCCACGACACCACATTTCTTTTTTATTTTTATTTAGCTATTCGTGTCCCACTGCTGGGCAAAAGCCGGGGAGGCTTTTGCCTTTCCTTCTTTCCTCTTTTTTCTTTCCTTCCACAATTCTCTATCCTGTGTATTTTCTCTCCAGTCCCTGTCGTAACTTTAAAGTCGTCTGACCATCTTGTTTTAGGTCCTCCTCTCTTGTATTCACTTCAGCCCTTAACTATACAATTGATTTTGATAAAATTTTTATGGGACCACCAGAAAAGTATAGCCTTACAAATAAAAAAAAATATTTTTCCAATCATAGTTATAACAAAAATAACCCCCTCCTTTTTTTGAAGTCAGTTGAAAACGGGTGGGAATATACACATCTCACATCTTTTTCCCCAAGGCGCTGGACACATAGAAAAGACGTAAGACGCAGACGGGGCACGGACGGGGCATAGAGGGGGCGCAACTTTTGAAACAGATAGAAAAAAGACGACGCACGGACGTGACACCTACAAACAAATCCGTATCTATGGCAACACCGCGACGCTCGAGTCGCCACACCTGCTCACAACCCCCTTTGCCCGCTCGCGCCTGTGCCCCGTCCCTTCTGTGTGTTCTAACATAGGGCACAGACGCGTAAGCGTCATGTCTGCGCCCCGTCGGTGCCCCGTCGGTGCCCCGCCTTTTCTGTGCGTCCAACGCCTAATGGGGAAAACGATTTTTGCGTTATGGTGGGGAAAAAGTGGGAAAAGGAAAAGATTGTCAAATATGCTAAAAGATAAAGGAATCTGACATACTGTACTAACTACACATAGAAGTAAGACAGTGTCAAAATTAATAGGCAGCGGGCAAATTGAGATATTTATATCAAACTTATCTGTCATATGTATAATAATATGACTTGTCACAGTACTGAAATGGAGTCTCCCAAGCGAAATAATCCATTAAAATGTAGCAATCCCAAATATTCGAGGATAACAAACACGCCGACTGGCTGACGGCTGACACAAACCATTTCGATTCCAATTCATGTACATATTATTACGTTTTGTGGTATGTTTGGTGCCAAGAAAACTGCTTAGATTTTTAGGCTTTTGACGATTTCAGCAAATGTGACGGGTAGTCTAGACATTATTAACAATCAATGTCTATATAAATAATTGGAAAAGTGTTTCGGCGTTTACCCTGCAATTGGTTACGTGAGCGAATAATCTTGTCGCTTTTATTTGACTTTACAGAGCATAATAATAAAAAAATCACATTTGTCCGGGGAAAATATTTATGATTATAAACAGACTTAAGGTAGTACTTTCTGTTTTAAATATTAAAGATACCACCACAACTGTGCGACAAACTGTTAACCTATGGCCGGCATAACACTTGATCGGCACTACTATTGCTCGACAAAAATTTTGTTCGACCAATTTTTGACCGACGTAGATTTTGATGGGCACTACTATTGCTCGAAATTTATTTTGTTCGACCAATGTTTGATCGACATAGCTTTTCATCGGCACTACTATTGCTCGAAATTAATTTTGTTCGACCAATGTTTGATCGACATAGCTTTTCATCGGCACTACCATTGCTCGAAATTAATTTTGTTCGCCCAATGTTTGACCGTCATAGCTTTTCATCGGCACTACCATGGCTCGAAATTAATTTTGTTCGACCAATGTTTGACCGACATAGCTTTTGATCGACACTACCATTGCTCGAAAATTTCGAGCAATGTGCCTTAAATCGAAATTAACTTAGTCGAAATCAATGTTGTTCGACCAATGTTTAACAGACATAGCTTTTGATCGGCACTCAATTGATCGATTGATGCGAAAGTGGCATACTTGTTTGTCGATATCAGCATGTTTTGGGTGTATAATGATAAAAAACTATTTAAAACAAGAATATTTAATATAACATTTAGCATTTTCATAATTTCACACACGTAAAACTAAGAAGTTTTCCTTGGGAAAGAAAAGTTCACGTTCTTTTCAACGAGCATCAAGATAGTGATTGCGCAACCCTCGGGGACGAGAGGCAATAACATTGTAAGTAATTGAATTTGATAGTTTCAAAATACACGTTGGTTTCAATCGCTTGGTACTACGGAAGATTACACGAGAAAACGTTTCTGAGATGTAATTTAAAATTGCGATACCATATGTTAGCCGTTTAGACAGTGCACCCTTCTACTAAACTGCATAGATTTTTTAAAAATTAAATAAAGACCAATCACACAAATTACACTAGCCTAAATTAATGTTCTGATAGATAATGTTATAAAACTTTTTATTGACGACCTCCGTGGCGTAGTGGTCACCATGCTAGTCCGCCACGCAGAGGTTTCGGGTTCGATCCCCAGTGAGGGCAAGTTAGAAAATGGCCTTTTTTAAATTGTCCTAGGTCTTGGATGTTTATCTATATATGTATCTGTTATAAAATATAGTATCGTTGAGTTAGTATCCCAAAACACAAGTCTCGAACTTACTTTGGGGCTAGCTCAATCAGTGTAATTTGTTCCTATATATTAATTTATTTATTTGGTATTTATTTTTTTCAGCATATAACGTCATACAAGCAAACCTGCCTAAAAACTGTCTCATAAAACATATATACACGTCAACATACATATACATATTCAATCATGTCTTTATTCCTACAGGGGCTAACAGTATTTTAGCTCTGTTTTAGCATCGCTGTTAAAAACTGATAAAAATGCTTTCTAACACATTTAAAACAAAGGAAGATTAAAAACATTAGTGAAATCCCTCGTTATTCCGCGAATATTGCCAATTGCCCAGTCAATACAAGTTGTCCAACTTTAAGCTCCGTTCTAAGTTTAAAAGCTTCGGACGCTTTCTTTTTACTGCACTTGTGTTTGTTTGTCATATACCTTTTTTACTATTACGTCAAACTTTTATTTATATCTGACAAACACTTACTCCTTTCATTAAAATTAACGTGAGTCACTTACATAAATGGGGTGACTACGGGTCAGAAAAATATTATTCTGATAAGCCCGTCTTTTAGATTATCAAAAAATAATGGACCCATATTTTTCAGTTTCATAAAAGTGAAATTTCACAGAGATACGGAGCATGTAAGTTCCGGAGTGGGGGCCTGCGACGTCTAAATTGTACTTAACCGTGACGTCATGGGCAATTAGCTCATCATATTTATTTCTCTGAGAAAGAAAAAATTCGTGTGCAATATTTTTTTTTTTAAACTAATTGCAACCCAACATCAGTGAGTCTCGGAACGTGTCATCGTATGGATGCTAATGGCTTGCGCGTACACTTACGATAAAATAAAATTCAACCAATTTTCATGTTAGGGCCGTAACAGACGCGGCGCAAGTTGCGCCGCGTAACAGCTAGTGATGGGCGATGCATAAATACTTAATCAACCCATTTGAGTATTTACTCAGTAGATTGAGTAAATACCCGACAAATATCCTTATTTATCCATTTGGTGAGTAGATTGATTTAGATGAGTTGCGACTCATATTTATATTCATATTCATTATTTCATGTTTTCATGATAATTTTGAAACTTAAATCTAGTATACACTTGCAATTCTTGTCGGAAAGTATGTGCGTACGCCATAATATTCTTAAAATGTAGGTAAACGTTATATGCGACGCTAAATTATATGAAAATACCATACTAATCATACACTGAAAGTAGACTTCTTTGACTAATTATCATTTTTTGGTGGGAGGTGTGCATAGACGTAATTTTACGTAAAAAATAAGTAAACAGACATCAAATGCGATGTCAATACATGGCACGCTCTATTTACTCTATTTATTAAATCTAGTGAGTAAATACTCAAATGAGTAGATTGAGTACTATCCACTGCCCATCTCTAGCTGTTACGCGACGCAACTTGCGCCTCGTCTGTTGCGGCACTTACAATTCCAATCAGCTGCCGATTACAGTAAATCATGATAAGAGACATTGTTGAGAAAGTAAACAATCACTTAGGTATTGCTATAGAAGAACACTTGGAACTGGAAGGCACACGTTGACCAGCTTTGCAGTAAATTAAACCGCTTTGCTTTCGCACTAAGACCATTAGGCTACCAAAATTTTCCGGGGTTCAGTGCTGCCCCCATTTGAAATAAATCATTTGAAAGAAAACGGAGACATCATTCAAAAATTTGTCTTGACTAGGCACTACATAACCCTTTCACACAATTGCGAAAAACGGCCACTTTTTATGAATGTGTGTAGAAAAGCTTCACATTCTCACTTTTAACTGTAACACACAATTGCGAAAAACGGCCACTTTTGATGAATGTGCGTAAAAAGTAGAGTACGTTCTCACTTAAAGATGTAAACAGTAGCTCATAAAATAGTTTGAAGGGTTATCCAGTGCCTGGTCACGACAAAATTTTAAATGATGACTCCGTTTCCTATCAAATGGTTTATTTCAAATGCGGGCAGCACTGGACCCCGGAAAATTCAGGTATCCCCCCCTTAAGGCAAAAACTGTATGTTAGGAAATTTTGGAAAATTCTTATGATTAGAAAATACTTATGATAGAGTACCTACAAAGTTGTTGGAAATTACTCATCTGGATTCCCTGAAACGCCTTCGTGTAGTTACAACACTGATGGCAAATAGGATTTCGTACTGCAAGTGCTGCAACATACCTGAAACAAGAAGAATATAGTTTTATTACAAAGAGAAAATACAAATTAAAAACTTTTTCATGTTTTGTATTGTTTTCGTGTATGTGGCCAACAGTGGTGTCAGATTTTTCAAGCAACTTAAGACATCTAGGACAAAAGGGGTAACTTAAAATAAACGGCCAAGTGAGTGTCGGACTCGCGCACGAACAATAAAAAAATATGTTTGTTGTATGGGAGCTTGTTGTTAGAGAGGCAACGGAAATACATCACCTGTTAAAATTTCAACTGTTTAGCTATCACGGCGCATGAGATCAGCCTGGTGACAGACAGACGGACAGACGGACAGCGGAGTCTTAGCAAAAGGGTCCCGTTTTTACCCTTTGGGTACAGAACCCTAAAAATACCTGCTAGTTTCGACTTTTCTGTTATGTAATGGGGCTTTTCCATTCTATCGCCTCGTATATTTTCCGGTAAATATCACCAGACATTGTCTGAAATAAAATATATTTCCAAACGTTTATCTCTAATGCGAGTTCGATGTTACCCCGCGGCGGGCGGACTGCGCCCGAAATGCATCTTCTAAATGTTAGGTCATAGATTTAGGTTGTAAAAGTTGCAATATTATGTACGTTGTTTGAAAATTGCGTCGATTTATAAGGTTCCCTGCAAAAAATGGAAATGACGGAACCCTTAAAGGATAACTTACAAATGACACTGATTGAGCTAGCCCCAAAGTAAATTCGAGACTTGTGTCATGGGATACTAACTAAACGATACTATATTTTATAACTTTAAAAAATACGATTAAGAAATGACCAGTACGTCTATTACAGGCTGCAAGTTCTAAGTCATTTTTTAAAATACGCGACATGGTTCTAAGTGCTATCTTCATCTCCCGTGAAAAAATCTTTTGCTTTCGGACAGGATTTCTTCGAATTCTTTCCCTTACTGCTTTGACCACCTTTTTCGTATGAACACTACGTGGACGGCCAGATCTTTTTCTGTCACAAACAGAGAAGGTCTCATTGTACCTATTAATAGCCCGATACACAAACATTTAACTAATACCAAGCGTATGGAGAGTTTTAAAAATTGCATTTAGCTCCATACCTACTTTGTGTAATGCAATCACAGCGATTCGGTTTTCTTTATTACCCCACTCCATTTTAATATCGCAAAATACAATTTGAACAATGTATTGGCGCCAAAATAAGAAAAGACTATAAAAAACCATATAAAAATACCGGATTCCAAATTCAAATGTAAAATTTTGTTTATTTTTAATTGTTACAGTATTCATGGCCAGACTAAGTATTTTATAACAAATACATATATAGATAAACATCCAAGATCCAGGACAATTTAAAAAAAGGCCATTTCCCAACTTGCCCTGGCCGGTGATCGAACCCAGGACCTCTGGGGGGCGGACTAGCATGGTGACCACTACGCCACAGAAGTCGTCAAGGTTAAATAATACTAGTGTTACGTGCTTTTAACGTATTTGTACAAAAATACAAAATAAATCCGTTGACAAATGTTTGTTGTGCGGCGAACATAAGAACTAACCCGAATAACTAACGACCCGAAATTTCCATTCCGCTAGCTACCACTTACAACACAACCTGTCCAAATATTGGAATTTGAGTGTAAGAAAATTACGTAAACGAAGCACGTAAAATACTAAGCTAGTACACATAGGAGTATAAATACATACGCGTTTTAAGTTTTTTATTGATTCACTTGTCTTTTTAAATGAATTTACTACTTAATATACATTTTAATTACCAAAAAATAGTAATTCATAATTATCGACAAACAAAAATACTGAAGAACTTTTTAAAAGATAAAACCGTTGCTGGTTTTTACACAGAGCGACTGCCGTCTGACCATCGCAACCCAAAGGGTAGACCAGAACCAATCCTTGCATAGGTTTCATGAGTCAATGGAGCGTTCGGGACCCACAGTTTATACGTGCCTTCCAAAACACGGAGTCATCTTTATTTTCGGAGATGATTCAAGCCTGCAGTATCTTGACCAGACTGAAAACATCTTTTCGCAAAGTATGCATCCTAGTGGAAAAGTCTTGACCACTGGAACCCGGAGGCAGTCATCGCGCGAAGGCTTAGAGCACTAAACCACTAATGCTACAAGCGCGGAAGGTTGTTAGCGGCATCCATCGTCTATTAAAATGATTTGCATTTTCGCCTATTCCCTCGATCGGCGCGGGAAACGAAGCAGCTGGTACATTAAGTTTCCCTTTTCTCCCAGAAAAGCAAATAAAGAGAATAAAAATACAGAGAATTGTGCAGTGTACGTAGGTACGCAAAGGTACACCCAGCAAACGTCACTCGATTTAAAAATCCCGGTATCTAACCGGTAACAGACCGATCGGACTCTTTTTTTAGCTCGTTTGGGGCCGGATAAACCCGGATAAAGCTTTGCTAATCCGCTTGCTGGGAATCGGTTCGTTGCACTGCCGGACAAGTCTCTCGAAAGAACGCCTTTTTCGAGACTTACTGAATTAAGAGCTCTCAGCAGTAGATACCAAGGTTTTTGCACCAGTATATCTAAAGGGAAATTTTATCTCAATGTTGGTCATCTACTACGTCACGATGCGTTCTTCAAAACAATAATGGAAGAAAAATAAAAGGAAACAGAGTAGTAGGAAAACCCAGAAGAAAATTTAACGATCAAATAAAAGAAAAATTAAACGTAAAAACATACAAGTAGGTTAAGGGGCTACCTGAATTTTCCGGGGTCCAGTGCTGCCCCCATTTAAAATGAATCATTTGAAAAAAAACGGAGATATCATTAAAAAAAATGAAAAAATCTTTATTTCAAGCCTTAGTTGATAAATATACATATTTCTGGGACCCACCTAGTAAGCTTAGATAAAGCCTGTGGCAGGTGGATCCGCTCTTCCAAACACATAATATTAACTTAGGCCTAGTTAACAAAATACATACATGAAAGTCAAGAATAGAATTTTTTTTTTCATCATTGAAGATTTTGTGTTGATCAAACCCTAGATAACCCTTTAAACTATTTTTTGAACTACTGTTTACAGTTTAAAGTGAGAACGTAAAGCTTTTTTACGCACATACGCCAAAAGTGGGCGTTTTTCGTAATTGTGCGTAGAAAAGCTTCACGTTCTCACTTTAAAGTGTAAACAGTAGTTCAAAAAATAGTTTGTAGGGTTATCTAGGGTCTGATCAAGACCAAATTTTAAATGAAATCTCCGTTTCCTTTCAATAGATTTATTTCAAATGGGGGCAGCACTGGACCCCGGAAAATTCAGGTAGCCCCTTAAGAACTTGGCGGAAGAAAGAGAGACATGGAAAGCACCTCACCGACAAGAGTCCACCTCTTAAATATAAGAAAAAGAAGTAGTCTTACAAAAAATATGAATGGGTACATGGATTGTGTATAGGATGGACTATTCATATCGTCAGTCGATACAAGGGAAATACAGCGATCCTGGAATCTTTTAGGTTTCCGTGCCCTAAGGGTAAAAACGGGACACTATTACTAATACTCCGCTGTCCGTCTATCCGTCCGTCTGTCTGTCACCAGGCTGTATCTCATGAACCGTGATAGCTTGACGTATTTCTGTTGCCGCTCTAACAACAAATACTAAAAGCAGAATAAAATAAATAATATATAAGATAAATAGATTTAAAAATATATATTTATAGGTGGGTTCCGTACAACAAAAGTGATTTTTTATAGCTAATGGTACGGAATCCTTCGTGCGCGAGTCTGTAGATAAAGCGAGAGGGGTTTGGCAGCATCGTGACAAGTGGAAGTCCATAGTCTCTTTACTTAAACAATCCAAGAGACGTACCTATCAAAGATAAATTGTAAGGTCTAACCTCTTACAATTTATCTCTGAAACAACCCCTGGCAGTACGATCACAGTAATACAAGTGGTTACTTCTTGTATTCGGAGCACCCCATCCCCATGAAACACCTATCACACCCCAAGCTATTACTCTCCGGCTGCAATTGTGCATCGATGCAGTTTTCAATTACCACCGCTTATAGCCTTGACCACAGCACACATGGGCAAGAAGTATAACTTTAATGTGACAAAAATACCATATAATTTCTTGTAGGTTGTGTATTTACAAAGAGTATATATAAAACGCTTTGCACATTTGCGAAAAACGTCAATTTTTGGTAAATGTGCGAAGTTTCACGTTCTCACTTTAAACTGTTCGTAAAATAGCTTGAACATTTTATATGATAACTCTGTTTCCTTTAAAATATTTTATTTCAAATGGGGGTCAGCACTGAACCCTGAAAATTCATGTATTCCCATAAAACCAAATCAATAATAATAAAGAATTTTATTATGGCGGGTCACACTATTTATTTTTGAGACTCTGGACTAGAAATTGGATAAAAAACGTCGGGCAATCCTAACGAATCTCGGCCAGCTGATACCACCTTTTGAGGTAAGGGAAACGTTGCTTGCCTTTCAAAAGAGTTAACATTCTAGTCTGCAACTTCTACTTTGCCTTCGTGTAGCCTGAGCCCGAGGCGCAGCCCTGGATTCCATTGTGTTCGCAGCCCTGTTGCTTTTTCAATTAAAACGGAATAGCTTTGAGACTCGACTAATCGAATGGAAGGAGATAAAATGCAATGACTGCGCTTCAAACCTATATGATGGAAGCTGCCAAAAGCCTTCAAGAGATATTGTACAATAAGCTTTTGACTAATTCAATGATAGTTTAATTATGTTGATAAATAAATAAATAAATATATACGAACAAATCACACAGATTGAGCTAGCCCCAAAGTAAGCTTTAATAACCAAAACTAAGCAAGAAATAGTTTTCTTAATTATATCTCAAATGTATCAGCACTAGATGTGTCACATTCTTGGAAAGGACTGTTAAATTCGTATTAACATTCCCAAGTTTGTAACCTATTCGTTCAATAGACGACCAAAACGTTAATAAACAATGTAAAATACAAAATAAATATAGCATTACTTCTGGTGTTTAATATCAAAGTCGTTTTCTTTGAACTTTGGTCAAGGTTCCGTCACTTTGGAAACGTAAAAGTGTTCCCCGGAAGCCTTTTCATGAAAGCGGTTTCTAGGAATTATGAAATAGATTCCTTTGACATAATTATTCTGCTTCATTTCATAAGAAAAAAAATGGTAAAAGGTTTTGCACGGTATACCTAAGAAAACAACCATTCCTTTCCTCAAAAGATTTTTCTGTTGACATTTTCATTAATATCAAAAACATTTTTAGTTATTCCACCTTTATTTTTTTAGATGTTTTTCTTTATTTTATTTAAATCTAGAATGGGTACCCAACACCAAATTTTTAGGCATAACTGTAGACTGGAACTTAAAATGGGATAAACATATTGAGGCCACTGCCAAGAAACTTAGTTCGGCAGCATATGCTGTGAGGAGGGTCAGACGGTGTACTAACGTTGAAACTGCTAGGCTAGTATACTTTAGTTATTTTCACAGCATAATGTCATATGGCTTGCTCTTATGGGGTAAAGCGGCTAACATACATGCTATCTCTGTGCTACAAAAGAGAGCAATTCGGTCGATCTACGGACTAAAATCACGCGATTCCTTAAGAGAGTTATTTAAATCTATAAATATTCTTACTGTGACATCTCAATTTATTTACGAAAATCTTCTATTTGTTAAATCTAGGTTAAATAATTTCAAGAAAAATAGTGATGTTCACAGTTATAATACTCGCAACAAAAATCAGCTTCATACGCCTAAATTTCGACTTGCTAAAACTAGAAAGTCACTCTTAGGTCTAGGTATAACATTATTTAATAAACTTCCCGAAGCGATCGTTAACCTACCAATGGCAAAATTTAAAACACATGTTAAAAAAGTTTTATTGAACAATGCATACTATACTATCAATGATTATTTAAGAGATAAAAACGCGTGGATACTTCCTAAACATTTTCCATTACACTCCACACATTAAACATAAATAGCTGCATTTTCTGTTACCATAATAAGCTTACTGTAAAAACATGTAAATGCTCTGCGATCAATAAGTGACCAACATATAATTAATATTTTCTCTTGACAAGGTCTGCGAGTTCGGGTTTTTCATGCTCACTAAAATGTCCAATCCGGTGGTGGCGTCGCTGGTCGGGTCGTTGGATTCCCTCTAATATGGTTGAGTTTAACGATGGCTGATCCGTGCGTCAACTCGTGAACGGGTGCTGCCGGGAGGGACTGGTCAGCTCGGCTTCGCTTTTTTTGACTACTTAATATTTTTTATTACGCAATTTATGTTAGTTTACTTGTTCGCAAGCATAACATGTTATAATGTGTCAACATTGTATTATATTATAAGTATTTATTAATTAAAAGACAATTATAATAATATGACAAAGCCCTTCTGGCGAGTAGGCGACCAATACTGTGAAAATGAGTTTCTTTCGGCGTTTCTTCTCAGCAGTGGTCGTTACGAAGCGCTGGTATCGGTAGCTTTTCTTTAAAAAATAAATTAAATTTTAATATACTTTACACGTAACATAAATTATACTTATTGACGTGTAAAAGTGCCTGTAAAGGTCTAATTACTGAATAAACATTTGAATCTTTGAATCTTGAATCTAAAAATGGAAAAAATTGCTATGCTTTCGTAACAGTTAAGTTATTTTATTGACGACCTCTGTGGCGTAGTGGACGCAATTCTAGTCCGCCACCCAGAGGTCCCAGGTACGATCCCCGGTCAGGAAGTTGGAAAATGGCCTTTTTCAAATTGTCCTGGGTCTTGAATGTTTGTTTATATATGTATTTGTTATAAAATATAGTATCGTTGAGTTAGTAGATCCCATAACACAAGTCTCGTACTTACTTTGCGGCTAGCTCAATCAGTGTTATTTGTCCCTATATATTTATTTATTTATTATTTTCTCGTCTACATGTACCTCGGTGAGATGTCTTAAAATATTGTATAATTAACCGGCCAAGTGCGACTAGACACGCACAGGAAGGGTTCCGTACCATTATCTATAAAAAAAATACGTTTGTTGTATGGGTGCCCCACTTAAATATTTATTTTATTCTGTTTAGTATTTGTTGTTATAGCGGCAACAGAAATACATCATCTGTGAAAATTTCAACTGTCTAGCTATCACGGATTAGGAGAATCCTGGTGACATACAGACGGACAGCGGAGTCTTGTAAATAAAGAAAAAGCCGGAAAGTTGACCCCAGGCTGAGCTGAGCTGAGGATACAACTAGGAATATATTTGATGAAATGTAAGATAGAATCAAAGATATTTGTAATAGGGCGTGGACTGGGAAAATAAATAAATAAAAATATAGGGACAAATAACACTGATTGGGCTAGCCCCAAAGTAAGTTCGAGACTTGTGTTATGGGATATTAACTCAAGGATACTATATTTTATAACAAATACATATATAGATAACCATCCAAGACCCAGGACAAATTGAAGAAGGCCATTAAGATATATTATTTTATTTAGTCCGTCAACTAGATAATCCGAAAAATAATGGACCCATATTTTTTTGTTTAGCAAAGTTGTAAAAAATCACATATACACAGCGCATCGAAGTTTCGGAGTGGGGGTGAATTGCGTCACCTTCTGGTGAAAATCGTTCCTGATCGTGAGGAGACGCAAAATTTAAATGCGCTGATCTTCGTCATTATTTTCTCATCAGAGAAAAGAAAAAAATACGTAGGTATACCATACTTTTTAATAATCTACCTAATGAGCCAAAACAAAAAAAAAATGTCCACATCCGCGTCAGGCCTTCAGTAAAAGTTATGCAGTGTAATAGTTAAGAGCGGCCTTCCCGTCTTACATTTCATACAAACGCTCGTACGTGATCATGGCGTTGTATCTGATCTCTTAAAAACTTTTAACTCACAGGTATTTTGTGCGCTAATTCAAGGTTTCTATCGAAATAAAAAAAAAATAGAAAAACATACTGAGTATAAGGCTCCAACAATCTGCTTTCTTGCACACATTTTAGCTGACCTTCGACCGCTCATAAATTACTCATAAATTGTAAAAGTAAAGCAAATATTTCGATATAAACCTCGCAAATGTAATGAAAATTTGAATACAAAACATTTATTTCACACACTTGTAAGGCTTACTGATAAACACGTATCACCTGGAACATGTTTTATGAAATTTCCGCACCCTATGAATAGTTAATATTCGTTCAATGGATAGTTAATAATAATACTAATTTCATTCAATAGAATGCAAACCGTGCCCTTAGGCACTATCTCTCTCTTTTTGGTTTGTCTCTTTTTCTAGCATTGCCCTGGATGAAACAAAAAGCTTTTCAAACTATGCTTGCGTTGACGACAGAGCGGTCGGGAAGGGCCGCCTTAAAGGCAGTGTTCGATTCATTAAGTTAATATTATTGTAATCGCGATCACCACGGAAGCCTTTGCGGGGTATTAATAACAAAATAATAATATAGCCTTTATTCAGACAGTATTTAAATATTAATTAAATGAATCAAATTCCCCGGGGCGACAGTTGCGAAGTAATTTCGTTGTTCAATGTTGACGGCACAAACTTGGTATTAAAGAATTCATATTTATTCAGAAAATTAAAAAGGTGGCAGAGAGAATAGAGAAATGGGGGCATTTCCTGAACTAGCATTTGGGTTTGCGGGCCGTGGATAGTTGAGTTAGTCTACTTTGACAGTACGGCGTTTTTATGTATGTATGTATGTTCTTTAACTTCATGAAATTTAGAGGTAAATCGAAGAGATCAATATATTTTTTATGCTGATGTGTCAAATACTTCCAAGCTGGTATGGGAGTAAAGTAAAAAAAACATAGACCTTCTTATTATAAAAACAGACTAAACTTTGTTAGTAGGTTTAAACGCTTATCCGCCCAAATCAAGTTGACATTGACAGGTGAGAATTTAGTGTGTGATACTAGATGTCAACTTGATTTGGGCGAATAATGGTTTAGGTTTAAACCTATTAACAAAGTTAGTCCGGTTTTTATAATAAGACGGAGAATCTACCAGCTGCTTTTCTTCCCGCGCCGATAGTAAAAGCCGATCGATGGAATGGGCGAGTATCTGAATCATGTTACTAGGCGATGCGGCGAGTAACCCATCACTATTTCGATTCCCTTTTCTATCTTAACGTCCACCATCACGCTAAATGTGCCCTTTGGATCTTTCGGCCCTGGGCCCTGTCTACCCGTTAGGGGTAGGGAATATAAATGAAAAAAATGTGTTATCTAACTAGTTTATCCCTTAATATTCAAAAGAAAGGTACTAACAAAGAAACGAAAAAAAAAAGTTAAAAATCGAACAAGATATAACGATTTTACGAAAATATGTCTCACTCGCAAAAACGCTATTTTCTATGACAAATGTATGACTTTGACGTAGATGTAGATGACTTTGACGTCACCAGTCCATATCGGACTTCTCTTTCTAATTTAAACTTTAAAGTATCACATCTTCGTCGCTGATTAAGATATTTTAAAAATTCTTTCTTATTTCTTTACTGTGGTTAATAAAGATTTTATAAAGCAAATAAAAAAATACGTTCATATTCTCTATCATGGTTGCCGAGATATGCGATTCGCGAGTTCACAGTTCTCTCATTCATTACTCATTAAGGGGCTACCTGAATTTTTCGGGTGTGGGTAACTCAATTGGCCATTGTATCTCCGTTTCCTTTTAAATTATTTAATTCAAATGGGGGCAGCACTGGACCCCGAAAAAAAACAGGTAGCCCCTTAATCGCTAACATGCTGCATAAGGTGACAGAATATTGGTGCAGTATTACATGTACCCATTTCGGGTGTGGCGATGCAATCATCAAATAAAATTAACAATATCAGTTTTAAACTTAAAGTGAATACACATTAGTGTAAGTTACCGTTGACAAAGTTATTAATTTTTAAATTTTACTATATTATAATATACTTAGTTTCACGTCAGTGGCGTAGCGTGCCCCGTACAAAAATTTGTTTGGAAGAATAAAAATTTCTCACAAAAGAAAAAAAATGTTTGCACAAAACTAAAGAAATATTAATTCATCATAATTATCTTTCTGTCACACTTTCCAAAATTTTGAAATTACCCGTTGAAGTAAATGACTTAAACGAGGAAACCCCGCAGCCCGCGATAACCGATTAAGGATGTTGCCAACATTTGAACACGCGCTTAATACGCGGAAAAAAAAGAAATTGAATTTTTTTAACGTTTGTAATTTCTGAAATAAAAAAAATTGGGAAATTTTGATTAATTTCTGTTTACGCATGTTCGGGGCCCTCATGGCCCGGGGGCCCCGTATAATTGATACGGCAGATACGGCGGTAGCTACGCCTCTGTTTCACGTACATTCAAGTTCCACTCGAACTACTAGTGGAAAGTGAGCACCATGGACTCTACTTGTTTAAAATTTGGCTGCCGTTCAAAGCTGCATTATGCATTCGTCTAGTAATCACGATTGACATGACAGTTCCAAAACTAGCTGAAATCCGAATGCAATTACTGGCCCTCGGATGCGAGTACTGGCTTTTAATTGTTATTTAATCAATGGAATACACGGAATTTTGACCCTAATAGTTGATTAACATTTCGAGTTTTATTTTTAATTCCAACTTGCTAAACGTGGACTTTGTTAACTCTTTCTACGGCATGGCATGGGTATGTATATCAATCACTCCGAAAAAGTGGTAAAATAAAATTTTGAATAAAAAATATTTCAAAGTACCTCTCATAGTAAGTAAAGTGGCAATTTTTTTTTCTCCACTAACCCTTGGCGTGGAGTGTCGCTGAATAGGTGTTTTAAAAATAAAGTGAGCTTGTGAACACCATTTTTCATTTCAGGGATTCATAGAAGCAGTTTGTGAAATATTTGGTTTTAAAGCAAATTGCAAATTCTTGTTAGAGTCCAAAGTCCCCCCCCCCCCTCTATCAGCCAAACGGTTGTATATAGACACGTGAAAAATTCACGGCAATAGTTTGTATAATATAATAATAAATGTTGTTTGTGTATAACATAAATAGTATAACGAAGTTAAAAATTGACGACCTCCGTGGCGTAGTGGTCACCATGCTAGTCCGCCACCCAGAGGTCCCGGGTTCGATCCCCGGTCAGGGCAAATAGGAAAATGGCCTTTTTCAAATTGTCCTGGGTCTTGGATGTTTATCTATATATGTATTTGTTATAAAATATAGTATCGTTGAGTTAGTATCCCATAACACAAGTCTCGAACTTACTTTAGGGCTAGCTCAATCAGTGTTATTTGTCCCTATATATTTATTTATTTATTTAAAAGGAAAACTGAAGGAACGGAAGGAAAACTATTAAAATGTATATGTAACATAGTTAAAAGTAAAACTATAGGAGCTAAAAGGATATACAAATTAAAGAGTTGTACTGAACCAGCTAATAAAATATACTCGGGAATTATAAATTTCATACAAATTGAAAGTTTTTAAGGCGTTTGTAGTCGTCAAACTTTGAGGCGTGAACTCAAAGTCAGCATTCGTAACTACGGAACCCTACACTGAGCGTGGCCCGACACGCACTTGGCCAGATTTATTTGCAGAACGTTGTAGGTACAAACAGCATTTAGGTAAATATTTAAATCTAGACAATTTGAGAAAGGAATTCTAATGTTTAATGCATAAATATTTACTCCCTAGAGAGTTAACCGAACTTTTTTTAATTAATCATGAACATAAGCTTCAGATAATTCCATATTACTCCGTTCACCTTCAACCGCCTCACGTTACACGCTCCCAGAGGCAGCACATTAGCAGCATTACGAATTTAGCAGACGTTCCCTCGGGAGCTGCCGTGATCTCAATTAGTCTTGAGGTGAATCCTATCATGTAAACGAAATAAATACTAAAACTCCTCGCTCACCAGACAGAATAGAAATTAAAATTGTTTTTACCCGATTACGGGAAGCCAAAGGGAGGGTTATGTTTTTCGCCACTATGTATGTTCGTATGTATGTATGTTCATCTGTTCCCCTCGTATCTTCCATATTTGTCATGGCACATTGAATAATTACCTTTTTAACAAAAAAAATCAGAGTTCATTTTATTTCATATCTCCAAAGATCTTCATCATATCTTCACAATTTTAATATGGGATAAACTTGGTGCTCCAACCTTACAAACAAAAAAAGAATCATCAAAATCGGTCCACAAATGGCGAAGATAACGCATAACATACATACAAAAAAAAAACTTAACCTCCTCCTTTTTTGAAGTCGGTTAAAAATGAGGCATCGTTGGAAGCGTTTTGGCTATTTGCTGGTATAGGCTATAATGTGACGTCTTTCGATTTCTACATGTTAATTTAAAAATCATATTAATAACCCCCCCGACCGAAAATGTCAAGAACGCCATCTAGTGGATTATAATTGCGGAATTACCGATGCGATATGATATCGTAACGGTAGTTCCGCTATTATAGCGCCATCTATATTATTTAAGGGAAAGCCCTGACTTTCAAGCTGTGACCCCCAATAACTTTTAAGCGACTGAATCGATTATAGCTAAGAACCACCGCAAGGGAACTCGCTTTCATGTAAAAAAACCGCATCGAAATCGGTCCATCCGTTCGAGCGCTACGATGCCACAAACAGACATTAGCGCCAAACTTATAACATCCCTCTTTTTGTGAGTTTAAAAAACTCATGGCTACACTATAACGCCATTATCCCTCTGAAACATCTCTGAAATATGTTAACACTGTTGACAAAATAATACATTTATTATTATTATTATTTTACGGCTCTGGATACTAGACCTTAAGAGCCTATCTTTATTTATTCACTTCTTTATTCCTAACTCTAATAACCCTAATTATACAATCAAAGGTTGGTGTAGGTCCTTTGATTGCTTCAAGGGAGCTTCTGGCAACAAATCTATACGAGTCCACTGGTTTTCATAGCCGAATGAGTGGCGGACGGCGCCTAAGTCACCACTGTCCGCAAATAAATATCAGTACAGCCGCACTATGAGAGTCCACTTTAACCATTTCACATATTCAAAGATTCAAATGTTTATTCAGTAATTAGAACTTTACAGGCACTTTTACACGTCAGTAAGTTTAATTTATGTTACGTGTAAAGTATATTAAAATTTAATTTATTTTCAAAGAAAAGCTACCTGCTATTGTCCATGAGCGTGAGCATTTATAACACTAAACTACACCGATGACCGATTTCAAATAATAAAGTCCACTAGAATCAATTTGCAAAACAATTTAAAGTAAACTCCAACTGAACCCATTGACTTCCCGCCAAAAACTCACAAGATTTGACATTGGCAGATGACAAGATAATACATTGGCAAATGTCAATGTCATCTTTATTTGAGTGGATAATTAACATCTAGTAATTCTTAAGTGTTTTTTTTAATACTATAAAGGTTTACCTCATACTTTCAGAGCATGACAATAAGAAAACAGACCCCAGACTTATAACAACATCACTATTTAATAGATGTCACAAACTGAAGTGTGTTTCGAACCTGTGTTCATAATTATCCGCAAGTTAAATGCTATTCAAGCAAGTTAGCAGCTGCTTTGTGCACAGTCTAAATAAGCAATCCAGTCCGACCAGACTGTAATTAGCGACGACAAACAAACGCCGTCTGCTGCGGTTGCCCAGCTTTGGACAGTGGACTTGCTAAACGTGCAGGGTTAATTAAAACGTCACCTGTCAGTTTGCAGTTTTGGTATTATTGTTGTGGTTTCAAAACTAACGTTCAGCGAAAAGGTTGGCTACACGCAGTAGCGTGCATTTCATAAAGACAACAATCGAAAAGATGCATAATGAGTTGATTTTGATAAATGTCTCTGATTTTGTAAGCATTTACGTAAAAAAAGGCCTCTAAGCACAATTTAATTTTGTTATCGATTTATTAACTTTGGTTTTTAGTTTATTGAAAAATTAAATTTAAGAAGTAACAAAAAGGTTAAATAATAATATTACCATAGGATTTTCGTAAAAAAAATTCTACTTTTGTAATGAGGCCAATCCTGTAAACGAAATATTTGACATAGCACCCGAACAAATGTTCTTACATTACGCCTACAAATGCGACATAAGAGACGTCACTTCTGTTCGGTCTTTCTACTAATTTAAACTCTTAAACTCTTAAAGAAACTTTGGGTTAGCAAGGTAGTTTTTTCTTGGCATACCTATTTTTTAGGAACTCTCCATAGCACAACGAAAAAAAAATGATGCATCTTCCCTATTTGTCTACCCTGTGCCACCCTAAACAATATCGGATACTAGCGAAAATCGTATTTTGCATGATATGCAGCCGTTCTCGTAATTTAGGTAAGATTAGTGCCTACCCTGTCAAAAATATTTGTGCACTTCGCTGCGACAACTATTGTTCTCTTACAAATCTTGTTAATATTACACATAAGTAAGTTTCATCTACGCCATTCAGAGACACTTTTTATGAAATTTTGTTTCCGAGATGACGTTCAACCTTAGTTTAACTAGGAGAATATACAACTTACTATCTTCGAGGGCACAACCCTTTGTGGGTCTGGGCCTCCACAACGATTCTTCACCGTTTCGGTATATCTCTGGCTTGCCTTCTCCATGCCGTGTACTTTCCTCCCGTAGACCTTTTTGGACTCCATCTCTCCAGCGCTTACTGGGTCTACCTCCGGGTGTTTTTTGTTGTGGTGTCCAATCAGCTATAATCTTCACTGCCCTGTAATCCAGGTTGGATTACAGGGCAGTGAAGATTATAACTGACATCAAGGTGACATGTCCATGTTAACCATTGCAGTACCGCACAATCGGTTCTTGATGGACCAAATCATCAAGTACGTGATTCATTATCTGGCGGTAGGATAGATCGTTCTTTCGTGTGGGACAAACACTATCACTATTCTTAATGGGTCTTGCTCTAAGTAGAAAGAGCCCAGTTGTAAGACTCAAAGGCTACTCTTAGCGTGATGGTGGGCGAGAAGTACGAGTAATTTTAATTAAACTTTGTTGCACAAAAAAGCATTCAAATGGCGGTCTTAACGCCATATGGCGTTCTCTGCCAGTCAACCATTGGACCAAGTGGAAAATATTTTGTAATGGAAAATATTTCACAGGGCAAAATTATTTGACGTAGGTTATAATCAGTGATCGGATAATCGGGCGCTTATTTACCTACCCCCATATTCATAAAAGTTATCAAACTTTTGCTAAACCTCTTTTAGTTAAAATGTGTTTTGTCTCGTTCTTACTATGTCAAATATTGAAAAGAGGGAAAGGGACAAAAGATGTTTTAACCAAAAGAGGTTTAGCAAACGTTTATTTAAAAATGAATAAGAGGGCTTCACGCGGCACATAACACAGCGTTGATACAACCACCAACCTGATAAAAATAATAATGTTTCGCAGCATCATTCTAGCGATTTACATTAACTACATGTAGTTGTGTGATCCACTACTAGCCCGTGCAAGACTTGTTTAAAGCTACATTTAATGTAAATAAAGAGAATGATCAGGTTGGTGGTTGTATCAGGCTGTGCTATGTGCCGCGTGAAGTTTAGGCAAATAAGCGCCCGATTATCCGATCACTGGTTATAATGAAGAAAACATAAGGTTCATAATTATTCCTTAAAAAAAAAATTATGTCCACTTTTAAGAGTTCCAAAAACAGTCCCAAGCAGTTTTGCCATTTTTCCCAGTTTTTAACCGCCTACAAAAAAATAAGGTGTATAAGTTTGAAGCTAATGTCTGTCTGTCTGTAGCATCGTCGCTCTCGAACGGATGGACCCATTTCGATGCAGTTTTTTTACTAGAGAGCAAGTTTCTTTGCGATGGTTTTTAGCTATGCTTAGTGAGAATCTGGGATCTTTAATTTGCCTAGAAAATAAACTGGTTCGAAATCTTCTGTTTCGATAAAGACCGTAAAGTCGAATATTTCCTAGAATTTATAGCAATTCAGTACACATAATATGTTTATTCAAAACTAGTCAGCCGTAACGGAACATTAACGAGCAAACAATGCCTCATTTCGACTATCGACGTTTATGATTCCGCGATTTACCGCCCTCGGAAATCCGGAGATACAAAGCCGGTTCAGCTCGTATCTCGCATGTTTGTAGGTGCGAAATTAATGTGATTGAAAATATGGTAAAAGACATTTATTCTGATAAAAGAATCTACAAAATTCAATTATAATGAAACCTTACAAATTTACATTTAGTGAACGCGTACAAAATATTCTGTCCGTACTGGCAAAAAGCACGGAACGAATATCATTTCAAAATAAACGAATATTAAAAAAAGTTGAAAGCCATGTACTAGTATTTAGTCTGTGGCCATTTGCAAAACCTTATTTTTGATGAATACCGCTTCATACAGGTTGACCCTACAGCCAAATTTTGGAAGCGAGTTCAGTCCATAATACCGGACCACTTTCTATAAAAAAAAATGTTTGCCCGAGCGCTGATTTGTATGGGAAGCCGAATATTTTTTCGTGTTTCGTCTTGTTTTTATGGAAAGTAGTTCCGTATCATAAACTGAACTCGCTCCAAAAGTTTGGCTGATGAGTAAGTCAGCCTAGTGTAATTATAGGACAACAAATGACTTTAAAATTACATCCCGCAAATTCAGGAAAATTTTGCACCCTTAGCTGTACAATACAATACAATACCCTTTATTGCACAAAATAAATAAATACAGGACATCATCATCATCATCCTCACGTATTCCCGGTTGCATCCTCAGCAGTAACGCTTCAGAGCCCGGGGTCCGCTACCTAACCAAGGAGATTTGACGAGGTTACTGGTTTTTACACAGAGCGACTGCCGTCTGACCTCCACAACCCAAAGGGCAAACCAGGAACCAATCCTTGGATAGTTTGATGATCAAACGCTAGGTGGCGTTCGGGACCCACAGTTTAACGTGCCTTCCGAAACACGGAATCATCTTTCTTTTCGGATAATCAGGTGATTCAAGCCTGCAATATCCTATCCAGACTGGAAACAACTTTTAACAAAGTATGCTTCCCAGTGGGAATCGAACCCATGACCTCCGAGTCACAAGGCGAACGCCTTGACCACTGGACCACGGAGGCAGTCAAATAAATACAGGACATAATTATCTTAAAAACTAGGAAATGCTGTATTTAAATCTTGGAATGACAATCACTAATAGAACTCAAATCTCCCATGTAGGTTTGTGCGCGGTAAACATTTTGAATTTTTCCAAAAGCTGAATCGATAAAAAATCGATATAAATATTGAACCTCCTCACAAAAATTTTATGAGAATCGGTTGAGAAACCAGTACAGGCAAACAGCCGGACAGCTGGACACACAACAACATTTTTACCCATGCTGAAACGGAGATACCTCACTCTCGCTTGGCAGAGTTGGGCAAAATGTAATTAAACTACTAATTACTAACTTCGATTACATTTTGTAGTTCGTAATCGCAACTACATAATTACAAAAAGTTATTGAAAAAGTAGTTGAACTATAAACTACTACATATTTTATTAAGATTTACTTACTTATACATTTTTGTTTCTTGCTTACAATTTCGAAATACAACACCTTTAACACACACCCGCGGTAATAAATTCTTATTGTAATTTGTAGTTATAACTAGGTACTTAATTACAATTAAAAATTACAACTACAGTAGTTTCAATTGTTGTAGTTAAATTTAATGTAATTTCAACTATTTGTAGTTGTTGTAATTTCAATATGTAATTTCAACTATTTGTACTAATTGTAATTTGTAATCAAACTACACAATAGTAGTTAACTACGCCCAACTCTGTCGCTTGGTGATACATTTTTTTTCATTAACCTGATTTGCCCATTGTTGAGCAAAGGTTTCTCCCATCCATCCTACCACTTATCTTTTTCCTGTGTCAGGCTCGACCATCGTTTTTGGAATTCGTCGAGATCGATCGTCTCGCCAGAGCGCTTTCTTGGCCTACCCGGGCGACGGACGGTAACCATCTATAGGCAACCACTCCGTTGCGATTCTGGCCCATCTCTTGGTCATACATGAAACACTTTCTTCACTGTGCGTAGTTAGTGTATCAGTTTATTTAAAACTTTAAACAAGTTAATTTGCGAGACAAATTAAAATACCCCCGAATTTCAAGAACGCCATCTAGTGATGAGTAGCGCAACTACATATTCCAATTGATATCCGTAGCGCCATCTATTATTTGATAGGCAAATTTAAAAAACCAAGCTTTCAAGCGTTAACCCCAAATTCAAAGCCCCTTAAACGGCTCAATCGATTTTCATCAAAAATAGCTAATAACCAGAGTAAAGGAACTTGTTTTATTTAAAAAAAACCGCATCGAAATCGCTCCATCCGTTCGATAGCTACAATGCTTACAGACATACGTTAATACATTAGCGTCAAACATATAACACTCTTTTTTTGTCGGGGGTTAAAAAGGCTTAATTATACCAACTGCATCACTTACTCTATGTGCCAAGGAAGTAAGCTAAGCGGGTCAATAAACTTAGTTTCCTTCTTCCCGAAGCCACTTCCACCAGTTTAAATTATTCCAGTGTTTAAAACTAAGAACGGCCATTCAGCTGATTTTCATTGCTCGTGCTACTGTTATTGCTGCTCTGGGATTTCTGTGCCCAAACGGCAATGAATATATCTTTATAAACTTTACACGAATATGGTATTTACATGCTGATATAATTAAGTATACAATTTTCTAACAGATACATTATGAAGTCCTTATCCCGAACGGGGTAGACCGAACCTTAAGACCCAAGGGCCACGTTTAGCGCTTTGACAACCTCGGTGGCGTAGTGGGCACCATTCTAGTCCGCCACCCAGAGGTCCCGGGTTCGAACCCCGGTCAGGGAAAGGAAAATGGCCTTTTCCAAATTGTCCTGGGTCTTGGATGTTTATCTACACAAACAAGAAGAAAGAAGAAAAAGATAACTGATGATTTTAAATATAGACAAAAACAGATGGGCGCAAATTGATCAGGAAATTAGAGAATTCAGATCCAGATTTTAAGTTTTGTGAATATTTATGCAGATTCTAGTTTGGGTTCGACTGAAATTTGACCGGCTATTGAGGCGACAAGTGTTGGATTTCAACCAGGTGTTACCAGATTACGTGCTGGTCTAGTTTTACGTTTGCAGTGTTTCATTATAATAAATAAATCTCCCATGCTGGAAAACTTACATTTTGCCATCTGTTCACATGATCGTATCGAAAAAGCCGAACGAGAGAATGTGTGGAAATGCAAGTCATGCAATAAGCTATGGTACCAGCAACCCACTATGGACCTGGTCTAAGAACCAAGAAGAGCGAAAGAAATACGTCTAGTCACTTAAATACTAAAATATTGTTTTTATTTTTTCTATTAAGGAGTTTCTTTAAGTATTTTTTAAAACCATCATGCACGTACATTTCAAAGAGGCAAATTCATTGTCCAATGTCCTGTTATTTTTTTGACAATTTTTTTAGGTTTTTTAATTTTATTTTTTTATGTCATAGGGCGGCTAACAAACAAGCGGGTCACGTGATGGTAAGTGATCACCGCTGCCCATGGACAACTGCAACAACAGGGGTGTAACAGAAGCGTTGCCGGAACTCTAACTCAGATTATATTCCTGAGCACATCACTGAACCACTACTAGTCTTGCTATAGACTAACTAAAGATTTAACAGAGGCGCATGGTAATTTGGCCGCAAAAGTAATAGTAGGCGGTCAGGCCGAGTTCGGGACACCTGGGGCGGTTAACGCGGGTTTAATCTTAAGTTAGACCAAGTTACGGTCCGATCGGTAATCCATTAAGTTCGGGACGTGTCGACAGACCAGCTAGAAAATATCTGAGTGTATAAATATAAAATAAAGAAGAGGAGAACGAAGACTGGCCGTTCATGAATGAAGTAAAAGAAAAGTCGTGTCTTTTAGGGAGGAACTTAAAAGAATTTTAAAATTTGGTCCACAATGAACGTAGAAATACATAAAAAAATATTACAGTCGAACATAGAACCTCCTTCTTTTTTGAAGTCGGTTAAAAAAGGGCGACACGGAAAATACTCCACCGATAAGAACCTAGTTCTTATATGAATTGATTTTATTAAACATCCGTCTGATGGTCTTTAATGGAACTGTATTTATTTTTACTAGAACTTCTAAGGAATAACTAAACCAGTTTTTTTGTTTGTTTACAAGTTTTCATACAAAGATTAGGTACAAGAATTTTTGAGGAAGGGACATTTTGGGAAAGGGACATTTCGGGAAATCCCGGGACATTTTGAAACCAGGGAATATTTTGGGAAAGGGACATTATGGACCTCAACGAGCCCAATCCAAGATAAACAAATAGTTACTACAAAAACACAACTGTTTCAATTTTATGAATAAGTTCGAGTGGAAATTTTCTTGCTCCATCATCAGTAATGCCAAGTATGTCAAACGAAATGGAAAAAAAATACACCTAAAAAAAATATTACAAGGAATGAATTGTTAATATCAAGATTTATTGAAGAAGAACGTGATCAAATAAGTACTAAATGTATACCCAAGCAGCGTAACTTCAAAGTAAATTATAAGTTTACGCATAAATCTAAGTTTATTTACCAGTTTCCGATACAAAAACACTTATCTAAGTATCGGAAACTTAGCAACAAATCGTTCTCAACCTTCGCGGGCCACCAAAAACGGTCCTAAATAGTCTCAAACTCGGCCGCTGTAGAGCCACGTATTGGCAATAAGCGGCAGGCGGTGCGGCGCGAATAGCGATTATCTTCTATCTTCTATATATATAAAAGCGAAAATCACTCACTCACTCATCACGAAATCTCGAAAACTACTTAGCCAATGAAGATGAAATTTGGCAGGAAGGTAGATTATGACTAGGAGACGTCCGCTAAGAAAGGATTTTTGGAAATTCCATCCCTAAAGGGGTGAAATAGGGGTTGCCAGTTTGTATGGAACTTCGTAATTTTTAAAGTGAGACACATGGAATTTTTAATTTATTTTAATAATTAGTAGAAAATAATAATGCATTTATTAGATTTTGAAAATTACATCCCTATAGGGGTGAAATAGGGTTGCAAGTTTGTATGAATCTTCGTCATTTTTGAAGCGAGACACATGACATTTTTGAATTAGTGTTCAGTAAAAAATAATACGGAACGGGAACGGGAACGGGAACGGGAACGGGACGGGATATTATAACACAATTTATAACGTAAAAAACCTATTAAAGATCCTATGAGAACCGTTTTCGACTTCTACGCGGACGAAGTCGCGGGTTACAGCTAGTATGTACATATACGGTTTCACAGTTCGCTATCACTTGTCAGCACGGAACAACTTTTCTTTAAAAATTGACAATTATCAAATGATACAAATATTTAAAAAAAAAAAGATTTTTCTCAAACATGCTCGGAAATGTAGGCATTATTGTAGTAAAAAGAAAACACGAAGTTTGTAATTCTTGGCTCGTGCATTACTTTGCTGGACTAGGCCAGGAAAGTAGTATGAAAATTCATTCCTGGCCGCTGCTCAAAACAAAAGGGAGGGAGGGAGGGAAGAGAGAGAGAGAGAGAAACACGCGCACGCCGCACGGCTTACAACTATTGCAAAAAGTGTCGTTACAACTTTTTTTTTTTTCCTAACAGCCCCTTTTCGCAACGCGCGATGAGGAACTACGTTCCAAAAATGCACTCTTTGAGCATTATTTATTGTTATTTATATTTTAATGACCATAATTTTATTAAAATAATGTTGTTATAAAGTCACACAAAAATATACGATATTTAATTTTCGTTGCAATAGAAAAAAAAACTACGATATTAAATTTTTTGCGTAAAATATGACCGGGCCGTATGGGCCATGTTTCCTTTGCACTAAAAAACGCGCGAAAGCAGTTTCTCTTCTTTCAAAGTACGAAGATACTCTTTGCAGTAAGTAAACAATAATTGCTTTCGGTAAATATTTGCATATTTCTGGTTATTTCTTCAATGATTTCCTCACATTTTTTGATAAAAGCACTACGCACGGCGACTCGTAATTATTGTCAAGGCTTCGCTAACGCTCGGCCTTGAAAACTACTCGTCCTTCAACGCCATATTTCCCGGCCTCTGCAGTAATGTACTATTTTTTATACGGAAAGTATAGTTCCTTCGCTCAGAACCGTCATTTTCCAAAGCGAGGAGAGCAATGGAACGCTATAAACCACCAGCCCTGCTATTAGTAAGAAATGTGACAATAAACAAATGTTCTCGCCTTCTACCTAACCCAGATCCTACTAAACAAGAAATCTACAATTTGAGCCAAACTTATTATTCTATTATTAAATACTGATACCCTTAATTTTACCTATGTAAACAAGAACTCACAGGATTCTGTGTGGCATTGCAACACTGAAAAGCTTAACTTTAAAGTCAAGTCAAAGGGCTGGGATGGAGTTTTTAACTCCTTGGACTAGTTTTAGGAACTCTTCATTTTGCTTCCCAGTCATCATATCAGCCACAGGAAGTCCACTGCTGGACATAGGCCTCCCCCAAGGATTTCCAAAACGACCGATCGGAAGCGGCCTGCATCCAGCGCCTCCCTGTAACCATTGCTAGGTAGGCATTTTGCATGTTAGTCATTATAACGTTTAGGTGAAATTTGGCATAGACGTTCTAATTTCTAGGCAGATCATAAAGGTTCAAAAGGATGCGAGAAAGAGATTTCAAGAGGTTTCACCCCTTTGTCGTTGAAATACCTAAGTCTCGAACAAAACGCTTTGACAATTCCTTTTTGGTTCGAGTAGCTAAGGTGTGGAATGAACTGCCTGCGTCTATATTCCCAGAGAAGTACAGCCCCGGGACATTCAAAAGTAGATTGAATGGGTATCTTTTGGATAGGCATGCTTCAACCTAGTCTTCATCGTCGCTTTCCATCAGGTGAGATTGAGGACAAATGCCTAAACCAATAAATTGTAAAAAAAAAAGATATCCCGTCCTGCGAATCGCGATCCGCACTTCGCCACGCTTGTAGCTCCGCTCTTCCCTAGCCTCTGCCTTAGGGAGATTCTAGGTGGTAGTAGTGGGGACTTGGTGGGTCGCAGTTGGCAAAAAAGGGGGGACTGCTCAAGTACGCGTGACTTGAGTGTTAGGGTCGAGTTTGGATGTACTCGTAACAGTTGGGACAGTAAGTAGTTTGAGGTTCAGGATGGAACTTTATTAAGTTCGAACACTTGGTAATTTAGTCGGAATAGCTGGATCAAACTCATTTAGTACGATGAATAAGATAGAGCTAGGTAACATTCCAACTCGACCGATAAATATTTTGCCAGTTTTGTCACTAAATTGGTAAAGCGGCACATCTTTTTTAAATAGATCTCGACCGATAAAATCATCATCATCCGAGCATATTCCCGGTTGCATCCTCAGCAGTAACGCTTCAGAGCCCGGGGTCCGCTACCTAACCAGGGAGATTTGACGAGGTTACTGGTTTTTACACAGAGCGACTGCCGTCTGACCTCCACAACCCAAAGGGCAAACCAAAAACAAATCCTTGGATAGTTTGATGTTCAAACGCTAGGTGGCGTTTGGGACCCACAGTTTTACGTGCCTTCCGAAACACGGAATCATCTTTCTTTTCGGATAATCAGGTGATTCAAACCTGCAATATCCTATCCAGACTGGAAACAACTTTTCACAAAGTATGCTTCCCAGTGGGAATCGAACCCATGACCTCCTTCTGACAAGGCGAACGCCTTGACCACTGGACCACGGAGGCAGTCAAGATCTCGACCGATAAAATATATAATATAAAAGATGTATTAGACCCTAAAGACCGTTTGTAAAACCACAGCCAACGTTTTTAATTCATCTTTGTAGAAAGAAGAAAACCATGAAAAGTGCAACCCAGACTAAGTAGCATCACAACGATGCACCTGCACTAAATTAAAAAGTAGAAGAAAGTCAAAGAAGCTTACATTATTTTACTGTCATAACTTTATATGGTGATGTAATAAAATGCTGAATCTCCAGAAATAAATAACGTCAATGAAACCCGGAACGTCGCCTGGAAGGAAAACTCATTGATTGCCCATACGTCTTCGCTCCTGGAATGCCTAGTACCTCCAGGACGTTACCATTACCTGTAATAGCCTTTTGAAGTGATGTGAACTGAAATATAGAATAACAGATGCTTGGAGTTTCATTTTTAACCGACTTCCAAAAAAGGAGGAGGTTATCAATTCGTCGCGATCCTTTTTTTTATGTATGTTCACCGATTATTCAAAGACTCCTGGACCGATTTAAAAAAATCTTTTTTTGTTTAAAAGAGTATACTTTCCAGGTGGTACCATGGAAATTTTATCAAAATCGGTTGTGTAGTTTGGGGGAGAAGTCGGTTTTAGTTTTGAAAAATTATTAAGTTTTAACCACGACACCCGATCGTACGCATCATTACAGTCTGTCTGATTAATTACAAAAGTAGCTAAGAACAACTTACTACAGATTTATTTTTTCCATCTCGCAAAATATCTCGAAAATAAAGCGAGACCTATTCAACAAGATGAATTTAACATCAGAAGAAATTATTACTTCGTAAGACCAACAACAACTTGTTATAAATTGTTGTTTGAGCAGAAACCTCCGCAAAAAACGAGCCCTCACAATTTCAGACACCGCAATTTCTTTACAAGCTTGAAGGGGACTTGAGATTCCGGCGGCCATCCAAAGTTCGGGGTCCGACCGCACTAGAAGTAGACCTCTTGAAATGGCCCGAATCGCGGTCAGCCTCTATTCTGATACGGTTTGCTATAATATAACCAATTCCTAAAAAATAAGGTTCCGCAATTGTGTATGTTATGTTATGTTATGTAATACTTTATTGTACACCAAAAAAATATAACAATAATCAAAAAAGAAATACACACAGAAAAGACATTTAAATGTACAACGGGCGGTCTTATCGCTTAAAGCGATTTCTTCCAGACAACCGATGGATGGAGAGAATACAGTGAAACGTTAGCAGACGGGGTGTACACGACCAAAATATAAAATTTACAATACCAAGTACATATATAAAGATAAAAATACATATGTACAGATATATACATACAGGTAAATAAATACATATTTTATAAATTGTATACATATTATACACATTATATAATACATTTTATACATATTATAATATTATATATATATATATATATAGAAATCACGTAACGAGGGTTGACGAATAAAGTTCCAAACAAAACTGAAGAATTTTCTTTTTAAAAACAAAAAGTGATTGCGCACGTTTAATGGACTCAGGCAAGGCATTCCACAATCTCGCCGCTTGTACAGAGAATGAGTTAGCGTAAAAGGAGGACCGATGAACTGGTGTGCACAGTGTGAGATTAAAAGATGACCTTAATTGGCGGGTGGTTAAATTGTGTATTCAGTGGAGAAATTAGGTTATGCCTACTGGATGGGATAAGGTGGCGTTCATCTTGTCTTAACTTCTCAAGGGGCAGTCTACATTACGTCACGGATAATTTAGGCTTTTCGAACCACTCCTTCCCTGTACGAGCTATCATCGTACGTTGTCATCATTTTTACTCGTTACTACACTTAGGTTTATATTCAGTTTGCAATAGGTCATCAAGATCGCCGCGCGCACTAATTTTACATCAATAGTTTTGGCTTTCCAATATAGAGTTGAACAGTTATCAAGTTTATCATTTCTTCCCATCTTAGTTTCGGGAGGATCCGATCATTGGTACTTCGAGCCGGCTTTGAACCAGCGACCTATGGATCTACAGTCCACTTGTCATTCTTTTTCCGATCCTTTTCACTTGATGTCACAATAGGCATTATATGTATGCCTCCGTGGTCCAGTGGTCAAGGCGTTCGCCTTGTGACCCGGAGGTCATGGGTTCGATTCCCACTGGGAAGCATACTTTGTGAAAAGTTGTTTCCAGTCTGGATAGGATATTACAGGCTTGAATCACTTGATTATCCGAAAAGAAAGATGATTCCGTGTTTCGGAAGGCACGTAAAACTGTCGGTCCCGAACGCAACCTAGCGTTTGATCATCAAACTATCCAAGGATTGGTTCCTGGTTTGCCCTTTGGGTTGTGGAGGTCAGACGGCAGTCGCCAGGAACCTTGTCAAATCTCCTTGGTTAGGTAGCGGACCCCGGGCTCTGAAGCGTTACTGCTGAGGATGCAACCGGGAATACGCTCGGATGATGATGATGAGGCATTATATGTATACACTATACCCCCACATATTATGTGAATGGGTCCGTTATAAGTGGAGCTCATTCCAGAAGTTTCTCAAAACGTACAGCAAAACCATACTTATTTCCAGCAATGACAGTTTACTAGCAATTTAGAAGGAATATTTATGATAATGAGAATTTCGACAATTGTAAAATACTTCATAAACTCAGAAGTTTCTATTACAACTGATTCAGTCACTCTAAATGAAATCATTGGCTCGCTGAAATCATTCAGTTGCGAACGATTCTCAGTCATTCATCTCATTCCTAATGAATGGTCTAAAGTCTCTTCCTCAATTGAATACTCACAATTACAAAATTACGAAGTGGCATTTTTCATGTAGATTGCGAGCGTAACTTGCTCCTTATAAGGCCGGCAGCGTAAAGCTTGTTTACCGCAATACAACGTAAAAAAAAACTCGTAAAATAAATCCCTAAACAAAATTCCAATTTTAATTTTAATTTGTGTAATTTAATTTGGTAAGCACATGAAACAATACATTGCCTGCGGGCGTAGAAAACATTTTTTTTAATACACAAGTAAACAAAACACATTATTTGTTTTGGACAGAACACAAAAATCCGTAAAGCGATGAGAATTTAAAAGCCATCGGGTACAAAATGCAGTAAATTGAAATAAAATGCGTTATTACAAACTGCATTTGCAGAGCGGCGAGCCGGATGACTGCGCAATTAAATTTGAATTTCTTTTAAACCATCCCTCACTACAGTCCGCATTATTTATGTTTTCGGTAAATGCTTTCAGGTGATTCAGGAGGAAAGGGAGGTAGTTAAGCTAAAAATTATGGAGGATCGATATAATTGGAGGTACCTGGGGTTATTCGTAAAGAAATAATCTGTGTTGCTGCAGAAAAAGCAAAAATGTATAGTCCCTTCGTCCATATGGTGTGTAGACTGTTGACACGCCGACAAAGGAACGTTCCGCAAACTGTATATAAGTACTCGTAAGTGAATATCGTAACTTATTATCCTAATTTCAGCCACATCATAGGTGCTTCTGGAAATGGTCCTTTCTTTCTTTAAATTCACCTTTTGCGAATTCGTACTACCCATAGTAACCATAGAAATAGAGTTTTTTCTATGGTACTATCAAATCTGGTGTAGGGTTTTCTATAAACGTTTTTCGGCTTCAATTTCACAGGCCGGTGAAATCAACTGTATATCGATAATTGAACTGTAAAATTAACTGTATATCGATAATTGAACTAGATTTTATTTTATCTGCGTCGCTTCCCGTTCACTGCGCCGGACTAAATCCGATGCCGCCAGACTATCCGTGTCGTGTCCATGTCATATTTATTAAGCTGACTGTACAGTAAAAACAGATGCTAAAGGTTCGTTACTTAATTAGCGTGGTCCGGTATTTTCAGATGAAGGGTTTCAAAAACGTTTGAAGTGGAAAAATTACGAAATTGTCACAATTTCTACTTAGATGTTAAAGTTGCTTGAAGTTTTAATTAACATTGTCTCAATAAAAAAAAAAAAAAAAAAAAACATTTTAAAGTTTATGGCTAATCTCAGGTCCTGTCAAATTATGGCTTGTGCCAAAATTATTATGGCCTATATAGTCAAATCTTAGACCATAAAAACGGACGTATTAACAAAATGTATTGCCAACCGTGACGACAAAACTTGTACTCGTGTGATGAATAATTGTTTGTCGTTTTTCGTGTGTGTAAGTGGCCAACAATGGTGTCAGAATGGACGACCTCCGTGGCGTAGTGGTCAACATGCTAATCCGCCATCCAGAGGTCCCGGGTTCGATCCCCGGTCAGGGCAAGTTGGAAAATGGCCTTTTTCAAATTGTCCTGGGTCTTGGATGTTTATCTATATATGTATTTGTTATAAAATATTGTATCGTTGAGTTAGTATCCCATAACACAAGTCTCGAACTTACTTTGGGGCTAGCTCAATCAGTGTTAAAAAAAAAAAAAGAATTTTCAGGCTGCATAAAGCATAAACATAGCTTGACGACTGCCGTTCAATGATGACAGCTGTGACCAACGGCTTATACGTGCCTTCCGAAGCACGGAGGAGCTCGAGAAATTTTAATGACACCTGTGGTCACCTATCCAAGTGCCGACCACGCCCGGTGTCGCTTTACTTGCGGAAGCGCTAGTAATGCGCACTCCCGCCGGGCCACCGAGCTCCTCAAAATATGTGCGATGAATAAAAAGCGTGAAGTTCTTATCTATTTACAAAAGTGAATTTACATATCTAATCGAGGAAAATTAGTAAAAGTAGTAGAGTCGGACTCGCGCACTAAGGGTTCCGTACCATTTTCTATAAAAATCACGTTTGTTGAATGGGAGTCCCACTTAAATATATGTATTTTTAATGTTATTATAGTGGCAATAGAAATACAATGAAGTCGCCAAATACCTGAAAGAGTTGGAAGTGATCGACTGGTCAGATTTGACACAGAATAGGGAAGAATGGTGCACTTTAATGTCGGAGGCCAAGATCCACTTCGGGTCGCTGAGCCAGCGAATGAATGAATGAATAGAAATACATCATCTGTGAAAATTTCAACTATCTAGCTAACTATCTATCTAGCTATCACGGTTTATAAGATAGAGCCTGGTGACAGACTGACGGACGGACGGACAGTGGAATCTTAGTAATAGGGTCCCGTTTTTACACTTGGTTGGTTTTTCGTGTATGTAAGTGGCCAACACTGGTGTCAGATTTATCAGGCTGCCTAAAGGCATCTGACATAGCTTGACGACTGCCATACAATGATGACAGCCGGGACCAACGGCTTATACGTGCCTTCCGAAGCACGGAGGAGCTCGAGAAATTTTTGTGCCACTTGCGGTCCATCCAAGTGCGGACCACGCCTGGTGTCGCTTAAATTGCGAAAGCGCAAGTAATGCGCTCTCCCGCCGGGCCACCGAGCTCCTCAAAACCGTTTTTCAACAAAATCTCACAAGTAGCTAAAAGATAATTTAATAATCTACATATACTCGCTCCATCCCAGAATTGTGCAGAACTTGATTTACCTCACAAAAAACATAATAGAAAGTTAAAAAATCTCTCGCAAAGCGAGCGCAGATGGTTTAATAAGCGAAATCTGCGAAATATATCGGGATGAAGCGGATTTATTTGGGGATAAGCCCTTGGGAGTTGAGTGACGTCACGGGCCAGACAGTTTTTATACACTAACTTTTTTGCTAAATTGAAAATGGGTCTGTAACATGTGTCATTTAGTTTAGTGTGACAGCCTGAGGGACAGCGAAAAATGAGTTTAAGGGGATACATGAATTTTTCGGGGTTCAGTGCTGCCCCATTAGAAATAAATCATTTGATAGGAAACGGAGATATGATTTAACACTGTGTCTTGACCAAGCTCTAGGTAACCCTTCAAACTATTTAATGAACTACTGTTTATAGTTTAAAGAGAGAAAGTGAAGCTTTTCTACGCACATTAGCGAAAAGCGGCAGTCTTTCGCAAAAAAAAAAAACACAAAACACGTTCACGTAGTTATCAGACAACCTCCGTGGCGTTGTGGTCACCATGCTAGTCCACCACCCAGAGGTCTCGGGTTCGATCCCCGGTCAGGGCAAGTTGGAAAATGGCCTTTTTCAAATTGTCCTGGGTCTTGGATGTTTATCTATGTATTTGTTATAAAATATAGTATCGTTTAGTTAGTAACCCATAACACAAGTCTCGAACTTACTTTGGGGCTAGCTCAATCAGTGTTATTTGTCCCTATATATTTATTTATTTATTTATCAGAACATTAAAAAATTATTTAACAAAATAATGTTATTTTACGATTAACGAATCCTTCGAAGATATGCAAAATTAAGAAATTTATACATTAATAAATTTTAGCAAACGTGCCTGTAATATTAATAAAAATGTAGCTTTGAGATGTTTTCAGTACGTTTCGGATTTTAGTAAGTGTAAATATTTTATTAAATATAGCGCCCTACCAGGGTACGACTCACGTGCATTTTGTCAACTAGTTTAAAGTTTCACAATTGTATGTACATGAAAACGTGAAATGAATGACTATAAATACATTGTCAAGTTAATTTGAAAAGGCATATTTTGCAAAATAAAAATTAAAAAATTTTACAATATTTTCTGAACTGTTACTAAAACATTTATTTACACGAATGCTCGAAGAGCATCTCATATCTGCACAAATTGTTTTATAAAGCCTTTGATAACATCGTCAAAGAATTTCTGAGTTTACAGTAATTACATATACATGCTTAATTTAAAACAATAAGCAATATTTTGGCTTTAAACAAAGATCAATAACCCTTTGTGTGTGTCTAAAGAAATGGGCAGACTGGGGCGGGCCGTACTTTTAGTACGGACTGGGTCGCATTTTTAAACTAAAAACCCACTTCACCCCCGAACTACTCGAACGATTTTGATAAAATTTCTATAGGACCACCTGAAAAAAACCCTTTCAAACAAAAAAGACTTTTTAAAATATCGGTCCAGGCGTCTTCGAATAATCGGTGAACATAGGTACATATAAAAAAAAAAGATCACGATGAATTGATAACCTCCTCCTCGGTAAGGAGACAAAGACACCAGCAGACATAATCATGCCATTTCAGCGAACGAACTACAACTTTAATGTAATCTGTGACCGTGCTTCTATATTACGCCAACCCACGGGCTATTGTCAGTGACATCGTGTGGGAAGAGACGCACACAATGTCTATTTTTCACTAAAATATATAATGAAGTAGTTTGCCATATATCTTACATTATTCATTGTAATTTGTTGATGTGCACAGATTGCATGGTTCGGTGCAAGGTGCAAGTTTCGGTGCCGATTCTTGCGTTACGTCCCGATCCGTACTACCCGCCCTAGTTTGCCCACACCTATATTATACGTGCAGGGTATTTTAACCATCCAGTTTGTAAGAGCAAGTTCAGTTCATGATACTGAACTTTCTATAAAAAATATCCATACAAAATCCGTACGGCCGAACGCTGATTTGTATGGGAAGCAGAATACTTCTTTTCGTGTTTTGTTAATTGTTTTTATAGGGGTGGTTCAGTATCTTGGACAGAACTTGTTACGAATATTTCTTTTCGTGTTTCGTTAGTTCAGTATCGGTAACTTGCTTTAAAATAAGGCAAGTAGTTAAAAATATAAGTCATAATAAGTCATAATTAAAAAACGGAATTTCTCGTACAAATCTCCAACAAATATAATCCCGACTGTTTGTTTGTCCGTAAAGTAGCGTTATCGACATTGGCACTAAACCTGTTTACATTCCGATAACAGCCAGTGCTTTACCATTATTTTTATTGGCAAATTAAACCTTATTACGAGGCACTAAGAGTTTGAGAAAACCGTGAAAAATGTTTAGGAAACAAAGAAAATGAAAACGAGGTCTGAGCGTATCGATGGAGGAAAGTGAGATTTCATTTTGTAAACAAACTAGTATTTAATTTTGAATATATCAGTGTTTCAATTTTTAACCCTTTCCCCGCGAGACTTTATATCAGTTGCCGTGCCCCCAGCGCGAGGGGTAGTAAATCTAAAATAAATACCTACAACCAAAAAGGGATGTGGATACTTAAGTTAATTGCAATACGAACATTTTTATTGTCGGTAATATCGCTGACAATACGGACGGAAGACACTAGCGGAATGGGCACGACACTGTTTGTCGGATAAATCCGACGTTCGCGGTGAAAGGGTCAACCCCCGGCAAAAAGGGAGTGTTAAAAGTGTGACGCTAATGACTGTCTATCTGTAGCATCGGTTCGTAGCGCTGAAACGGATGGACCGATGTCGATGCGATTTTTTTTTACATGAAAGCAAATTCTCTTGTATCTCTCTTGATCTAAGCTATATGAAAATAGGTTCAGCCGTTTAAAAGTTATTAACGCTCGAAAGTCGGGTGCTTTTTATATTTACCTATTATAGCAAATAAAAGATGGCGCTACAGGTATCATTTGGAATATGAAGTTCCGCTACTCTTCACTAGATGGCGTTCTTGAAAGTCGAGGGTTTTTCAATTTGCCTGGCAAATTCGGGTACCTGAAGTTTAGATGAGATAAATGATCCAACGTTGACTATTGTAAATTCGACATCAAGCCAACTCTATCAATCTTCGTTCAGTGAAGAAAATTCTATTCAACCGTCAATAGACGAACCAGACCTGTACTGTGTCAACGGGGGTTTAGGTATCGAAAATATACAACCTACATTATTACTATGCGCGCGGCGACCACTTCTAAGAGGAAAATTCAGTTACATGAATCGTTTGACCAGAGTAATTAGAACGAAATTGGCTAGCGATGGATCTCTAGGTATCTAAACGAAAAGGTGAGGACTTCAGACGCGAGCTAATTTAACCATAGAGCTTACCACATTGAGTAGATATTTCTTTTCTAAGTAAGACTTCTGTACGTGAGTACTTATTCTGTGGACGTCCGGTCATTTTAACCGACTGCAAAAAAGAGGAGGTTATCATATCGACCCGTACCCATGTTATTTATGTATCAAACGATATCTTCGCTACGTCTGAACCGATTTTGATGATTCTTTTTTTATTTAAAATTTGGTAATTTTTTAAGTTGGTTCCATAAAAGTATGTTAAAGGTGCTTCACTCTGGCTGGACACATGGGAGAAACTATTAAAAGAAGATTAATTCAGTTTTTTTTAAGTTATTAAGTATGTTGCCTAACCGTTGCTCGGTGAAAAGAGGTGACGAGCTCGAGGAAGGGTAAGTCGAGATGTGGGATTGTAAAAAACATTCACTTGACATTTCAGGTCGAACTACTAGCACAGAATTAATATAAGTATTACATACAGAAAGGAATCTCCCTAAGTCCCGCGCAATATGCGTCCCCGCACCTCTCCCCCGTTCTCACCTTGCCGAGAGTTGAGCGGGCAAACATACACATTGCCGTGTGCACGGATGTATAGTTTTATTTGTAGTAGTGTAGGCACAAATGATAATCCGTTTCTATGTAGAACTATACCTGTACTACTAGTATTAGAAACAAATCCCGGACCAGAGTTTAAACTCACATAATAATATACATATCAGCACATAGCAGTAATCTGCTCGAACGATTAGTCCCCGATGGGCGTAACGTTACAGCCGTATAAACCCGCGGAACAATGGGAACACGGACCACTGGCCTGCGAGCTGCCCAGGGCTGCTGCTGCTCTTCTTTTTTGGGGTTCCGAACCCAAAGGGTGCCAACGGGACCCTATTATTGAGACTCCGCTGCCTGTCACAGAGCTCTATCTCTTGAACCGTAATAGCTACGCACTTAAAATTTTCACTGATGATGTACTATGGCCGCATTAAGGGGAGACCTGAATTTTCCGGGGCCCAGTGCTGCCCCCATTTGAAATAAATCATTTGATAGGAAACGGAGACATCTTTAAAAATTTTGTCATGACCAGGCACGAGATAACCCTTTAAACTATTTTATGAACTACTGTTTACAGTTTAAAGTGAGAACGTGAAGCTTTTCTACCCGTGAAGTTCCGTGTTGCTCTATGCTACGTACCTACGCCAAAAGTGGCCGTTTTTCGCACGGAGGTCGTCAACAACTTCTTATTAAGAAAATGAAAGAAAAAAAATTGACAATTATCAAGTGATAAAAATATGTAAAGATTAATAAATGATTTTTGACTTTGATTTATGTCACAGTATAAGTACTAGTACTCACGTACAGAGAGAGACTACACGTACGTCTCACTCAGCAACGAAATTCAAAGAAATATCTACTCAATATGTTTTTTTTTCCTTTCTTCACATATCTACTAAAGTAAATAAGTATGCCAATAAAAAATTACAATCTAGCCTAAACTCAGACTAATAAGTAATTTAACATCCTAGTTTTATACGTTTACTAGCTTTTGCCCGCGGCTTCGCTCGCGTAGGGGTGTAATTTATCATAATTCTTTCTTAGGGGATGCCTACGTCATAACATCTACCTGCATGCCAAATTTCAGCCCGATCCGTCCAGTGGTTTGGGCTGTGCGTTAATAGATCACTATGTCAGTCAGTCAGTCACATTTGAGTTATATATATTTAGATGATATATATGGATAATGATATGGTTTCATTTAGCTCGCGTCCGAACTCCGCACCTGTTCGTTTAGATACCTAGAAACCCAAAAGTCTATTTAATTCTTATTGTTATTACTCGGGACAAACAATTCATATAACTGAATTCCCCATTGCGCATTGACCGCGCGCGTAGGTTTATTTTCGATACTTAAGCGAGGAGTGACACAGGCCTGGGTAATTTTTTTTTTATATGTTAACGTATTTGTAAATAAATACGCTAATAAATGTTACATCTAGCCTAAACTCAGACTAATGAGTTATTTTACAACTGACTTGTTTTATTAAATTCTTATTTAATAAGAATTTGTCCATCATACAGGCGTGTACTAGAGACCTTTTACTAATTTAAATGTTTTAATTATGTTTTTATATTATGACTATTATATTACAATGTAATTAATAAGTATATTAAAAATTGAAAAAATTTAAGACGAAACATTTTTGTACAACATGCAACATATATGTAATAGATATATGAAAATGTACGTTCCTCAAATTTGTTAATAAAGATATTCTATTCTATTCTATTCCATCGGCACTTTTCTTACAGTCTCTGCATTTATTTTAAACATGCCTGACAACCCTGCCCGGCGTGAAGCGGGAACAAAGAACCAAAGGTAGCGCCATCAATCAATGGCCACAGTACCTAGCGGGACGTCATATTTCACTACTATTCACTTCACAGGACCACGTGTAAGTGTACTGGTGTAGCCTGACAACTAACCCAGGCTACACCAGTACACATAGCGCTAGGTACAGTCAAGTACCAAGATACCTGACCAGGCCCTCTACTTATATCTTCAATTTTCTCTTAAACTAAAAATGATATTAACATGAAAATTTTTATTCAGAGAGATTTTAATTAAGTCTTTCTGAATATAAATTTTCATGTTAATATCATTTTTAGTTTAAGAGAAAATTCGAGATATAAGTAGAGGGTCTGGTCAGGTATCTTGGTATCTGACATAATGCAATGCAAGCCATATATAATATGTAAATGGCGATTGTATTTAATGGAAATGTAGCAGCATCGCCTATTGATTTTATTCGGATCATAGCTCGCCCCAGATAAGTTTTAACGATCTGCAAGAAGAGCAGTAATTATTCTGCGCTTTAGTTTTTTTCCAGACCATCATAGAAGCATGTACGGTAAGCCTCAGTCAAAGTCAAAGTCAAAAATCATTTATTTATCTTTGGAAATTTATATCACTTGATGATTGTCATTTCTTTTTTCTTTCTTTCGATTTCTTAATAGTTAGTTGTTGACGTCAGATCATTTACTTACAACTAAGTTTACTGCCGCCTCCAAAGCGCAAGTACAGAAGAAGCGGTAACAAACTGTACTGCAGCATTTTCTCCAAAAACGTCAACCTTACAATTATACTGATATTAAAATTAAATGTGTGGACTGAGAATACATTGCTATGTCATAATTATTAATTATTAATGTCAAATTTGAAATTAATGTCAATTTGTATAAAATTCATGTACTGATTGTACTCAAATTATGTCATTTGTGAGTGTACAAATATAAACCTTTAAAAGTGGAGTCTCAATCACAAATGGAGTCACACAGTCCTCAAAAATGGAGTCTCAATTTCTCATACAATTTTATGAGTAGGATGTAGGACTCCACTTCTAAGGCGTACCGTAAGTACATAGTGAAATAAAAACTTAATTCGTCCTAACACTATACCAGTCCATTTGGTCGTAATGGCTGCACACAGAGATTCTCACGCCCAGACAGACAGACAGATAAATTGCCCGTACTACTTAATGCTACTACTTTTTCATGTCTACTGCGTAATAGCTGTGATATAATAGAACAATTGTACGCACTGAATAGAAATGGAATACTGAAAGAACAAGATATATGTTTAAATATCGCGAAATTGAAAATTGAATAAATGACGTAATGCAAATATGATCAAAGTTAGAATTACATAAATCTGGACCTTACCCTATGTATGTTAAATTATATAATCAATTAAATCAATTGCCCAAGAACATAAAAGACGAAGAGAATTACAAAACATTTTTAAAATTATTAAAATCCCATCTTTTAAAAAATCATATTATTCAGTCGCCGAATAGATAAAATAAAATAAGATAAAATAAAATAGAGAATGTCTACCTCCCTCTCGTCCCATTGCAATGCCTGACAAGGTGCATGTGATATTTTTTGTATAGAAAAAGATCATGTGCAATGCAATATATAAATATAAATAAATAAATATATAGGGACAAATAACACTGATTGAGCTAGCCCCAAAGTAAGTTCGAGACTTGTGTTATGGGATAGTAACTCAACGATACTATATTTTATAACAAATACATATATAGATATACATCCAAGACCCAGGACAATTTGAAAAAGGCCATTTTCCAATTTGCCCTGACCGGGGATCGAACCCGGGACTTCTGGGTGGCGGACTAGCATTGTGACCACTACGCCACGGAGGTCGTCAATGTAATTATTAAATAAATGAATAAAAAAACAATAACATACAAACCAGCATGGAAGAAATACTGAAATGCAGATCAGCTTGGGAAATCCAAAATGTAAAAGTTAAATTATGTTTTTCACATAAACAAAATTTAACTTTTACAAAAGAGATTTTAGAGAAATGTCTCGTTTATGACTCGGTTTCTTCCAAGATTCATCCCAGCGCATTCCCGGCCTGCAACTATGCAATTAAGTGTGCTCTGCATTAAGATTTACGGCACATAAATTCTAGTTTTTATAATTTCGCGCGCCGTTCCTAATAACTAGTTAGAGGACGCCGCGCTTAGAACAATTTCATAAGGAGGAACTGCAATATAGCAACCCATTTAGAATCGTATTTTAACATTTTTAACGCCAACTTATTTCGAACCGATTTCAAAAAGGCGGTGGCTATCAATTTGAATCTATACAATATGTAACAAAAACCCTGTCGGATCCTTGTAGGAGCAACTCAGACCGTCAATATGAAAAACTCTTCCTATCGGACCTTTCGAAGAAAAAATTGACATTTTCATACAAATTGCCAGGCCGGCCGAACACTTTTGTATGAAAAAGTCGATATTTTTTTCAAGTTTCAAGCATTGGTCGGTCGGGTAGTCCCATTCAAATTTTATCAAAATCAATTGTGTAATTTGGAGGTGAAGTTGATTTTTAGTTTCGAAAAAATATTGTGATTCCTGTTTATCATGTCTGTCTGTCTAGCGATGATTGGCTCGGTCTCCCCATAAAAGATTCCAACGTATTCTCATACACCTCCTCCTTTTTGAAGTCGGTTAAAACAATAAAAGACGTGAAAGTCAGTGTGTTCTAAAAACTTAATCAAAAGATATGTGTTCAACTCAAATCCCTTAAATTGGGTCTGAAAGCTAAATATTCCTTCAACCCGCATAAACTGCATACGTGACACATACAGCTATATACTTCAATACACTGTGTTTGGAGCTGCATATATTTCTCAAAAGTGCATTTACTTGCAAGCAAAAATAGCGCATTATGACAAAATAAAAATATCACAGAATAGGAACTTCAGTAACTCTCACGCTCACAACATCGATAGTTAAGGGGCTACATGAATTTTCCGGGGTCCAGTTCTGTCCCCATTTGAAATAAATCATTTCAGAGGAAACGGAGATATCATTTAAAATTTGGCCTTGGTCAGACCCTAGATAACCCTTTAAACTATTTTATGAACTACTGTTTACAGTTTAAAGTGAGAACGTGAAGCTTTTCTACGCACATACGCCAAAAGCGGCCGTTTTTCGCAATTGTGCGTAGAAAAGCTTCACGTTCTCACTTTAAACTGTAAACAGTAGTTCATAAAATAGTTTAAAGGGTTATCTAGGGTCTGACCAAGGCCAAATTTTAAATGATATCTCCGTTTCCTATTAAATGATTTATTTCAAATGGGGGCAGCACTGGACCCCGGAAAATACATGTAGCCTCTTAATATAAATAGCTTGACCGTATTCGTACTCCTTCTGTTTTTGTTTGAGTTTAATTGACCAACGCTGGTGTTAGATTTTTCTAGCTGCTTTTAGGTATTACTATCGACAATGGCTGAAGCACCAGAGCATAATTATACCACCAACATGTACATTGTACGTAGTCAACAGCGTGGGAAATTAATTTTTGAATGAATTAATGTTTGAACGTGAATTTGCGACGCTTTTAAGGTAGTCTCACTAGTCAGCACGTAACAGCACTTTTCTATGCTGCTATCCTTTTCTGTCGCTTAGAACCGTCATTTGCCAGAGCGAGAGAGCGACGGAACGCTATAGTACTGGCCGGGCTATAGCGTCCCGTCACTCTCTCGCGCGACAAGTGAGATCCAACCCTTACCAAGCTTTTACCTCCGCTCCTCTCAATCCACCAATTTCACTAAATATACAATTTTAAAGATACTCGTTGATATTACAAAAGCCAAGTTAAATAGAAAATATAAGATATGTATAAGAAATAATAAAATAATACCACAGTTTAAAAAACCTATATAAAATAGAGATAGTTTTGATGGTTTGGTCTTCAAATGATGTACTCAACAACAGGCTAGTATCCCTCTGCACAATTTGTAATTTAGCGACATTACTGACATCGGGTGTTCTCCAGCATACAGCGTCTCTAGTTTGGTGCACTTAGATAAGTAGCGCGGTCACTTGAGATGCAATAATGCACTTTTAAAATACAACGTCTCCGAGGGCGGAATATGAAAAGTTAGGGGTTTGATAGATCGCTTCTAGTTCTTGAATTGTTCAACTTTAAACCAAATAAAATGATACTGGAGTTCGATTTGTTGAAATTGAAAAACTTGAAGGATTTTTGTATTATTCTTTTTTGGGGAAAAAGGAATCAAAATAGTGATGGGTTTCTAGTCGCATCGCCTATTAACATCATTCGCATTTTCTCCCATTCCCTCAATCGACTACGTTCTATAAATGTAAATACAGTGAGTAACAGTTGGGCCAAATGAAATTAACCTACTAATTACTAAATACAATCACTTTTTGTAGTTAGTAACTACATAATTACAAAAAGTAATTGAAAAAGTAGTTGAACTATAAACTACAAAAATAGTTGTAATCACAATTACAAACTACTTTTTGAAACTACATATTTTATAAAGATTTACTTAGAAATTTTCGTTTCCTGCTTACAAACTTTTTACACTTACAATTTCGAAACACAACACCTTCAAACACACGCCCGCGGTAATAAATTCTTATTGTAATTTGTAGTTATATTATTATATAACTACTTAATTACAATTACAAATAACAACTACAGTAGTTTCAATTGTCGTAGTTAATGTTATTTCAACTACTTGTAGTTAATTGTAATTTTTAATCAAACTACACAATAGTAGTTAACTACGCCCAACTCTGGTGAGTAACTTCCCTAAAATCAAAAGTTTTTCTTTAAAATATAAAAACACGCACTGGAATATCTTAAAAAGTATATCAAAGAGATGACGTTATAAAAGAAAACACCTAAACATTACCAAACAAAGTCATCATAACATAATAAAAGAAATAGAAACAGAGCAGTAAACGGGACAATAAAGAAACATATTCTAAAACCTCATTGTGCCGCGAACACTGCACAAAAACAGGCAAATGCCATTGTGCCCGGATGATAAATAACAAGGGGCGTAGAAGAATAACACTTAAATATGAATGGAACATCTTTTTTTTTTCAATAAAGAAACATAAACTTAGCGGAAGAAAGAGAGACATGGAAAGCACTTCGAGAGGAGCCCAGCTCTTAAATATAAGAAAAATGAATAAATTTATTTTTCTGAGTTTTGTTAATCAATGTAAATATAATGCTACTCACGTAAGTTGAACAAAAATGGCGGACTTCAAACCAATTTTGTACAAAATCCCGGCACGTAAATTGAACTAAAACACCGCCAACCAAATAATGCGCCGACAACCGCCATTTTGGTTCAATTTACGAGTGTCGCATTACGTAATCACGTTGCGAAATTTGCGAACTAGCGAACAGACGTTACTAACGAAATCAGAAAACGATGCCGAGTTGACCAGATCAGTATTTGTTTGACCAGGATATCTTTTTTTGACTTTTATACGTCAAATTTTAAAATCAGGAGTGCGATTTTTTGACATAATGAATTTAAGTCGTGCACGAAAATTTCATGTCAAATGCTTACATGCACACACATGCTCACATCTACATATAACAATACGTCGTTTATCAATTTTACATTCCGGTATATGCTAAGATTCATTCGTTTGAGGGTTGACTTTGCCGCCATATTTTAATGCAGCGGAGATAATGGCAAAAACTGTTAATATATGATTAACTTGAGGCTTCTTGACAAATTGACACTAATTTCAAATTTGACATCATTCTTAACCCTTTCACCTCTAGACATTATAACAGTTGCCGTGCCCCTTACGCGAAAGGTATGAAATCTAAAAAAAATACCTATTACCAAAAAGGGATGTGGATACTTAAGTTATGTGCAATACGAGCGGTTTTTTTTCGCTCGCGGAATGGGCACGACAATGTTTGTCGGATAAATCCGACGTTCGCGGTGAAAGGGTTAATAATTATGACATAACAATGGTTTCTCAGTCCACATTTCAAATTTTAAGTTGACGTTTTTGGATAAAATGCTGCAGCGCTTAGAAAGCGGCGGTAAACTTAGCTGTAAGTAAATTATTTCAACGTCAACAACTACCTGTTATTAAATTGAATGATTGACAATTACGTGGGGCGCACTATAAGTTTCCGGAATGAATATGAAAAAATACTATTAAAGGTACAAAATTAATTTATTGTTTTTCAAAATAATCTCCCTTGGCGTCTATGCACTTTTTCATTCGATGAAACCAGTTTTGAAAACTTTTGTGCCACTCCTCTGTGGTGACCTCTGAAACGTGTTTTTCATACTCCTCGACAGCCTCTTCTGGTGATGAAAATCGTTGACCGCGTAATTGGTTCTTAATTTTTGGGAACAGAAAAAAGTCACAAGGTGCCAGGTCGGGACTGTATGCAGGATGACTCATGAGTTCTACATTTTTCGCCTTCAAAAAGTCGTTTGTCTGTCTGGCCGTGTGAGAACTAGCATTGTCGTGGTGCAGGATGATACGGCGTTTACGGTTATTTTTACGGAGTTCGTCAATAACTTCCGGCAAACAAATGGTCGTGTACCAGTCACTATTCACTGTACGACGATTCTCTAAAGCAACAGTAGCCACGTGTCCAGTTTTATTAAAAAAAGAAGCAATCATCCGCTTAGATGCACTTTTCACGCGCGCCACTTTGATTGGTTTCGGCTCATCTTGAAAGACCCATACGCTCGATTGCTGCTTTGTTTTGGGATCGTAGCAATAAATCCATGTTTCGTCACCTGTTACTATGTCCCACACCAAATTTGACGCACCTTCGTTGAATCTGGTAAGCATGGCACTGCACCAAGTGACGCGGTCCGTTTTTTGAGCCTCGGTCAAGTTGTGTGGGATCCACCGCGAGCACAGCTTTCTCACACCCAAATGTTTGTGTAGGATTAATTGTATTTGACTCATGCCTATTTCTAAGGATGCGCGAATTTCATGGTAGGTCACATGCCTGTCTGTTTCAATCATACGGCGCACAGCATCGATGTTTTTGTTGGTCACAGCGGTGGACGGCCGACCATCGCGAGATTCGTCACTGAGATTGATACGACCACGCTTGAATTCTGCAAACCAGCTATAAACAGTTGTCTTGCATGGTGCTTCATTGCCAAAAGCTGTTTCAAGCCGAGCGATGCTCTGTTGAGCTGTCAAATTACACTTAAAATCGTAGAAAATCATACTACGAAAATTTTCCTGAGTTAAATCCATGTTGATGCAGACACACAATTTTTTAAATGGCGCCACAAGGTAAAAACAAAAGACAGTCAGATGAAACAAACTGCATTCTACAGCCAAAGAGTTCTATTTTCAAATGTTGCAATAAATTTTTAAATATTGTTTATGTAAGTGGCCAGTTCCGGAAACTTATAGTGCGCCCTATGTATGAAGTGATACAAATATCTTAAGATAAATAAATGGGTTTTGACTTTGAATTCAATCACCTTTTTCAAAAGGGGCGCATCTTTAACCTTTTTTATTTTTCCCATTGTTGTACTCGCATCCGGATATCCCGGGCACCGGCTGAGAGTTACCAGTAAATAAAACGCCCGGTTCGAGCAGCGCCATGTTCGCCGCGGGTGTAGCCTACGCTTTTCAATTATAAAAATGTTTACTGTAGAGACAATACAGGTACTACGAATTTAAAATTTTACCTTTAAAATGTGGATTAACCGAAAGAATACAAAATTAAAGGTTTATATTTTTGTTCGTATCATCAACTTGTAGGTTTTTACATAATTGAGTTCTTTATCTGCTAAAATGCTGATCTATTTTATCAATTATCATACGTATCATACGTCTAGAGTGAACGTATATTACGTACTCGTATGATAATTGATAAAATAGATCAGCATGTTGCAAGCAATAGTATAAAATATAAATAGTCTACCGATACTATCGTTGCCTTGAAAAATAGTAACAATATCGATCGAAACTATCGATACTATCGATAGATTTTTAATTAGTACTATCGATTGTATCAATAATAAAGAAATAAATATATAGGGACAAATAACACTGATTGAGCTAGCCCCAAAGTAAGTTCGAGACTTGTGTTATGGGATACCCACTCAACGATACTATATTTTATAACAAATACATATATAGATAAACACCCAAGACTCAGGACAATTTGAAAAAGGCCATTTTCCAACTTGCCCTGACCAGGGATCGAACCCGGGACCTCTGGGTGGCGGACCAGCATGTTGACCACTACGCCACGGAGGTCTTCTGTAGTATCGATAGTAAAGGTACTATTTGTATTAAAACTCTCGATAGTGTAGTGACAAATATCGATATTGTAATACTATCGATAGTAATTTGGCTATCGATAGTACGATAGTATCGATAGTATCTAAATTCAATAGTATCCATACATACATACATACATACATACATACATAATATCACGCCTGTTTCCCACAGGGGTAGGCAGAGACTAAGGACCTCCACTTGCTACGATCCTGACAGACCTCTTTCGCTTCATCTACACTCATCACTCTCTTCATGCATGCCCGCCGGTTACGGGTACTTCTAACCTCTCCTTTTTAAGAACTGCAATTTGATCGCGGTACGTTCGTCGAGGACGACCCTGACCCGCTCTTCCACTCACTATACTATTGATATTTTTACCTTTCATCAATAGTATTGCAAACTATTGACAATGGATAGTCCTATCGATATTGTGACTGTTTTTCGAGGTCAACTGTCGATAGTCACACTATCGACAGTTATGTAACGCTAGTTAACTCATAATTTTCTTTACCATAAATATTTTTTATTTAAGTTACAAGCCAACTGCCAAATATGCGGAATAAAAACAAGCGATTACAATCAATTTACATCTTGTTGATCACGACAGATATAAAAATAATACCAAGGCTACGTAAGTGTCCAAAAAAGTATTAAACGATTTGTCTGTTTGATGAACTATGACAAAGCCCTTCTGGCGAGTAGGCGACCAATACTGTGAAAATGAGTTTCTTTCGGCGTTTTTTTTTCAGCAGTGGTCGTTACGAAGCGCTGGTATCGGTAGCTTTTCTTTAAAAATAAACTAAATTTTAATATACTTTACACGTAACATAAATTATACTTTTTGACGTGTAAAAGTGCCTGTAAAGGTCTAATTACTGAATAAACATTTGAATCTTTGAATCTTTGAATCAATAAACTCAATACTTACCCTGTTCAAGTCATTTATATCCATTCCACTCGTTTATCCAAATATCTGGAAATCCACGTGAAAATATAACGTCTAACAAAATGTACTGAAAGTAAGGGTGATTTCAGTCCATGATACTTAACACGAAGTATCGAAATATGAAAAATAACGTTTGGCTTTCCATACAACCTCGCATCAGCCTCCGTGGCGTAGTGGTCACCATGCTTGTCCACCACCCAGAGGTTCCGGGTTCGATCCCCGTTCCCCGGTCAGGGCAAGTTGAAAAATGGCCTTTTTCAAATTGTCCTAGGTCTTGGTATTTGTTATAAAATATAGTATCGTTGAGTTAGTATCCCATAACACAAGTCTTGAACTTACTTTGGGGCTAGCTCAATCATTGTTATTTGTCCCTATATATTTATTTATTTTATTTATTATCAGCTGATTGTTCGATTCGTATGAGGTCGAAAATTATTTTTCATATTTCGATATACAACGTGTAACGGTAATGAGGTATCAACCCGAAAGGGATTAAACATACTAATCAATGTGAACAACTTTTACTATGGAGCCATCCCTGAAATCGTAAAAAAAATCTGCAGCTTCATACATTTTGGCACGGTAGGTATTTAATTTTGTATGGAGGTGAAGATTTTCTTTTTACGATTTGAGGGATGGTTCCATACTAAAAGTTGTTCACATTGATTAGTATGTTTTTTTTCGGGTTGATACCCCTTTTCCTTTACACGTTGTACATATGCTCCTCGGGGAAAGTTGTTCATTATCATGGACTAAATTCCCTCATATTTCAGTATATTTTGTTAAACCCTGTATATTTCCAAGTTATGCATCCAAACGCCATTTACCTGGAACAAAATTAAATTAATATGAAAAGGCAGCACAACAAATGCCGATTAATCCGGCTATGGTTGGCGTGTTACCGGAAAACCGGTAATCCGGGCAATCCGGGCAATCCGATTAACCGGTAAGTGGGCGTCAATAGCCCGCGATTACCGCACACCAATTACAGCGGGAGGTAAGCCTGGGACATAACTGTTATACTGTGCTTCGTGATTACATTTAGCATTTAAGACGAAGTGGTAGGTAAAGAGGCGCCCTCATTTGAAATAAATTGTTTAAAACTAAATATGGTGATAATTAAAAATTTGATTTGTATAAATGTCTAGAAAGACCTTTAAACTATTTTATGAATAACCTTTGAAAGTAATATTGGCAGTCCGTCTAGTTTTAAAACTCTTTTCGCCAAAAGTGGCCACTTTTGGCGTAACTAAATATCACTACGAGATTTAGTTTTAAACAATTTATTCCAAATGAGGGCGCCACTTCTGCTACCATTTCGTCTTAAGGCCAAGAACATGGCCAGTGCTGCCATTTTAGCGCTTTGGGCGCCAGATCTAGCGCTTTTTTGGTGTGTTTAGCGCCCATTTTTGAATGGATTTTCATACATTTAGCGCTCATAAAAATTACGTTTTGCGAATGCGAACCTTTTCTTAGATCTCGTAGCGCTTTTTCGCTTAGAAGAGTTGGCAGCACTGAACATGGCTCAGTAATTTCGACTGCCTCTGTGGTCCAATGATCAAGGCGGTCGCCTTGTGACCTGGAGGTCATAGGTTCGAATCCCACTGGGAAGCATACTTTGTAAAAAGTTGTTTACAGTCTGGTTAGGATATTGCAGACTTGAATGACCTGATTATCCAAAAAGAAAGATGATTCCGTGTTTCGGAAGGTACGTATAAACTGTTGGTCCCGAACGCCATCTAGCGTTTGCTCATCAAACTATCCAAGGATTGGTTCTGGGTTACCCTTTGGGTTGCGGAGGTCAGACGGCAGTCGCTCTGTGTAAAAACCAGTAACCTCGTCAAATCTCCTTGGTTACGTAGCGGACCCCGGACTCTGAAGCGTTACTGCTGAGGATGCAACCGAGAAAATACGCTAGGATGATGAGCCCAGTAATTTAAATTATTATTATATAGTATTCAAAGATGGCTAATCTGCCGCGGGGTAGCGCTAGAGAAGAATACAATTTACAAAACCTTTTACCATGTCACGGGGGAGGTACCGGTGACAGAGAACTTACAGAACGAATTTATACCTATAATTTTATCCGATCGCTAATGCAATTGCTACAGGATAAGCCGAGAAAAATAAAAAACTACAGAAAGGGTCAATAAAATGCAAGAGATAGTTATAAAACAAAATTATATTGACCGTTCCTCAATAAATCAGTAACTAAAAAAGAAAGGACCGGCGAAAAATAAGTTTTACTAATTCATCAAACAAGAGTAGCTCGAGTGGTTTTTTATTCGGAATATACGTATGTGGATTTTTTTGTTTGTTTGTTTGTTTGTAAAATCTTTATTTTACACTAGCTTTTGCTCGCGGCTCGCGTAGCGGTGTAATTTATCAAAATCCTTTCTTAGGGGATGCCTACGTCATAGTAGCTTTATGCATGCAAAGTCTTAGCCCGATCGGTTTAAAATTGACAAAGTTTCATACAAACTTTCATCCCCTATTTTATACCTTTGGGGTTAGAGTTAATCAAAATCCTTTCTTAGCGGATGCCTACGTTATAACATCTACCTGCATGCCAAATTTCAGCCCGATCCGTCCAGTGGTTTGGGCTGTGCGTTGATAGATCACTATGTCAGTCAGTCAGTCACCTTTGAGTTATATATATTTAGATTTACACACGACAAAAATACAGGTTCGAACCAAAGAACAGTCTAAAGGCGGACTTATCCCTGATAGGGATCTCTTCCAGTCAACCTTGAAATATGAGGACAATTTACAACACAGGGGATAGTGGTAATTTTTCATTTATTACTTACGACTATTTTTAGGTGTCACACATGTCACCAACAAAAATAGCAGCCAGATATCGCCAATTCGGCGTAGGAACAGTTTTTCTCTCGTAACATGCTTCGCTACACATATATTCTGCGAATTCGCGACGCCCGAGGCATCATACATATGAATGCACTCGAATTTTCTCGTCGATTCAATACTATTGGTCTACGGAAAATGTACGCAAAAGGAAACGTGTCACGGAAAAAGCCGACAGTGGATTTCGCTGAAGGATTTTAATAACGAAATGATGCAGAAAAACTGAAATATTCGTTTGCGAAAAGGTACGAGTTTCTATAACATTGAATTTAAAAAGTATAACGTAAATGTATTGAAGTTAAGCGGCCGTGAAAATATATTTAACTGGGAGCATATCTGAGAAAAATCAGAAAATGACGTCTGAAACCCCTTGAAATACCATTAAATATCTCTTCTTAGCTCTACACATTCGCGAAATCTCCGCTCTTCTAATCTTTTAACTTTATCTGTACCTGCTTATCATACTGATTTCATGAACAAATCCTTTCAAATTTAAGCCATTCTCCTCTGGAATGCTCTTCCGGAATCCATTAGGCGTGCACCTAGTCGTAAACGGGCGGTTCATAAACGTTTTCTCCGAGAAGTCTCTTCTCATGATGTCCCTGTGCAGTAACTAGTAGTCATCCATATTATGTTAATTATTTATGCGTATATATTATTTTAGGTATTTATGTATTATTTGATATTTATTATATGTTTATTCTATCTTTAGTAATTGTATTGGTATACATATATGTGTATATATGTTATAATTTTATTGTATTCTTTTAGATATTTAATTTATGCTTTTCTATTTAGTTTACACATTCTGTCGCACCACCCACATTATTTTCCACTTCGTCCAATGGTTGACTGGCAGAGAACGCCATTTGGCGTTAAGTCCGCCATTTGTACACTTTTATTTTGTGCAATAAAGTTTAAATAAATAAATAAATAATGGACAAATTGAACGAGGTCAAAATGTGGATCAGCTAGCAAACATACACTGTCATGATTCTTTGTTCCATCTACACTATCGTACGTCAGGAAGAAAATTAGAGTGGAAAGCTGTGTGTTAGTTTCGTTTTCCTCTGCCGAAGTTGTTTTCTTTTTTAACAAAACATACTTGATGTATTTTTTGTCCGGTCTAAGGAGTTATGCACGATAACTGATGAATATATCAAAATAGATAATAAGTATTATAAATATATAAATTAGTAGCGCCATCTGTTGACACTTGTTTTCATTGCTGTACTGTCATTGTCGACGATCATTGAATAAAGAGTCTCTTCTTAGTCACAGCTAAATCACGTTGTTTTATTTATAATAATGATTACAATTTCATGTATTATAGTTAAATAAATTACTGGTAGAAACTCTGCTGGAGTTAGACTTCGTTTAACCCAGTTTAAAACATAAACTAGCGCTTAGGGGTTAAGTCCTGAACAGTTAACATGCTATTGGATAAGGCCACCCACACACTGCACTGCACCTGATTTAAATATGTGTTCTTTAAAGTGTGTTTAGCACACCTGTAAGTGGCCATCATGACAGGTTGCCTACTTAATTGCAAAAAAGAGATATAAACAATTAATTATAAAAAAAATATATTTTTAAAACAAGCTTATATCTAAAACTATGAACTTAAAGTTTAAAGTGCTTCTAAAAACGAATCAATCAAGCCCAAACTCGATGACAGAGTTCGTATGGCCTTCCGGCTTCATCATCAGATCAGCTCCATGCCATCATAATTTTGCATTGTAACGCAATTTCAAACGCAAGTTCACAAATTTCAGCTCAATCGGAAACCAGACAGTGTCTCAAATTTAACTTACAAGATTAGATTACAGACAGACAGACAACGGGACAGTTGAAGTTAAATAAAAGCTTGTGAAAACAGGACGTTTTAATGAAAAGTTTTGTTTGCGTCACCATCTTTAATGTCGTTAGAACCCTTTCGCAATCCGCGCTCACCTCCCACCACACACCTTGCAAGCGTCTTAATCACACCCTTATTGAGACAAAGTACTACTGCAATGATGATATGTCGCCGCCGCCGTTTCTCGTTATATAGAACAAATTGCATAGTACTTCATATTCATATAGGTAGATATATGAAGTTGAAATGATGATAAAAAGACTGGAGAATATATTGCGTCGTATTTTGAGAAAATATTGTGGATAGGTCAAATAAGTCTTCATTATATAAAGTAGGTTTTGTTTGGTAATAAAATTGGTAGTACTATGTAAAATTTTTGGTTCGAGTAGCTAAGGTGTGGAATGAACTGCCTGCGTCTATATTCCCTGAGAAGTACAGTCTGGGGCATTCAAAAGTAAATTGAATGGGTATCTTTTGGATAGGCATGCTTCATCGTAGTCTTCATCGTCGCTTACCATCAGGTGAGATTGAGGACAAATGCCTAAACCAATATATTGTAAAAAAAAAAAAAAAATTTGAAGTAAATCCCTCCTCAGCAGCTACGGAGCACTGTCCGTTAGTGCATAGACCTCCATAGATGGAGCTATCTCACTTTTTACATAAAAAGCTTCTAAAAGACCTCTTCATGTTGGCTTTGGCCCCATGAACGCTTTAAAGGACCTTCCCATGGACCCGTGGCTGAATAGCGTACTGACATTATAATAATAATTAAATCTTCTTTAGTTTCAGGGGTGTTTTCACCCCGGTTCTTTGAGGCTTGTGTGGAGATACAGATCCAACACGTAGAGGCCCTTTGGAGAAGTTGATGTTATATGGCGCTCCCGCCAAAACTCATTCCTGAATATACCTATGAAAGCTGTACCCTTGAAATCTTTATTTATCTCCACACTTAATGCAATGCAAAACCAACTGAGGTATATTAACACATCAACACCCTACATAATAAGCAGGATAAAGAGAAAGCGGAAGAAGAACTATCACGTCTTTATCACTAATGTGGCTGACAGAGCATCTTGGATCTTGCGCCCCTAAGCAGACTGAGTCCACAGGTGCCATTTTCAAAGGCGGAGTCACTGAACGAGCGGTTTTTTTATGGAGAAACCACCAACAACTGATGCATGCTCCCTCTGATACTGCTGCATCCGCTGCTCTGCAGCAACATCGGGCACCGCATACGCGACACGTGTTTCGCCTCTCCACGAGGCATCCTCAGGCACCAACCAAGTTGTTGATCGTTCGGCGGTCAAACGTCGAATGAACTTAATGATAATTCAAATCACGTAGTATGTAACTTTGACTTCCGCAAAGTACACCTGAATCTATTAAGGGGCTAACTGAATTTTTCGGGGTCCAGTGCTGCCCCCATTTCCAATAAATCATTTGAAAGGAAACAGAAATACCATTTAAAATTTTATCTTGATCAGACCCTGGATAACCCTTTAAACTTTTTTATGAACTACTGTTTACAGTTACAGTAGTAACTTAACTACATTCGTTTAGTGACTCCACGTTTCAAAACTGGCACTTCAGGGCCGCAAGATCCGCGTGCCACTTTTGGCGTGATGGTGGAAATACGAATCAAAATATAAACTTCTATCATGATTGTAATTTTCCACGCATAGTAGCAATTTAACTAATGGCCCATCACTAACCCACCATACAATGACGATCTTAATTAATTATTACATTACATAACCTTACATCTCACAGGTATGATGGCAGGCTCACAATACGTGCTAATCCCGGGCTCCGGACGCAAGATAATGGACTTGGAAGTGGGTAGCTTACTTTACAGAATGGGAGGGAAATTTAAGGAGCCTATGTAGAAGTCCTAAATTAACCCAAAATAGAGTGTGTGAAAAAAACACACACAAAAACACAGACCAAGGTAATAATACGTTAGGACACTTGATACGGCATAAAAATTTTATGCGAATACGTGTGACGACTGGGTTTTACTCAAAGTTTCAAATGTTTATTCAGTAATTAGACCTTTACAGGCACTTTTACACGTCAAAAAGTATAATTTATGTTACGTGTAAAGTATATTAAAATTTAGTTTATTTTTAAAGAAAAGCTACCGATACCAGCGCTTCGTAACGACCACTGCTGAAAAAAAAACGCCGAAAGAAACTCATTTTCACAGTATTGGTCGCCTACTCGCCAGAAGGGCTTTGTCATATTATTATTATTGTCTTTTAATTAATAAATACTTATAATATAATACAATGTTGACACATTATAACATGTAATGCTTGCGAACAAGTAAACAAACATAAATTGCGTAATAAAAAATATTAAGTAGTCAAAAAAGCGAAGCTGAGCTGACCAGTCCCTCCCGGCAGCACCCGTTCACGAGTTGACGCACGGATCAGCCATCGTTAAACTCAACCATATTAAGAGGCAATCCAACGACCCGATAGAAAAGAAACTAAATCTAGACCCGGTTAGAAAAGTATAATTGTAATTAGTCTTTTAGATTGTTCAAAAAGAATGCACCCATATTTTTCAGATTGCCAAAAAATTAAAAATTCACAAGGATACGAAGCATCAAAGTTCCCGGGTTGGGGCCTGGGGGGCAAGCAGGGTCACCTCTGTAAAAATCGGTACGTAGCCGTGACGTCATGCGAAATTTAAATTCGCTGTATCTTTGTAATTTTTGTTTCTCAGAGAAAAAATATGTACACAATATTTTTTAAAGATCTAAACGATTGGCTATAATATATTTTCATTCGTCGTGCCTATGTCGTGAAGGCAGTCTTTTTCGAGAATAGCCAAAAATGCTTGATTGTCCGTCTGTTCTCGCCTACAGTGGATTGTTGCGACTACAGGTCGCATTCTTCAACCGATTTTAGTAAAATTTTGTGAGACGATTTATGAACTATATAGAATTTCTTCGTCGTTTCAGTTTTTCGCAATTTTTCAAAAGGCGCAAATGTAGGGGTTGGATGCTTTAAAAATATCAAATTTCAACAATTTCGTAATTTTTTCAAAAATATCATAAATCTTTTTGTTACCTATCCCTGACTCGCGAGGTCTATAGCTCACAGAGCCACTAGTTTTTAGATCTTGTAACTGAAGACGTCTTCAAATAGACTAGATTCTCAACTAAGACATGTATTTTTCTTTTAAAAACACTATTTTCTATCTCACGATGGTTTTAAAAACTCAAAGACTGCTTACCTATCCTTAACCATTTTAAATAGATTTTTCGGATTTGGCTAAATCTAGACCGAAAAATATGTTTTTTCGCTCAAGACCTGATCAGTGAACTGTATCAAATTAATTAGCTCTGTCTGGCGAGAATTCCAAGTTCAGTTTTCAAACTTTTAAAATAAAATATCAAACGGTAAAATAAAATATCGTCAACTGATTTGAACTAATTGTGGTCAACTGATGATATTTCTATTTATATTTTGAATTAAACGGACGCGCTTAAACGAAGTCGTCTCGAGACACACTCATCACATTGAATTCGTGTACGCGCGTCCTCCAGTTACATTTGCCCTGATGAAGGAAAACCTTCGGATGAGGTCGAAACATGTCGGCCGGTTCTCTACGTAAGAAGTGAGTTAAGGCACAGAAGAAGTACTAGTAATCACGTAGTTAAGGTTGAACTAGTCGCGGGCCCGAACTCACAGGTGGGCGCGGCCTAAAAGCATGCTGTCTCAGCTAACATTGTGTTCGGGCGAAGCAGTGAGGTGAAATGCTCGATAAATTCACAGTATACCGAGCGCTTAAAAAATACGTAAAGTCCTTTGGGAAAATGGGTTTTATGCAAAAACGACTGCATTAATTTAATTTTATTAAAATCTTCAATGAATAGGCCGTGTCGGTGTGGACTTAGTTTTGTAGATTTTACACTTCTTGTATTAATTTACGCCGATAGTTGCGTAAACATAAGCAAAAAAAAAAAGGACTCTTCGATGGCTCATAACTTTTAATGGCTTTTTATTTTACTATTCTGTATCCATACAGACCAAATTTATAATCAAACAAAACGATATCATGTTAAACTTTGAATGTACAATGTCAAAAGTGGAGGAAATCCCCTCCGAAATTGGTATAGAAAAGTGTCGACTAGTTCGCTCTTACTTCATGCTAATAGTGTCGTGCCATGTCCGCAAGCAACACTACTTACCACTTTTGAAATTCTAGCTACAGGTTCACCTTCACGCTGAAGATGCCCTGTGTGTCTTGGCCTGTGGGCCCTGGGCTCTGTTATTATATAGTTATGAACATACAGAATTCTAAACCAGTATTTTTACTTTTACTTCATTTTCTCTTGCAAATCTGTTTATAGAAACCTTTAAAACCTTCTAATTTAAGCCCCGACGTCACTCGTCGCCAAGCAAATCAGATGAAACCTCCTACATTATATAGGCTGACGACACGGCGACACGGTGCCTACCGCGGCCACGCAAATCCTCAGGTCGATGGCCCTAGCGTTTATGCTAATGTCGAGGACAGTGTCACCTAACACTCCTCGCAATCCCGAGGTATGGTTTCAGAGAACTTCTCTCATCACTTATTAGGCACGCTGTTCTATAAAATAGTAAGTTACAAAATTATTCGTTTTGAACAGACTTCAAATAATTTTTCAAATCAAAAAACTGAATTTACTCCCGAACTGCACAACCGATATCGATAAAATGTTTTTATGGATATACCTAAAAAATTTGATTCCAACGAATTGATAACCTCTTTTTTGCAGTCGATTAAAACGGAGGATTTTTTCAATTCGAATTTACTTATAAATGTTTTATGTACCTCTGTTCCCGGTTTACTTAAACACCCCTGTAACAATTTGGCTTATCCAAATTGTTTTGTTTGAAAGGACATTTTGTCGTTTGGTGTTGAAGTCAGTTTTTACATTCATACATACATATTTTCATGCCTGCTTTATACATAGAGACTATAGATTTCCACTTGCTTACGATCCTTGCAAACCTCTTTTGCTTCGTCCACACTCATTACTCTTTTCATACATGCTCTCCGGTTATAGGTACTCCTTACTTCACCTTTACTAAAGTCAGTTTTTAGTATTGAAAAAATATTCCGGGAGCATTTTCAACACATACGTAGCCACAACACAAGTGAGTATGACGTGTGTTTGTAAATCTTTCCAATTACACAGTAAGTAGGACATGGCCAAAAGTATCTTGTTACTTATAATTTAGCTGGCTTCTATCCATTACAGCATATTATTTAGCTGGCTTAAGCTTGGTTAGCTTTTAACTCGAGCGTTCCAGAGGCTAGCGGCCCGCCAGGACACTGTCCAATGAGCTTTTAACTGAATTACTTGCTCGTCATAACGAGCGCTTTCATTCCTGACATGAGAATTGTTTTATTTTTTTAAATTGGTACTTTTGAATATTAGTATTTTCTTTTTCCTTTGGAAAGGAATTTGTTTTATAACGTAATAGGTAAATTATATAAAAAATAAAAACAGTCTTATATCAAGTCCGAAACTGATGTACCTTTAATTTAAAGTCAAAGTAAAACTAAAATTATTCAATGTAAGATAAATTTATCTCTTATTGAAAGTTGAAAGTCATTTTTTTAAATATTATTTTAGTGCAAAACCTTAAAAACTACTAGCGTTTCAGAACAACCACTGCTGGGAAGATTACGCCGAAAGAAACCCAGTTCAGTATTGGTCCCTACCCAGCCTGATGGGCTATGTTTCAGTTACAATACAGATTTACTACACTTAAGCTCAGTACTCGTATACATTATATATAAATGAAGTAGTTGAAGGTTGGCTGGAAGATATTGCATTTATAGCGATAATCCGGCTTTGTGCCTATATTGTTTCCTTGCTGCGGCTGCAGCAATATCGGACACCGCATACGCGACACGTGTTTCGCCTCTCCACGAGGCATCTTCAGGCACTAAACAAGTTGTTGATCGTTCGGCAGTCAAGCGTCGAATGATAAAACAAGCCGCAGCGGATGCAGCAGTATCGGAGGGAGCATGCATCAGCTGTTGGTGGCGGGTGCACACGGGCTTTTGGTGGCAGGTATGCTGGGACTAACAGTAGTGGGTGAGCGCCGGCCGGCAATAGTTTGCATGAACTAACTGATGGCGGAATTGCACAAAGTAATTCAAATCATGTAGTATGTAACTTTAACTTCCGCAAAGTAACACCTGAATCTATTAACTATTTTGTGTGTCTATTATGGTGCAAAAAAGTTGATTTGTATTGTATTGTACCTTACTTGCTAGTTAAATTCTATCAGAAATAATTGGTCTTGGCATTTTTTTAGACAAGTTAAGAAAAAAATCAAATGCACTATCTCAAAATATATAAATCGAAGCAGAAACGAATAAATTCAAAAGCAAGTCCAAAATGGAATGTCATTTATAAATAAAAAATCAAATTGTTATCATATTTGTCACTATTTAATTTAAAAAGAAAACACATTGTTAATTGTACCATGGCATGCTTATACATATTAGTGACCTGTGAACCGTTTACCGAAAACAAAGTATAAACCAAAATGGCTGGCTTTGCAACAATGCGTATCATTTCATTAATCATACGCTAAATGCATAATAACTACAACACAGAATAAAGACAGTCATAGAACTATAACTCGTATACTGCAGCATCAGAATCATACGCCATTGCGCATGCAAAACAATTTTGTGTTGTGAACTTGTGACACAATTCATGTTTGAACATGGACAAATTACACTGACCGGGGATCGAACCCGAAAGTTTTCGGGGGCGGACTAGCATGGTGACCACTACGCCACGGAGGTCGACGGAATAAAAAATAAAGTATATATATATAGAGATCATTTATAAGTATTGTTACTGTGTCCCTTCCTTTGTGAGTAGTTATGAGATAGCGTGTGAGTAATTTTACAGTTTCACACATATACTTACCAAAAAGCCCAAACAATTTTTTTCCACTGTCTTCTATGCCACCAAAGACAGAATTTATTAAGGCTGCTACTATAGTACTGTGGTGGATATAAAATGCTTTAAACCATATAGGAAAACCATTTAGACTCGCTAGAAGCAGTAGGTTTACGCTTTTCAATTTTAAGCTTAATTCTATTGCAGTAAAAATGGATTTTAGATCATATTCCCATATAGTAATTTATCCATATATATACATTTATGATTGGGTGTCGGATCTGTATCTACCGCTTATTTGCGACAGTATCTCGTATTATCTGTCGGCCATTACTGTCAAATGTCTCCCATAGAATTCAATGGCAATTGTTCTGTCGTCTCTGTCTAGCTCATCGTTTTCACGTAAGAGTGAAAGGAATAGGGGATGAATCATGCGCTGCGCGTGCGCCGAACCGTTACCTGTGACTTGCTGGCGTAAGTTGGAGGAGTTTCTTCTTTTGTGAATTATTGATGTGTTTGGCTTTTGATTTTATGAATTGTCTGGATTTTATTTTAAATAGTAATATGAATGTACAATAGAGTAAACACTACTAGTTACAGTTTGTTGAAGTCGCCATAAGTTAATAAACAAATAGTTGATATTGTAATAATTCGCATCCCCGTGAAATAAGGTCAGATATAAACGATTTTTTTTGTATATTATTAATTGTATCTCAAAATCTTTCTTAAGTAAATTCAACAATCGTTTATCTATTGAACAAATGAACTTACTGTGGGTGCGTTGTTTTTTTATTATCTTATTAACCAACTTCCAAAAAAGAGAAGGTTATCGATTTGTCGTGATCTTTTTTTAATTTGTTTTGAGTATTTTCACCGATTATTCAAAAACGCTTGGAAATATGTGTTTTTGTTTAATATACTTGTCAGTTATGTAGTTTTGGGGTGAAATAGATTGTGTAGTTTGGGGATGAAATCGGTTTTTGGTTTTATTTGGCTTATTATAAAACACGATCTATTTATTATCCACCGTAAACAAATCGACATACTAGTAAAATGAGACCTTATTGCTTGTCAATATCAACTTGTAACGATGTTACAATAAACCTCAACCTTCATGTTCCTGTTTAACTCCTTTTCCATTTTCTAAAAAATTATTTCATTTTAATATTCTGTTTTTTAAATTTTAGTTTCCTTCCTCATCATTCTGATTCATTCCACTGCCATCTCTCGAGCTGATTTCATCTATATCAGTATTGTAAATTGATATATATCACTATTGTAAAGTAATAATAAATAAAATAACTCTGATGTCTATTTCTCTCAAGCTCTGCACTACGTACCTTACCTACCTCTTCATGTATGCATCATTCTGATTCATTCCACTGCCATCTCTCGAGCTGATTTCATCTATATCAGTATTGTAAATTGATATATATCACTATTGTAAAGTAATAATAAATAAAATAACTCTGATGTCTATTTCTCTCAAGCTCTGCACTACGTACCTTACCTACCTCTTCATGTATGCATCATTCTGATTCATTCCACTGCCATCTCTCGAGCTGATTTCATCTATATCAGTATTGTAAATTGATATATATCACTATTGTAAAGTAATAATAAATAAAATAACTCTGATGTCTATTTCTCTCAAGCTCTGCACTACGTACCTTACCTACCTCTTCATGTATGCATCATTCTGATTCATTCCACTGCCATCTCTCGAGCTGATTTCATTTATATCAGTATTGTAAATTGATATATATCACTATTGTAAAGTAATAATAAATAAAATAACTCTGATGTCTATTTCTCTCAAGCTCTGCACTACGTACCTTACCTACCTCTTCATGTATGCATCATTCTGATTCATTCCACTGCCATCTCTCGAGCTGATTTCATCTATATCAGTATTGTAAATTGATATATATCACTATTGTAAAGTAATAATAAATAAAATAACTCTGATGTCTATTTCTCTCAAGCTCTGCACTACGTACCTTACCTACCTCTTCATGTAGGAGCTCCAACTGCCCCAGCTAGTCCGTGGCTACCTACCTACTAGGAGTTCCTACATTTGGGCTTGGTTGGCTTGGGCAAAGACAAACTTGATTTGGTCAGGTAATGGTTTAAATTTAGAAATGAGACAGTCTATGTTTCATAATTAGACGGTTTTAAGTTTGATGACCAGAGGTCGGAATTAGGTAGAGTTATTTATGTACTTGCATCGAAATGTTGATATTAATATGGATCTTCCCGGGATTTCTTACTTAATCCCGTGTTGCAAACAATATTACAAATAAATAATAATAAAAACCTTAGAGACTGATAAGACAAAGTTAATTAACATACAATTTTATTAGCATATACATTAGTATTTTTATTCGTTTTTACATATTGCCGAAGTCGCGCGTGCGGTGGTTTAAATTGTGTAAAAGTAAATAACTTTTTTATTTAATAACACACGTGATTTTTCTGCTCTTTAAAATTAATCTCGGGATTTGAGGCATATCCACTATATTATTATTTATGGACGACCTCCGTGGCGTAGTGGTCACCATGCTAGTCCGCCACCCAGAGGTCCCGGATTCGATCACCGGTCAGGGCAAGTCGGAAAATGGCCTTTCACAAATTGTCCTGAGTCTTGGATGTTTATCTATATATGTATTTGTTATAAAATATAGTATCGTTGAGTTAGTATCTCATAACACAAGTTTCGAACTTACTTTGGGGCTAGCTCAATCTGTGTTATTAGTCCCTATATATTTATATTTATTTATTTATTTATTCTCTCGCTGTATGAAATCAGTGTAAGTAGATAAATAACTCTGCCTAATTCCGACATCTGTTGATGACATATCGGTTACCTAGGCATTACATTACATTACATGACATTGCATTACATGTTATAATGTGTCAACATTGTATTATATTATAAGTATTTATTAATTAAAAGACAATTATAATAATATGACAAAGCCCTTCTGGCGACTAGGCGACCAATACTGTGAAAATGAGTTTCTTTCGGCGTTTCTTCTCAGCAGTGGTCGTTACGAAGCGCTGGTATCGGTAGCTTTTCTTTAAAAATAAATTAAATTTTAATATACTTTACACGTAACATAAATTATACTTATTGACGTGTAAAAGTGCCTGTAAAGGTCTAATTACTGAATAAACATTTGAATCTTGAATCTTAGACTTGACCGTTTGTCACAAAACGCCAATGTCATCAAACTTAGACCAAGATGCACCGTTAAGACGCGTTCGACAGATTTGGTTTTATTTGCTAGGCAACTGGGTCGATTCCGCGGCTCAATGTGGGTTACGAATTGTCACGAGTGCGGTTTCGAAAGTCCTTTAGATTGTGATGGGAAACCACATCTAATGCACTTTCTCAACGTTTGGTAACCCTGGTTTAAGGAAATTATTTTCTCACGCTTCTTGGGGAATTTAATACAAGTGTACCTTATATAAATTATGTATCACATATGTGTATATGTATTTAAGTATATATTCATATGTAAGTAAGTAAATTAATTAAAGGAATTAGTACTGAGCCCATCTTGTTTCAAATAAATTTTTCCTCCACCCAAAGGTTGGCTGAAAGAGATTGCATTTATAGCGATAAGTCCGCCTTTCTGCCTATATTGTTTCTTGTTGTTTTGTAATTTTTGTGTGTCTATTATGGTGCAATAAAGTTAATTTGTATTATATTGTACCTTCTTTATAAGTTAAAGTGTTTATATTTAGCCTAGCAATGTATTACCGTAATTTATATCTGTCTATTTTACCTCAAACACTGAACGATGTAATAATATAATTTTTCAAAACTGAAAACCGACATCACCCCCAAACTACACAACCGATGATAAGGGACCACCTGACAAGTATATCCATTAGATTAAAAAAAGAATTTTTAAAATTGGTCCAGGATTCTTTGAATAATCGGTGAACATTAAAAAAAACCTAAAAGATCGCGATGTATTATTGATAACCTCCTCCTTTTTGGAAGTCGGTTAAAAAAAGTATACTTACAGGCAATTTTAAAGTATGGCAATAGATTAAAAGTGCGCTATTTTAAACTCCCGACAAAAAGAGGGGAGTTATAAGTATGACACGTCTGTCGGTCTGCCAGTCTGTCTATCTCTAACATTGTAGCGCTCGAACGGATGGAGCGATTTCGATGCGGTTTTTTACGTTGAAATTTGTTTGATGAAAATCGATTCAACCGTTTAGATATTATTCGATTAAACGCTTTAAAGAAGGCTTTCCCAAAAAAATAATAGATGGCTATACAGATATCATGTCGTATCTGTAGTTCCGCTACTCACCACTAAATTAAATGGCGTTCTTGACAGTCGGGCTTTTTTTTTAATTTGCCGAGCAAATATTCTTATTTCTGATAAAGGAGTTGTTTCACGAATGTATGGAGCCCCGGCCTGGACATTGTACATGCATAATTTAGAAACTACATTATTAAATGAAAGTGATCTAAGTAACGTTTCGGCTCATTTTGGCTTAAATAAATTGGTGAAAAAGCATTCAATACGCCTATGATAGGCAACACAACACGCTCCATAATCATTTTTTCTCTGACAGTGACATTGACATTTAAAACCTACCTTAAAAATAAAGATAGATGTTGAACTACAGAAGTGTCATTTTTGAAACGCAAAGTCACCTGAACGAATGATTTTTCCATATAAAAAACCGTTCGTTTAGTATGTAGGTTGTGTGACACCACGTTTGAAAAATGGTACACAGGTGTGAAACAAAGTTGACAGTGACACTTGACCACATTTGGATTTGACTTTTCATTTCAAAAAGCGTGCGTGCGTTCGTTCAGAAATCATAAGTGAATAGCGTGGAACAAGTATTCGACAAAACAAAAAATAGATTAATAAAAAATTGAAATTTTATTGTAATTAAGTGTATTTTCTTGCTTAAAAACCAAATGATGGTTTTTTGAAATGTTATTTTGCTGTCAACTTAACTCATATAATAACATTTCATTTGGGATTGACAGTTGACCGAACACTTCGAATTGTACTTCGAACTAAGTTTCAGAATGGATGTGTTGTTGCCTGTTAAAATAAAATACTGCTTTTATAATTAAATTGCAATAAAAATACTGAAAATATAAAAAATTTTGTATTTGTAGCGGGAGCGAGGTGATATGCTCGACCGCCACAAAGGGAAGATCTTCCCGCCAGGCATGTTGTTGCGCCTGGGGAACCGCGGCTCCGACGGTGTATCGTCGGAAGTTGTATATATGCAGCGAATCGGGCGAACTCTGAGATCGAGATGTAGGATACTCTGCTGGCGCCATCTCATATGCTTCTTGTGAACTATATTGTCGGTTGTCTCTTGATTGTAGTTCCTCGTATTGGCCGTAGAGGTCGCCACAGGACTCCCTCCCAAGACTGAAGGTCTGATAGCTTTTTCAAGTGCAGTCTGTGCTTCATGTCGTAGCTTGCAAGTGCCAGATGATTCTTGTCCCAGTGAGTCAGGAGCCTTCCAATGAGTCGGAAGTGAATTTTGCTTGCTCATGGCATGAGGTGAGTCGAGACCGTGCTGAGCGTGCTCGTAGTCTGCGGTGAGTCGAGACTATGTAGAGTGTTGTCGACTTTGTTGGCGCCGGAATGATGTCCTGCCGGAGTGCCACGCTGGAGAGTAGATGCCTCAGATCCAGGGTGCGATGCTGCGGGGGATGCGCCGGTCGCTGAAGTTGTCGAGTAAGTTGTGGGTGCTTGGTGTCAGGACCAGGAAGCTCGGTGAGCCGGCTGCGATGGACCTCAAGATTGACCCGTTGTACTGGCTTGCTGTGAGACTGCTGCTGACCAATATTGAGTGAGAGAGAGGAACAATGATGACAGAGTTCGACGATGCTGAAGAAGGCTGCTTGGCTGCTGATGATGGAGAAGGTTGCTTTCAATCACGTCGGGGTCACCACTGTAGCTTTTAATTCTTGTTAGATTTTTCCTCGACTTTGTAAAATATGTACAATGTGCAGGCCATATTTGAAACATCTCCTTTAATTAGTCAGCACTTGTTACATTTTTTTTTTGCATTAATTGGGCAAATCAGACACGAGTTTTAGGTCTAGCTTTTCAGAGGTAATGTCAAGCCTTAAAACAATTCCCATAGTTCCTATATGTGTATATGTATATTGGATTTTACCTACGATCTGCGCGAATAGAACCAGCTGGAATATGAGGTTTTTCGTTGCCTCCAGGATAGAAGGAAATCTAAACAAGCCAGAATGTATTCCCTAACGGTCCCAATTTTGGGCAAATGCATCTCCGGTCTCGGATAAAGACGGTCGTTTTGGGTAAAACATGTTTGGTCTTGAGGGACCTGGCAGCGAGCCAAAGATAGCCAGACCAGACTGCACAGGGTACACATTTAACATTTATTGAAAGTTTTAGCTGCTTATGTGAAAACCACTTGACTTAAGTCTACAAAGCGGTCACAAATAAATCAATTTACTATCTACTACTACCACAGAATAAGTATTTGTACTCACAAATACAGAAGTCTTACTCAGAAAAGAAATTTAAACAAATATTTTTTGTATACAATGTCCTTTTTAATTATGTACAAATATTTTAAGGGGTTATTCAGTCCATCAATTTGAACAACTTTGCCCAATAAATATATATCGAAATACGAAAAAAAATATTTAGGTTCTCATACAGATCGAAGTAGTCACGTGATATCGTTACTATGAAAAATGCAAAAAAATTTTTCGTATTTCGATATATATTTATTGGGAAAAGTTGTTCAAAATGATGGACTGAATCACCTCTTAAAATATTTGTACTTAATTAAAAAGGGCATTGTATAATATGAATTTAGCTCACGTCAGAACTCCTCACCTCTTCGTTTAGATACCTAGATATCCATTGCAAGCCAATTTCATTCTTATTACCAGAGATCGGAATCACGGGTGCTATTGCTATCAAAAGTATGGATATGACTATATAATCTATAAATAAATCAATCATAATTATGTGATCTCAGGATATATTTTAATTGAAAAGAAATTACTTATCCTGAAATCACATAATTATGATTGTTTTATTTACTTAGTACCCAAAGAGATTTTCAAGAAATCCCGGAACTTTTAGTCATATCCATACTTTTGATACCAATAGCACCCGTGATCCCGATCTCTGCTTATTACTCTGGACAAACGATTCAAGTAACTGAATTTTTCCCTCCGGAGTGGTCGCCGCGAGCATAGTAATAATGTAGGTATACTTTCGATACTATATTTTTTAGGAGCTTAGCTCTTGTCGGTGGGGTATGAGTTTTACTATCTGCATTAAAGCATTTTTTAATAGCCTATGTAGTGTTCCGTTAATGGACAAAGGCCTCCCCTTCTTGCTTCCACGATTCACCATCCAAAGCGCTGGACACACATAATCCTCGTACGCGTCTTTTTCATACAAAATGTATAGAAGCAGAACACACAAAAAAAGGGGCGACCGTCTTTACTGAGTGAAATGACACATTTTGTATGAAAAAGATGCGGAGGAGACATTTCTCTGCGCGCCGTCCACGTCTTACGTCTTTCTGTGTCCAGCACCCAAGGCAGCTTGCTGCCAACCACTCTTGTAACGTTCAATGTCGTCCCTTAATCCCTTCCTCGGCCTGCCCCTACGCCGGCGTTCTTCTGGAACCCACAACGTCGCTTTTCTTGCCCATCTTTCCAGTCTCATACGACAAACATGTCCGGCCCATCCCCACTTAAACTTTACCGTCATTTTCATTAAATTAAAATATGTGCTGAAAAATTTCGCCACCAGGGATCACATCACAGGTTTTAATTTAAATAATATCCAAGCTTGTAATGCTGCAATCAATATTAAATTTTCTCTCCGAAAATACATCCATTTTTCTGGGACTGTGGGTAAGGGTGCTACCTGAATTTTTCAGGGTCCGGTGCTGTCCTCATTTGAAATAAATCATTTGAAAGGAAACAGAGATATCATTTAAAATTTTGTCCGTCCGTTAGTCCTCTTACTATTATATGAAAAATCAGATTTCGAACAGTAAAAGAGCTAGGATTTTAAATGATATCTCTGTTCCTTTTAAATGGTTTATCAGCACTGGACCCCGAAAAATTCAGGACCCAAAATATGAAGTTGAAAGGAAGTAAATGTAGTTATCAAAATAGAAAACTTCTGTTCTGCACACTATTATTTCTTCAAAGTTCATATTTTGACCGTGGAAATCCAGTCAAAATCCTAGCTCTTTTTCTCTTTTGCAGCAATTTGGTAATTAAAATAACAAAATTTGTCGAAATCTGACATGCTGTTATTTCAAAGTAAAAGTTAGAGGACGTTTGTATAGAAAAGTCTAGGGGAAGGGCGTTGTTTTGTTAAGACGAAGTGGGAGCTAAAGTGGCGCCCTCATTTGAAATAAATTGTTTAAAACTAAATATGGTGATAATTAAAAATTTGATTTGTATCACCGTCTAGAAAGACCTTTAAACTATTTTATGAATAACCTTTGAAAGTAATATTGGTAGTCTGTCTAGTTTTAAAACAGGTTTTTGCCAAAAGTGGCCACTTTTGGCGAAAACCCGTTTTAAAACTAGACGGACTATTAGTAATAATTTCAAAGGTTATTCATAAAATAGTTTAAAGATCTTTCTAGCAGGTGATACAAATCAAATTTTGAATTATCACCATATTAAGTTTTACACAATTTATTTCAAATGAGGGCGCCACTTTAGCTACCACTTCGTCTTAACAACTATACATCGGCATAATATATCTAGACCAGCTATCTTCAACAACGGCCATATCTTTTTTTGGTAATTGACACTTATCGCGCTGCAGCGCTAAGTCCGCTTTGAAGTCGTCCTTCAAAAGCACAGCGCTAGATTCGCTAAGTGTCATTCTCACTCATTCAATCGATTGACAGCCGTCATAGACTTATGCATTTATTTCATTTATTATGGCGGCGGTAAATTCGCACTCCGTATTTAATTTTCAGGCAATGAAATCCTAATTACTTACCGATGGAACGACTAATGTGAGGTTAACAGTGATACCGTATGATAAACGAAACTGTGATATAAGGCGTCTAGTTCTAGTACGTAGGTACATAATAACTCGTTGCAATTAAAAGTCAAAAGTCACTCAACTCACGTCCAATTTGGTTATTGTTCTAATTTTCTCTAGGAAACATGTAGTTGATATAGGGTATGCCACTGATTAGACTTTACGAAATTAGATCCAGTCCACGCGGGAATCGAACCCGCGTCACCCGGACAGCGGGTCACCGGCGGTGCCTGATGGATGAAGCCGCGGCAAATTGTTGCGGGACTAATCAAGAATTTGCAAAACTATGTGCTTGCACGAGATAAATGGGAGACATTGACGAGTTCGAAACACTGGCACACACTAGTAAACCGTTAGCAAGACCAAGGGAAACATACATACACTTTGACTTATATGTATATCCCTAATCAGACAGACTAAGCATTTTTAGCTCTAGCGGCTCGGCGCTGGGCACACAGAAAAGACGTAAAAAGTAGACGGGGCGCAGACATATGTCTGCTCCGCGTCCGTTTCTTACAAAATGTATAGAACCGTTGCAAAGCAGAACACACAGAAAAGACAGGGCACCGACAGTAGGGCGCAGGCGCAGAATAACGTTTACGCGTATGTGTCCTGTGGTAGAACATACAAAACAGTCGGCGCGCAGGCACGAGCGGGCGAATCGGAGTTGTGGGGTGATGTGGGGGGACGAGCGCGTCGCGGTGTTGCCATAGATACGGATTTGTTTGTATCTGTTTTCAAAAAAAGCCCCGTCTATGCCCTGTTTATGCCCCGTTCGCGTCTAACGTCTTTTCTATGTGTCCAGCGCCTAAGCAAACAGAAACTATATCCGCAAGACTCGAAAGTAACTTTTAGCGTGGTGGAAAAAGGTATCAAAATAGTAATGGGTTGCTAGCTGCATAAAGAAACATTATGAGAATTAGGTTTTTGTCAGGGGAGTATTTTTCAGATATTCCCATTTTCGCACAATTGTGTTACGTATTCAGTGGCTAAACGGGAAACAAAGACACCGGTAAATGTGATATTCTAAATATTTTGACTTTGCCCCTTCTGTCTTCCAAAAGCTTGCTCAGGTTTATATTTTTACACAACTGAGGGTCATTTGTGTAAAAATATAAAAAGCGGAGTGTAATATTTTCAGGGTTCATATAAGGACGTATGTGAGTTCTTTCTTAATATTTGGATGTTTGAGGTATCGTTAGAAAACTTACATCATTGCGAGGCCACATTTTTGAAGTGAAAACTTCTTTAGCGGCGTTGTACACTTTTTTTGTAATGGGTAAAAAATGTTAAACTCGCGTCAGGAAACTTGCGTCAGGACACCTGACACTGATCGAAAATTCGTAAGACGGATGGAGCGTAGACAGCCGGCGCAGCGTAGGAGAGGAAGTATCCCCCTCTCTTTCTACGGCGTGGCGAAAATGTATGCCTGCGTCTGCTGTTTCTTTTAGCCACGCTGTAAATAAATAAATATTTTATTCTACCACATAAATGATAGTACTTTTATACTAATAATTAAAGCAATCGTGCAAAATTATTCCCTAACCATTCCAAAATATCAAAAATGCAGAACGTTAATATTCAAGTTTTCACTTCTGCCGGCACTCCCGGAGTGCAACCCGTCTTTTTTTATTAGAACATTCCGTTGTAGTCGAAAACATCACATCTTAATCACCAGCGACTCTGATAGTTTCTGGCTGCAAATGACATCTGTAAATAACATACTTGGACTAACGGGTTTTTATAAACCTGCATCTTAGAATGAAATGTGTGCCATGAATGCCATGATGCACTAATTCCAATCCAATTTGCTATAAGAATACTAACAACAAATGCAAAAGCTATGAAAAGGAAATCTATTCCATTGTACAACGACATGAAGGGCATCCCATCCCACCATATTACATATTGCATGCACTGTAAACAAGTTATGAGATCTCTTGGAGAGCTTTTACGCGCCGTAACCACGCACTCAAACTCTTATCATCAAAGCGTACATGGTGTTCTGCGTGAATCGTTTTTTACAAACCATGTGTAGCCTGGCCGTTTCAGGCCGTCTCGCCTTGTGGTGTGGCTTTTGGGTCTGGCGGCCCTGGGCTCTGTCTGCATTCAGCCCCAAAATCCAAAATGCTATATCTGCCCCATTACCACAGAATATGTACTAGTACTCACGTACAGAAGTCTTAGTCAGAAAAGAAATTCAAAGATATATCTGCTTAATGTGGTTAGCGCTATGGTTTAATTTAGCTCGCGTCAGAGCTCCTCACCTCTTTGTTTAGATACCTAGACATCCCTTGCAAGCCAATTTCATTCTTATAACTCTGAACGAACTATTCACGTAACTGAATCTTTCCCTTCCAAGTGGCCGCCGCCGCACGCATAGTAATAAAATAATGTAGGTATATTTCCGATACCTAAACAGGGAGTGACACAGGCCTTCCATTACGAATAAAGACGTGACCATATGTAGTACGCGTGTGTCGTTAGTTTGTCACTCCAAACATCTATCTTAAAATTCTTGTCTAGATTGCATACGCAATTTTCTTTTTCGAGTGACAATGGAGCCGTACCCTTCGCAGGCCTCGCAGCCGTCGCCTGCATTTAACGGGGTCATAAAACTGTCTTTACGAGCCGTAGGGCCTCAGCCATCGACGTGCTTCATACGATTGTATTGCAATTTCATCCTATCCATTATTATTTAATTGGATTTTTAGCTTTAAGACGAAGTGGTAGCTAAAGTGGCGCCCTTATTTGAAATAAATTGTTTAAAACGAAATATGGTGATAATTAAAAATTTGATTTGTATCACTGTCTAGAAAGACCTTTGAACTATTTTATGAATAACCTTTAAAATTATTACTAATAGTCCGTCTAGTTTTAAAACGGGTTTTCCCAAAAACCAGTTTTAAAACTAGACGGACTACCAATATTACTTTATATATATACATATCAAATTACATACATACAAACCAAATTTTTAATTATCACCATATTTAGTTTTAAACAATTTATTTCAAATGAGGGCGCCACTTTAGCTACCACTTCGTCTTAAGGTAGATATATTGTAATAGTGTGTAAAAAAGACTGTTGTCGCTTTTTTACATTACAGTCAGTAAGTGTGACAGTCATTACAGTACAGTCAGTTAGCAAAAATATGACCTGTACTCGGCGTCGGAGAGAGGCATAAGAACTGGAGGGGCAAAATATAGTGCAATTTAAGCCAATCGACACGAAAAGTAGAAGATTAAGCCATGTCAGTTGAGGCAAATCAGACATCAGTGTCAACCATTCAAAATACTCGACAAGAAAAGCTTTAAGGTTTTGATGGTGAAAATTTTATCTGAGTAGATATAATTTTTGTTTATGATGTTTATCAACCTGCTAATATAGGCCTTTGGGTCTTGCGAGCTTGGTTCTCTCTTTTTGCTGTATAGAGATCGGAATCATGTCATTAGGCGACAGATCTCGGCCGTATTATCCCAATCGGCTTCTATATTTTGCGTGGGAAAAGAGGAAGCTGGGACTCCCAGAGCAGCGTGAATGTCCTCCCAGACTAATTTTACAAATGTAAGTGAAATTTAAAAAGAAAATCAGCTAAAAAGCCTCTGCAATAGCAGTTTCATTTATTACAAATGTCAGTTTAAATAAACCTATAGATATCAATATTTTGATTAGAGCGAGCTTTGACAAAACATGCACAAAAATACAATCGGAATCCTTTCGTGCATGGAAACTAATCAAAACATGGCCGGATGGTTTATTTTGTTACGATATGCCGGCGCACTATAATGATGACACAATGGAAACACGATACTCGGATTATAATAGTTTTCGTTTCAACGATGGCGTCACTAATCCAAGAAAATATATTTTTGCTAAACAATTATTTTGCAGAGAATGCTGTTGCCCATTTTTAATTACATACATAAAAACCTCCTTTAGATCAATGTCATATCACAGAATGAATATCAAGTATTACATACACTTCTAGAATCCCGCGCAATATGCGTCTCCATTCCCCATCTCCGCACCTCCCCTTCGTTCGCGCCGTGTGCGGGGACGGGGAACGGGGAAGCATATTGCGCGGGATCTTAGGAGATTCCGTTCTGTGTGTATTACTTATACAATACAATATCCTTTACTGCACAAAATAAAAATAAAAAACAGGACATAATTATCTTAAAAACTAGGAAACTCACAAAAGGCGGCCTTATCGCTAAGCAATTTTTTTCCAGGCAACCTCGTTACATAGAAAATAGTAATGGGAAATCAGGTACTTATATTAATTCTTTGGTTAAATATAATGTAATTATTTTTTTGCAGCTCCTTTAGTTCAATATCATAATTTTTCAAAACTTCACAAGCTATTTTGATAAAATGTCTATGGGACCACCTGACATTTTACTCTTTCAATCATGAAAAAGTTTCCAAATCAATCAAAGCGTTTTCGAATAATCGGTGAACAGACATTAGAAAAAATCTGACGAATTAAAAAACTCCTTTTATGACGTCTTATAAATATTTTTATAAAAGGTCACAAAAGAAATGGTGGAAACATATCTAGGTTTCTACCGAGATAAAAAAAAAATCGAAAAACAAATTCAGTATAAGCCTCCTAAAATCTGCTATTTTGCACAAATTTTAGCTAAACTTTGTCCGTTCATAAAGTACTCATAAATTGAAAAGGTAAAGCAAGTATTTCGATACAAACCTTGCAAATGAAATGAAAATTATAAATAAAAAACATATATTTCACACACTTGTAAGGCTTACTGATCAACACGTATCACCTGGAACAAGTTTTATGAAATTTCCGCACCCTACGAAAAGTTAATATTCGTTCAATTGATAGTTAAGAATAATACTAATTTCGCTCAATAGAATGCAAACCGCGCCCTGAGGCGCTATCTCTCTCTTTTTGCTGTGCCTCTTTTTCCAGCATTACCCTGGATGAACTAAACTAGCTTTTCAAACTATGCTCGCGTTTGAACGGTCGGGAAGGGCCGCCTTTCCGGCCGCTCTGCCACTCTTCGCTCGGCCGCTCGGAGAGATAGCGCCTAAGAGCTTCGTTTACATTCCATTGAATGAAAATATTATTATTATTAACTATCCATTGAACAAATATTCACTTTTCATTGGGTGCGGAAATTTCATAAAACTTGTTCCAGGTGATACGTGTTTGTTAGTATGCCTTACAAGTGAGTGAAATATATGTTTTTTATTTAAAAATCTTTTTATTACCTTTACAATTAATGAGTACTTTAAAAACGGTCGAAGTTTAAGTAAAATTTGTGCAAAAAAGAAGATTTTTGGATTTTTTATTTCGATAGAAACCTAGAAATAGCGCACAACATACCTGTTATATCAAAAAAAATCAACAAAGATCAGATACAACGTCATAATCACGTACGAGCGTTTGTATGAAAAGCAAGACGGGAAGGCCGCTCTTAAGTCCAGCAGTGGCAGCAATGACAGAGTCAGTTGGTTATTTTGGTGTACCGATTGTTTAGGCATTTCGGTCTTTTCTCATGCTAATCGGACATACACACATTTGTATGGCCGTGTATGAGCGTGATTAGCATTCATCTGGCTGGGAGTGATTGACCCAACACAATGTACATGTCAGCGACCCTCGTGATTGTTTTATGCACAATTTTTCAAAACTATAAACTGACTTCGCCCCCAATCTACACAACCGATTTTGATAAAAATTCTATAGGACCATCTGACAAGTATGTCCTTTTAAACAAAATAAGAATTTTCCAAATCGGCCCAGGCGTCTTCGAGAAATCTAGTTTTAAAACGGGTTTTCGCCAAAAGTGGCTACTTTTGGCAAAAACCCGTTTTAAAACTAGACGGACTACCAATATTACTTTCAAAGGTTATTCATAAAATAGTTTAAAGGTCTTTCTAGACAGTGATACAAATCAAATTTTTAATTATCACCATATTTTTAAACAATTTATTTCAAATCAGGGCGCCACTTTAGCTACCACTTCGTCTGAAGTTGAGATGATTCGTGTCGTGGGCCTTCCGTCAGTCGTGCGTCGTGCGTGACGTCACAGTTCGTTCACCTGAATGAAGGAATTAGCATCTATGTGACGTGAAATTCATCCGTTGGATGATAGGCTATGATAGCGGATATTTCTATCTGATTTACATATTACTAATTGATTAATAAGTCTAATTTTTGAACCGACTTTCAAAAAGGAGGAGAGGTGGTTATCTATTCGTCGAAATCTTTAAATTTTCGGTTGTCTACTTTGAGGATAAAGTGGGTTTTTAGTTTTGAAAAATTATTACATAATTAATAATTGGTACTTAAGAAGCTGGTATAAACCAGCTTTGCTTTTTATGCTGAGGTTTCTCTCTCGGGCCCTCACCTCCGCTAGCTTGGGCCCTGTCCCTTTGCCAGCGGGTAACTAAGACAAGTTTTATAATTTGTTTAAGGGGCTACATGAATTTTTCGGGGTCCAGTGCACCATTTGAAATAAATCATTTGAAAAGAAACGAAGAGAAAGTTTTTCTACGCACATACGCCAAAAGTGGCCGTTTTTCGCAATTGTGCGTAGAAAAGCTTCACGTTCTCACTTTAAACTGTAAACAGTAGTTTATAAAATAGTTTGAAGGGTTATCCAGGGTCTGATAAAAACCAAATTTTAAATGATATCTCCGTTTCTTTTCAAATGATTTATTTCAAATGGGGGCAGCACTGGACCCCGAAAAATTCTATTTTGTTCTATGTTCTATTTTTTTATATTTTATAGTTTTTATAATACCCACTTATTTTCCATTTTTGTACGTTTATTGATGACAGATAATAATAAAAAAATATTCATACAATGTTTAATACTCATTATAACTTTATTGTCAAATAAAACACACGTTGAGCTATAAAAACGTAAAGGACAAAGGCGTACTGAGTCCAAAATTAACTTTTACCTCTTACCTCGTTTGCCCTTCTAACATTTGTTTTCTGGGTTCTATAACGTAATGTTTTGGTGGAATAACTAATTCAACTGACTGGGCATATTACTGCTATAAAATAAAAACGCTAGTTAAATGATAACTACAAAATGATGACGGTCTAACCAAAAGTAGTTTATTGTTCGCAAACTACAAAACATTAAATAATGACACAGATGTAGAAAATTACTATACTTACGCTCTTAAATCTGGGACCCCTACCACACAGTAGACATCTGCAGAGACCAAGCTACATATACAATAACAAATTCACGCTGCTAACGGAATTTTCACAAGTGAGATAAGCAGATAAACGCTACGGAAAGCGATGTCTGTAATAGATAACGGAATGTATGTGTTTGCTCGGGTATTCCTGAGGATGCCGCCATCTTCTCACCAAGGAACAACATAAAGATATCGAAATAGGCACGAGACGTAATAATAGATACATACCTACAAAAAAAAACTCTCCTACCGTATGCGCCAGTTTGCTCGATAATATGTTAGAGAGATACCATGTCGAGTTAAAAAAGGTATTTACCAACACCAGAAGATAAGTGAGATATTCGACACATGCAGAATAGAACTATTTTCGTAGTTTTCATATCTAGAGTTAATTTGCTTGAGTTCCTAAAAATGTTATATCTTTTGTTTTATAACTTTGTCTAATAAATAATTTTATGATCAATAGTAGCTTGGCCTCTGCTTACATCTGCTCTGTGTCCATTCTGCCACACCAAACCACACATTTCTCCCTGACCTCGAAAAAAGCCCTTTCGACTTTCTCGTCGCTTTTACAAGTTAAAACATCAAATTGGCCGATTTCTTACGGCTATTTGAGATACTGAGAAATTGAAACACCAATTGGCTTTGGTTCGGTTGGTCTGGCTGGTCACACTTACATATTTGTTACACGTATAAAACAGAACATAACTGCTTTCTTAACTAATAGAGTTGTCATTATTTACTTGCTTATTTTTATAATATCTGACTAACTGTGAATTAACATGTATAGTTTCTTAAGTACCATTACCTAAATTTCTAAAGTTTTTACGTAATTGATTTTCTATTTAAGTCGAGGTACCGGCTGATAAAACTGTTTTTAGTTATTTACGATAGTGAACAGTTTTTCGCGTCAATTTGCGCTTCCGTTCCCCAGACACTGTCAATAGGTAATAGCCTGCGGGGCAGCTTGCGGATCGACCTTATCCTTATCTCCCATATCAAAAGTCAAAAGACAATTTTTTTTTTTATTCTATATAGGATAAATTTATCTCTTATTGAAGGTCATTTTTTTAAATATTATTTTAGTGCAAAAGCTAAAAACTACTAGCGTTTCGGAACGACCACTGCTGGGAAGATTACGCCGAAAGAAACCCAGTCCAGTATTGGTCCCTACCCAGCCTGATGGGCTATGTTTCAGTTACAATACAGATTTACACATAAGCTCAGTATACATTATATTATACATCTAAATAATACAATTAAAATTTGCAGTCAACTATTTCCAAGAATTTTGATCAGGTAAATAGTAATTTACATGATAATAAGCATTTTTTAATAAATGACTTTTAACGGCAGTCTTAAACTTAGATAATGGTAACGCTACTACATTATCTGGAATTTTATTATAGAGACGCAAGCTGAGACCCACAAAAGACTTTTTTGTTTTTTCTAACCGGAAAGTTGAGATATCTAATTTATTTTTATTTCTAGTGTTAATACTATGAATATCATAATTTTTCTTATATGTATGTTTATTCTGACGCACGTACATAATGATCGCATAGATGAATTGCGAAGGGAGAGTCAAAATATTAATGTCTTTAAAAAGTTCCCTTAGAGACTCTCTAGCACCTAGTTTATATATGAATCTAACAGCGCGTTTTTGTAAAACAAATATGGTATTTATGTCTGCAGCATTACCCCATAGCAATATTCCATAAGACATAACACTATGGAAGTAACTAAAATATACCAAACGCGCTGTATCAACGTCCGTCATCTGCCTAATTTTTCTAACCGCGTAGGCTGCAGAGCTAAGTTTTCCAGCTAATTTTTTAATATGGGCATGAGTTTGGAAAACCCCCGCTTTAACTTCATTATATAGAATTGTACTAGCCTACTATCAGTCACTTCTGTATATGTGGAGCTTAGCGCTTACATATCGCGTTCATAAACATTGGTAGCCATTTGTTGTCCTACTTCTTTAAAAATCTACAGAGTTACAAATGCCACTTATTCATATAATCATTTAAAAATTCATTCCTGCCGAAAAATCCTAAATCTCCCGACTCCTTTCAATTCGCTTTCTTATTGTCATTCAATACAATTCATGTATTCTGTCCAGAGGATTGTATGAATTTAGAAGAGAAATAAATCACCTGCGACGGGAACCGCTCCGGACCGGTTGTTATCCGGTTTTATCTGGTTTTATCCATAATTCAATGGACAATAACGGGGTCGCGATTTACGGCCTTTTAAAATATCTGCGACATAATCGTTATTTTTATGGATTCTTAACTGTTTACTGATCTAGTATTTTTTTAACAAGAACTGAATAGGAAACTAAATAGGCATACAGCCCACCTGATGGTAAAGTGGTGACCGCAGCCAGGCATGTGTCACTCCCAGTTTAGGTATCGAAAATATACCTACATTATTACTATGCGCGCGGTGACCACTTCGGATGGGAAAATGCAGTTACATGAATCGTTTTTCCAGATTAATAAAAATTAAAATTGGTTTGCAATGGATGTCATCTAAACGGAGAGGTGAGGAGTTCTGACGCGAGCTAAATTAAACTATAGCGCTTACCACATTAATTAAGTAGGTTTTTCTTTGAACTTCTTTTCTGAGTAAGACTTCTGTACGTGAGTACTAGTACTTATTCTGTGCCGTAGCTTATGGATATCAGTTATGCCACACACACACATTTTAAAAGAACTACATTTTTTTTTAAAGTCTATGCAAGGTTGCTCAATGCACATACTTAGAAGAAAATTCATCTGAAACAGTTATTTCATTTTTTGAATAATTTTTGATTGTTAATTTTCTGTTTTACCAAAAACAAATTTAGGTCGTACCAAGAAAAAGTAACAAAAAGAGAATCCGCTATTTTCCAACAAGTCAAATCAGATACTTTTTTCTAAACGTCAAAACAAATATTTTCTATGGAATTTGTATGAAATACTGGCAAGTGACGTCACAGTTTCTTGGAGTCAAATAGCGATCTTATAATCAGTTTTTCTGCAATAAAAAATCTAAAATTACTTCGAAATCGATATATTCAAAGACAAGTAACATTATTTTGCGATTTTTCATAACAGTACAAAATAATTTATTTTTGACCCAGGAAAATACCCAATTGTCACTGTTTTTATTACTTTTATTGAAATCTGCATTAACTTGCATATTTTTTTAAATCTATAACACGCTAACAAAATAAAAAAAACCTAACTTTCTGTTATATGTATTTAATATGTTGTATGTTTGGAGCATACTGTTTGAGTATACATTACTTTTACGCCTACTACACAAAATTTCAATTTATATCCCGAAGGTTGACTGGTAGAGAATGCTATTAGCATTAAGTCCGCCTTTTGTACCATTTATTATTGGTAAATAAAGTATTAAATAAAAATAAATAAAATAACTTACTGCCTTCTTGACTTAGTACAACAACACAAAATAGAAACAAATAAATAAAAACGCCGGAAGCGCACACCAATTTCCAAACTCCACAACAAATTGTTCTTAAATTGGAAACCTTTCACTAAAATTGAAAGAGACGTACTTATAGTAGACAACAATTTGAATCCGACGATAACGATTGGTAAGCATGGCGGACACTGACATACAAAGGAATGGAAAAGTGTCACGAGTTACGTGGAATAAAAATAAAACCGGTCAAGTGCGAATTAAACTCGCGTGGCCTGGGTTCCGTATATTCCCAAAGTTTTTAAATGACTTAATACAAAATTTCACATGTAAATCCTTACAGGAAGACGCGAGTTAACTACTACTAGCGCTATCTAGTGGTGTTTATGTGAAATATTTTCCTTTGATTTGCTAACTCGAAAGAAAGTTCGAGACTTGTGTTATGGAATACTAACTCAACGATACTATATTTTATAACAAATACGTATATATATAAACATCCAAGACCCATGGCAATTTGAAAAAGGCCATTTTCCAACTTGCCCCGACCCGGATTAAACCCGGAACCCGGAAGTGAACGTATTTTATTGAGTTCATCACTTTATTTTCAATTGATAGAATTCTTATAGGTTTTCCTGTACAAGCAATGATATATATTTTTTTTTTATACTAGGCTCAATATTTTCGGAGATCAGGGCATGGTTAATTTTCGTCCTTTTTACAACAACAACAAAAATGAATTTGAGATCCTAATAACGAGCACTTTCATTTGATATTTACAGTAAGGTTAAACTTTACTTTATTTTCTAATTTGACCCCGAAAATGACAATGAAATATTTGGATACTTTGCACATCTGTGTTTGGGTTACACCGTCCTACCAATTTCACCTGATTTGGTCCAGTAGATTCGTAGGCTGTGACAGACGGATGGACAGACGAAGGAGTAATCCTATAAGAGCTCAGATTTTATTTTTTGTACGGAACCCTAAAAATGGAAACAAGTTACCCAACATTGACTACACAGAGTTCAATGGCTGGCTCTTGAGATGGATTCGCTATTCTATATTGCCATACTACATGATTTGAATTACTTTGTGCAATTCCGCCACCAGTTAGTTCATGCAAACTATTGCCGGCCGGCGCCCACCCATTACTGTTAGTCCCAGCATACCTGCCACCAACAGCCCGTGTGCACCCGCCACCAACAGCTGATGCATGCTCCCTCCGATACACGTGTTGTTGATCGTTCGGCAGTCAAGCGTCGAACGATCAACAACTTGTTTGGTGCCTGAAGATGCCTCGTGGAGAGGCGAAACACGTGTCGCGTATACGGTGTCCGATATTGCTGCAGCCGCAGCGGATGCAGCAGTATCGGAGGGAGCATGCATCAGCTGTTGGTGGCGGGTGCACACGGGCTGTTGGTGGCAGGTATGCTGGGACTAACAGTAGTGGGTGGGCGCCGGCCGGCAATAGTTTGCATGAACTAACTGGTGGCGGAATTGCACAAAGTAATTCAAATCATGTAGTATGTAACTTTGACTTCCGCAAAGTAACACCTGAATCTATTAACAAATCTATTGATTTATAATGTAAGACGTAATGAACAGCGCAAGAGATGACATGCATTGAAACTATTTCGAAAGGCCTCTTTGGAGTCGTACGATGTGAAGGACTATCGATGTGATGGTGACAAATGAGAAATACCTCCCAAATTGTAATAAAAAGAGTGTTCATACGTTAAGAGACGATGTTGAAATAGAGGAAGGCCGAAGAAAAGGTGAATGTAGAGTGCGAATCAAGATATAACTAATAACGATGTCACAGTGAAGAATAGAGTAAAAGGGACTCACATGGCGTGCCTAGCCTCACATGATAAGGAAAGTAAGAAGATTAGGGTTGAACTAGTTTATACTTTTTCTATACCAATTTCGGAGGTGTTTTCCTCCACTGTTTGACATTGTACATTCAAATTTTTAGATGATATCTTTTTGTCTTATTAAAAATTTTTTTCCTTACGGATACAGCATAGTAAAAAAAAATTCATTAAAAAGTTATAAGCCATCAAGATTCGTTTGTTTTTTTGCTTATTTATACGCAACTTTCGGAGTAAATAAGTAACAAAAGAAGTGTAAAATCTCCAAAACAAAGTCCGCACCGACACAGCTTTATTATCGAAAATTTTAATAAACTTATTTTGTAATTGATTAATGTAGTAGTTTTTGCATAAAACTCCTTTTACCATAGGACTTTAAGTATATTTTCACGCGCTCGGTTTACCATGAATGATCGTTCTTTTCACCTCACTGCTTCGTCCGAACACAATTTCGTCCGATCACAAGTTAGGTGAGACAGCATGCTTTTAGGCCGCGCCCACCTTTGAGTTCGAGGCCGCGACTAGTTCAATTTTAAGGCATGCACCCAAATCATCTCTCCTGGTAAATAGACCAGCGAAATCTTCGAAACAAAAGAAAAACTAAGTGTATAAACGTTTTGTCTACTTAGACAGTTTGTCTAGGCCCACGACGCACATTTGAATAATGGCGGCTGAGACGTGGCCTAATCGCTGAGGAAGGATACGCGGGCCAGATTTACGGGACAAGCAACGGGCGTAGAACTTCTTTTTTTAACCCCCGACAAAAAAGAGGGTTGTTATAAGTTTGACGCTAATGTCTGTCGGTCTATCGGTCTGTGGCATCGTAACGCTTGAACGGATTGACCGAGTTCGATGCGGTTTTTTGACGTAAAAGATGTTCTCTTGCGGTGGTTCTAAGCTATGTTTGATTCAAATCGGTTCTGCTGTTTAAAAATTATTAGGGGTCACTTCGCTTGTAAGTCAGGGTGTCTAGCAAATAATCGATGGCGCTATGGATAATTATTATATTAGACCAGAGGTTCCCAAACTTATTTTGTCAAACGCCCACTTTAAAAAATCAGTTATTTTGTAGCGCCCCCCATTTTTTTCACCATAAAAACCTGAATCACATATTTGTCTTGCCTGTAGTTTAATTCAACCTATATTCTAAACTAGACTTTTTTACAAGAGAGAGCAATAATAATACATACACCAGTACATTAGAGTATCTTTTATAAAAAATAACAATAATCAATATTGTTAATTTTAAATAAAAAAATAGCAATAATAATACAATTTTACAATAATAAAGAGTATTGGAAGTGGGGACCTCACTTGCGAAACTTTAAAATACGAAATTTTTTCAGTGTTTGATTCCTTTAACGATATAAATAGCGTTGTGAACGTTTTAATAATAAATATTAATTACATTTTTAGTTTATATTTGTACAATAAAAAAGGATATAAATATGAACTGATAAATGGATGTTGTGTATTAAGAGGATTTTAATTTCAGTGAATTTTAAAATATGAAATAGCTGAAGTTATAAATCACTCATTGCTTAAATCACATCAGCGCCCCCCAACTTTATTCTGGGCCCGTTAGCGCCCCCCTTAAAGCCTCCAGCGCCCACAAGGGGGCGTTATCGCCCACTTTGGGAAAGACTGTATTAGACATATATAGTTTCGCTACTCATCTCTAGATGGCGTTCTTGACAGTAAGGTTTTTTAATTTGCCCAGTAAATAAACTAGTTTTAATTTCCGACTGACTTAAGCCTAATGTATAGGACCACAACTGCCATGTAAAGATGACAGCCGTGATCAACGGCTAAAAACGTGGATCCCAAACAAGGAGCTAGAAATATTTGTTTGTCATTTGTGGTCGCCAAACCAAGTGAGGATCACGAGGTCATAATGCATACTCCCGCCAAACCATATCGATCGTAAAATCAAAGAGTGAATGAGCGAAAATGGGAATCATGTTTAAACGACCTCCGTGGTGGTCACCATGCTAGTCCGCCACGCAGAGGTCCCGGGTTCGACCCCCGATCAGGGCAAGTTGGAAAATGGCCTTTTTCAAATTGTCCTGGGTCCTGGATGTTTATCTATATATGTATTTGTTATAAAATATAGTATCGTTCAGTTAGTACCCCATCACACCACTCTCAAACTTATTTTACGGCTTACTCAATCTGTGTTATTTGTCCCTATATATTTATTTATTTAGACGACGCGACTAGCAATCCATCAGTGCTAGCAATATACTGATTTCTTTTCGCCTACCATCACGCTGAAAGAAGATGATTGTAGATGAAGCGAAAGAGGGCTGTCAGGATCGTAGTGGAGGTCCTTAGTCTTTGCCTACCCCTGTGGGAAACGGGCGTGATAATATGTATGTATCAACGTTAAAAGTGACCTTTGGCTGTATCTGCTTAGAGCCTCAAGACCCAGCAAGCTCTGATGTCTTGAACTCGCTGTTTCTTGTGCCTTGCCTGCCTTGCCTGTTAAGAGCCGACACGCGCGCCATCCATCAGGCGTCTGTCTCAACGACTCATCATTCTAAGTACTAGTTAAGGCTAATTTCGGAAAAACACCAGCGAAGATGAGCCTCGATGTTTTGCACTGAGGTTAAGAATAGTGCTTTTTCATGGAATACTTAAGTAATAGTGAGAAGACGAAAATAGAAACGAAAGTAGAACAGTAATGATAGGTTACTAAGTTCATTGCCTATTGATTTATTTATTTATTTACCAATTTATGTACACGGAAAATTTATCCAGAGAATACATCAAATAAAAGTTTTACAAAGGCACTACTTATCTCAAAAGAGATCTCTTTCAGTAGGCCTGTGACAGGAGATGTTTATGTAAGAGAGGCATACAGGCGTGTTTATACATGAAACAAAGGAGAAAGAAACTTAAAATGACATAAAACTACACAAACTACAAATAAACGTACATATATCATTTAGTCTCGCCCATTCCCTCAATCGGCGTTTACGCGGGAAAAGAACCAGCTGGTACATTTGTTTTTAGGGTTCTAAACCCAAAGGATAAAATCGGGAACCTATTACTAAGACATCGCTGTCCTTCAGTCTGCCTGTCACCAAGCGATATCTCATGAACCGTGATAGCTAAACGTTTGAAATTTTCACATGATGTATTTCTGTAGCCGCTATAACAACAGAATAAAATAAATATTCAAATGGGGCTCCCATACAAAAAACGTGATGTTTTTTAGATAATGATACGGAACCCTTCTTGCGCTAGTCTTACTTGCACTTAGCCGGTTATTTTGGGAACATTTCTCATATTTCTTATTTTTAACAAGTCTTTATTTTTATATTTATGTCACACCTCAATCAGCATTTAAAATGGCGGCCCACTACAAAAGTTCAAAGGTCCAGGCTTCACCCGCGAATGCCAAAACGATTTTAATTTGGACCCAAAACGCGACGCGCAAATTACTCTTCAGTTAATTTTTCGCTAGACTACGTTTACCTCTTTAGGGTTCTGTAGCAAAATGGTTTGGTAACCATTTAACAAAGAAAACCCAAACACAGTTGGATGTTACCGGACCTTAAAAACCAAAAGAAATTTTATATTACAAAAAAAACTTGAGAGGTGTCAAGGGACACCCGGAAGGAACGAAGTAAAATATAAATAGGTCTAAATTACATTCAAACTCTTTTCTGCGTTCTAAAATCAAGTTTTTATTATCTTCATAAAGAATGAACAAAAAGTGTCGTTACAACTTTTGGTCTTAATTTTTTCCGTCTAGCTTCCTTTCGCAACGCGCGATAAGGAACTTCGTTCTAAAAACCAAATATTTTTTAAGCCCATTTAAAAAGTAACCAATTACTATTTTACAGTATTTACATTGATAGTTACACATTAAAATAAAACATAACTAAACCCTTTCAAGTTCAATATATCTAGTAAATGTTATAAAATGTTGAAAAATTATAAAATAATTAAGTATTACTTATTTTTCACATTTTGTACAAATAAATATTTATACAAAAATTGTAACAGGAAGACTTAAGATTAGACCCAAAGGCTTTTCTACTAGTCTTTTCTACAGGTGGCAAATAAATTCGTAATAATTATTCTATTACACATTTAACAATGTAAATGTAATTTAGTATTTTATACACTCACAGGCCTAGTGGAAGGGATCTCTTTTGAGATAAATAGTGCCTCTTTTATTTGACGTATTCTCTGTAAGTATAAATTTTCCGTGTACATAAATAGGTTAATAAATAAATAAAATATTATTTAATTTTGGTTTTCTCACATTAGCGATGGCGAAGGCATAAATCCTCTTCATCGGTCAAAGTTTATGAAAATATTGAAAATACGGAACCAATAATAAACAACCATACTCACTCTTATACTTTTTTATTTTCCGTGCATTTGTTAAAATTTGAAAAGCTCTTTATTTACCGAGGCACAGCGTCACGCAACTCAAATAAACCAGTTTTTGTCAAACGGGAGCCTTCTGTCTTTGTCGAGGGTTTTTTTAGTTCAGAGGCACTATGCGCAGCTGAAATTGCTTGTTTGCAGAAAAATTGCCGTTGTTAGGCTACAATTTGCAGGTCCTACAGGTTTTATTTGCCCGCTCAACTAACCCCGTACGTTTTTAAAGGAACTTTTTGCTACGTACGACCGGTCTGTGGAATCAACTTCCTGCAGCAGTGTTCCCGGACCGATACGACATTGAAACCTTCAAAAAAACGAGTCTATGTCTTCCTGAAAGGCGACGCTTCTGTTACACCCCTGGTGTTGCGGTTGTCCATGGGCAGCGGTGATCACTTACCATCAGGTGACCCGCTTGTTTGTTTGCCGCCCCATAGCATAAAAAAAAGAAACTCAATTGCTAAAAGAGAGTCAGCTTGAATGCAAGGTGTCCTTTGACTTTCAAATACCTAGGTGATATTATTTTTAATTTAAATTTTATTTTTATTATAAGGGGTGTTACAAATTCGACGCTAGTTTCAGTCTGTCTGTGATTACGTAGCTCTAACGGATGGATCGATTTGATGCGGTTCGTGAAAGCAAGTTCCTTACGGTAGTTCATAGCTATGTTTGTTGAAAATCGGCTCGGCCGTTCAAGTTATTGGGGGTTAACGCTTAAAAGTAGTTTTTCAATTTGCCTAGCAAATAATAGATAGCGTTACGGAAGTCAATTTTAGAATATGTAGTTCCGCTATTCATTACTAGGTGGCACTCTTGAAAGATGGGGTGTTGTTAATGATAAGATAAATAATATATACATATACCCCGTGATATAAAGTAATAGTTTTATATATGTCAGAGAGTGACCTCCGATATTTAATCTTATGATTTGATTTCATTCCAAGATATCATCGGTACATAAAGAAACTTAGGTATAAAGAAAAAAAAAACAACATAGGTACCTCACAAGTTGATTTGCAGGCAAATTAAAAACCCCCGACGACACCATCTAGTGATAATTGGCGGAACTACATAATATTCTAATCCATAGCGCCATCTATTATTTTCCATGTAAATTACGAACTTAAGCTTTCAAGCGTTAACACCTAATAATTTTTTCATTTTAATCAAACATGGCTAAGAACCACCGAAAGGGAAGTTGCTTTAACGTAAGGAACCGCATTGAAACCGGTTCATCCGTTCGAGCGCTACGATGCCACAGACAGACAAGTTAGCGTCAAACTTATAACACCTTTTTTTGTGGGGGGTTAAAAACACATTCGAAGTATAAGTAACAACGCTGCGAACATTGCAAAGTTACGGGCAATAGAAAAACAATCTTGACAACATCATTCAACTTTTATATCATGTTCAACCTCCACTGTTTTACTTTCCGCTAACAACTTCATAACAAGTACATTGTATGTTTCATGAGGAAAGACATTTTAGTTCGGTTTTTAACACTTTCCGGGATGTTTGAGGCTATTAACGTTAATCTGAGTGTCGCCAGGTTATAAAAATGTCAATTTACATTTTTATACTCAAAGAGGAATTATTATTTGAGATATGAACTAATAATTTATTGAGAAAAAAGAAATAAAAACAGAAACAAAATTTAACTAAACTAAACAATAAAATAAACCTATTTACAAAATATAAATAAGATAATCTTGCCCATGCGGCATCGTACGAGTAGTAAGAACGCTGACTGTGTGCTCTCGCTGGATAGCAACGCTGATCCTTTTATGAAAAAGATGATGTTACATATTGTGTATCTTGTAAGTTTGTTCTGTAGCATCCTGGCAACGTACTATGCTTTCAATAGGTATTTACTATTTTACATTTTATTACAATTTACATAAAATACTTGCTTTAAAATTTAGAAACAGGCAAGTGTACTTTGATATCATTATTCATTGCCATGACGTATAATTAATTAATAATATTAATAATGTATTTATTAATCTCACGTTTATAAAATAATTACCATTACTGCTGCAAGTTCTACCATAAAATGCGGTGTTTACCTGTAAAGATAGAAAATGGACGATTATCAACAAGAATTGCGTTTTATTCTCTTGGTTACGCCTTGATATAGTTCTGTGGTTATGCGTTTTGTTATCTTTAACATGTTTTATATATATTCGAACAAATCAAACAGATTGAACTTGTCCCAAAGTGACTTGTGTTATGGTATACTAATCCAACGATACTGTATTTTAAAACAAATCCATATATAGCTAAACATCCAAGATCCAGGTCAATCCGACCGGGGATCGATCCCGGGACCTCCGGTGTGACAGCCTGGCATGATGACCATTAGGCCGCAGAGGTCGTCACCAATGTTGAACAAATTTCATGAAATACTGCCAGTTCATAGACAATATTGACACACTGACAATGCGGCTGCCTCGCAACAAGTGTTTGCTGGTCCTCTTGTCTCTGGAGCCTGAGAGATGAGAGCTCATCACTTAGATGAAGACATTCATATCCTATTACATTATTGTATAATCTAAACCAATTTAATTAAGTACAATTTATTGATCCATGTACCACGCAACCGTTACAATGTGGTATTTTTATTAAACATATTAAAAAAGTAACATAATCCAAAACCGAAGACAAAAAAATATATTTTAATCCACTCAAAAATTTGCAAGTTATATTCTAAGCCTTAAAAATCTGGTGAAAAAGGAATCTAGCAAATAAAAGCAAAAAGGATGCACATGCAGCCGTGTCACTAGCCGTGTATCACTGCCATTTCACGCTCACGAAAGAGATAGCGAGATGTCCCCACAACGCTTCTAATTTTCCTCATACCAATATTTGAAATGCTATTAACTTTTGATTCGTTTAATACCCAATTTTCTTGCCGTTTTAGAAAAAGACTTTGTTTTTGTGTTATTTGTAGGAATTTCTTGTGTCTAAAAACAAACTCAGTCAAATACCCTATTTCATATCTCGACACAACTTGGCAGTTTTGATTCTATTCGAATTTAAAAATTAGTTTCATCAATTTAATTCTCATGAAGTCCCGATCAAATCTTCCAGTTATCGTAAAATAACGTAGTCTTATCTTATTACAAACGAACGTCGAATTGTCCAAATAGTCTCATGCGAACTTCGGTCGCTTCTCTTTCTCATTCGAATATCCTAAGATGGTTGGTCCAACTTCGAAAGAGTTATCAATCCGTTAGAACAATTAGACCAAGAGCGATTATCGCCCATTTGGCGGACAATCTGGCCGGCTATTATGCGCATTCCCCGCCCTACTTCGACTACCAGCAATATCAAGTAATTTACCATCACTTAGCCTTTCTAAAATTCATATCTTTTGTTTCTTTTGGAAAAAAAACGTGGACTGTACCAGCTGCTTGTTTAATCGTCACTATTTGAGTATTGTTCCATCCACAATCTTGACCATCAAGCTGAAAGTGGTCTTTAGATTTTAAGGCCCTGGTCTGTCGACCTTAGTGATGTGCCATTCGCGGGAATTTTGAAAACTTTTGGCAATTACCCGGCAATATTCCTGGCAATAAAATTTAGGAGAACATTGAAGGAAAAAAATGAAAATATTTTCGTAAAACAATGGGATAATTCTCGTTTCCAGCGGCACATCACTAGACGGTCCCGAGAAGTATATGTATAGAAATGATAGCAATATTCAACAAAGAAGTTAAAATCAATATTAATAGTACAAAACCTAATAACAAGCGATAATTATGTCATACGTGACCAATTGAATACAATGTGTTGCAGATAAAAGTGCTTTATTGCGACAAATAACGGCCTTGACTGTACAAAGTGCTTGTATGCGTTTTGAAGCGGGTTGGCACGTTCGGGTGCTTTGCTGGCAATAATTTGTATGGCATGATAGATAACTTATCTAGACTAATATTATAAAGAGAAAAAAAATATTTGCGGGTATTTTGATAAACAACAAGAATATTTAAAAAATAAAAATTCCGACTGCCTTTTTATTAGGGTTCCGTAAGCAAAGGGTAAAAATGGGACCCTATTTTTAAGACTCCGCTGCCTGTCTCTCTGTCCGTCTGTCACCAGGTTGCATCTTATGAACCGTGATATCTAGACAGTTATTTTTTTTTACAGATGATGTATTTCTGTTGCCGCTATAACAACAAATACTAAAAACAGAATAAAATAAATTTTGGAGTGGGGGCTCCCATACAACAAACGCGATCTTTTTACCGTTTTTTGCCTGATATTAATAACGGCAACAGGTAAACGCTTGGAATATTCACACAATATTCAGTTGTATATACACTTTAAAAATAAATAATTAAAATAAAATAAATATTTAACCCCTTCGTGACGATAGGCGCAGGTGCAGCCCAAGCATTAGCTAAGACGAATCTAACGTTACCTCTCAATATCACTTGTAGTACAAAATATTTCAAAAGGGACTTGAAAGTACAAAGTTTATTTTTAAATATTTTATGCTAGTCTAATTAAGTATATACTTAAGTACTTAATTTAACATGCCAGTTTGTTAACAAATTAGTTTGTAACTTCTAAGAAGACTAAAGCTTTGTTTAGGATCTTGAATTGTTAATTACTTAATAAACTAATTCGATTGTTACTAAAAGTTAAATGAGCTACGTCTGCAAAACGTATTTAGTCAAAGGGAGGTTTTAATACTGATGGACTGCACAAGTATAATTTTTTTTATTACATAGATTATTAAAAAGTATGGTACACATCTTTTTTCTTTCTGGTTGAAGAGGCTTTTCACATTTGGTTGGCAAACATTTTTAAAGATTATTAAAAAATGTTATTCATTTGAAGAAAAGTGTTTCATAAACATTTTAATATATTATATGTTAGATATTGTAGACATGTTTGTATATTGTATAGACATTGACTACACCGAAAATTAGGTCATCAAATTTTTTTATTTTTGATGACCTCATTCTCGATACACACACATAAACAATAAAAAAATTCTTCAAATGAGTCACATTTTTTAATAATCTTTAAAAATGTTTGATTGTGCGAAGGAGACAGCCAACCAAGTGTGAAAAGCCCCTAAACAAGTCGCGGGCTCGAAGTCACACGCGGGCGCAGCCTAAGGGCTTGTTCACAAAACTGCGATGCGAAGTCGCTTCGTAAAACTCTACGAACTCGCACGACGCATCGCAAGAACTTGCAAATTGATTCTCACGATCTTTCCCAAACCGAGGAAGGGAGACGCCTTGCCGCACGAAATTGCATCGCAGCAATTTGCGTCACAGTTTCCTGCGTTGCAAATTCGCATCGCGCCGATTCGCAGTTTTGTGTATAGGCCCTAAAAGCATGCTGTTTCACCTAACATTGTGTCCGGGCGAAGCAGTGAGGTGAAATGCACGATAAATTCATAGTAAACCGAGCGCGTAAAAACACACGTAAAGTCCTTTGGGAAAGGGGGTTTTATGTAAAAACTACTGCATTAATCAATTACAAATAAGGTTAATTGAAATCTTCGATAATTAAGCCGTGTCATGTCGGTGTGAATTTCGTTTTGGAGATTTTACAGTCCTTTTATTACTTACTAGCTTTTGCCTGCGGCTTAGCTCGCGTAGGGGTGTAATTTATCAAAATCCTTTCTTAGGGGATGCCTAAGTCATAGTAGCTTTATGCATGCAAAGTTTCAGCCTGATCGGTTTAAAATTGACAAAGTTTCATACAAACTTTCATCCCCTATTTTATCCCCTTGGGGGTAGAATGGATTAAAATCCTTTCTTAGCGGATGCCTACGTCATAACATCTATCTGCATGCCAAATTTCAGCCCGATCTGTCCAGTGGTTTGGGCTGTGCGTTGGTAGATCACTATGTCAGTCAGTCAGTCACCTTTGAGTTATTGGAACGAAGTTCCTTACGGCAGGCTTGGAGGAGATAGGGATTTTGCTGCGCGACCGAACTGAAAAAAAAGTGATAGTAAAACCGTAAGGATGACCTCGTTAAATGAGACGTGCGCAGGCGCGACAGTCGTATACACATTGTTTCGATTCTACATTAGCCGAAGGAACTTCGTTCCTACCTGGTGTCCCACGACACCACATTCTTTTTATATATTTAGATTTACACCAAAAGTTGCGTAAAAATAAGCAAAACAAAAACGACCCTTGAATGGCTCATAACTTTTTAATGGATTTTAATTTAACTATTCTGAAGCCATACAGACAAATTTTAAAGTGAGACAAAATGATATCATGTTAAACTTTGCATGTACAATGTCAACCAGTGGAGCAAATCCCCTCCGAAATTTGTATAGAAAAAGTATCGGCTAGTTCACTCTTAACAAATAATGACGAAGACACAGCGCCTTTTTAATGTCGCGTGACGTCACGATCAGCTACGATTTTTAACCAAAGGTGACGTTAATCACCCCCACTCCGAAACTTCGAAGCGCAGTATCGTTGTGAATATTGACTACTTTGCTAAACGAAAAAATATAGGCCCTGTATTTTTGGATAATATGTATAGTTGACAGACTAAATAAAATAATATATTTATTACCCAGCCCGCATTCCTATTATATGCAAAATAGGTAGGGACTAGCGTTGCGACAGTTATTGAAACACTTTTTTACAAATGTGACACATTTTTTAATTACCTTTAAAAATTTGACGACCTCCGTGGCGTCGTGGTCACCATGCTAGTCCGCCACCTAGAGGTCCCGGGTTCGATCCCCGGTCAGGGCAAGTTGGAAAATGGCCTTTTTCAAATTGTCCTGGGTCTTGGATGTGTATCTATATATGTATTTGTTATAAAATATAGTATCGTTGAGTTAGTATCCCATATCACAAGTCTATAACTTACTTTGGGGCTAGCTCAATCAGTGTTATTTGTCCCTATATATTTATTTATATATATTTGATTGTGCGAGCGAGACAGCCAACCAAATGTGAAATGCCTCTTAACTAACAATGCAGCTTTGACTATGTACTTACGTTATACATACGTATATACATACGTTCTTTTATGTAACTTTGCGGAACAATTAAAAAGTTAGATTTACTTACTTTTACTTCATATGCATCAGAAGGCAAGTGGTAAGAATTAAGCTTTCCTGAACTCAGCTTTAGTAGGGTTTTATACGACTTTTTAAAGTTTAGGAGTTATGCGTCTAATGTAAGGCAAACATACGACCTCATCTGGGAAATGCGTCTTTGAGGTTATTGGCTTCTATGAACTTTGCACATTTTCAGGATTTTCTAAAAAATCGTTTAAGTAATCGTTTTTTTGTATAAAATGTACTTTTAATGCTAGTTTTTTGACCTGATCGAAGATTCGTAAGACGGATGGAGAGTAGACAGCCGGCGCGGCGTAGGAGAGGAAGTATCCCCCTCTCTTTCTACGGCGCGGCGAAAATGTATGCCTGCGCCTGCTGTTTCGTTTAGGCGGCGCAGGGCGCTTGCGCGAATGTTTCTGAGAGATACTCTTTAACGAGAACTTTTTAATGTAAAATAAATTGTCATGTTTGTGTACGATAGCGCAATAAATAAATATTGTATTCTACCACATAAATGATAGTACTTTTATACTGATAATTAAAGCAATTAGTGCAAAATTATTCCGTCACCATACCAAAATATCAAAAATGCACAACGTCAATATTCAATTTTTCACTTCTGCCGGCACTCCCGGAGTGCAACCCGTCGTTTTTTTTTTAAATTAGCTTGCTCTAAAAATTTGGATAATGGAGAAAAAGTCACATTGTATGTTGAACATAAAAAACATAATATCCAACATACATACTTACAAAATTGTAAAAGAAGGAAAAGCCCCTCTCAGCATTTACATGTAATAACTATTACAACCCCGATCAATAGCAAAAAAACAAATTCGACGTACCGCAGTCAAGGGACCCAATAACATGTCGTTCTAATGCAGAAACCTCCCCTTTGTTGATATACGGGTTCGACTTTATGGCATAAGCGTAGCGGGTACGAATAACTATTTAAAAAAGATTTTAAATAATGGCTGTTTCACTTGCGCCGTGTTTTCCCGGTTTCATGTGGCAACAGGGGGGTTACTCCAAAAAACAATACGATAGTCGTCCAATAGTGACGTTCTATTTTTATGTCAAACCAAATTAGACTTTATAATCATATTAATTCACAATGTTGCTTAACACTGACACGCGCATACGGAGTAACATCCGTCTTGTGTACCGCTTTCGGAGTAATCCTCCTGCTGACTCATGCTACGCAATCTGGATAAACTTTTGTAAAAGTTCGCTCTGAGCTATGTTACCGGACTCCTCTTTCAACCCCATAAATAGGTAACCACTTGACAGATATTATTCCTGTTTGTTTTATTTTTATTTTATTTCATATTCTCGCCTATCAAATACGAAAATCTGATCAAAGATATTCGAGCTAACATCAAGTAAACAGACACACAAACGCCAGTCCAAGTAGACTCGAGCAGGCCTGTATCACTCCCCGTCTAGGGATCAAAAATATACCTACATTATTACTATGCGCGCGGCGACCACTTCGAAGGGGAAAATTCAACTACATGAATCGTTTGTCCAGAGTAATAAGAATGAAATTGGCTTGCAATGGATGTCTAGGTATCTAAACGAAGAGGTGAGGAGTTCTGAAGCGAGCTAAATTAAACCATACCGGTAACCACATTAATTAGATATTTCTTTGAATTAATTTTCTGAGTAAGACTTCTGTAATACTAATACTTTTTCTGTGATTCGAGTACTGCACTCGATCGTTTGAATACATTTCCGAGCGGTACTTTAAAAGTTGAAACTCGTTTCTTACTGCACTGTGTCCTCTACCGTACATGTATGGAACATTTTTATCCATCCAAATATTTGCAGACAGCATCCGAATCTCGGCTTCGTCGCAAATATTATATTTCTGGAGTCATCTACGGACATAAACATCTTTGGAAAACTAAAAGACTTACGTAGAACATCGGCGTTTTTAGAGATAATGATATTGGGAAAAGATGAAGTAAGACAAAGAAGACGATGAAAGTGGTAGACTAACTGGGACTGGGGCGATCTGCACGAAAGATGAATCTAGGCACAAAATAACAACAAAAAAACGGGTCGGACTCGCCCATGAAGGGTTCCGTAGCAGCAAGTAACATAATATAAAAGTTCTTGTAGTTCGTTGTAACTTTGATCGATGTTTTAATAAACGTATTAAAAAAAAATTACTTACTAAATCTCGTTCAAACCAATTTACAGTGGAAGTTTGCATGGTAATATACATACATCATATATTTTTTTTAGTTTTATCATTCTCTTATTTTAGAAGTTACAGGGGGGGGGGGGGGCACATTTTACCACTTTGTAAGTGTCTCTCGCGCAAACAATTCAGTTTAGAAAAAAAATATATTAGAAATCTCAATATCATTTTTGAAGACTTATCCATAGATAACCCAAACGTATGGGTAGATGAAAAAAAAATTTTGAGCTTTAGTTCTAAGTATGGGGAACCCCAAAAATCTTTGTTTTTTTATAAACTAATCTTAATGCGGTTCACAGAATACATCTTCTTTCCAAGTTTCAAAAGTCTAGTTCTTATAGTTTCGGAAAAAAGTGGCTGTGGCATACGGATCGACAGACCGACAGACAGACAGACATGTCACATGACGAATCCATAAGGGTTACGTTTTTTGCCATTTGGCTACGGAACCCTAAAAATGTGTTCGAAACACAAATAAAGAGCTTGTTCTTTACTTACGTGCATGCGTGGGGTGACTCTGAGTAATTTTGGTCAATAAAGTCAGTTTTTGACAAGGAATGGAAGAAAACGACTGAAGATAAAACCGGCCACGTGCGAGTCGGACTAACGCACCGAGGGTTCCGTACAAACCTGTACTTTGATTTTGTTACAATTCAATTCATTCAATTCAATTCAAATTCAAATATATCTTTATTATCATAGGATATTTATAATATCTCTTAATAAACGTCACTTTGTTTTATTGCACAATAATTGTTGACGTCAAAAAGTTACTTAGAGCTAAGTTTACTGCCGCCTCCAAAGCGCTAGTGCAGAAGAAGCGGCAACAAACTGCACTGCAGCATTTTCTCCAAGAACGTCAACTCACAATGAAATTAATATTTATAGTTGATATGTGGACAGAGTATACATTTTTGTTTTCATAATTTAAATTAATTTTTTTGATGTCGAAATTTTGAAATAATGTCAAATCAAGTTGTAAATTCAGTATGTACTTAATGTACCAGATTATGACCATTTCTGAGTATACAAACCTTTAAGAGGGACCCGCGCCAAGCTCAAGCCAGACTTTGGTGTCTTTAAGATAGTCATCGGTCCTATAATAAGCCTTCTCACAGACTACCTTCTTTACATAAGCTTTAAACTTTTTGTCAGGCATATCAAGGACAGATTGTGGCAGTTTATTATAAAAAAGTATACCGCTCCCCATAAACGTTTTACTAACTGTTTTGAGCCTATAATACGGGACAACTTAAAGTTATTCTTATTATAGACCTGTGTATTTGATATGAATTTCAATACCTCCACACGTTCTTATGGAAAGGGGTAGTTACAATAGTAAGTTTAAAATTATTAAAAATATTTTTATTATATGATGTAACTAATTTATGGTTTTCGCAATTTTGGAACGAAGTTCCTTACGGCAGGCTTGGAGGAGATAGGGATTTTGCTGCGCGACCGAACTGAAAAAAATGTGATAGTAAAACCGTAAGGATGACCTCGTTAAATGAGACGTGCGCAGGCGCGACAGTCGTATACACATTGTTTCGATTCTACATTAGCCGAAGGAACTTCGTTTCTACCTGGTGTCCCACGACACCACATTCTTTTCATTATTTCCTATAACTGTGCTATAAGACGTTGCTTCGTACCAAATTTCAAGATTGTGAGTTCACGTGAAGTAGTAGGTTGTGATTCCCTTGCGAGTGTCGAAAATTTGCGGCATAAACGGCTGTATCTTTTGATTGAGTTGGCTTAAATGTTTGATTTTTTCACAGCTCCAAGGGACAGTTGACCTGAGTATTTGATATAAATTCCAGCTTGATACGTCCACGCGTTCTTCAGAAAAAGGATCTTGACAGATAGACCGACGGACGGACGGACGGACGACAAAGTGATCCTATAAGGGTTCCGTTTTTTCTTTTTTCGAGGTACGGAACCCTAAAAAGGAGATGGAGATGCCCTACGCTGGGACATGAATGTAAGGCAATTTTTCCTTCCACATTAAATCACGTTAATTTTAAATTCCACTCCTTTTCAAACGTCTCATCTCATCCCTGCTCGTACTCGATTGACCTTATTTCCTAAAGCTTATTTATTTTAGCAGTGTACATAAATTCAGCGAGGTAATCCATACAACGTTCCCTGTTTGCATAGGATTTGCAATTGTTCTGGCTCGTGCGATAGATCAAAGGCTATTTTTCAGGAGGCAAACAAACGCGTCCCCGTGGCACAATTTTACGGAACAGGTCTCTAACGTCCACAATCGATTGCTGGCCTGTATCGATACATAACAGGAAGCCTTGCTTTTAAGTTTTAAATTGGTAAAGAAACATCTCTGAGGTATTAAGGCGGCCCTTCCCGGCGGCTCTATCGTCAACGCGAGCATAATTCGAAAAGCTTGTTTTTTCATCCAGGGCAATACTAGGAAAAAAAGCAAACCAAAAAGAGAGAGATAGCGCCTTAGGGCACAGTTTGCACTGTATTGAATGAAATTAGTATTATTATTAACTATCCATTGAACGAATATTAACTATTCATAGGGTGCGGAAATTTCATAAAACTTGTTCCGGGATACACGTTTTTGTCAGTAAGCCTTACACATTTGTGATATAAATGTTTTTTATTTAAAATTTTCATTACATTTGCGAGGTTTTTACGAAACATTTTTTTTAATTTTAAAATTTATGAGTACTTTATGAACCAGAACGAAGTTCAGGTAAAATTTGTATGAAAAGTAAGACGGGAAGGCTGCTCTTAAGACGAGTTGCCACTGTGACTTCTTATGTTTTTGACCATTTGATACATCTCTTTGTAGTCTTACATTCATATAATATACTAATACGTCTGTATACTTGTATATGGTTTGTTTCTTACCAAGGCATATTGAGAATGATATAAAATAATAGAAAGTTCTGATACAAAAGACGTATAATGACGTTAATAATTGATAAATTCAAAAAATGTTACATATCAGTGGGGTAGAAATAGTAATTAGTCCGACTTTTAGATAATCCTAAAATAATGGACCCATATTTTTCAGATTGCCAAAAAAGTAAAAATTCACCAAGATACGAAGCATCAAAGTTCCGGCTTGCGACGTCACCTCTATGTAAAAATCGTACGTAGCCGTGACGTCTTGCGAAATTTTAATGCGCTGTATCTCTGTAATTTTTTGTTTCTCAGAGAAAAGAAAAAATACTAGTACAATATTTTTTGATAGTCTAACCGATGGAGTAAAAATATTTTTCCATTCGTCCTGCCTATTCCAGTTTGTATGTCATATCCTGAATGAACAAGGAATTCGGAAATATTTAAAATTTTCCCATGCTAATCTGGAAGAAACAAAGAAAAATTTTCTATTTAGCAAAAGCCAATCGACGAAAGAAGCGTGAAGCTCAATCACGCAATTAGGCGATTCGGCTAGCAACCCTTCACTATTTTGATCTTTTCTATTTATCGCCCATTCCATTTGACAACCTCCGTGGTGTAATGGTCAACACGCTAGTCCACCAATCCAGAGGTTCTGGGTTCGATCCTGAGACAGGGCAAGTTGGAAAATTGCCTTTTTCAAATTGTCCTGGGTCTTGGGTGTTATTATATGTATTTATCATAAAATATAGTATCGTTGGGTAGGTATCCCATAACACAAGCTTATGTAAGCTTATTTTGTTGCTAGCTCAATCTGTGTGATTTGTCCCTAAATATTTATTTATTTATTTATATTGCTGAAAGTGGCCTTGAGTCGTAAGGCGCGGCTCTGTCTACCTAAGGAAAAATGTAAGTATGCTATTTACAAGCTTTTATTTAGTTTCACCCGTCCTATTTTCTGTCTGTCTGTTATCAAACCTTGCAAGTTAAATTTGACCCACTTCCCGGTTTATCTGAAATTTGGCACGCATACATAAATTGCGTCTCAATGCAATATTATGATGACATGGAGCTCGAAGGTGTTCATGGCATCTCTGTAATACAACATAACCTCACCGAGTTAGGGTTCGATTGACTGGTCTTGAGGAGCACCTTTTTAGAACATTGTTATAGACAAAAGCTTGTATCAATTAAGACAGAAACAAAGAGAAAATGCCGTTTTATCTAAAAAAAATCGACCCAGCTAATTCCAAACCAAAATTCCTTCAGTGAATGGAGCGAAAATCAAATATCTTTGAAGAAACCTGTAATAAAACGCGATCCCTCGGGTTCGGGAGTCGAAGCCGCGGTCAGATATTAAAAAAGCGATTGTTCTGAATTAATCTCGAGATAGTCGGTGGACGGTAAAGGCAGGGGCGGGTGGATAAGCAAAGAAAACCCGGTTAATTGCTTAAATATTGGACGAGAGAAAAGAATGTTTTTTTCTTAAGCTTTGTAACATTACTTACTTATAAGATTAAATTAATACAATTTAAATTAAAACTAAATAACCTACCTAATTACTTAGTTTTTTTTTTAGTTTATATTTTAAATATTTGATATGTATATATATATATATATATACATACATATATTTTAGGTATATTAGTATGTATATTTATGTATACTTATATGTAAGTTTATTCTTAGTTGTACTCATGTAGTTTACATCTATACTATATATTATTTGTACAGTATCATTGTGTAATTTTATATTGTACTGTTCCACTTCTGCCCCAAACGCATAATAAGTAAACATTCCTCTCAATTACTGGCCGGTTGACTGGAAGAGATCCCTATAAGGGATAAGTCCGCCGTTGTATGTTTACTTTTCTGATTTGTAACTGTGTTCTTTCTTATGTACAATAAAGCTTTATAAACAAACAAATAAGAACCAAACAAAAAAATTACCACTCAGCAGCATTGCCACGTTGTATGAAAATGCTGATGCTTTTAATTTCGGATTACCTCGAACAGACGTTTTCAAAATAAATTTAAATAGATAATAGACTGGAGGACCCCGCGATCCAAAAGTTTCTACTCCAAAAGGCTCTAATGTGTAGTTTTCTCCTATGTCTACATATTTACGCCTTCTGAGGTTCTCTGCTGCGACTGCTGCTGCGCCGGCCTTTGACTTGGTGGCCTTCTGAAGGTATATTTTGAAGTTGAGCGGCAGGCGGCAGCAAAACGTGCCGCGGGGAACTTGCCGCAGCGGTAGGCGGCACCAGTATGAAATGACTTGAATACTCGCATGCGGCAAGTGACGCGCTCTCAGTGAACTGAACTGAGCTTATCGAGCGGCACGAGCAGCTGCCGCTGCCGCTGCCGCCTTCAAATGTACCCTTAAGGGATACCTGAATTATCCGGGGTCCAGTGTTGCCCCCATTTGAAATTAATCATATAATAGGAAACGGAAACATCATTTAAAATTTCGTCTCGACAGGCGCTAGATAACCTTTCAAACAATTTTATTAACTACTGTTTACAGTTTAAAGTGAGAACGTGAAATTTTTCTACGCACAATTGCGAAAAATGGCGTATGTGCGTAGAAAAGCTTCACTACATTAAGTAGACATTTCTTTTGAATTTATTTTCTGAGTAAGACTTCTGTACGTGAGAACTTGTACTTATTCTGTGGTGATAGGCTTGAAAATGAAAAGCTAGAATCAACATAGTGGTGTAATAACGTTATTGCGTTTGTAGCGCCATCGCCTCGATATAAAAAAACCAGCCAAGTGCGAGTCGGACGCATGAAGCGTCCTGTACCGTTATCTATAAAAAATCACGTTTGTTTTATATGAGAGGCACACTAAAACCTTTATAATATACTGTTTTATTTGTTGTTAAAGCGGCAACAGAAATACGTCATCTGTAAAAATTTCAACTGTCTAGCTATCACGGTTCACGCATGAGATACAGCCTGGTGACAGACAGACAGACGGACAGTGGAGTCTTAGTAATAGGGTCCCGTTTTTACTTTTTAGGTATGGAACCCTGAAAATCAGAATAGCTAATGTCTCACAGTTTTGTAAGGCTTTTCGCACATACAGACATACAATTATCACTTGCACACAGAGCATCCGTGAGCAAACTATACACATACAACATAGGCAAATAAACTATTTTGAAAGTTTCCAGGAGTCGACGACCTCATCAAATTGTTTGTGTCAATGATAGCACGTGACGTTATTCATCATTCTAGACGCGAAGGCTTTCAAGGGTAACATGTCAATGCGCAGTGAAGTCAACGTTGAATGTATTTAACTATTCACTTTTTATATTACGTATATCTTTTATTTTACAATATAAATAATTTCAGTATTGTGTTAACTAAAATTAACTACAATAAACTTAAATACTAAAAATAAATTACTAGTAAACATATATTTCATAAATAAGACTGCCTCCGTGGTCCAGTGGTCAAGGCGTTCGCCTTGTGATCCGGAGGTCATGGGTTCGATTCACACTGGGAAACATACTTTGTGCAAAGTTGTTTCCAGTCTGGATAGGATATTGCAGGCTTGAATCACCTGATTATCCGAAAAGAAAGATGATTCCGTGTTTCGGAAGGCACGTAAAACTGTGGGTCCCGAACGCCACCTAGCGTTTGATCATCAAACTATCCAAGGAGTTCCTGGTTTGCCTTTTGGGTTGAGGAGGTCAGACGGCAGTCGCTCTGTGTAAAAACCAGTAACCTCGTCAAATCTCCTTGCTGAGGATGCAACCGGGAATACGCTCGGATGATGATGATATATTTCATAAATAAAGAATATCCAGTTAATCTTTGCGGAAGAATGCCCAGAAGGCTGGCAGCACTGCCACGTTGTATGGCAATACTTATTAAATAAATAAATAAATATAAATATATAGGGACAAATAACACTGATTGATCTAGCCCCAAAGTAAGTTCGAGACTTGTGTTATGGGATACTAACTCAACGATACTATATTTGTTAACAAATACATATATTTGATAAACATCTAAGACCTAGGTAAATCTGAAAAAGATAATTTTCCATCTTGATCTGACCGGGGATCGAACCCGGGACATGATGATGACGGGACAGCGTGGCATGACGACCACTAGGCCACAGAGACAACATTGTCAATGGACGTCCGTTTTGACAACACAGAAAACATAGATAGACATAGTAAAAAATTCAAGGTATACTATACTATGATAGTGCCATTTCGAAAAGTCTCGCGTGCCTTTGCGTCGTAGAACTGGACGAGCTGCTCGGGGATTTGTAGTTGCATTAAAGCTATTTTCCTACTCCAATAAACTGTAGGGCTCGGCAATGATGTCAGACGTACCAACTTCTTGGTATACATACTAGTTTTTAGTGTCACGTACCATGTACCAAGGCTACTCAGTCCTTGTATGAAAAAATACCAAGATTGGCCGTTGACCGACAAAAATACACTGACAAATTTCAGAGATTATGTAAAAAAAATTCCAATGAATTGTACGTGCTTATAAATGATTAATATTATTAAAAAAAATGTTAAAAGTGATATTTCTTCCGTGTGTTCGATAATTACTGCCCTCTATTAACGGTCTACGAAACTGAAATGTTCCTTTTTTTTTACTGGGATGCGATTTCCCACACTGTTTGTCTCCTAGAATTGGCAGCGCCAGAGCGGAGCACAGGCGTACTAGTTTCCCGTCTCGAATACCAGCTTTCAGCCAGCTCGGCACAAGGATTTCTAGGTGGCCATCTAACATCCCTGGGGCTCGGCCCAGCCGAAACGCTCTGGGGTTTGGAGGGCGTGTGAGTTTTCAACTACAAAAGCCTGTGTGCTTCCTGGCCGAAATCATACTTTTTTAATCACGCTTGATTGATATTTACTTCCTCCAATAGCCTGTAGGGTTCAGCCGTCGGACCGGCGGCCGAGACGCGCTGGAGGTTGGAGTGCAAATTTTAACTACAAAAGTCTGTGTGCTTCCTGGCCGAAATCAACAGGCTTATGGGATGTCGCTCGCTGCACTGGGTTATGCGACTCTTGGCGCTGTCTACAATGCGTCACAAAAAAGTTGATTGAACCGAAATGGCGTTCGTCGGCGAATTATTTGTACCTGCGCCGATAACCGTCATTTTGGATCAACCTACTTGCGGGGAATTTGTACAAAAATGCTTTGAAGTCCGCCATTTTTGTTCAAAAGTGTCGCATTGTACATCGTAACTTGTAATTTAAAACCTAATTTTTTCTCACTTCATTAAAGCTAGCACATTTTGCCAAAACGCAGATGGCCGCAGAAACAGCCTGGAAAATAAGGAGGGTGGGAGTTTCATTACTTACACAATTAAATTATTACAAATGCAAGAAATATCTAACAATCAATTAACATTCTATGGTTTTCTTACTGCGCGTTACTTAACACGTGTCATATTGTATTTATTGTATGGAAACACAATCATGTCGGATTTTCCAATGACTTCTTCCACTTAGCAATTGCGGAAATAAATAATTTGTGATGGAAATTGCGTTGTGGTAATAAATAAAAATCAACGTATTTAATTTACACAAAGGAAAGGATAGGATATGTATGGCTGACACAGGAATGTAGAAAATGGAGCGAAAATAAGAAGAAGAAACCCAATTTATACAAGTTTGTAAGGGCCAGTATCTGTGGCCGTTAACAAAAGTTGGACTCCATATTTTGTAGGTCTCGTAAAAAATTGCGATATTATGATATAATAAATGCGAGAAATTTCTCGAGCTCTTTCGTGCTCAGGAAGGTACGCATAAGGCGTAAGTCCTGGCTGTCATCACTGTATGGCAGTCGTCAAGCTATGTCAGATGCCTTTAGGCAGCCTGAACACCAGTGTTGGGCTTACACACACGAAAAAAAACAAAAAATAAATGTGAAAGTTTTTATAAATATCGCGATTGTTCCGCTTTCACGCCAAAACGGTATTAAGGCGATGTTTTTTCTAACTAGAGGGGGATGAGGTGCGGGGCGATCCGCGGGTTGCCCCGGAGGCTATTACCTATTGGGAGTGACTGGGGAGCGGAAAACGAATAAACAACTTAATGACGCAAAGCGTAGATTTCATCGTTTTTGTTTTTACAAATCATAAAAAATAAATAGTACAAAATAAGGATGGCGAAACCTTATGTTGTTTTAATTAATTAACTTTCAATCTCGTGGCTAATTGGCGGTACAAAGCCGCCACACGAGGCGTCGTCCGCAGACGTAATGCAAATAATTATGTACGCCCTCGCAGGGGGGAGTAATCCACCTACTTAGAGGAGCCTTAAATTAAACTCATTAGAGCTTATATACGAGACCTTTTTAAAGCAAAAAACCGACTTTACCCCCAAACTACAAAACCGATTTTGATAAAATTTATTTGGGTCCACCTGACAAGTATACCATTTCAAACAAAAAAAGAATTTTCCAAATCGGTGCAGGCGTCTTCGAATAATCGGTGAACATACATAAAAAAAAGATTGCGACGAATTGATAACCTCCTCCATTTAGGAAGTCGGTTAAAAATGGCCGTGTGTTTCCTGTGCATGTCGTGATAATAATAATAACGTAAATAAATTTTCATTCAATTTCTTAAAAATGATAATATAAACATTATAGTCACACATTATATAAAAAATTACAAAAATAAAAAAGTCGTAAGAGGCGGCTTAACTCTAAAGTGCACAAACGCCTCGTGTCGTGCTGCAACAGCAGAATGCTGTTGCACCTGTCTCACAAAATTAATATATTTATTACATTGCGCTGTACACCCCCCCCCTCCCCCAATGGGTTCCCGGTTTGTCGTACCGGGGGGGCTCAGTACCCGTGGTAGTCGGTGGCCAAGGGGAAGCTAAGAGGAACCCGCGAGGGGGCGCTCCTGCTGTCGTCCACCAGCAGAGAGCGCCCACATTGGGGCGGCGGGGGAGTGGGAAGTTCTCCCCCCACCCGAGGAGGGGCGCTCCCGCGGGCTCGGCTTCGGCCTTGAGCCTGTAGGGATGCGCCCAATGGGGCGGCGGGGGAGTGGGAAGTTCTCCCCCCACCCGGGGTGGGGCCGCCGGGAGGGGAATTGTAATTATTCGTCTTTTGATTATCCTAAGTAATGGAGCATATTTATCAATTTCCAAAAAAAAAAAAATTCACTAAGATACGAATCATCAAAGTTCCGAAGCGAGGAGGCTTGCGACGTGACCGCTCGTAAAAATCATACCTAGCCGTGACGTCATGCGCTACGTAATTTTTTGTTTATCAGAAAAAAGAAAAAATACGTGTACAGTTTAATCTAACCGATGGGCTACAAGTATTTTTCTAATCGTCATGCCTAAGGGTCTTCCTCTGTATGAATGTTCGACGATGACTCGAATATCTTTGGTCGAGACAACCAAATCAGTAGCAATAAGCAAGAAGAGAAGACTAATAGACTTTAATTTCGAAAATAAATTAAAACGATGCCTGTATGCCGCTCTTACATAAACATCTCCTCTCACAGGCCTATTGGAAGAGATCTATTTTGAGATAAGTAGTGCCTTTGTACAACTTTTATTTGATGTATTCTCTGTATAAATTTTCCATGTACATAAATTAGTAAATAAATAACGATGAAGGGGTTGTCGAGATATGAGTTCATAGTTAAACCTTAAAGAATAGGGTATTGAGCATTGTGTAACGCATTCCACATGGATTACCAAACAATAAACAGACACAAGCATACTGACATGACTTTAAAGGTCGACGTGTGTACGAGTATATGCTCCATAATCATTATATTTGAACACTGTAGTTTTAAATGTAGTTTTATAATAATAGTTATTACAAAACGATGTCCGTATTATATGCTTTGTTTGTATAATGTCTAGTTCTAGTCCTTTAGAACTATTACGTATTTAGTGCCGTAGCTAGTGTAAACTGTAAACTATTCAATGCGCTTGCGCACTATCAAAATACGATTGTTATCGTCGAGCAAGTAATGATATCATACTACATTTTCATTAGAAAATATAATTTTCAATGGGCCAACGAATGGAGATAAAATTATGGGGTCGTGTGTCAGCACACAATGCTGAAGTTTAGCGGCTGAAGTTCACAAAGCAACACACTATGCCGAACTTACGATGCGTTTTGGCTGAATCGGAACTTCGGACCGGCTGAGGTTCAGCCAGAACGCGTTTAATGTATTTTGCATAAGCAGCAAAACACTACGCTGCGGCTGTGACATACGCACATTTTCAACTACCTGTCTTGTCTATACTTCAGAACTCAAAGGTGTCTATCGCGAATTACGAAATCCTAAATGTTGACGACAGACAGCGTGCCGCCTGAAATTTGTAAGAGGACCGACCAATCAGGACGCCTACATTTCAGCCAATGAGAGGCGCACCCCTCCTCACGCACACTCGGGCGATTCCCGAGCGCGCGCCCTGATTGGTCGGGACACTCACGCGTATCGGCGCTACCTGCGAGTAGCGCCCATTGTATATATATAGCCCTAGCTTGTACAAAGTTTGTAGTTAGTCAATCAGTAGTCAGTCAGTCGAGTCAGATCAGTCAATCGAGTTCAGACAGTGTACAAGCAGCAACAGTGAATATACCATCAGAGCGAAAATCTCTCCGGCGTTTCATTTGGAACCAGCATCTAGTGTCTACAGTCCACTAAACATCCTTACAAGGACCTGCGTTGGCCCATCGTCAACACTAAAATTTACTACACTTTCTATTTGAAAAGTATGTACCTACTTGAGAACAATTGTTGGGAAAAGAAAGAAACCACTTTGTCACTAAGGTCCAAATTTAACTATTTGGTAATAATACTTATACTTTAGTACATTTTTGACGAATATATTTATGATTTTACAAGAAAGCTTTTACTGGAATACAACACCAACAGGAGTAGTACAGAAAAGAAGCATAAGATTATATTTAACAAAACACACGATATCTCTGATGAGAGAGGAAAAACGGTGGAAAATTCAACGCGGAACTATGAAATGAACATATCAATTAATACAACCCAATCCGCGTAACTTCCACACAATTTATGCGGTGACGTTAACAAACAAACGTAATAATATACAAGCGACGTCTGGAGGCAAGTAATAAGATAGAAATTCTTCAACATTTGGCATTTGGTAAAAGTAGTGCATTAACAATTCACTTTCAAACAAAATATAATTACAATGTTAACCCTTTCACCGCGAGACTTTATATTAGTTGCCGTGCCCCCAGCGCGAGGGGTATGAAATCTAAAATAAATACCTACAACCAAAAAGGGATGTGGATACTTAAGTTATGTGCAATACGAGCGGTTTTTTTTTGTCGGAAATATCCGACGCTCGCGGAATGGGCACGACAATGTTTGTCGGATAAATCTGACGTTCGCGGTGAAAGGGATTCGCTTAATCAGTTAGTAAGTTACACTCCAAATTACAGACGGACACGTCAAACTTATAGACCCCTCTTTTTGCTTCGAATGTTAGAAACACAGAAATCGCTTAGTGGAGAAAGAATAAGCGCTGAGAAATAATGTATTAAGAAATAATGTACAAGCCAATTCGCGTAACTTCCACACATTTGTGCGGTGACGTCAACAAACAAACATAATGTTATACTAGCAACGTCTGGAGGCAAGTGATAAGCGAATCATATCGAAAGTGAGCCGTTCATGTGCCGTGAAGTTGTAATTAGAAGGAATTCCTCAGCATTTTGGCATTTGGGAAAAGTAGTGAGGTGAACATTGTTTGAATTTTGAATATTTAACTTTTGTTTACTACTCACAGAGAGGGAACTTCAACAGTTTTCGCTACTGATTTTAATTTCGCAGGCACAATGACATTTATGAACATAAAATAAATAAATAAATATATATATATATTACAAACGGACAAATCACACAAATTGAGCTAGCCCCAAAGTAAGCTTAAGCTTATGTTATGAGAACATAACGGGACTTTCAGTCAGCAATTGTCAGTTTGCCAATGAACAAAAAAGGCAGTATGCTCGTAAAAATATCTGACTGAGACCAAAATCAATTAAGGTAGGTAAGGCTCGTAATATTAATAAAATCTTTAGACAGGTTTGAAAGCAAAAGCTAGATGGCGTTCGGGACCTACAGTTTATACGTACCTTCCGAAACGCGGAATCATCTTTCTTTACAGATAATCAAGTGATTCAAGCCTGCAATATCCTAACCAGACTGGAAACAACTTTTCACAAAGTATACTTTCCAGTGGGATTCGAACCCACGCCTCCGGATCACAAGGCGACCGCCTTGACGACCACTAGACCACGGAGGTAGTCGAACATTACGATACCCTGCTGTATCCAATTTAACAAATCGAGATAAACTATCGACAAACGTACAATCGATAGTCGGCCATCACTACTGCAGATACACGAACAGGATCTAACAAAATACACAATAACAATCCCACAACATTTCGATAACAAACGTAACAATACACAAACATAATAATCTCCCACGATACAGACAGACACACAGACAAAGGTAACGGCAGTTGCAATCTTACACTTTCAACTGCCTAGAAATCTAGTAATTGCCTCGCACTTTACTTGATTGAGAGCTGCCCTAAAAAAACATGGTTTTATTTCACCACTTTGTCGGCATGAGTAATTTGCATTATACATACCCTTGCCAAATTACAGCTTTCTAGTACTCATAGTCTCTGAGAAGAACCGCGGACAGACAGACATGGCGAAACGATAAAGATTTGTTTACTACGAAACTCTAAAAACGATCACACATTACCTTCATCTTTGCGTCGGCGCTGGACACATAGAAAAGAAGTAGGACGCGGCGGGGCACGGACAGGGCACAGACGGGGCGCCGTCGCAACTTTTGAAAACAAGAAAAGACGAGGGACGAACTTGTCAGATACAGACAAATCCGTATCAAATTCAAATTCAAATATATCTTTATTATCATAGGATATTTATAATATCTCTTAATAATCGTCACTTTGTTTTATTGCACAATTAATTATTGTTGACGTCAAAAAGTTACTTAGAGCTAAGTTTACTGCCGCCTCCAAAGCGCTAGTGCAGAAGAAGCGGTAACAAACTGCACTGCAGCATTTTCTCCAAGAACGTCAACTCACAATGAAATTAATATTTATAGTTGATATTTGGACAGAGTATACATTGTTTGTTGTCATAATTTAAATTAATTTTTTAATGTCGAAATTTTGAAATAATGTCAAAACAAGTTGTAAATTCAGTATGTACTTAATGTACCAGATTATGACCATTTCTGAGTATACAAACCTTTAAGAGGGACCCGCGCCAAGCTCAAGCCAGACTTTGTTGTCTTTAAGACAGTCATCGGTCCTGTAATAAGCCTTCTCACACAGTACCTTCTTTACATAAGCTTTAAACTTTTTGTCAGGCATATCAAGGACCGATTGTGGCAGTTTATTATAAAAAAGTATACCGTTCCCCATAAACGTTCTACTAACTGTTTTGAGCCTATAATACGGGGCAACTAAGTCACTCTTATTGCGTAAGTTTCTGACGGTAAAATCGCTTACTTTATTTATTGTATCTATGGCAAAACTGGCGACGCGCACATCCCCCCGTGGATGTGGCGACCACACAACATCAATTTTTTTCCCTCCAATAGGTTGTCACTTTCACAGCGTTGTCAGAGGCCTCATATAGGGCACGCTTAGTGCAGCTGGTGGGGCACGATGGGCAGGAGAGGAGGTGTGTCATAGTCTGGTCGTTATGCCCACATTGACACTGTGTTGGATCAATGTGTCTCCATCGGGCTAAATTATGCTTGCACCGACCTTCCTCAGTTTAATAGCTATATATGTCCAACAGCTGAACAACTTCTTCTACAATCTCCATTCTACTTATATACTAACTAGGTTTAACCCGCGACTTCGTCCGCGTAGAAGTCGATAATATTCCCGCTTCCGTTCCACTAATTCTAAAATGTCATGTGTCTCGCTTCAAAAATGACGAAGATTCATACAAACTTGCAACCCCTATTTCGTCCCTATATTGGTGTAATTTTCAAAATCTAATACATTCATTTTTATTATCTCTTAAATACTAAAATAAATTGAAAATTTCATGTGTCTCACTTTAAAAATTACGAAGTTTCATACAAAGTGGCAACCCCTATTTCACCCCCTTAGGGATGGAATTTCCGAAAATCCTTTCTTGGCGGTCGTCTCCTAGTTATAATCTTCCTTTCTGCCAAATTTCATCTTCGTTGGCTAAGTAGTTTTCGAGATTTCGTGATGAGTGAGTTAGTGAGTGATTTTCGCTTTTATATATATAGATGTTGACACCTCACGTAAAATCTGGCATTTAACCCCGTTATTTACCAACAAAACGTCTAGTTTCTAGCCACAGTGTAACGACCTGAAGTTTTCAGGTCGTCCGAATAAGCAGAAATTCAGCACTTTTACTTGTTCCGCGCCGGTAGTCGTGGAATTAAGTGGTTTAATTAGGAGTTACTTTCGTTGCCGTCTAGATTACCCTAGGTTGTGAACGTAAAAATGTCTGCTTTCAAGCTGAGGATAATGCTCTTGAGTTAAAACTCTTATTAAGTTACATCACAATAATAATTCGCTTGTCAAGTAATTTAAAAAAAAAATAATGCGCAATCCGTTTCGAGGTCTAGAAGCTTTCTATAATCAGATTTTAAAATAAGGTTATTATTTAGATATTTGCAAAAATCCCAAAGACCTTCATTTTCAAGTAAAAGTAAAAAAGAATCTAATAAAATTTTACTATAACATATGTGGTAGTATAATTAAAAACACTTCTACTGTAAAGGATCTTGGCGTTCTGTTTGACTCAAAAATGCTTATGACAGAACACATGGAAGCAATAGTAAGTAAATCATTCAAGCAACTAGGGTTTGTCAAACGCGTAAGTCAGGAGTTCAAGAATATTGAGTGCATTAAAGTTCTATTTATTACCTTTGTGAGAACAATTCTTGAATATGCATGCAATATCTGGTCACCTCAATATTCTACTCACAAGCAGAGAATTGAGTCCGTACAAGAGAAGTTTCTTAAATTTTTATCATTTAAGGAACACAGAACATTCAACTCTTACGCTGAGGCCTGCTTGAACTACAATATGGATAGTTTAGAAATGAGGCGCGTTCAATATGATTTGATTTTCCTCCAATCAGTAATCAATGGCCAGGTAGACTGTTGCGATCTCCTGCATGCAGTGGCACTTCGAGTTCCTGCGAAACGCACGCGTCACACGCAATTACTACATGTACCCCACAGTCACACAAATTATTTCAAGAATTCTGTGTTGTGTCGAATGGCTAATATCTATAATGAGTCATATTCAAATTTAGATTTGTTTCACCTCTCCAAATCCCGACTCAAAACTGACATTGTCAAAATGCATCGTTTGTAACTTGGATGTTCCCTTTCTGAGCCCCCTAATAATACTTAATTGCTCGGTTATTATGCTTGTACTAGTATACCTTAATTATCTACTTAAAACAAAATATATGTAACCTTGTTTTGTTATTGCAATCAACATTAAGTTTATTTATATTGGTAAAATCCTGTGTAAACCTTTTTTGGCCCTAATAAGTATATTGTATATTTTGTAACTATAAGAAACTGTATCGCTGTTGGTTTACCAATAAAAAAAAATAAAAAAAAAAGTAAGGTCAAGCTTATTTGAGGATGTGACGTCACGATGACTATTCTGCCACTGTCACTGTCATCTACCAAAACAGCAACTTGACAATAACTAACATAACGACGGTAATTTAAAAGGGAAACATTGACAGTTGACAGATATCATTGCTTGTTTTAGTGCAGGCATAGGAAAGATGCTATTTGATTCCTGTGTGTTGTCACTTCCGGTGTAATGTTTAAAATTATATAAAAAATCCTAATAACACAGATAACGTTTTTACTCAAATTTCATTCTTAAAAGCTCTATATTTTCGATTAAAGGCAATTACAACACTTTTATATTCTTTGGTTGACAAGCCAATTAAACATAGATTCCGCTGGTCCCAAAGTCTCTTCCTACCCGTCTGGGAACACTGATATGGATGAAAAAAAAAGTACATATTTCTTCCAAAAAAATCATCAATTTTACATATAACCTAATTATTAGTAAACCTAAAAAGTAAATATTAGAAATTCTAAACGTTTACGACTTAAATCGAACTATAAGTAGTCCTCGAGGTAAATTAATTAAGAACTAGCCTTAAAAGAAAGCCCTAGAAATAGCAATTTCATCACAGCCAAGCAAAATAGTAACCTCGAATAATTAAAGGAGATCACAAATGATAAGAGTACAGAAGGACGTTCACATAACGTTCAAGAGAAAATTGACGACTCGTGTCAGAAATATTATTGTAGTCTGCACTTTCTGGGACTGGCACACTAAAAAAAAGATTTATTCAACTGCGTCGACTAGACGACCAATAAAAATACGTTGAAAGGATAATTTGAATGCCATTTTTAAACTTATTTTAAGCCTCACATTACTAGTGTTTCCACGTCGTCCAAGGTACCCAAAACAGTTTATATCCTATGTTTTATTAAGTTACTGAACTTAAAAGAGGCGTGCGTGACCTATTCATTTCATATAAAGGCATCCAGTCGAGTATATTATATATATATATTTTTACAATATATTGGTTTAGGCATTTGTCCTCAATATATACTCACAATCAAAGAGCACCTATTTCCAAAGTGAATCTTTTTATTATGTACATTAATTTTAAAAACGTCCTAGCGCTAACCAAGTAATAAAATAAGCCTTTTACTTCAGATAGATGGTTACATTTGTTACATTTTCTATTGTTTTATGCTACGTACAAATAATCTATTTTTTTTTTGGCAAAGACCCGACTCTTTCCGATTTTGCAATTGCTGGCTGCTCAGTGCTATCCAAGAGCTATTTATTACTAACATTTTATATTTAAATAATTTTTAAAAACTAAAAACCGAGTTTAGCCCAAACTACACAACCGATTTTGATAAAATTTGTATAGACCACCTGAAAAGTATACGCTTTCAAACAAAAAATAGAATTTTCCAAATCGGTCCAAAATGCATAAACAAAAAAAAACAAAAGATCGCGACGTATTGATAACCTGCTCCATTTTGGTAGGCGGTTATTTACATTTTATGCGCAATAAATAAATAAAAAAATAGCTGTTGCGCGGCGCAACTTGCGCCCCGCCTGTTACGGTCCAAACAATTTACCAACATGATGAACTTCTCTACCCTCGTCATTTCGATGTTCTCGTGTGGGAACCTTCCACTTTGCGATTACTAGCAGAAGCTTAATGCCTCTTTAAAGTAATTAATTTCGTGATAAAACCTGCGAATATTAAGCTGATTTTATCTGGAAATACGGCGGCTGTATTTTGGCAGTCGTTAAGGTCTACCAGCTACCGAGAATGGTATACTTACCTTAATTATTTATTTTTATTTATTTGCTTGTACAGAAATATAGGGTCTGCTTATTGAAACGAAGTTCCTTTTCGTGTGGTACAGACTTGGCGGATGGGGGCTAGACGAAAAAAAGCGTGTAAGATTTTTCGTTTTAACTTTGTTTCATTCGCGATACTCACGCATTTTCTGTTCTTGCGCCTACTAAGCGACACTAAACAAATATTGAATACATTTGGATTTTGTTAGTAGAGTTTGTGCTGACATGGTACCGCTGTGGAATAAGAAATACTAACAAAATCCGACAATCTCTGTGGCTTGTAGTAGTACTGGAGGTCCTGGGTTCGATTTCCAGTCAGGTCAAGATAGAACATCTTTTTCACATTGACTTGGGTCTTGGATGTTTATCTACCTATACATATATGTATTTGTTATCAAATATAGTATCGTTTTAAGTTAGTATCCCATAACACAAGTCTCAAACTTACTTTGGGTCTAGCTCAATCAGTGTGATATATTTATTTATTTAATCCAAGCGAGCGGCGTAATGGTTTAAAATTTGACAAAGGCAATTTGTAAATTCAATAAAAACTGTAACAATATGTTAATTGAATGTGAACCGGAGAATTGTATTACAAAAAGACTCCAAAACGTCTAATCCTATTCAGAGAGCTGTCCAACCGATTTCCCAAGTCGATGTGTGATGGATGGACAACAATCGGTAGATGGCACTAAATAATAGTGCGCGCTGCAACGCCGTGCCAGCCCGTGCCAGTCGCAGCGAGCAGGGCCGGCACTCATGGCGTGAGCTAAATAAAATGTTAGTTAATTTTATATTGTTGTGACCTATTGGTCGCCCCAGGTACAGATGGGTCGACGAGGTACAGAAAGACCTGCGAAGCCTCGGAGTTGACGACTGGCAGCAATCATAAACCTAGAATTATTTACTGTGTAAGGCAGCAACGCTCCCAATACCGCAAGAAATGGCGCCATCTAGTGTTGGAGGCCAAGATCCACTTCGGGTCGCTGCGCCACCATAATAAGTAAGTACCTAAGCAATTTTATAAAAGCTTTTACTTGATCTGCCGCTTCCGTGGCTGCTTTAAGATAAGTTAATAATTCCGTTGTTACGAGTACTTTGCGCAAAACTCAAAGTTACAGGCTCTTTGATCGAACTATTTTGACTTGAGTGCTTCCGCCACTAGTTGTTTATTTGCGTGAGTAAGTAGCCAACACTGGTGTCAGATTTTTCAAGCATCCCAAAGGCATCGGACATAGCTTAGGTTCATAAATTAAATAAGACGTTCAAGGGGAATTTTTAATAATTATGACATTACAATGTATTCTCAGTCCAAATATCTATATAATTTTAATATCAGTATAATTATAAATTGACTTTTTTAGAGAACATGCTGCAGATCTTGACATACAGAAAACTTGACAATTATCAAGTGATATAAATTAATATCCAAAGATAAATAAATGGTTTTAAAGTTTTTGATTATTTTGTTTTTAGTTTTCTTAAATTTGTGCGCCTGCCTGTATAAAATTTAATATAAATCTTATTCTTATTTAATAGAATAGAAAATAGAATTCCGGTTTATTAGCGAAATATGTACAGTTACAACTTTACAAATTGGCACATTCATTAATCTAAATATGACGCTAATCCGACGTCCACTCAGCATGTGTCAAGGCATTTTACAACACCCCAACGCTGGTCTTCCGGGGACACCGGCCCAACAAGAAGTACCACAGCGCACTGCAACGACACGCCGAACCGTGTACAAGTCATTCGATATGACATATAATTCTATTTCGAAGCACCACTGCATGCAACAATATCATTATTACGTACAGTGATTCCCCAAAACAAAGCTGTGTGAATCGATTATAAAAGAACATATGTTTAAAACTAGCTTTTGCCCGCGGCTTCGCTCGCGTAGGGGTGTAATTTATCAAAATCAAAAGGTTTAAAATTGACAAAGTTTCATACAAACTTTCATCCCCTATTTTATCCCCTTGGGGGTAGAATTGATCAAAATCCTTTCTTAGCGGATGCCTACGTCATAACATCTACCTGCATGCCAAATTTCAGCCCGATCCGTCCAGTGGTTTGGGATGTGCGTTGATAGATCACTATGTCAGTCAGTCAGTCACCTTTGAGTTATATATATTTACATAACAAAACAATAAACGCTTGCAAAGGGGAGTATAGTAATTGTAATTAAATAAAAAACTAGAATAGTTAGTACAACACAGCACAGGCTAAGTTAATTTCTGTTTCTTCAAAAGATAGTTTTTTTAAAAGCTGAAGCTCTTGGTATTGTCAATGAATGTTCTAGTAGACAAACAGGCATACGGCTCCCGTGATGGCAAGTTTCCTACCGTAGCCTATGGAATCCAATAACACTACGTGGCTGGTCTATGAGGAGGCATAGCCTCAAAAAATTGAAGTAGCTAGATGGAAATAAAAACGTGTAAGATCAGAAGAAAACCTCACAGAAACATGTGTGTAGTGCATACACATATAGCCTTTATCATCAAGTGTCCGATGGCGTATTAATTCAGTGTAGTAAGTGTCAGTAGAATTAAATACAAGAGTAGGAGCACGGTGCATCGTAGTTGTCGTGCCAGTCCGTACCGGTTGCGAGGGACTGCAGGGTTGCCGCAGATATCGCCTATATTTTTTTCGAACCTAAAAACCGACTTCGCCCCCAAACTACACAACCGATTTTAATAAAATGCCTATAGGACCAGTTGACAAGTATACACTTTAAAAAAAAATGAATTTTCCCACTTCGTGCAGGCGTTTTCGAATAATCGGTGAACATACATAAAAAAAAACATAAAGGATCGCGACGTATTGATAACCACCTCTTTTTTGGAAGTCAGTTAAAAATCAGCTTTTATCGACAATTGACATCAGCTGTAGGTTGACTGGTAGAAAAGTTCCTGGGCCTTAAGTTCACCTGTTATTTTTTTTTGGTAATAAAGTGAAATATTTTTTTTTAATTCAACACCGTAACCGCCAGTACATCATTATGTTTAGCTCTTTATGAACCTTTAACCAGCAGTGTAACAACCTAGGTTAATTAATAAAACGTATCAAAAGACAAAAAACAGATAAATACATTTATTTTTTGTAATAGTTACATTAAAAAAAAATTCTTCCTGGACATACTGTAAGTAAAAAGAGGAAGGTAGCAGTTTAAGTAATCAATATTTTAAATATAACGTAATAAATTCCAAAACTATAGCCAACTGTGATGACGTTTCCTACAGTAACTATTCAACAAACATCAAATAATAAATTACATAATTAATAAACATTTATCATCGCCATCCAGATCGGAAAAGTAAAAACCCATTTCAGCTAGAAATGACAACTATTACTAACGATAATGTAATTATAATGACAAGTTTACAAACAGAGCTCGTTTTCGACGAGTTTATCGAGTGCTGTGCAGGATGTCTTGATTGCTCGTCGCAAACGATGCGTAATGGTACATAATGTAACAAGTAATATAATGACTAGTAAATATTAAGCGGGGAAACATATAACTTCCCGCTAGATGCTCTTTTTTAAATTTATTTTTACGCATTACGTCATTAAGACGAAGTGGTAGCTAAAGTGGCGCCCTCATTTGAAATAAATTGCTTAAAACTAAATATGATGATAATATAAAAATTTGATTTGTATAAATGTCTAGAAAGACCTTGAAACTATTTTATGAATAACCTTTAAAAGTAATATTGGTAGTCCGTCTAGTTTTAAAACTGTTTTTCGCCAAAAGTTTCCACTTTTGGCGAAAAACAGACAAATCAATTTTTTAATTATCACCATATTTAGTTTTAAACAATTTATTTCAAATGAGGGCGCCACTTTAGCTACCATTTCGTCTTAATCATGGACTTCATCTTCCAGCTAATACATAGGCATATACCCAATAGTAATTTAATTATACATAAATATAAGCTTTAGCAACTATAATATATAACAAAATTGTACTGTACAAAATATAATAATGTAACAAAATTGATAGAAATATATACAGTAAAAAATTCTTGGTCTATGAAATATAGTAACGACATTTTTGAGCAAAAGACTAAACAGAAGCAGGGCAGCGATTTGCCAGGGCTTTTTTATTTATAAGTTATTAAAGTTATAAGTTTAGTTTTTTTTGTTTATATTATTTAAGTCCATGTGGAACTAAAACGTTTGAATTAAAAGCTAAAATCAATAAACAGAAGCATAATTGGAAACATTTATACTGAAATATGACTGCAAAATTGTGCAATTGATATTCTAAATGCTAATGAATGTTTTTAAAAATTCCATCAGTAATTGACTTGCCTATTATTACAACAAATACTTTTATCATTATTTGGAACTTAATTTGAAATATCTTTGAATTGCCAACCCTACTTTTGTGTTTAGTCTGGGTGTCAACACACTTGAAGCAAGTACGTAGAAGGACGCAGCAAGCACACGATTCGAACAATATCGATGTTTGGAGTCCCGTAAAATGATAAAAAGTACGCCCATTCATTGTATTGACTTGTAAAAAAGAAAAAAAAGAACATTTGTGCAAGGAGTTTCGCAAGGTGCCTTTTGGGTCTCCTTTGAATGTTTTGTAAGGAAACATTTTGTAGTAATTGAGTAGGTAACGAAACGAACTGCAGTAATATGCCTTCGCAATGAGAAACGTATGAATATCGAATCTTCAAAAACGAATCGTATGTCGAAATTTTAAGAAATTCTGCTATTTGCGACGCCTTTATTATTTGACTCACAGGTCTTTAAAAGGCTTCTAAAGCTAATTTAGCGTGTCGATGATCATATGATAACGTAATAAAATAATATGTATTAAGATAAGTTAGGATAAAATATATTTGTATGACAATAATAAAAAGTACTTTTAAAATATAGTAGGTACAAAGGCGGGCTTGTTTCTAAAGCGATTTCTTCCAGCCAACCTTTGGGTAAAGAAGACTATAAAAGATGTGGGGGAGTTGTGTATTCTATATTACTATAATACTAGTAAACGACACAGCTTCGAGCGTTTGGACATCAACAACTTATCGTAAAGTCAATCTTTTCGTATAACAAAAATTTCATAAAGTTTAAAGCATATTTTCTGTAAATTCTCAAAGAATGATTGTCTGCTGAATATTGAATCGGATTGTTATTAAAATAAGAGGTTGTTGGTATACCCGTAGCTAATTACACTTTAACACTTAACACGCTGCTAGAGGAGAAACATGGCAGAGACAAAGATTTATAAAAACACCACAAAACAGTGACAACGTCAATACTACTGCTTCCAAAAGCAATAGTCGTACAGGTTATGCTTCTTTCTATTACATTTTTAACCTACTCTCAGTCTATAAACGTTTCTCCTTAAGGCAGTTACATGGTCTTAAATAATGATAATTCGTTATAAAAAGATGGCTTAAGGCTTACCGCCACTGTAGAAATATAAAACAAGAGATACCAGCGAGAGAAGAGAAACTATTACGACTTTATCTCTTAAGATATTACCCAGAGCCGTAAAATCACGTTCAAAATTGCAACTGTCAAAAATAAAGGTCCCCTTCCTAGACAATTTTCAAATAAGAAAATATGATTTATTGTTACTAAGAGCGCCTCTTTTGTTTTGAATTTTTATACCTAAGACTAATGGCAATGGAAGCACACTCGAGTGTTACTATGATGAACAGTATCAGAAACAAGAAGGTTCATCAACGGCTTTTCTTACTTTCCTGCGTCGCAAGGTCTTCAATATTATTGTTACCACGGTCACAGTGGAAAAATAAAATAATGTCTGCGTGTCGGTTTGGATGACTACTTTTTTTGACCTAATTTTCGGATGTTATAATGATATGCCTTGGTCTCTGATTTATTTCCACTCCGTAGCGAAACGAACAAACACCTGATCCAACAATGAGTCGATCGAATTTTCTCAGTCCTGCATGAAGACGTCACCTCAGGGTCAAACAATGACAATTAGGTAATTGCTATATCAACTCAGCTGGAAATAATATGCATTCTTTGTTAGTACTTTGACTAACGAGGCAATATTACTTAAAAATATTTTTATAAAATAATAAATGTAGATAGGTCGTCGGTTAGCAAGACGGGACGATATTACTGTAATATTGTCCCATCTTGCTAAGGACCTATCTGCTATGAGCTGTGGCAGTGAATCGCGCGTACATCACAATGTTCTTTTTTTGAAATTCATAAAGAATGTAGCTGTTTGATGAGTAAGGGATCGAGTTTGCGTTGCATAATGAAATTTAGTACAACATTATAACACTCGTTTGGGTGATATAATGGTTACTATGACACTGGGTGTTTTAATGTTGGCAATAAGCTAACTGCTTCAGAAACTTTTATAGAGGATTTATAGCATGGGTGTAGATAGAAGAATTTAAACAATCTTGACGTCTTTTGAAATATAGACTTTATTTTATAAATTATAAATTACATAATATATTTGTAATTTGCAAAGGTATTGATTTATAAAGTGTATATTCCAATAAAAAGACATGTCAAGATTGTTTACATTCTTTTAAATACTAAACAAATGGACTATAAGCAATTATGCAAACTCCACAATAACTTAATTAATAAATAATAATAGCTCATTAATTTACTAGCATGCACTGTACCTGTATTGGTGTCACTGGGTATTAGATTCGTGATCACTGATCACATAATTGTTTCGTGTCACGTAGCACAGCACTTGATGTAATAAATTGCTTACCTGGAACAAAGTTAGACACTCGTTTAGTTAATAAATAATAATAATAAAGGCGTCGGGACGTGACGACCCCATCGCCCACTGGATTCCCAGTGCAGTCAGTCAACGCAGGGCAGCTTGTGGCGAGCTGATGGTGAGTGGCGACACCACGTACCCTACCTCCAGGGGGACCATACACACATGCGCTTACACACACACATGCACACAGTTACACACCCCCCGCCTCTGTCTTGCCTTAGCTGGCCGGCCAGAGTGGAGTCGCAAGAGCAGAACATACGCTCCAGGGTGGAAGTGTATTGCACGTAATGGCGTAATAACGGGGAAACCCGCTTTTGGGGGTAAGCCCCGTGATGGTGAAACCGGAGCCGCACCTCTCGACACCCTCAGCTGCTCATATTGTGTTGCGCCCTGGCCGCATCTTTGTGGCTAATTAGGGTGCCCACAGGCAGTGTAGCCAACGAGCAGCGAGTCACCATCTACCAAGCTAAAATTGTTGTGAGAGATTTTTAGGTAGATGTCCGTATCTCACTCACTCCATAACCCAGTTATCCGGTCCACTAACATCCCATCCATAAAGCCCAAACCAAGTAAATCCCTCCCTGGCAATAGTTCGGCAGCTGTGGAGGACTGTCCGTTAGTGCATCTCAATGGTACATTAAGGGATAGACCTCCATAGATGCAGCCATCTCACTTTTTAGATAAAAAGGTACTAAAAGGCCTCTTCACGTTGGCTTTGGCCCCATGAACGCCTTAAAGGACCGGGTCCCCATGGACCCGTGGCTGAAAAGCGTACAAACATAATAATAATAAATACATATATACGGACAAATCACACAGATTGAGCTAGCCCCAAAATAAGTTCGAGACCTGTGTTATGGGATACTAACTCAACGATACTATATTTTATAACAAATACCTCGCCCGGGACCTCTGGGTGGCGGACTAGCATGGTGACCACTGCGCCACGTAGGTCGAGTTTTGTAAATATATTATATACACGTCAGTATCATAAAGAAAGAAAAAGACGTGGGAAGAATGTGTAAGGACAGATATGAAGGAACGAGGGACTAGTGCAAATATGGTGAATGACAGAAAGTGGAAACAGTTGACATACAGAGCCGACCCCTAATAGGGAGTGGCGAGGAAAATTATGTTATGGCGATTCTCACACTGCTCTGCACCCCGCCATACAAAAATCACGCGCGGGGACGCGGTGTCAGTGTGTTGTACTATGCGTGTTTTCTATACAAATTGAGGTACTTGCATACAGTGTGAGAATCGCCTATGCAGTATCATACAGTTTACTTATCTAATATGAAAATGCGTGTATATAGATTTAAATTGTATATACATGTATAATACAAAATTAGGTAAAAATTTAAAAGACGCAACTCCAGAACTGTTCTTGTATCTGAAATCTGAATCATCAAGAAAAAAAGATGAATAAAAATAGGTTCAAGGTCATGTGTTTGGGAGCTAGGGGCCGTCCACATATTACGTCACGCTAATTTTTTACTTTTCACCCCCCCCCCCTTCCCTGTCACGCTTTTTTCCGATCCTTTTTACACGTATTGTCTCACATTGTGCCCTTCATTGCGTAATATGTGGATGGCCCCCTACGGAACCACAGGTATCTGACGTGACATAAATAATAAGTATGTCCCTCATCGTGTGTTAAGAATAAGGTTTCTCAAGCAATTTTAAGCTAGTTTTCTCGCGTGTCACGGGTCATGTGCCAATTTTACTGAAAGGAACATAAATACCCACCACGGTATTACAATAATGATTGGCTGCTTGTGCGCAATCACTCTAATGACAGTAATGACGATTGAAACTCAGATTTGAACGAAATTGGAGGATAGGCATGAATTGTAGGAAACTATGACGAACGTCATTGTAAGAGCCGATGTAACAAAAATAAATTATTTTGTACTGATAAGAGAATAAAACCTCACAAAATAATGTAATTTGTCATTGATCAAATCAATTTCCAACGTGATTTTAGATTTATTATTGCAGAAAAGTTGATAATAGGAGCGTTATTTGACTCCAAGATGACGTCACGCCGTGCTATTTCATACAAATCCCATGGACGATGTTTGTTTTGACGTTTAGAAACAAGTTTCTGATTTAACTTGTTGGAAACTAGCGGATTCTTCAAGATTAAAACATTTATTTGCTAACTATGAGTCATAATACATACAGATCTAAGATATATTGATGTTCTAATCATAGCAACCCAAGGAGTATTGCAAATACAATTTAATAATCAGATTGTCTAATAATAAGACAGTAATAAGAAATCGGAAAATCCTAGGCTCTGATTGATTATGTGAGGTCTCTATCTCCATTTGGTTTCGTATTTAAATAAATGTAAACAATCTTGACATGCCTTTTTATAAAAATATACACTTTACAAATTAATTTCTTAACACATTACAAATTAGGTACGTAATTTATTATTTATACGTAACTTAAATCATAATTATTGATGTGTAAAAGTGCCTGTAAAGGTTTAATTACTGAATAGACATTTCAATCATTGAATCTTATAAATTAATTGATTTGTAAAATGCAAGGGTATTGATTTATAAAATATATATTATATGTAAAAAAAAATGTCATGATTGTTTACCTTTATTTAAGTCAAGTACAAATGGAGTATAGAACAGTTTAAGTAACATATCAACAACGACAAGCCAATATTTTATAAGCTTTTAAAATTGTTAATAGTGTTCTGTATTTATTTTTATATATGTAATAATAACTTAAAATTAGTTATAATAAAAAAAACAATAAATTGTATTAAAAATAGTCATCGATTATATACATCTAAACAAAACTTATTCGATCGAATAGTCACATTCGTGAATTGTTTAGATTTTTCATTATTTTATCGCAGTAACCGTAAATATTTCTAAATTGCTGCTTTGGTGAGTTATATTCCTGAATTATGTTTTGGATAACTTGAAGTTCAATCTTTTACGAACTGATTTGAATCAATCAATTACGTAAAAGTTTCAAATTATCCTTGTTCAAGGACACATAAAATGACATTTATCCAGTTAAAATTCAATCATAAGAAGCTTTAAAAAGAAATGATTCTATTTAGTATTTACTCCTGTCGTACTTAATCACAGTTACAGTAAGTATTACTTTTTATTTATCCAGTGTCAACGTTTTATACTCTATCTTTGTTTAAAATTAAAGAATACAATTCGAGTCAGCCATGATACAAATAACTGACTAAAAACAAGTAATTATTTAAAAAAATATTTGTTGAAACAAGTATTTATCTTCAATTCTCCTCAAGACGAATCAAACGAGCCCAAACTCGATGAAGTTTCGTCGTTTCATTACAGAGTTCCGCGGCCACCTTCCAGCTCCATCATCAGATCAGCTCCATGTCATCAAAATATTACATTGTCACGCGATACACGTATGCGTGCAAAATTTCAACTCAATTGGTAACCGGGAAGTGGGTCAAATTTAACTTGCAAAATTTGATTACACACAGACAGACCGACAGACAACGGGTCAGGTGAAACTAAACAAAAGCTTGTAAAAATTACAATTATCGAGTGAAACAAATATCCAATGTTTTTCGACTTTGACTTTAAGTTATTTTTAGGAAGGGTATTTTGGCATGTTTTCAAAATAATAACAAATCAAATAAATTCCTGATTTCTTCCGCTACTGATCCTGACAACGGTAATTTTTATGAAAATTCATTTTTAGGAAGGGGATTTTGGCATGTTTTCAAAATAATAATACATCAAATAGATTCCAGACTTCTTCCGCTACTGATCCTGACTACGGTCAATGAGGATGACATCAAAAGAGAACAGTAATAACAACGACCATGACGGCAGAAGGATCGTCGAAATATCTGGCTAATAATTTTTCAAAACTAAAAATAGTACTTCACCCCCAAGCTACACAACACAACCGATTTTGATAAAATTCTATGGGACAAACTTACAAGTATTACCCTTGCAAACAAAAACAATTTCAAATCCGTTCAGGCGTTTTCGAATAATGGGTGACCGATGAACGAACAAACATTTTTAAAAAAATCGCTACGAATTTATAACCTGCTCCTTTTTCGAAGTCGGTTTAAAATGATATTAATCTGTTCTGTTCTGTTCGGAGTCCGCCCAGCCAGCAGTTACGCTGCAAGAGCTTATGAATGAGGTCTACCTTGGAGAGTACGTCATCACGCTTGCAGACCAAAGCCGATGCATGTATATCGTCCTCAGTCTCTAGAACATGGCGACGCCAAACCTCGTTATACCACTCTCATGGCTCGAGAAACCAGTTGGACTCGTGGATAAAGGAGTGTAGGAGATATTCTCAGTCAGGGAGCAGGGGAGAGAGAGGGAGTTGAGAGAACCGACCGAATACCAGCACCAAATCAGTATGGGGAGGATAGATATAATACTTGGTGTGTGATATATACTTGGAAGGGTATTAGACTGCTTTGTTGTTTTGTATCCGTCGCGTTGCTCTGCAGGTCTTCTTTGTAAGATTAGAGATTTGTTGACACTGTCGTAATAGTGCAGCCTTCTGGTTTCTGTCTTCTGGGATTTGACTTCTGACTTCAGTTTACTGGTCTTGACAGTCTTCACTTCTGGCTTCTGGGTTTTCTGTTTTGGCAGCCGAATTCCTGTTTCTGTTTACTGATTTTTCTGGTTCGTAGGTATGTTTTTTTTTGTAGTTTCTTTTTCTGAATCCTGCTTCTTTAGGTCGGTTTAAAATGATATTAATCGCGGTAAATTATGAGTCCCGCTAGTCATTATGACTGCAAAACTATATGAATATTTTCAACTTCGGTTTTCTCATGTTAATAGGTAGTATAATAGGAAAGGAAAGGAAAAAACTACCTTGCTAACCCAAAATCTTTTAAAGATATAAAGGTTACAAAGTCACGTCCGCCTTTGGACGGCATCTCGGAGCGCCTTAGAAAGACCGGATAGGAGTGACGTCACTCATGTCGCATTTGTAGGCGTGATGTAAGAGCATTTGTTCGGGTGCTATGTCAAATATTGCAATAACAGGATTGGCCTCATAACAAAAGAAGCTATAATTTTTTAAGCAAATCTAATGGTAATATTATTTTTAAACTTTTTTTTTACGTCTAATATTGACGTTTTCAAGTAACTAAAAACCAAAGTTAATGAATCCATAAAAAAATATAATTATACTTTCAGAGACATTTATCAAAATCTACTCATTATGCATCTCCTCTATTGGGCCAACTAGTTTCGATCTGTCTAAACGATCTTTACCAGGCCTTTCAGGGCATTTTCGCCGCTCCCAACACTTAGTCCTGATGATTTACACGAAGTCAACACCCAACCAAACTTAATACATGTACGTCTGCCTTTATGCATATTCAGCAATGTGCTGCGTCTGCAAAGGACAGCCATTAATCACACCCTCGAGGGGAACTTCCACACGTGAGCAAAACTTTCGAGGGAACGTCTAAAGAAACGCGATACTTCGCTTCTGATAATGACACAAGGAGCTACCCTTTACAATGTTTGATTGATTCATGTAGGCCTAAAAATACAGAATGTAAGTATATACACATGAAACGTTGCGTCTTGTTAGTGCCAAACCACACGAAGCGCATGATGCGTGCCGTATTCGCGTAAAAAACGCCGCGCAAAATGCGACACAAATTGCACAGACGCAAACTTTGTATATTTTACAGTTTAAAAAAATTTACAAGAGGCGGACCTAATGCCATATGGCATTCTCTCCTGGTCAACCATTAGACCAATCGGAAAATATGTGTGGCTGGCGTGATAAAATTATATTGTGATACCATAATGACTGCTAAAATTCTTCATATGGCGAGCAGTATGAAAACTTTAAACCCCGACCCGGCAGCCCGCCTCTCATATCCTTTGTATAAATTAACTATTCACATACTTATATGAGGTTATTTGAAATTAATTCATGATGCCGATTTATCGTCCATTACCTTGACATCAATCGCATATACATTTTGACTGATGTACTAATAGAATATAAGACGTAAAGTATTGTCACTTAAAAAATATTTTCTTTTTTTCCGGATTGAACGAGAACAGCAAGGATAATAAAATTAAAAAACCTTCGATCACGAGGTAGACGTCTAGGTCATTCGGTGGGAAGTTCCCGCATCGTGAGTGAGACCTAGGTTACAGCCTGAAGGTCGCACATTGTTATTCAGAAGCTATCAATTCCTGTATTTACGTGAATTAAAAAAAAGATAAGGCGGCGCCGTATTCGTAAGTAATTTACCAAAAGTATGTACTTAAATATCACAGTAAAAACAATCCACTGTTTGACATAACCGCTAGCAGTTTGGCTCGGTTTTGTTAATAGGCGGCATGACGTTATACGTTTTAGTAAAATAACTGACCTATGCTATTTAACTTGGCGCTAGAACATGTGATGAGACACGTTTTATTACTTACTGGTGGTGTACAACTTAACGGACAGCATATGGTTATAGGATATGCGGACGATCTGGCCTTGCTTGGGGAAAGAAAAGAAATGGTGGTGGAGGCAGTTAAAAAATTGGAAGATGAGGCAAATAGAGTCGGTCTTGGAATTAATAACCAGAAAACCGAATATATGCATATACGCAGATATAAAGATTCGCGCACCAAGACTCCCGCTCAAAGCTGGAGACGTTGTGTATAAGGGTTGATAGGTTCAAGTACCTGGGATGCATTTTAACAGACACCAATAACAGGGAACAGGAAATAGACACCCGAGTACAAAGCGCGCTCCGGTGTAGTGCCGCTTTACACAAGGTGTTGGTGTCTAAGCTCCTCAGCAAACGCACAAAAATCCGCATATACAAGACGGTTATTAGATCTATTCTAATGTATGGCTGTGAGACTTGGACACTGACACTAAAAGAGGAAAACAAATTATTGGTAGCGGAAAGAAAAATCTGGTGAAAAATTCTGGGACCAATACAGGCAGAAGATGGGGAATGGAGAAGAAGAAAAAATAGGGAGCTGGAGGAGATGGTGGCGGAGCCTAACATCATCGGCGAGACGAAAGCACATAGACTTCGCTGGCTGGGACACCTGGAAAGGATGGAAGACGGCCGTGCAGTGAAGAGAGCGTATGCTGGGAGGCTAAGCGGTAAACGGCCTGTTGGGCGGCCCAGATACAGATGGATTGATCAAGTCAAAAAGGACCTGCTAGAAATAAAAGCCGAAGACTGGCAGCAGGTGGCACAGAATAGATCGGAGTGGAAAAAAATATTATCGGAGATCAAAACTCACTTTGGGTTGCTGCACCATCCTAGTAGTAGCAGTAAAATAACTGACCGAAATTCGCAGAATTGCATGAACGATTTGATTAATGCCGCGGGTCGACGGCTAGATATAAAACTGTCGTCCGAGGTTTACCCATTAAGCCGTACAACCATCTCACAGAAGAAAAATCTAGTTAAGCCATCTAAAAACAGGTGCACGTGATAAAGCTGTTTACATAAAGTAACAGTTGATCCGGCTACGGAACCCGCCAACGATTTTCCGTCAAGTTCACCCAAGCAAGACCCAGTCAATGACCCTGGCTATCGAAAACGATACTATCTCTCCCTAACCAGTCCATTGGAGAGTTTCTTCGCGTAAGTCGAACGGTGTGCAAGTGAAATCTTCAATGGATGCGTTAGGTTTTTTGCTGTCACGTGGTGCGGGTAGTTGACATTCTTGTGGTGTGTCTGGCGACACTTTCATTACGGGCATACTTTTGAAGACTAGACTTGAACAAAACGTTTATAAAATACAATAAGGTAAGTTGTTCTTTAGGTTTTCGAGTTTGGAGTTTCACTTCATTTTTCAAGATGCCCATAAAGAATCGCTACTAACATTATTATTAGAGGTTTGAGACCATTACTTGTTTTTTTGTTGTTTTTCGGATATGCAAATTGGCATCAAGGCATCTGTCAAAGCTTGAACACTGCCATCTAATAATAACAGCCCTTCTGTCTTTAAGAACTAAAGGAAGGAACATTATCCTTTGCCATTTGAAGTCACCATATATAGTTTTTTTTTTTACACGCCGGATTTAGATTTTTGTTTTTAATTAGTATATAAACTTATTGTACCAAAACATAAATACATACATACAACATGTAACAAAAACCCTGTCCGATCCTTGTAGAAGCAACTCAGACCGTCAATATGAACGACTTTTCCTATGGGACCAATGCTTGAAACTCTAAGAAAAATCGTCATTTTCATACAAATTGCCGGGCCGGCCGAACATTTTGTATGAAAATGTCGAATTTCTTTCGAGTTTCAAGCATTGGTCCCATAGAAAAAGTTGTTCATATTGATGGTCTGAGTTGCACCTACAAGGATCGGACAAGGTTTTTGTTACGTATTGTATTTAAAATTCAAAAGGGCCTACGGCGGAATTACCCCATCTCTCTGCCAGTCTCTTCCAGTCAACCTGCGATACATTGAGAGCATTATTACTCGATTAAAAGTTATGTGTGTATTACTCTGAATGGTATGAGTGTAATATAAAACAAACAATACCCAAAATTCCTCAGCCACCATCGCATGTTCCGCCACATACCAGCGCCGTTATCGCATGGCCAATGCCACGCATGAGGGAATGTCAGCCGAGCGGTGCAGCTATACTATGTTATACCTATATGTTACCACCGTAACATTCATTGACGGATATACATTCATGCTTCGGCCGCACTTGTGCCTATCGTCCCGAAGCTATTCGCGGCGAATCTTCGTACGTTTTGTACACTAAAAAGTTATCGGGATAAAGCGCTGGTCCCACTAGCGGCTTCGTTATTTTTCACGAACTATCTGGCAATAATCCAAGATGGTGTCATCTACGTGTTTTAAATATGGACGACGACTTTCTTTTCTTAAACATGTGTGCTAACAATTACATAATGCATTTATTGAAATCTAAAAAGAAACCTAGAAAGAAAAAGCTAAAAATTTTAACACTATTTTATCGTTCCACTCCATTTTTACGCATTAACAACCGGGGCACCGTCGCACAGCACGCGTCCGAACAAGTTGAAAACAAACGTCAAAATGAAAACAACGCAAGTGCGACCACGCAGAGCGAATTGTTAGCGTGCATAAATCCTTTGATGTATCGCCAGCCGCGCGATAACTACACGAAGTCCGAATATTCGGGACGATACCCGATAACGGCCGGTCACATTTGCGTGTATCGTGTAATAGCACGAAGCTTCGTGACGATAGGCGCAGGTCCGGCCCAAGCATCAGACATATCGGACACGGCTTTGTCGCTAGTGGAGTAGACAGTTCAGGGGCCGTATTTTTGAAATCACTCTTCACATTAAGATTGGTTTACGCGAGCGTTTCCACACGGGCGCATATTTGAAATGATCGCATGCGAAGGATTTGCAACGAGTGGTCTCGACCACTCGTAATTTTGACATTTGTGGCGTAGATATGTCAAAGAAACCTTTCATGGAGAATCCGTTCCGATTCATGCTGCTTTTTTATTCATGGTGGAATTCTTAGAAAATCATAGACATATTTTGGATATTTTTTGCGTAAAATAATATTGTTTTTAGATGACACGACGGTTTCAAAAATACGGCCTTTTTACGCGAGCGGTGAGTTAGAAAACTATACGTTTTATGTTTCAGTGAGTCCTTAAATGAAAAATAGCACTCCTGGGCTGCTTCACCCAAACGTTGGTTTCAGCATGATGTTTAGTGTTTGGTATGTATCCGGCTTTATTCCATGGCTATTACTGAATACATACGAACATACACTAGATATAACCTCTTTATCCCTAATGGAAAGGCGTAAAAATAGCAACGTAATGGAAGAACAAAATTTGAATCGATAAAAAGAAGATCCCTAATGGTGCAGAGCCCAGGGCCTGTACTGTTATTTATTCTGTGCTAGGGCTAAAAGCGTTACTGATTAGTCTTGGAACTTCATGGTCAAATGGTGTTTCGTTCTTTACCAAACTGAAAAAGGAGGCTCGTGTAGTTTGTCACGTTTAATTGATCTAATTATTTTGTCCAGACGTACTTACTTAACGTGTTAAGTAGTCTAGGGAGTAAAATAACCTGCCAAGTGCGAGTCGGTTTCCGTACCAAATTCTATAAAAAAAACCACGTTTGTTGTTTGGGAGCCTTTAAATATTCATTTTATTCTGTTTTTAGAAGCAATAGAAATACATTATCTGTGAAAATTTTAACTGTCTATCTATTACAGTTCATGAGATACAGCCTGGTGACAGACAGACAGACGGACAGACGGACAGACGGACAGCAGTCTTAGTAATAGGGTCCCATTTCACCTTTTGGGTACGAAACCCATAAAGAGAAATAAAGGGAATCTGAGGTAACCTCATAACTCCAACCAATTAAGTTTACCAGATGGCGCTTGCGCAACCCAGGAAAGAGGATAGCTGCAAGTGCTGACGCAACGCTGGCACGCGAGGGTTCGTGCAAATCCCGCTTATGAAACTGTATGCTCTACCAGCTCGCAACCCGCTGGTTTTTTGCGGCTGCCGAAAGTATTTCAAGAATCGACCAATAGGCTATTTGACTTTATTTGTTTTTGGACAATATTTATAACAAATAACACTAATAAGAAGCCGTTTTCCGAAAATAGAAAGTAAATTGGTTATTAAATGTGGCAGCAATAATCATCTTAAATATAAGACTGGGGGACTATCTCTTTCGTAAGCGTGACACCTAATGGCAGTGACGTCACGCGGGTGTATGTGCATCCTTTTTCTATTATTTGACAGTTTCCCCTTCCACCGGATATGAAAGGCTTATAACTTGCTTATTTTTGAGCGGAGTAAAATTATTATTTATGTTCTCGGTGTCGTATCATGTTACTTTTTTAATATGAATATGAAAAATAATCGAGTCAAATACCGAATTTAAATATTTATTCTGAATAGCTAGTAAGGAGCAGTAGTAGGTAGGTGGACTGGTAGACAATGCTTAGTATAAAGTTTTACCTTTGTAGTATAGTGCAATAAATTAAAAAACTTCACCCACCGTCACAGATTTAATATAAGTATTATATACAAAACAGAACCTCTTGTTCGTTCGCGCCGTGTGGAGGGTATTGCGAGCGGGCGGCTGCAGGCGCCTGCAACCGCCTCGACAAGGCGAGAACGGGGCGAAGTCCGGGGACGGGGCAAAATGCGCGGGGTCTAAGGAGATTCTGTTCTGTATGCAATACTGTGTATGTAATAATTCTGTGCGTATTGAGAGCCTTTGCTCTCCATACGCGGGCACAGAAATAATGTGTGACAGTAGAAATGAAGGTTGTGGATCAATGGAAGTGCTTACATACTGTGCCGACCCAAGTTGAGCTCAAACATAAATGTAAAAACTGTGAACAAAACGTTTAGTTTTGGAGATATACGTGCACTGACAAACATTTTAACAAGTAATTATTACAAAACAAAAACCCGAAAGCCTTTTTTATTTTTTTATTTAATTATTATTATGTTGGTACGCTTTTCAGCCACGGGTCCATGGCGACCCGGTCCTTTGAGGCGTTCATGGGGCCAAAGCCAACACGAAGAGGCCTTTTAGTACCTTTTTATCTAAAAAGTGAGATGGCTGCATCTATGGAGTTCTATGCCTTAATGTACCATTGAGATGCACTGACGGACCGTCCTCCACAGCTGCCGAACTATTGCCAGGGAGGGATTTACTTGTTTGGGCTTTATGGATGGGATGTTAGTGGACCGGATAACTGGGTTATGGAGTGAGATACGGACATCTACCTAAAAATTTCTCACAAAAATGTTAGCCTAGTAGATGGTGACTTGCTGCTTGTTGGCTACACTGCCTTCATTTTTATATACCCAGTGTCACTCTCAAAGTAAATACGAATCCAACGACACCTCTCAAGCTAAAATCCATCGAGCCGTTCAGGTTGTAGAGCGTGTCAAACTATTATACATACTCTCAAAAAAACATAACCTTTCTTCTGGCGCAGTCGGGTAAAAAAACTTTCTTGTGTAATATTATATATGACTAATTATAAAGAATGACCTGCAAATTATTAAATAAGAAACATGAGACGCAACCGATATCTAAAAGGTTATATATATAATGAGGATTACGTAAGCACTCAAACAGACAAACAAGAGACCTTTTTTTGCAGAAATAATTACCGATCCGCTCATTAGCAGCGAAATAATCGGTTACCGCTGAGTAACGAGCATGAACATAAATACAATGCTGGTTATTACTGAATTAAATGTAAATGAATATTTATTTTGGGCAAAGCATGTTAGTGATACTCATCTTCTTCAATCCTTTGCTAAATTGTAAATTCCATTGTTAAGTGTGGCGCGATTATGATGAATTGAGACATTGTAACGCTGATCTTGATATCTTCAATCTAAGTTTGCCACAATAGGGGTTACAACTCAACGATACTATATTTTATAACATATACATATATAGATAAACATCCAAGACCCAGGACAATTTGAAAAAGGCCATTTTCCAACTTGCCCTGACCGGGAATCGAACCCGGAACCTCTGGGTGGCGGACTAGCATGGTGACCACTACGCCACGGAGGTCGTCAAATATTGAGGGTTAACTTTCATATGAAAACAGGTGGCCAACCTGTTTTCACTTAGATATCTTATATTATAAAGAATTGAAATCTGGAATCCTAAAGACATTACATAAAGGTGTCTTTCTTGAATAGGGGAGACGACAAGGTTAGAAAAGTATAATTGTAATTGGTCCGTCTTTTAGGTTATCCAAAAATAATGACCCATATTTTTCAGTTTGCCAAAGAGTAAAAATTCACATCGAGGCATCAAAGTTCCGGAGTGCGAGATTGTGACGTCATATCTATGTAAAAATCGTACGTGGTCGTGACGTCATGCGAAATTTCAATGCCTTGTATCTTTGCCATTTTTTGTTTCTCAGAGAAAAGAAAAAATACTTGTACAATATTTTTTAATAATTTAGCCGATGGACTCAAAATATATTTCCTTTCGTCATGCCTATTTAAAGATTTCTTATTGCTTCATTAGAGATTCGTAAACTTAAACACAAATACCTATTTGTTTGATGACTGGACTATCTTATCTTGTATTTTTTTTGTTTTATCTTACTTGTTCTCATGTATTTGGCCATGCTGTGTACACTTTAGTGCAGTCTTTTCCAAAGTGGGCGATAACGCCCCCTTGTGGGCGCTGGAGGCTTTAAGGGGGGCGGTAACGGGCCCAGAATAAAGTTGGGCGGTGCTGATGTGATTTAAGCAATGAGTGATTTATAACTTCAGCTATTTCATATTTTAAAATTCACTGAAATTAATATCCTCTTACTACACAATATCCATTTATTAGTTCATATTTATATCCTTTTTTATTGTACAAATATAAACTAAAAATGTAATTAATATTTATTATTTTAATGCGTTCACAACGCTATTTATATCGTAAAAGGAATCAAACACAGAAAAAAATTTCGTGTTTTAAAGTTTCGCAGATGAGGTCCCCACTTCCGATACTCTTTATTATTGTAAAATTGTAATATTATTGCTATTTTTTTATTAAAAATTATCAATTTTGATTATTGTTATTTTTTTATAAAAGATACTCTAATGTACTGGTGTATGTATTATTATTGCTCTCTCTTGTAAAAAAGTCTAGTTTAGAATATAGGTTGAATTAAACTACAGGCAAGACAAATATGTGATTCAGGTTTTTATGGTGAAAAAAATGGGGGGCGCTACATAATAACTGATTTTTTAAAGTGGGCGTTTGACAAAATAAGTTTGGGAACCTCTGCTTTAGTGGATTACTGACTAGTTTTGTTTTATAATGCTAACAAAATTCTTTTATTCTGTATTGTCTGTAATCTGTTTGCGTGCCTTTCTATCTATTTTTGTCTGTAATCACCCTCTTTTTCCCTCCTCATAACTTGCCCAATGCCCAAGGAAGTTTAACCGATTTTTCTATATATATTTTTTTATTTTAAATTTAAGAGCGACGTTTTTTTCGGTGGAGTTTCTTCTTTTCTTGTCTGTCCTCAGCCAATCTTTTTACATATTTGTAAGTTAACACTCCCACTTACTCCTTTGCTTCACAAAGCTGCGTCTGGATTTTTCTGTTCCCTTTCTTCCTTCTATTTTGCCTTCTATTATCGTCCTTATGAATTATTTCCTCACCTATTTCCTAAAGCATTTAAAAAGTGTTGCTTTTCGTCTACACCGTCTAGTGATCCTTTATTAGTGTCCTTCCAGTTTTTTTTTCTATATCACTTAAATATTGACAATTTTTACGGAAAATGTGATTGACTTAAAGCAACGTCGGGCGCTCGAACAAGCGATCAACCGGCTCAAATAGCGGTTGTCCAAGTTCAAGGCGACGGCTGCGAAACCCGTTTCGCCGATAGCTGCCTCTCACTCCCACGCAGTAGGAGGGAAAAAGACGTTTATCTAAACTGTTCACGGAGGCTATGTTGTTTTAGCGTCATGTTTTGCTTAGAATGTGGGCCTCTAAGCTTAAGTCATTGTAGTTACAGCTTTAACAGAGACTTCGTTTATAGTGCAGAGCCTTTTTCCGAGATAATGAAGCCTAATTTCAGCCACGTAACGTCCATTGCTAGACATAGGTTCCGCCAAGGATCTCCAAAATGACTGATCTATAGCGGCCTGCATCCAGCGCTTTCCAGCGACCTTGGTCAGGTCTGACCACCTCCTTGTGGGAGTTTTACTCAAATTCAAAGTGAGTTCGTTCGCTTGCCAGTGCCAGTGGTCGCCATTCGAGAACCTTTGCCCCATTGGTCATCAGTTCGACGCGCTATGCGTTTCTCAAATATTTGCATGCAAAAAAATACGCTGAAACGCCTTATGGACTAAGGGCCCTGGGCTCTGTCTAGCCCGCAACGAATAATGACGTGATTGTGTCTAAAAAAAAAACACGTCAATTGTTTAGTCAACTTATTAATTCATTTCTAACTTAGATTTTATTGTTACAGTTCCTTTGCAATAAAAGAAAATCTTTTATTCCTTTTGAAAGAAAATCTTTTGTTCCTTTGCAATAAAAGAAAAAATAATAACAACATAAACAGTAAATTGCAATTTGTAAATTGTAATTGTAATTTAAAATCAAACCATGACTCTCGCTCGCGAAGAGAAGTAAGATCACATAACTTATCAAAAAAAAAACTGACTTCACCCCCAAACTACCCTTACAAACAAAAAAAGAATTTTCCAAATCGGTCAACGAGTCTTCCAATAATCGCTGAACATACATAAAAAAAAGATTCCGACGATTTGAAAACTTCCTCCTTTTTGGAAGTCGGTTAAAAGAAATAAAGAGAAATGGGTCGCAAGATTGAAAACTGAATTTATATATGGATGAAATATACGTACAAATCACACAGATTTAAAATTTAATCACCTATTTAGAGCAGGTATGCATCTATCGACCAGATTCTAAGTCCAAACGAAGACTAAACAAGTCATTAGTTAATTACTTTAAACAAAACAGACTGTCTTTTACCTAGTGTCACTCCCAGAATTAAGATGATATCTCTCAAGTTTAAATCCATCGCTGCAGAGCGTGCTGAACAAAGAATTAGCGCCCAAAATCCGCCATTTTGTTTTGATATACCTAATGTCAATCTTACAGTAATAGAAATCTATCGACACCTCTCAAGCTAAAATCCATCGAGCAGTTCAGGCTGCAGCGCGTGGCAAACAATTATATATACATACATACTCTCGAAAAACATAACCCTCCTTCTGGCGCAGTCGGGTAAAAAGATGTACTCTTAAATCAAACCAAATCTACGAAAAAGTAAGCCAGCAACAAATGTGATAAAACTGTACATCTGCTTTCTCCAGTTGCTCAAAACTGTTGAAAACGAAAGTCAGATGCAATCGTAACATGCAAAACTGCATGTAAGAAATGTGTGCCAGCTTCAATTTGTGGTTGGAAACTCGGATGTATTAGTGGCCAACACTGGTGCCAGACTATTCAAGCGCCTCAAGGCATCTGACATGGTGTTAGGAGTTAGGAGCGTGGATCGGGGACACGACGGACGGGGGCCACGGTAAGACGGTTATAAGATTTTTTTCTAGAGACTTCTATGGAAAATCGTATAATCGTCTGACCACGGCTTCCACCCGACGGGTGTACAAGGGGATTGCCGAAAAAATTATAATGTGACTTGTTTTAAACCACTATCCGCCCAAAACACGAACTTCTCGCAATATGTTCCCTTCTCTTCTGACACCGTCAACTTCATTTGGGTGAATAATGTCTTTGGTCATAGTGGCAACCTCGCTAGTTCACCGTTCGGAGGTTTCGGGTTCAATCTCCGGCAAGGGTAAGTTAGAAAAAGGCCTTTCCAAAATGTCCTGGGTCTTGGGTGTTTATCTGTATAAGTAGGTACGTCAAATTAGTATCCCATTACACAAGTTTAAGCTTATTTGGAGTTTATTAGCTCAAGCATTGTGATTTCTCGTTATTAAATAAATAAATAAAAAACGCTTGACCCTGACATGTTGAGAGTAGAGCACTACCTCAACGCTCCGCTTATGAGGCGTGCAAAATAAGACGCAGTCTCTTGTAATTTTTCATAGAGTTACATGTCAGATAGTCAGGGCCGGATTAACTAGGGCTCCAGGGCCTCCACAAAAGGGGCCCCAATAATAGAGACGTCGAATAAAAACAAAATCTTTGAAATTCCGACTAGAAACATTAGTAAATAACTTTTCCTTTTTCGCTGTTTTACCTGTATCTACAGTACTTTATACAAACATGATTATGTTGTTCTTCAATATTAACAGAAATATTTGATCTATTGTTCACTCCGATCGGGCAATTAGTAAATTATTAAATTTGGGGCCAGATGGCTTTCATTCCTTTGTTGTTCCGAAGCCTCCAAACAGTTGGTGTTATTTTGAACGGGGAACAACACATCACAATCGAGGTCAGAAAGATTTGTCTGAGCCCACCTTCGCGTCTCCCATTGTATGGTAATGCCCCGAGAATATTGACCCCTAGATCCGAACCCAGCCCAGACGGTCATACAAACTACAGACCTCCAATGACTGGAAGTTAACCTACATTTATATCTGTCTCGGTCTATCCGTGCCATCTTTACTCCCTAGTGGAAACAAACGAATAAAAATCTGGAAAATACCGTGAAAGCACACGATCATCACGTTTTTCATTTTAAGGGTTCCGTACCCAAAGGGTAAAAACGGGACCCTATTACTAAGATTCCGCCGTCCGTCTGTCTGTCTGACACCAGGCTGTATCCCATGAACCGTGACAGCTACAGTGTACAGTCAAGTACCAAGATACCTGACCAGGCCCTCTACTCATATCTTGAATTTTCTCTTAAATTAAAAATGATATTAACATGAAAATTAATATTCAGACAGATTTTAATTAAGTCTTTTTGAATATAAATTTTTTATGTTAATATGATTTTTAGTTTAAGAGAAAATCTAAATCTAAATCTAAATATATATATATCTCAAAGGTGACTGACTGACTGACATAGTGATCTATCAACGCACAGCCCAAACCACTGGACGGATCGGGCTGAAATTTGGCATGCAGGTAGATGTTATGACGTAGGCATCCGCTAAGAAAGGATTTTGATCAATTCTACCCCCAAGGGGATCAAATAGGGGATGAAAGTTTGTATGAAACTTTGTGAATTTTGAACCGATCGGGCTGAGACTTTGCATGCATGAAGCTACTATGACGTAGGCACCCCTAAGAAAGGATTTTGATCAATTACACCCCTACGCGAGCGAAGCCGCGGGCAAAAGCTAGTTGAAGATATAAGTAGAGGGCCTGGTCAGGTATCTTGGTACTAGACTGTACATTTTCACAGATGATGTATTTTTGTTGCCGCTATAATAACAGAATAAGATAAATATTTAAGTAGGGCACACAAATAAACGTGATAAATTTTTAATGATAATGGTACGGAACCCTTAGTGCGCGACTCCGAATCACACTTGGCCGGTTTTCCAATCTGCCTGATCACTGTGACAAAAAAAAAACAAAACAATTTGTCACCAAAATAAATTTCTTGACAAATCTTCACACAATTTAATTTTGTCAAAAACACTCCTCAATCAAAAACCTACTCTATATCGTTGACACTATTACCCAAAATTGTGCAACAGTGACTTCTTCTTGAGAATTTAGTTCTGTCAGCGTTTTATAAACTAGTACGATTATCACATCAAACCTATAATCAACTTTAGAAGTCACTTAGTAAAGTTTAAAATTGAATGGTCAACGTACCCATAGGTCATCTAAAATACGGTGAACGTACTAGAAAGTAAAAAATAAAAATCAACTTTATGTAAATATAAATAAGGTTTAAAATTGAGTGGAATGTGTGTCGATAGTCTACCGGAAGTGACTCGTTGAGTGGACAAGCACCGGGGCCCACTTCCGGCGGTCAATGTCGAGCCAACTGTACTTATTCGTCGCCAAGTGTACTATCATTGATGGATTGATCAATTTGTAGTAAAGGCAAGATTTGTTGTTGCATAGGGTCGAGATGGGACACCTGTTATCCGACTGCTACAAAAGAAGGGTACGTCTTTTACGTTAGTTACTACAAGATAAATAAATAAATAAATAATAAATATATAGGGACAAATTACACTGATTGAGCTAGCCCCAAAGTAAGTTCGAGACTTGTGTTATGGGATGCTAACTCAACGATACTATATTTTATAACATATACATATATAGATAAACATCCAAGACCCAGGACAATTTGAAAAAGACCATTTTCCAACTTGCCCTGACCGGGAATCGAACCCGGGACCTCTGGGTGGCGGACTAGCATGGTGAATGGTGACCACTACGCCACGGAGGTCGTCAAGATACGGAATACACCACTTCTATATTCCTGATGAGGTAGATAAAACCTAGGGCCACAAGATGCGAAGAGGGGGCATTATAATTTTTCAAAACTATAAACCCTATTCACCCCCAAACTGCACAACCAATTTTGATAAAAGTTCTATGGGACCACCAGACAAGGATACTCTTTCAAACAAACAGTTTTACAAATCGGTCCAGGCGTCTTCGAATAATCGGTAAACAAACAAAAATAATTGGCCAAGTGCGTGCGGGCCACGCGCAGTATAGGGGTTCCGTAGAGAACGCCAACTTTGAGTTCATGCCACTAAAAACGTCTAAAAACTAATTTTCCATTAAATTTGTATGAAATTTTCCTTTTCGAGTACATTTTATTAGTTACCTATAACTTCGCCTATAACTTTTTTAGTTGTAAACCCTACTTAGCTCTGATAGATTTCCTTCAAATTTCGTTATGTATACTATAGCTATGATTTTTTTCAAGTGTTTATATATAACCGTTTAGCAGATAGAGGGGGGGTCACTTTACTCTAACAAAAATATTCATTTTGAAACCAAATATTTCAGAAATGGATCCCTAAATCGAAACACGGTGTTCGCTAACTCATAATATTTTTTAAATACCTATTTATCGATACCCAAACACGATTGGTTAGTCATGAAAAAAAATTACTTTCGCTATACTTGTGTTGGAGCTACACTAAATTTTTTTTTTTTTATATTTAATTTTTCAACTTTTCCGCACAATAAGTATACTTAGTTACCCATGCCAAATCACAGCTTTCTAGTAAATAGTCATTGAGTAACACCGCGGACGGACAGACAGAAAGACAGACAGACAGACATGGCGCAACTATAAGGGTTCCTCGTTTACTATGGAACCCTAAAAAGATCGCGACAAATTGATAACCTTCCTTTTTGGAAATCGGTTAAAAACAAGCAGCGCGTTGAAATCTTTTGACCGCGAACATTCGCTATCAAACGTTGTTCGTAAATAATTCGTTTCTTTGGTTTATTTATTAAAATTTATCATAACAAGCAAGATAAGTGACGAAGTAAGCTAATTAGTGACTATCAGTATGTACATACTTGGAACAGCTGTTAAAAATAACATTAAAACAAGATAAAAGAATTGACTCCGACAAGAATACGGAAAATTACAGCCGAATTCACGATGCTTATTCTTAAAAACTGCCTTTTGTAAGAATAAGCATCGAAAAAGAGGGGTATAAGTTTGACGCTAATCTGTCTGTCTGTCTGTCTGTCTGTCTGTCTGTCTCTTGTATGGATGGACTGATTTCAATGCGGGTTTTTACGTGTAAGTAAGTACTCTTGCGTTGGTTCTAAGCTGTTTGATGAATAATTAGTTCAGCCATTTTTCGAACGTCCGATTTATCCGACAAACATTGTCGTGCCCATTCCGCGAGCGTCGGATATTTCCGACAAAAAAAAATGCTCGTATTGCACATAACTTAAGTATACACATCCCTTTTTGGTTGTAGGTATTTATTTATTTTAGATTTACTACCCCTCGCGCTGGGGGCACGGAAACTGATATAGTCTCGCGGTGAAAGGGTACTTATTAGTGGTTAACGCTTAAAAGGCGGGTTTTTAATTTACCTGTTAAATAATAGATGGCGCTACGGATATAAAATGGAATATAGTTTCGCCACTTATTACTAGATGGTGTCATCGTGGGTATTTTAATAATAATAATTTTATTTGCTGTAAAAGTGATTACATCTGTTGTTTATTACAATTTTTGGATCACACTTCTAACCTGGATAGGTTATCATCAATGTCAGGCGTGCAAATGTCAATGTTATTATTCATTTCAAAAAAATTTAATGTATTCATAACCTGTCTATTCTATCAATATACAATATGTTACAATTACCCTGCCCGATCCTTGTAGGAGCAACTCGCACCGTCAATATGTACAACTTTTCCTACGGGACCAATGCTTGAAACTCGAAAAAAAATCGACATTTTCACACAAAAGTGTTCGGCCAGCTCGGCAATTCGTAAGAAAATGTCGATTTTTTTTCGAGTTCAAACATTAGTCCCGTAGGAAAAGTTGTTTATGTTGACGGTCAGAGTTGCTCCTACAAGGATCGGACAGGGTTTTTGTTACATATTGTATAATTAGGTCAAATTTATTATAAGTGATATTTAAAAAATCTAATCAGTATATTTTATAAGTTACAATTCTATGATTACATATGATGATCAGAGATCGGAATCACGGATGCTATTGCTATCAATAGTATGGATATGACTAAAAGTTCCGGGATTTCTCGAGAATCCAATTGGGTACTAAGTAAATAAAACAATCATAATTGTGTGATTTCAGGATAAGTATAATTTTTTCGATTAAAACATATCCTTAAATCACTTGTTTTATTTATAGATTGTATAGTCATATCCATACTTTTGATGGCAATAGCATAGCACCCGTGATTCCGATCTCTGGTGATGCTACAATGCATTCATTTCATTTCTATCACAATTATTATTAATTTGCCTGACAAGCAAATTAACTTGTACAATACCAATTGATGGATAAACCTTGAATTTCAGAAACATCACCATCAGTGCTCTTTAAATTTATATCATTGCCTCCTTTATGACTGATTTAATGATTGACGACCTCCGTGGCGTAGTGGTCACCATGCTAGTCCGCCACCCAGAGGTCCCGGGTTCGATCCCCGGTCAGGGCAAGTAAATGGCCTTTTTCAAATTGTCCTGGGTCTTGGATGTTTATGTATATATGTATTTGTTATAAAATATAGTATCGTTGTGTTAGTATCCCATAACACAAGTCTCGAACTTACTTTTGGGCTAACTCAATCAGTGTTATTTGTCCCTATATATTTATTATTTATTATTATTATTTACTGCATGTATTTTATGTACGGATATTATGAAATAAATATATAATCAGAATTATAACATTATAAGTATTTGCCTGCGCTAAGAACCGAACCCAGGATCTTTAATTATTTAATCATAATTAAGAGAACTGTCACGAAGATTCTCCTGTCAATTGGATTTTAACGTCAATTAGATAGAGTAAACGAAAAACAAACAAGAAACGAAGGAGGTTATCTGTTAGATCTTATTTTTCGATTTGTATCTTAGTTTATATTTTCTTTTTATTATTTATTGTGTGTTTAGTTATGTGTATAAACTAAGATACAATCGAACAGATAACTGGGTTCCTGGGTCCTGGGTTCAAACCCCGGTTAGGTCAAGATGGAAAATCATCTTTTTCAGATTGACCTGGGCCTTTAATGTTTATCTTTTTATTTATTTATTTGTTATAAAATAAAGTATCGTTAAGTTAGTACCTATCCCATAAAATAAGTCTCGAACTTACTTTAGGGCTTTAGGGCTAGCAATCCGTGTGATTTGTCCGTATATATTTATTTATTATTAAAAAAAAACCTATCCAACTCTCGACAGTCCAACTTTGTTTCATTTAAATATTTTTAATAATTGCACCCAGTATTTCCTCCCGTTTCAGCCACGGTTCTTAAACAATCAACCATGTAATTAGCAGACGCGCAAAACATCTATTTGTGTAAATAAACTAACAGGTATTTAAGCAATAAACGAGTATTTCCTACCGTCAGCCCGATGCTAACTGTGTGACAATACTCGGTAATTGTCGACAATTTGACGCAGATTATCCGAGAATCATTTCCTACTTGCAAAATCATCAAAACGTCACCAAGCAATCGTCGACTGGGCAAAGTGTTGTGTAGACATTAATTGTGTTTGGACTTTGTACCCAAACAACAAACGAGAAACGGAGGAGGTTATGTGTAAGCTTGTTGTTTTTTTACGTACACATGAATAACTATTTTGATTAACTATTGAAGTTTTGTCAGTTACTAAATGATTTTGTCAACGACCTTAAGAATACCTTTGCCAAATGCTGTGCCAAGCCATCTCAAGAAAAAGAAAATTTTTCACCGACTTCTAAAGAAGAGAAGGCAATTCGACGCCATCGTTTGTTTTATGTATGTTCACCGATTTCGAAAACGCCTGAACCGAATTGATTTTTTTTTGTTTGAAAGGGAATACTTATCAGATGGTCCCATAGAAATGTTAACAAAGTCGGTTGTTTGGTTTGGGGGTGAAGTCGGTTTTTAGTTATGAAAAATTACAATTTAGGTAACTACTTAGTTGGAAATCTAAATATATATAACTCAAAGGTGACTGACTGACTGACATAGTGATCTATCAACACACAGCCCAAACCACTGGACGGATCGGGTTGAAATTTGGCATGCAGGTAGATGTTATGACGTAGGCATCCGCTAAGAAAGGATTTTGATCAATTCTACCCCCAAGGGGATAAAATAGGGGATGAAAGTTTGTATGAAACTTTGTCAATTTTAAACCGATCGGGCTGAGACTTTGCATGCATAAAGCTACTATAACGTAGGCATCCCCTAGGAAAGGATTTTGATAAACTACACCCATACGCGAGCGAAGCCGCGGGCAAAAGCTAGTTTCATATAAGTTTGTAAATTTTGTCGAAATTAGTAAGAGATGGACTTGGATGGCATAAGTTACCAATGTTATCAATTCACCATGTTAGGTAGATACCAATAAAAAAATTAAGCTTACCACGATTCATATAAAACAATTTGTTATAAATAATTAAATACGGAGGGTTAAAAGTAAGTAAGTAACTACTAAGACAGGGGAACAGACCAGTAGGGAAACCACCGGCACGTTGGTCAGACGATATTGTAAGGTAAGCAGTGGATGAGAATGGCACAGGACCGCTGGAAATGGCGCAAAAAAAGGGAGGCCTATGCCCAGCAGTGGGTTGATGTGGGCTAAAAATGGAACTACTAACCGCAATAACTTAGCCCTTACGAGTCACAACCCGTGTCATGTCGGGTGCTTATCATGCCATTCAGAGTACTATTCTAGAGTAGGCTCTATTGTGCTCATGGTTATGCTAATTATAGAACTACAACTACTCAACTGAACAATAAGTACTATTACTCACGTAGAGGTCTCACTCAGAAAAGAAATTCAAAGAAATGTCTACTCAAATGTGGTTTTAACACTATGGTTTACTTAGCACTTCGTTTAGATACCTAGACATCTATTGCAAGCCAATTTCATTCTTATTACTCTGGACAAACGATTCATATAACTGTTTTTACCACTCCGGAGTGGTCGCCGCACGCATAATAATAATGTAGGTATATTTTCGATACCTAAACGGGGAGTGACACAAGCCCGGCTGAACATACAACTACCTACCTACACTATATATTGTATAACTACTTTAATAAATAAATAAATATATAGGAACAAATAACACAGATTGAGCTAGCCCCAAAGTAAGTTCGAGACTTGTGATATGGGATATTCAACGATACTATATTTTATAACAAATACATATATAGATAAACATCCAAGACACAGGACAATTTGAAAAAGGCCATCTTCCAACTTGCCCTGACCGGGGATCGCACCCGGGACCTCTCGATGGCGATCTAGCATGGTGACCACTGCGCCACGGAGGTCGTCGATAATTTTTACTAAATTGATACAGATATATTGTCACGTCTTTATGCCTGACGAGATAGACAGAGTCCAGGGCCGTAAGACCCGAAGACCATGCTTAGCGTGGTGGTGCGAGGAATCAAAATAGTACAGTACGACACAAATTAGTTGAACAAAAATGGCGGACTTCAAAGCATTTTTGTACAAATTTCGAGCACGTAGGTTGAACGGTCGAAAGTAATGCGCCGACGACTGCCATTTTGGTTCAATTTACGTGTCGTTAAATATAATTAGTACAAAAATGATTTAAAGTCCGCCATTTTTGTTCAACTTATTTGTGTCGCACTGTAGTGGGCTGCTGGCCGCATCGCTTATTAATAATAACATAGACATATTCTTCTGTACCTACCTAGTCTATGAATGACCATGATTCAAATCTCGTCTATTCCCTCCATCGACATTTACGATCTGCGTGGGAAGAGAAGCAGCTGGCACATTCTAAGATTTTTCTTTTGTTTCGAAAAGAAAAATACCTAGAAAAGGTATTAGGACCATCTTGTCTGTAAGTTGAGTTTTCAAATAGGTTTAATTCTGTGCTAATAGTTATTATAGTAACTATATTAAATAAAATAAATAAATAAATACGGACAAATTACACAGATTGAGCTAGCCCCAACGCTAGTTCAAGACTTGTGTTATGGGATACTAACTTAATACTATATTATCTTATAGCATTATACTATAAACATACAAATCAATCTGAAAAAGATCATTTGACCTGACCGGGGATTAAACCCGGGACCTCCGGTGTGACAGCGTAGCATGATGACCACCACTAGGCCACCGAGGCCATCATCGTATAACTAAAACATAACTGTTCATTCTTGTAAAATAAAGTTATTACAATTCTTGTAAAATACGTCAAATTGCTATAAAACAAACGAAAAGATTTCGCCGCAAAACAGCGTTTTAACATTAAATTAATGAGCACAAGCGTTTACTTTTACCACTGCCGGCCGGGTCAGGAATCGAATCTGCGAAAAAACGGCCGGCCGGCGCGAATCGGACCCGTTATTCAGACTTTCCAACGAGTCTTGTCGTCAACTATACAGGCAGGGATTTGCTTTTTTAAATCATATATTTTTGAGACATGCTGGGATTACCAGTTATAAATGTCATTATTAGATATCGTTTAATTTGGACAATAACCGTCTTATTATAAAAACAGGACTAACTTTGTTACTAGGTTTAAACCAATATCCGCCCAAAATGAAGTTGACATTGACTGATGAGACAGTATGATATTACCAGATGTCAACTTGATTTGGTCGGATAATGGTTTAAACCAGGTAACAAAGTTAGTCTGGGTTTTATAATAAGACGGTAATTGATTAACATAGCCAGAAAATGCGGGGAAGCGCACCTCTCCAAAACAGCAATGGTGAAGTTGCAATTACCAGGGAATGCGTTTCGGATAGTCTTAAGAATCCCCCCTTACCCGTAGACTTTTCCATACAAACGTAGTCTACGTTTTATTATGAAACGACATGTCTGATTTAGGAATAAAAATAAATTGAAAGAAATTACAATTATCTAGGGTTATAATTGGTTTCCGACGGTAAAATTATGAACTGGAAAGATAATATAAGGGTGTAGAAGTTTTCCATGCTGATGGTCAAATATGATATAATTACTATATTCCCTTTTAAGTTCATAATTTTAGTGTCGGAAACCAATTATAACCCTAGATAATTGCATTTTCTTTAAAATTACACAATTTTTCCCATATTCGACATGTCGTTTCAAAATAAAACGTAGACTACGTTTGTATGGAAAAGTCTGAATCTGTCCAGGGTAATGGGACTCTGCACGTCTTGGGAGATTCACACCCCATTGTATGCAAGTACCTCAATTTGTATAGAAAACACTTTTAAATGATATCTCCGTTTCCTTTTAAATGATTTATTTCAAATGGGGGCAGCACTGGACCCCGAAAAATTCAGGTAGCCCCTTAAGCCTTTAGACTCAACTGTCATCATAATAGGTACATGACATTTGTCAAGCTACGAGTCAGATGCTTGAAAAATCTGGCTCCATGCTGGCAACTTACACACAAAAACAAAACAAACTACAACGTTTGTGCCTAGAGGCGGAACAATGACACAGAATGGAAATGAAGTAGATAGGTACTTACTACAATGGGCAAAGTAGGTTTGCCGGTTTTGACGACGGACACGACATCGCCGGCAAAACACTTTGTGAAAAGTACACATTTCACATACTTATACCGTTTCCAATAGCAAGCCGGTTAAAACTTTGATTAGGTACCTAGGAATAATAACCAGCCAAGTGCGAGTCGGACTCCCGCACAAAGGGTTCCGTATCATTATCTATGAAAAATCACGTTTGTTGTATATATAAATATTTATTTTTTAGTATTTGTTGTGACAACGGCAACAGAAATACATCATCTGTGAAAATTTGAAATGTCTAGCTATCACAACCTGACAGACAGACAGATGGACAGCGGAGTCTTAGTAATAAGGTCCCGTTTTATACATTATAAGGTACCGTCATTTAGATACGCAAAGGTACGTTACTTACGTACTACTATTTTAATAGTTTTTATAAAAAGAAATATAGACTTAGGTAGATACTTTTAGGCACTTCAAAGCATTTACTACATACAGAATAAGAAATAGTACTGACGTGACTTGTTGTTTGGTGACGTGAGTTCGGTCTGTCTGAAAGATTTTTTGATACGTTTTTTATATTTTGTTCAGATCAAGTCTGTTGAAAAAGTATTCTTAAGCAAAATTTCTTGACATTACATTTTTACCTATTAGGTATTTCAATTCTCCATGTAAGTACCTATTGTGGGTATCTACAAACTTTCATCAAAGTTTGTAATCTCTATCTAAGTTCGTCTCAAACTCTGATGACAATATGAAACCTATATTGAAATTTCCACCAGTGTCTTTGTCTATCTAGTTAACTACGTACTTTAAACACTTTAAGGAATTTAGAAACTAGCCACCGACCTGATAGATGCCTGGTGTCTATCTGCGCGGCTACCACTGCAGCCACCACCAGGAGACAGAACGCCTCCCCGGCGCTCCGCATTTTACACAAAACAACACCACATCCACAACATAAAACACTCACAAAACACACTACAAGTTAAATCGTAACGGTTAGAAAGTTTGCTGACGTGACGATCCCGGGGTTTCTCGACGAAAGACACACGAACAAGACAAGCGCGCGACGGCGACTGGCGACCGGCGAGCGACGGACGGACGTACCGGCAGGTGGGGTGGCAAGCCTGCGAAACGAAGCCTCCAACGCGGAACTGTAAATTTCTACCTTGGTTTATGAATTTTCTTAGAAGACACTATCATTTTGATTGGTTCTTAAAGTTGTGGAACGCTGTTTGTACAGTGGTTAATTGGTAAGTAAGATACTTATTTAATTATGTTAAATGTTTGAAATTACCAGTAACTATTAAGTACCTAACTACTTTTTTCAGCTTGACATGTTTTCATTGCTAAAGTCTACAAGTAGACATATGCATAATTGCTACAGGTTACGGGCCCGGCGCAAAACCAGCGTATTAGTTAGTATATCTCCGATAGATACGTCAACGGGACGTCGGCGGAGGTTTTTAAAAAAAATGCGAATAGTACAGGAAACTTATAACTAGCGATCAGCGATTGATCAGGACTTACTTCTAATGATCAGCGGTTGATCAGCGAGGAGTTACCACGACATGGACGTGTGGTTCCCGATTGAACTCTCGACTCGCTCTGCCGTTCGAAGAGGTTCCCAGGATGACTGCACAATACAGGTGGCTTCGTGTCAGCAGTTTCCACGAGTGATTCACGTTTTCTTCTTAAAGGTTTCGCAATGTATGTTCGTTCCGTGGGAACGGTAGGTGTATGGATAGGGTTAAGAGCCCGTAACACCTCCCCCTTTAGCAGAGCAACTATTTGCCAATGTTTAAGGCAAAAGTTGCGGCTTTTCTTTCCTCTAGGGATAGGTCCAAAGATGAGGTTGCCACGTCGCATTTCACTGGTAAGTTACTTCGTCGACGCCACACATAAAGTATGATGAGTGCACCTGCACTGAACAATACAATTCCATACACAGGTATAGTAGTATGATATATACTAGAGAAATTAAGAGTATCTGGTTCTACTCTGGATTGTGCCATGACTTGATTCTGGATGTTGTGCAGTTTATTCAAATCTATTGTAGTTAAGTTATAACGCGGCAGATTTTCTTTAAAATTGGAGTCTATATGAGGTGTCATCAATATTTCAATTGCATGTCCACGTAGTCTGTCATCTATGTTAATGATAGAGAATTCTGGAGTCTTGATATTACAGTTTTGCGGAATCTTCACGTAGTAGCTGCCTTTGAGTATGCGATGTTCTTCCTGTTCGCAGGTCAATAGGACTCTTGTACTTCTTGGAAATGATATAATGTAGTGTCGACTGTCCAGTTCTAATAGGGCTTCTTTAGTCAGTACAACTCTGGTGGGTGTACATTGCGAGTCCACTTCTTGTCTATATATTAATTGGTGCACGCAGTCATATTGGGTGCGGGTTTGATGGCTTATTTTCTCTTCACAGACATACCAAGAGTCGGACTTCGGGCATTCTGCCTCCATGTATACAAATTCTTTAGAGTTAATTGCTATATAAGGAAAGGGTGGTAGGATAACCTCAGATTTACGATTAGGAACTGGGCATAATCGATATAGGTCATATGAAAAAGGAGATGTGATTGGGAATCTGAGAACTAACACTATTTTATTATCTACGTAATATGATCCTAGACGAATCAAATTATAATAATATCTTACTTCTAAATCCAATATCCTTTCTTGACCATATAAGGTCTTTAATTTACTTATCATATTAATGATCTCCTTACTAGTTAAAATAGAATGGTGCATGATATTAGAATAAGAAAGTGCTAATATGTCTCCTAACCTAAAGATTTCTAAAGATAAATCTTGCACATTTTCACCAATTATACCGAAAATGTGAGATAACTGCATAAAGCGAATTAAATGATTATTGTCGCTAGTAACATTATATAAAGAAAATACCAGTTTTTGCAGTTTTTCCTGATTTTGACTTAAGTTGCTTAAAATTTGATTTTGTTGGAAAATCATTTCTTTGTGTAAACTAATATGTTTGTTTAAGTTAACAGCAATTTCTTGATCATTTTTCTGAAGTAATTTAAGCGCGTTTTCATATCTTATCGCATCGTCATGATCAAGGTTGCCAGTTATACTTTTTATAAATGTTCCCAGTGGATTTAAGATACCACGCTTAGCCCTTTTGGGTTCAAACGTTTCAAGTTGTAGCGAAATTTTGTCCAGTCTGTTAAATAAGTATAGTATTTGTTGCTTGAAATAGTTGTATGTCTTGTTAGGTACCTTATTGGCAATATCTGTCAGTTGAGTTTTCAAAGAGTCTGTCTGTTCTTGAATTTGTCCAATGTCGATTTCTTGAAGAAAAGTATGGTCATGGGATACAATCTTAGTTTTTCCTAATTTAAAGGGTAAGAGTCCAGGGCCGTTTGATAAGTCGTCAAGTTGTATGGTCCTCGCCGATGGGAGGTCGAGCTGGCCTAGAACTAGGGTCGATGTTATTAGTAGAAGCCTGCAACAACGAGGTACGGTTAGTCTTTTTGGTTCGTTTTATTCTAGCCTTAGCGACAGCACCGCGTTTTCGAGAGGTATAGATATGTATAGGCAGATTACTAACCACCTGATCGCCGGTGTAACGTGCAGCGAGTTTTTGCCTACTTGCAGCTGGGTTTCTAATGAATATCTCCTGCCCTTCAGTGTATTGTGTTACAGGTTCACGGTCAAGGTTACGTCTCGTCATTATCGCCTCTCGGGAAGATTGTGCTGAGTTGTGAATTATATTGTAGACTGTTTCCATTCTACCACGATGTTCATTTAAATATTGTTGCATTAATCGTTCCGTCAAGTCTAAATCTACTGGGTCTCTAGGGTCAAAGTGTCCAGTTAAAAGTTCGTAGGGTCGGCATTTAGTTAAGCTGTGGATTGAGCTATTGTAGGCTATCAGCGCATATGGAACTAAGCTAGGTGTGGATTCATTTGGATGCTGTATTTTTAGGAGACGTAAATGCTCGAGAAGTGTTGAATGAAATCGTTCAATCATTCCATTTTCATTCGGCGCGTATGGGGCCGTGGAATGATGATGTATTTTATGTAGTTTTAGGAACTCGGCAACAATTTGATTGCTGAACTCCGTACCGTTGTCGGTGACGAGTGTAAGTGGAAACCCATGATGTGTACTAAAGAAGGTTAATGTTTTAACGATATTCGGGGCTGTGCAATCGGGAATGCGATATGCCTGAGCATATTTAGAAAAGGAATCGATTATAGTTAGATATTTATCCTGCTCTATTGTAAGGACATCTGCGTGCATTATTTGGAAGGGTTTTGAAGGTGGGGGCACTATTTGGAATTCTGGGCGTACGGGATCACGGTCATATTTAGCACGATTACATATTGCACAGTTGTTAATAAAAAGTTGTATGCTGTATTTTAATTTAGGCCAATAGTATCTTTGAGAAAGTGCTAGATGGGTTTCATTTATGCCTCTATGGTTGGTTTTGCCAGTGTGGTATTTTGAGATAATGTCCTGCTGATTTAGATAGTCTGGAATATTTTGTAGTTCTCGTTTTACTAAAGAGAGTTTAAATGCAGAATTCTTGAAAGTTCTTTGAAGGATGGGTACAATAGTGTACATTTTGTCTAGGGGCTCTACAAGAATTGCGGTGTGTAATTTGGGGTCAATATGTTTCTTGACAATTGAAATAATATCTGGTTCTAGGTTAGCTTCAGATATTTCTGCGACGGTTCTCCTATATGATTCAAAGGGATTTGTAGTTTTTGGCTTACTTTGCGTTAATTTATTGGTAATTTTAATGATAAGTTGTCTTTTATATTTATTTAATGGTTCTTCAGTGATGGGTATGTCTAATACAGGGTGTTCGTTGGAAGTGTGTACTGTTGCGTCACAAGTCAAATGTTGTAAATCGTCTTGAGTGTCATGTTGAATGGAATGTTGAATAGAACAAGGGCTACTTAAAGGTCTAAAAGAGGGTGCCGTGTCCGTGGACGATTGGCTGATGATGGCTCTATCATCAGGGGCTGTGATTGTGGATTCAGATGAACTAGATACATTAATTACACTATTGCCTGAACTCAAACTTATAACCTCTTCGTTATGTATTTCTACACGACTCAGAGCGTCTGCGTTAGTGTTGCTTTTGCCTTTTTTGTAGATAATTGTGTAATCGTATTCTGATAGCTTGAGTCTCCACCTAGTGAGCCGAGAATTTGGTTCTCTTAAATTCATAAGCCATTGCAAGGGCTTATGATCAGTTATAATTTTAAATTTGCGTCCAAATAGATACGGTCTAAAGTACTTAACCGCCCAAACTATCGCAAGCAATTCTTTTTCGATAGTTGAGTAATTAAGTTCGCTGCTATTTAATGTGCGAGATGCGTAAGCGATAGGTCTATCGGAGCCTACAGTCCCTTGGGACAAGATGGCACCAAGTGCTACGTTGGATGCGTCAGTAGTCAGTATAAAGTCCTTTGTAAAGTCAGGGTATTGTAATATGGGGTCATTAACAAGAAGTGTCTTACAGTGCTCGAAGCATTTCACGTAGTCGTCTGTCAGGTTTATTTTTGCACCTTTTTTCAAGCATGATGTCAGTGGTTTAGTCAAACGTGCGAAGTCGGGAATAAAACGTCGGTAATAGCCTAGTAAACCTAAAAATCCTTTTATTTGTTTAGGTGTTTTGGGGATGGGGTATTTTAGAATCGCGTTAATTTTTTCAGGGTTAGGTTTTATTCCGTCAGGAGTTATTATATGACCTAAATAAGCTGTTTCATGTCTTAAAAATTCGGACTTGTCTAACTGGACTTTGAAATTTGATTCCCTTAGTCTATCAAAGATTTTACGGAGATTTACTATGTGTTCTTGGAGTGACGTTGAGAACACCAGAATATCATCTTGATAAACCACACAAATGACGTGCTGGAGTCCTCTTAGGACATTGTCCATGACTCTCTGGAACGTGCAAGGACTATTCTTGAGACCCATAGGCATACGGAGAAATTCATAGTGCCCATTTCCGTCAGCTACGCTAAACCCAGTCTTGTGGATGTCTCTAGGATCCATCTCCACTTGATAGAATCCGCTTGTCAAGTCTAAAGTGCTGAAGTACTGACATTTGCCTAATTTGTCAAGTATGTCAGTGATGTTGGGGATCGGGTATCGGTCATCTATAGTCTTTTCGTTAAGTTTTCTAAAGTCAACAACTAGTCTCCACTTGGTTCTACCAGAAGCGTCTGCTTTTTTAGGAACAATCCAGATTGGGGCACTCCAAGCGGAAGTTGAAGGTTGGATGATGCCTTGCTCCAACATTTTTTGAACTTGGCTTTTAACTTCTTGCCTGTGAATATAGGGGTATCTGTATGTTTTGCTATGAACTGGGACTTCATCGGTCGTTAAGATACGATGTTTAATTTTATTTGTAAAGGTAAGTGGTTCTCCCTCTAAGTAAAATATATCAGAGTATTCTTTAACTAAATTTAATAAATTACGATTCTCTTCCGTGTTCAGGTGTTGAGTACGCAAACGCGATAAAATTTCTCGGAATCTAGTGTCCATGCAGTTAACGTCAGTCAGTCTAGGTAAAGTCTGTTCGTGAAAAATTTCTGCGCAAATTGGTGTATTTAAAGAGAAGGTTACATTTTCATCTGAGGGATTAAAAATTTCTACGAAGGCCTGACCGTCTTCGGAAGTGGAAACGCACTCATTTATGTTACAACTCCCTATAGTTTGCTCATTTATAAATACGTCACCATTATCTACCGTGACCGGAATTTTAGTCACATGAGACGATTTTGCAGGAATAATGGTTTGAAATAAATTTACATTTACAGGGCTATGCATGAGAATGGGGTTTTCCGCAAATGTGGTCTTAATCACATGATTTTTAAAGTCTAATTTTGCTTGCCACTGTTCTAATAAATTAAGGCCAATCAATCCATCAAAATACTGATGGAATCTATATACGAATAATTTAATAGGATTTTCGTCGTTAAATTCAGGAAAACAGGGGAGTGTGATAGAAAATTCGTTGTAAGTCCTGGCATGAATGTTTGTTACTACAAATGGATCATAGTTTAAAGGAAAATTTGAAAAATAGTCTTGTACTGCTTCAGGACTAATAAATGACTGATTGGCGCCCGTGTCTATAAGTAATTTTAATGGAGGATTTGCAATATGTATAAAAGGTAAATTTCTATTTAACTGAAAATTTAATTCTATTTGGGGTGGTTCGTACTCTGGTCCGAGGAAAAATTTCCCTCTTCACTGTACTCTGCATTTTCAAAATATTCCTGAGGCTCGTCATAATTGTAATTGTCACAGTACTGATCGTCATTCCCTACAGGTGAGTAGTAAGGGTCGTAGTCAGAATAGTTATTGTCATGTACCGGTTCATACTCATTAAGATTTAATTGCCTCTGTGGAGTCGGGGGTAACTGTCTTGCTACAGGGTGGCTGATGCCACTCATAGGGACAGGGTAGTTTTGGTGGAATGGTCTATTAATTGGCCTAGGAGGAATTTTAAATCCGGTGGACACGTTAGAAGGCATAGCTCTCATCATTTGTTGGGTTCTTGATGGGCCTTGCTGATTAGGCCTAACATTTGGGGTAGAATTAGGTGAGAAATTAGGAGGGTTGTGTCCTTGACCATGGGGTGAATTATTCACGTGAGAAGTAAACATAGGTTGATAATTCTGATTTAATTGGGGAATATTATTATGTGAAAAGTTCAGAGGCTTAGGGTTATAGTTGCGAGGGGGTTGATACCTGGATGAGCTGGGTGTTCCCGCCTTATTCTGCATATACATGACATTTAATTCATCCTGTGCGAATTCTAATGCTTGCAGCAAAGAGTCAGGGCGCATACATCTAACCCGGGAGCCCACTGGCTCACGTAATCCGCGAGTAAAAGTTTTTAGTGCTAGTTTAGAATAGAGCTCGCGTTTAGCTGCTATCGTTGTAGGAATAGATTCGTGCAACTCTACGTATGCCATGATAGTACTTAGTAAGTGCTGTACGCGTTCATAGAATATATGAGGAGTGTCGGTACCTTGAGATAACATGGACAGATCAGTATATAGTGCTGGTTCATCTCTATGATCAGAAAAGCTGTTAATTAATGATTGCCGTATACCGTTCCAGTCATTCGGAATGCCATTTGTAATTAAAGTTTTAGAAGCATTGCCTTTAACTTTGTTTAAAATTCCATTTAGTAAAATTGCATTATTTAATTCACTGCCGGGTGTTGGATCGATATACTTCAATATTAGCTGATCACAAATACTTAAAAATCTGATAAGGACACTAGGGCTGCCGTCAAATTCAGGAACATTGCGTAAGGCTTTCCAGATTTGATCTGCCCTATCTGTGACTAAAGACACAGTTGCCTGTTGACCTTCGGTCATATTTAATTCTTCCTCTGAAGGTTCTTCTATTAATGATTCCAATAATTCCCTATGAAAGCGGGATTTCCTATCATATATATAAGCCCTGGAATCAGGTCTTATATTAGAGTCTTTATGTGGACGAAAAATTTTGGATGTTATTTATATACCTATATAAAAAAAATATATAATCTATTTTATCAGAACCGAAGTGTGATTCTAAAAAGCTAAATCTACCTATACTAGGGTGAAAAATCAAAGTGGGATTTTTTGAGGGATATCCTGTACTACTTCGGGAAGGAATAGCAATCAACAATAGAATTGTATATAAAGCTACTCACATAGAGATCATGGTAGTCTGTCCGGGCTGTTCCATCGATTTTCAGATGACCACGAACGAAGCTTTCACCAGTCACTCGCGTAAATCCGCGCGACGCCGTTAGTCCGTAGGTTCTAATCGAATAGTTCACTTGCCGACGATTCGGCTAGATCGCGCACTATTTCGAAGTGGGAAACACGCGCGATTTAACTATCCTACCGACTGCGCCAGATACGTCAACGGGACGTCGGCGGAGGTTTTTAAAAAAAATGCGAATAGTACAGGAAACTTATAACTAGCGATCAGCGATTGATCAGGACTTACTTCTAATGATCAGCGGTTGATCAGCGAGGAGTTACCACGACATGGACGTGTGGTTCCCGATTGAACTCTCGACTCGCTCTGCCGTTCGAAGAGGTTCCCAGGATGACTGCACAATACAGGTGGCTTCGTGTCAGCAGTTTCCACGAGTGATTCACGTTTTCTTCTTAAAGGTTTCGCAATGTATGTTCGTTCCGTGGGAACGGTAGGTGTATGGATAGGGTTAAGAGCCCGTAACACGATGCAAAATAAATTGTATTGTTTTCACATGTCTGAGTATTTCTGAATGTCATCGTAGCTCCCGAATGAATGAAGTGATTTCATGTCGTTTTCCAGAAGACCTGTCAGATTTGGGGCCCCACTTTTGTCTAATCTGGCACTGCATAGCAACGCCATCCAACGGTTACCGACCGATACTGAAGCTTGTATGTATATCAGTAATATCAGTTTCAGTAGAACGGATGTTGTAACATTTATCATGATGTAAAATAAATAAATTAAGTTCTAATACTTTGCTATTTCTACTGGTAGGATTTACTTGTTCTATTGGGATATGCTCTTTTTAACCTGTCCTCCTGCCTGAGGATTAAAAGGAGGTTTCATTCAATACATAATATTACTCCTACGGGGCTTGAAAGAATGTCACATATTCGAACACAGTACAATCAATTATACGAGTGAACGAAGCGAGCAAATTGCTTCCAGTCTAGTTGAACAAGTCGGCGTTTGTATGAATTTATGTTTGTTCCACGATAATTCGAGTAATTTAATTGGAGCTTTATGAATTTTGATACGCGTGACTAGACTAATAGATTTTTAATTTAGAACATGTCAAGGTGAACTAAATCGATTTAGGGGTTGCTAAGATATGGGTCGGCAAGTTTACAGTTTGAGGCGAACTTCTAGTTATAAAAAATAAACTATATTGATTTTTCTATCAATTCATGCCACGGCGTAGAGTCGCGGCCTGGCTACACCGCGACTCTCACAGGTGGTTGCGCATATAGTGAACGTCATCCTATTCCACAATGATACTCATGTACACAACAACAACAGTTATGTAATAAATAACTAAATTTTCCCCTGACTCAACGGTAAAGTGTCGCTAGCCTGGCAACACCGCAACTCTCACAGGTGGTTGCGCAGGTAGCAAACGTTGCCTGCCTTCTTCCAATGAGTGCATCTACGTGTCATCAAAATGTGACAATCCCATAGAAATACTCGTTAAAATCTCGACAATTGTTTACCGGGATAAGTTTTGGCATTGTTTTTTTTAATCCGGCCCATTTCCGCCCCGCACGTTTCTTGCGTACCTACCTTTTTACAAAAGATTAAATTGAGGCAATTGATGACATCAACTTGCATGTTCTTAATTCTAATAAACAAAATAAAACGTCAACCATTCAATTAATTGGTTTAGAAACTTGGACTATGTCAACGGGCCTCTACCAGGCCTATGTCACTCGGTTAAGGTTTCGAAAATATACCTACATTATTACCACGGCGACCAGGGGCGCCGGCAGATGGGTGCCAGGGGGTGCACTTGCACCCCTTGGGAATCTCGAGGAATTATTGAAATAAAAAGCCGTCTGTTGGAAATCACAATAATTAGTAGGCAGTAATTACACAATTCTCATTTAAAAAGCAACTGCGGCCGGCGGGGTTTTTGACCGAACTTATTAATGACGTTTTCTATAAAGTTTTCTATAAGTTGTCCTTGGTTATCTTGCTTCGGTGGACACTTAAGAAGCATAATCCAGACAGTCGCTCGTCACTTGTTGTGGACCTATTCCAAGTTTTAACTCTTGTCAGTGTGCTAAAAGATCTTTCTACTGTGCACGTTGTGACGGGTAGACTAAGGCCAATCTTGATCGCTTCTGCTACCGAAGGAAAGAAATCTTTTGCCTCGTCGATGTAGTCTATAAGATGTTTTTCATAACATTCAACTCCACTGATATTATTTGCCGCTGGCTGTGGATATTTCCACATTTCAAACAAAGTTGTGATTTCTGAAATAAAATTAGGTAAAAGATCGCCATACAAATTTTCTATGTCTTTTGCAGGTCTAAGAAATTCTTCTGTACTGAGGCCTTTTATTATTTTTGGGTGTAGTTGTAACAGAGAAAATGATTTTGTGTTTCAGAAAATCTGTCTTTTAAAGAAGAAATGATCGAATCAAGGTAAGGGATGTATAAAGCTTTTTTTTTCGGATGGGTGGTTGGATCGATGAGCCTGTCGTTTCGTAACTCGTTGGCATTATTAAGGTCTTCGCAACTTTGTTTAGCTTCTCCAAATATAGCAGTAAATTCCTGCGATGCGTTTTGTCTGTGACCCTCTATTATTTTAATGAGTTTGCAAATGTGGTCATTCACTGAATTAATGTTTAGTAGTAATAATATGCAATGCCACAATAAAATTTGTGGTGGTCAAAGCAGTGCGCGGTTGGTAAGCTCTAACCTTTGTCTTAGAATTAGTAGCTTGATCTTCTGAGAGGTCTTGTAATGCTTCTACAATTTTGGTGAAATTATGAGCGAAAATTCGAATACTTTTGTACTTTGCAGACCATCTGGTTTCGCAAAACAAGGGAATATTTGGAATTTTTTTTCGCCGTAAAATGCTCTCTCTAAAAAAAGTTATAGTTTCCTTAATAGTTCCAGCAGTATTTCTTATTTCACTCAAATTATTTAAATCATTGACAACAAGATTTAATATGTGACTAGCACAGTGGAAATACTTTGCTTTGGGATATTTGTCATTAATTATTTTCTGAAGTCCACCAACATGTCCAGCCATCGTGGAGCAACCATTATACCCTTGCCCAACCATTTTGTTGAGATCTAAACCACATGATGTCAATAAAGATATTATAACTTCAGAAATCGATGCAGCATCTAATTTTTGAAGTGGTCTGTACCCCAAAAATTCTTCAAGTATTACGTAACTGTGTTTCGTTTGATCAAACTTGACGTATCTTATGCCCATTGAAAGCTGTTCAGTCCCGCTTAAATCCGCTGTCTCGTCAGCCAAGATTGAAAAGTATGCCGCTTCTTTTGCTTCATCAGTAATGGTTTCAATCATTTCGTTTTGTATTTGATGGGATACATAGAGGGCATTTTTCGAACCAGTTGCAAAGTGGTCTTTTAAAACTGTATCTCCTGCCTCAACTCGGAAATGTAGTAAGTCTTTGAAAACTGACCCATCTTCTGTTTTTCCTCGAAGGGGTAAATCATGCGTAGCACAAAATAAGACAGAAGATATAATGTGTTGAAGATTTTTTCTGTTTTCTGAAATTTCCCTGTCATATTCATTATCAATCTGTTCATAAACGTCATTTTTTTCTTTGCATGATTTCCAGAAAATTTTTAGAACGTATAACCGATTCACAATGCCACTGGCTATTTGCATGAGATCGCGCACACTCATGAAATTTTTGATTTTTTGCATGGCCGAACGATAAATGGCCCCTGAGTACTACCTCGATGAATTTGTGCGGGAAATAATACACATGTACGGCAAAGTGGTCCTTTAACCTGAGCAGAATAGGCTAACCAAGGGTATGCTGTGAGCCACTCGTGACGGAATGCAAGTTGTTGTGTTTCGTTTTTATCATCGATGTCCTGCTTGAAATCATAATCTTGCGGAGGTTTCCACGGTGTTTCGAGCACTTTAAACCGTATTTCATCACTAATAGGTGCGTTAGAATCCAGATATAAAGCCACATCATAAATATTAACTGAAGTTTGCTGTGTTGTTAATCCAGTTTTACTAGTACTTTGCTGTGCCGAAGTACTTGGACAATCTTTAGCATTAAACTGTTCATTTTCAATCTTTTTTCTGTTGCACAAAAATCGCCTTATGTCACTCATATTTTATGCTTTATATATTGCTTGCACTGATTAATTAATTACGGTGCGCACTGACACTAATCTATGAAAGCGAATATGGCGGGAAGTATTAATTTTTTAAACGGACGCACTGTGCACTCACTGATGATAAAAGATAACTATTAGTCACTCGCGATTTGTTCACTCGGAACGAACTGTTCGAACTTCAATCGAAAACTGACTGACTCGAAACACGACCTAGCCCCCTTTAAATATCAAAATGTAAGGAAGGTTCCAGTTCCAGATTCCCGAACGTTCTTGAACGTAGCTCTGTCCCGGTCATCTATAATCTATGTCTCTTTTACATTTATGAACTTTCTAGTTCATTCGCGATTTACTTTGACAAGAATCGGTCTCTTTCGCACTGCTTAGAAACTGTATTGAGCTTTCTCTGTTAAGTTCATCCCATTTATGCTGGTGCTATCTGTTGTGGAGTAGCGGTACTTTAAAGGGTGGGTTCAGAGAAGTAATAGAAATAGATTAATATCCACCAACTTAGAATTTTTAAACCAATTTCGATCGTCGCGAACAAATAGGTGTGAGCCGTGACGACTGGGTACATATAAAATAAATTCATAATGAATGAATAGTCATAAATCTGTAAATGTCTCGAACATAAAATAAACCGGGCTACAGGTGTTTGCTTCCAAATAAAATTTCAATTTTTATTAACAATCATATACGGCGAAGATTGTAAGAAAACTAAAATCTGCACCACCTGGAAATTATTTCTGCCGGCGCCCATGACGGCGACCACTCTGGAGTGGTAAAAGCAGTATGATATGAAATATGAATCGTTTGTCCAGAGTAATAAAAATGAAATTTGGCTTGCGATGGACGTCTAGGTATCTAACTAAACGAAAAAGTGCCGAGTTCTGAAGCGAGTTAAATTAAACCATAGCGCTAACCACATTGAGTAGATATTTCTTTGAACGTAAGTACTAGAGGACTATTGTAAAACTATCGACAGTATTCGATACTATCGATAATATCTTAATTCAATAGTATCGATACTATCGATAGTTTTACAATAGTATTGCTAACTATTGACAATCGATACTATCGATAGTATCGGTTAGTCCTATCGATATTGTGACTGTTTCTCAAGGTCAACTATCGATAGTCAAACTATCGATAGTTATGCAACGCTAGTATACTTACTCACTTACTGCAGCCTCTCTTGCTAACGATATCTGCTTTCCTGTTGTGACTGCTGTTGTTGGTCGTCAACTTGCCCCTTGGCAAAGGCCTCCCCCAGCTGTCTCCATAGTATTCTGTTCCTTGTTTTTCTTCTCCATAAGATAAGATAAGATAGAATTTCTTTATTGCACCAACTAAGTATGACAATAATCAAAAGTACATTTAAAATCTAGTAGGTACAAAGGCGGGCTTATCACTAAAGCGATTTCTTCCAGCCAACCTTTGGGTAGAGAAAACTATAAAAGATGTGGGGGAGTTGGCGCTGTTAGAGTATTACAGTGTAGAAGAATATTAGTATACCAATAAATAATAGGAGTACATACTATAACAAATAAATGAACAATAAAGTAATAGAAATACATAAACCAAACAATTTGTACGAACATTAAAAAAAAAAAGTAATTGAAAGTAGCCAGTAAAAAGAAAAGAAGTAAAGAGATATTAGTTAGAGCTAGAGGAAAGGTAATGAGACGTTACCAAATCTTTGAATTTTTTCAATGATTCCACTTTACGAATATCCAATGGCAAAGCATTCCAAAGTTTTACTGCCTGAACTGAGAAAGAATTAGAATAGAAATGAGTACTATGAACAGGAATTGAGAGTTTAAAGGAGACTGTGCTACGCACACTTCGATTCGTGTTCTCACGAAAGAAGCTAAAGCGTTCTTTAAGGTATAGCGGAGTAGAAGGAACGAACAGGACTGAATAAAGAAGGGAAAGGATATGCAAGTTACGACGTTGTCTAATAGGGAGCCACTTGAGTTGTGCACAAAAACTAGAAATGTAATCATATTTGCGAAGTCCAAATATGAATCTAATGCAGAGATTTTGGAGACGCTCAAGTTTATTTGATTGCTCTTCCTTGAGATCGAGGTAGCAGGTGTCAGCGTAATCAAGAATGGGGAGAAGTAAAGATTGTGCCAGCGCAATTTTAGTCTTCACAGGGAGAAAGTTATGCAATCTTTTAAGAGAACTCGCAGACGCAAATATTTATATATAACCCTCCAGCTGCTTTCTTGATTTCATCTTCCCATCGCCTCCTCTGCCCTCCTCTCCTTCTTTTTCCATCACGAGGATACCACTCCGTAACATCCTTTGACCATTTATTTTTCTTACTTCTCAAAGTATGACCAATCCATTTTTGCTTTCTTATCACGAGGATACCACTCCGTAACATCCTTTGACCATTTATTTTTCTTACTTCTCAAAGTATGACCAATCCATTTTTGCTTTCTTATCACGAGGATACCACTCCGTAACATCCTTTGACCATTTATTTTTCTTACTTCTCAAAGTATGACCAATCCATTTTTGCTTTCTTATCACGAGGATACCACTCCGTAACATCCTTTGACCATTTATTTTTCTTACTTCTCAAAGTATGACCAATCCATTTTTGCTTTCTTATCACGAGGATACCACTCCGTAACATCCTTTGACCATTTATTTTTCTTACTTCTCAAAGTATGACCAATACATTTTTGCTTTCTTATCACGAGGATACCACTCCGTAACATCCTTTGACCATTTATTTTTCTTACTTCTCAAAGTATGACCAATCCATTTTTGCTTTCTTATCACGAGGATACCACTCCGTAACATCCTTTGACCATTTATTTTTCTTACTTCTCAAAGTATGACCAATCCATTTTTGCTTTCTTATCACGAGGATACCACTCCGTAACATCCTTTGACCATTTATTTTTCTTACTTCTCAAAGTATGACCAATCCATTTTTGCTTTCTTACAGTATAGGTAACATCTTGTACTTTTACAACGCTAGTATAGTTGCTCGGAAAAGCTAGTAGAGCTACGTGAGTACTAGTACTTATTGTTATTTAACACATTATTACTACGGCACAGCGACCACTTCGAAGGGGAAAATTCAGTTACATAAACCGTTTGTCAAAAGTTATAAGAATGAAATTGCCTTGCAATGGCGAGGAGTTCTAACGCGAGCTAGATTAAACAATAGCGCTAACCACAGTAGATATTTCTTTTTTGAGTAAAACTTCTGTACGTGAGTAATAGTACTTATTCTGTGCCTTTAATTTAGAAATCTTAGAGCAGTAGCACTGCTTTCCTGAGCTTGAGGCTATCATTACTTTTTTTACCACTAAACAGTAGATAAATCTATATATGTATATGTTATAAAATATAATATCGTTGAGTTAGTATCTGATGACACAAGTCTCGAACTTACGTTTGGGGCTAGCTCAATCAGTGTAATTTGTCCCTATATATCTATTTATTAAAAAAAATGGGTTTCTTTTGGCGATTCGTCTCAGCAGTATAGTTGCTTGTAGAGCTTTCTTTTAATGTACTATAGGTACATAAAACTATCACGCTCACGTCCTCATTATGGTCCTGCGGACTTGGGCGGACTTAGCCCAGGGCATTCGCATTGTCGCCCATTCCCCCGATCGGCCTTAGATCTGCGTAAGAAGAGAAGCAGCTCTGGTTTATTCTAAGATTTTTTTACCTTCTCCCAGATCAACATGGAAGAATTTATACCATATCATCTTTTAAATATAAATCAGAAGAAATCGCCTGTGAAAGTGTCTGTTCGTACGTGGCCCGAAGTCCTTTACTGATCAGCAAAAACGTTTTTACAGGACATTTTGCACAAAGAATCTGATAAAATACTTAGGAAATACCTACAAGCTAAACAAACGTTATAAACATCAATGCGTGCGACCTCTCCAAACCGTCTGGCCAGCGTGGAGAGAGTAGGCCAAATCCTCTGGCTGCTCTGACCAAGTATGGCTCTGGTAGTACGGTACGGGTCGTGCTCCTGCAGTGGAGATTAAAATGACCAAGTGATGGTGATGATCTGATAAAATCAGTCAGACATTGCTACTTCTATGAGCTAATGCTAATCTTAGACAAACACCGAGAATATCCCTCTTCATAGTTACTTGCAAAGAGAATTCAAATGTTACTTGATTGACTTACGGGACGACTCGGACGACTGACATCAGTAGCTACAGGAGTGCTATTTTTCATTTAAGGACTCACCGAAACACAAAACGTGTAGTTTTCCAACTCACTGCTCGCGTAAAAATCTATTTGGCCGTATTTTTGAAACCGTCGTGTCAGTTAAAAACAATATTGAGTTACGCAGAAGACATCAAAAATATGTCGATGGTTTTCTAAAAATTTCACCGTGAATAAAAAAGCAGCATAAATGTTAAAATTACGAGTGGTCGAGAGTCGAGTCGAGACCACTCGTTGCAAATCCTTTCAAAAAGTGCGCCCGTTTGGAAACGCTCGCGTAAACCATTCGAAATGTGACAAGTGTTTTCAAAAATGCAGCCCCAGGTCCTAGGTCCATAGTGTCAATGAAAATAGGTGTTACGCAAGGACGATAAAGTCTAATTTGGTTTGACGTAGAATACGACGATTACTATCGTGTTTTTATTGGAGTAAAAGTTATTAATCTTATTTCTCTTCGTCCAAATTTTCACGAGTATCACGCACGGGTTGCATTCGCAGATTTTTTACCTAAATTATAACCAAAATATTACATAAACATCATTTTTAATAAGATATATGCGGCGAGCATACCTACTGGTACGTAACAATTGACAACATTTCAAAAATTTTATATTCATATTTTATATTTTTTCCTTAAAGAACTTCAAAAAAAAGGACATACGTATTTTTCTTTTTTATTTCTTTTCATTATTTCTCCTAAAATTAAATTGTTTAAAATCTCTCCATTCTAAAAGAGCGTAAGTACAAGAGTTAGGATGTAACGAGTTTACATCTTTGCCATACATTATAATTAAAAAATAAACTGACGTCTATAGAGTTGTTTTGTAGCAGTAAGATATCGATATCGATACAAAAACTTACGTATCGTAAAATAGGGTTACTTTGATTAATTTAAAAATTCAAACGCTTCTATCTCAGCTATTTTTAGCATAAAAATATTATATTGACGACTTGGTATGTGGAAAACAAATGGCATAAAAAATTACACCTGTAATACTCGACAACAAAAATTTGCCCTATCATCTCTATATGTACTTGAAATGGGGTTTTTGGGTAACTCACGTTTATTAACGGATTCTCATAGTCGCCCCTTACAGGAATTAAGAACACAAAGAAAAAATGTTTCACTTTTTACTTTTTAAGTTACAGCGTTTTAAAGTTAATTGGGGTGAATTTGACTGAAAATAAAAACAAGGGCTCCGGCGTACACGCGTTGTGAAAAGATGGGGGACGTACCAGGATTGCTATTTCAAAAATATAAATAAATATGCGTTCAGACATTTGGAAGATTTAATTAAAAAACCAAAAAAAAAGCTATCATAAATGTCACCTTGTGTTTTAAAAGTCGCCCCATTTTAGGGTATCTTTTTTCCTTACTTCATTTTTTTTATAGTTTTTAAGACCTGGATGTCAATATTATTTTTATTTAACCTGAAATGTCAATCATATAAAGGAAATATTAGCATTTCGTCACCAAACTATGTAAACATTTTAATGCATGTGTATTTTGTCCAATCCTAATTCTACTTTACTAAAAGAACTATCGATATTAGATGGTCTTCATTAAACTGATACTTCTATAGACAACACTACTATTATCTCTCTCTCTCACTCGTGATGTCAGTTGTCAGATTGACGCACGTGTCAATTGACAGCTGACAGCTTGACATAATTTTTTCACTTTTAGATGTTCAACCGAAGGCGTAACCTGTTAAATGCCTATATTCTTATACTTTTGAGTTTTTTTCATTTATCTCTAAAAATATAACTCAAAAATATCTGAAAAAATATTTTACATGTTCAGAATTGCTAAATCTCGAAATGATTCTCGAATTTTCATACCTTTTAGAAAATGAAATGTTGTCAATTAAAAGTTGCTTTGTTTGAGGGTGCAAAGGTAAAATGATGTTTACTTGAAAGGAAGATATTTTACAATAAGCCTAAAACGGACAACTTTTATTTTATTGTTCCAGTACAATAAATAAAGTATTTAAAAATGTTTAATTACAGCACTGGCATAAATTAGGTAGTATGGTTTTAGATTCTATTGCTCGCATAAACGTATAAAAACTATTAGCTTTATCCATCTGTCATTGTCAGTGTGCTGTCAGTTGTGTCAGATGGCAGTCAGTCTGACATTGACAGTTTGCAATCGCAACGCAAAACTCGCAAAAAGACATCTTGTATAAGTACTTGTTTTTTAATTTTTGCTTTATTGTAAATTGTCTCAATATTTCTCTATTTAGACGATATTTCATACAGGTTATGGAGATTTACTAATTAAAAAACCCAATATGGACGTTAAAATGTCCACCCCGGAGCAGCCAGATCTTCTATTCTTTGATACTTTCTCGCACGACACCAGCGAGGTATTTGACCCTAGAATTAACAATTGATTTCTTGTTTTTCTTTATCTTTTCATGTAATTTATTAAGATGTTCTTCCGCAGGAGTTGAATTTAGATTTGGTGCAGTTCCCAAAGTCAGTGTATGTGAGAGAAATCCGCATAATTCCTTTGGGGGCGCGAGTTGAAGGCGATTTTCCCGGTGGCGTGCGCCTTGGCGCTACGAATCCGACTAAGTTTCACATCGATTTCTTTGTGAATGACCTGAGCAAGCCTGGAGCCTCCACTTTCGAGGCTCTGGGCAGTTTGGATTATTGCCAAAATGGACAGATACATATGGAATGTGGGTCTGGTTTGGATCAGCCGAGGATTCCTACTGATGGGTTGGTGCTTAGAGGTTAGTGCATTCTTTATATCCGCGCTTCTAAACTAAAAAGTCCTAAATATATTTATTTATTTATTTTACAGCTCTGTGAAAAAATAAAGATGGGCTCTAAAGGACTAGTAGTCCTTTAGAGCCCATCTTTATTTTTTCACTTCTCTATACCTACCTTAACCCTAACTATAGAATCAAAAGTTGGTGTAGGTCATTTGATTGCTTCAAAGGAGCTTCAGGCAACAAATCTAAACAAGTCCACTGGTTTTCATAGCAAATTGAGTGGCAGACAGCACCTAAAGATGCCCACTACAGTATGTAAATAAATATCACTAAGGCCGCACTTAAACATTTCCACTTTTAAACATTTTACATATTGTCCATGAGCATGAGCATTTATAACTACACCAAAACTACACTAATTTTACATCATAAAGTCTACAAGAATCAATTTGCAAAAATTTAAAGCAAACTACAACCGAGCCTCTTGTCTTCCCGCCAAAAACTCTCCTTAATATTATAAAGTGTTCATGTTACAGTTTTATTTTTAATTTATAAGTTTGTTTAAATATTGACACAGTTTATTACATACTAGCTTTAATCCGCGACTTCGTCTGCGAAGAAGTCGAAAATGGTTCCAATAGGATTATATTTGTTTTTTACACTATTAATGTTGTAATAACATATGAATTACTATGGTAAAATGTTCAAATACTTATAAAATATAACATTTTTTATTATAACATAGGGATTTAACCCGTCAACAACTGCAATTTTGCAAACCCATTGTTATCGATTGTTATCTCGGTCGGATCCGACCGTCTGGAAGCTGACGGGTTAAAGGCCTAGCAAACCCGGCAAACCTCCCTCTCCTTCTCCTGTTTCCTTCCAATTTCCGTTCCTGTCATTTGCTAGACCCAGAGAGAGTGACGGAACACTTCAAAATGGTCAAACTAATCTTGTGTCTCCATACAAACTTTGAACCCCCGTTTCACCCCCTCAAAACTTACCCCAGTTTTGAAAAATCCTTTTTAGTGCACCCCTAGACTTTATAAGAAACCTATGTGTCAAATTAGGACTCTAGTTATATATTTTTTTTATTAAAATATATAATAAAAAAAATATATATCCTGAAATCACATAGTTATAATTGTTATATTTACTAAGTTTAGTTTCCCATTTTCCTATTATACATTTAAAGGGAAAGATTGTGTATACTAGAAGCAGTAGAATAATTTTCATTCGAAATCTTAGTAATCTATTTACATCCATTACTAAGGTACCGATTCTTGATAAATCCTGGGACTTTTAGTCATATCCATACTTTTGATAGCAATCGCACCCGTGATTCCAATCTCTGGTCATAATACAGAAAATTTGGTTAAAATTATGAATTATAAAGACATGGATTAGTAGGAACGTGAAGCTTTTCTATGCGCAAAAGCGAAAAACGGCCACTTTTGGCTAATGTGCGTAGAAAAGCTTCACATTCTCACTTTATACTGTAAACAGTTGTTTATAAAATAGTTTGAAAGGTTATCTAGGGTCTGATTAAGACGAAACTTTTAAATTATCTCGCAATTCCTTTCAAATGATTTATTTGGAACTTAAATTAAACTCAAAGTGTATCAAACTTAATAGATAAATAAAAATTTAAATCAGATTTACTATTTTGAAGTTGAATCTTGGTTTTTCAGGATGGTACACAACAATCACTTTGGCAGTGTACGGAAACCTCACCCAAGTGGTGCCAGAAACTCCAGTTGGTGCCAACCCCCCGCCAAACATCCAGCGGCCTGTCATCGCCCGAGAAGTGGCTCCTGTAGCGCCTACCACTGTGCCTCCGCAGGGCGACTGGAACCAAGAGGCTCCGAACCCCATCCCCTCCTACACCGGCAATGTGGCCGCCAGCAACCCCGACGCGTACGGGCCTAACAACTACCCTGAAAACTACGACAATCAGTTGTACAGAAATGAGTACTATGAAAATGAACCTCCTAAAGACCCGAGGTACCATCATGTCGAAATGGAGTGGGATAAAGACAGAAGAGAAATCAGCTGTGAAAGAGATGGAGATAGATTGAGACATAGCCCACGGTCTCTTGAACACGACAGGGAGAGAGACAGGAGAGATGGGAAAAGTAGGAGACGGTCTTTGGAAAGAGGAAGGAGTCGTGAGCTGTCCAGTCGCAGGGATTTGGAACGACTGGACAGACTTCATTCACGGTCGAGAAGCCGTGATAGAGATTATGTCGTCAAAGGAGAGTACAGGCCTTTAAGTCGCTCAAGATCTCGGAGTATTGATAGGGATAGACTTAGAGGAGTCTCTGCTGATAGAGATTGGGATCGCGGGTCTTACAAAAAGGACGACTACCGTCGAAACCGCGATACTTCTTACGACCGCTCTCGTGGAGGATCTTACGAGAAAGATTCCGGCTCCTACGAACGTCGCTCGCCTTACGACAAAAGGGCTCCGTCTTATGAGCGTAAAATGTCTTACGAGAAACGTGGACCGTCGTACGAGAAGAGATTGTCTCCGTATGACAAGCGTGGGTCTTCTTACGAACGTCGAGCTCCTTCGTATGAGAAACAAACTGCATATGATCGTAAGAGGCACTCACCTTACGCTCGCATGAGGGGCTCGAGTTATGGAAGCAGATCACCGAGTCGCGATGACCCTCGGAAGAGACCCAGGACTCCACCGGGAGAAAGCAGCCGCAGACCTCTCTCTCCAAGAGAAGGCGAAGTCACCAGTCCTATCAATTCCATTCGATCAGAAGATGCAGCAGACTATGACAGAGGCAGCAAGCAGATCCCCAGAGTTGAGTTCTACCATCAGAGCTACCGTCATAAGAGCTCGATAAGGAGTCCATCCGTCGAAGGTGAAGCTCCGCCTTTTGAACAAAAACATTCCAGCCTGGTCACTGTTCAAATTGTGGACAACCCGCCAGTTCCTAAAGTTATCGAATCTCCAACTCGACATCCGGAAGAGGAGATATCTATGGATACTGAACAATTTGAGCCTATTCTATCAGATGAAGATATCTGTGATGATCTTGAGAGTCCGTATATGGACGTAGATTACGATGTGAATGAGTACTGCGGCGTTGATGATATCATTAAATATTACAACCCCTTCAAAGCTGAGTGGACAAGATACGAACATGTCAACAAGGTTCAGTCCCTGTCAACTACTAAAACAGAGGGAGTAAGAGACGTGATGAGCGCTACTTTCGACGAGTTATGTGAAGCCAGTCCTGATCTTTTCAAAATATGGGACATGACAAAAGCCGGGGAGAAGCGGGAACAGAAATTCCTCGTAAATATGTTCACTGAGATTGAAAACCCAGCGAGAGAAGAATGGGTGCATCACTGCGAACAGCTATTCAGTTCTTTGACAAATGTTTGCAAAAATACAGACATCATTCTACGTATTTTTAGGGACAAAGCTGAGGATGATGAGTTCAATGATATTTACAACATGCTCCTAATTTTCTGCAGGATTGGTTTAAGTTTTGACTGCGCATTGGCCCAGCAATTGCCCACCTATAAGATACGGCATATGAAATGCGGCATCCGCTTGGCTGAAGCATTGATGTCACATCGTCATAATGGTCAAGTCATGAAGGTTTTACTCAAAGCAGGCATAGACACGTCCATGCTGCTCTTAGAAATGTATGCTAAAGAATACATGGCGTTGAGCATAAGGCTTATGATTCTGAAGGCATTGAACGCGTGTTTGTCTTCTAAGGAATCCGTAGATCATTTCATGAAGGATGCCATATTCCCGAAGTTTGATAAAAAAGAGAGCGAATTAGATAGGAAACCGAAAAATGGGTACCAAGCGTTGATATCAATAATGCAGACTAATCCACTCGCTAGGGTTAAGTTTTCCGTCAGTGCACTGATAAAGAAACTAAACATTTATGAGTTGTTGGCTAAACTACATCATTTAGTGCTCAATTTCAACAAAACAGCTGCTGAAAAGCCTGACAATCAAAACGATGATGCAGAATTATCTGAAAGTGACACGGATTTCATTGTGAATTCCTTACAAGAAATCCTATACATGTACCGAACTCAATGCTTCCACTTATCCCAACCTAAAAAATTCCTGCCAGTGTCGGCACAGTTCGAAATAAACAAGGAATGCTCCAACGAGATTTTACTCGAATTCTTCAATATCCATCACGTGTTGGAAGTCTGCCTTTACTTGCTGACGTGTCCTACAACTTGTAACAACTTAGTTGTCATCAGCCCTATTCACGACTTGATATACGAACTGGTCAACTCTCAAAACGGCCTGAATTTCCTTTACAACAATATGGAGATGAGTGAACTACTCTTCAAGACTTTAGCTCAGCCATATGGACAGCAAAACACGGAAGAATTCTTATATCCTCACGATTTGAGCAACTACAGCGATTTGCAAATTCTGGGACTCGAAATGGCGTATAGATTGAAAGCGCTGTATTATTTACAGTCAATATGTGATTTACAAGTTGGAAAAGCTGATGAGAATGAACTGATTGATAGACTACAATTACTGTACTGTCTGAGTTTCGGTAGCATTGGGAAAACGGCTGTTCCTGAAATCATAGTGATGGGAGACAACGCTGAATGTCTCATACAAGTCTTCGAGAACGATGTTAAAAGTAAGAGCAAGAATGAATCTCCATCGAAACAGAAATCTCCTGCGAAAGGCTACGCGATTGAGTTGATCGTTGCAGCTGTGCGATATTCGGCTAACGTGCCGTTTTTGAAGAAATATGGCCAAAGATTGATCGCCGTTTCTAAAGAGCATGACAGATTTGAGCCCAGTGTCTCAAGCGTTTTACAAGAAGTCATACCTTATCTGAAACCTGTTGAGAAAGCGAGTCTTCTATCAGGGGACGATATGGCTGAATGTGTCGAGATTTTGAAATCCACTTTAGAGCACTCTCCCGATTTGCCCGGAGAGTTGATGACTTGCCTAAGAATTTTAAGGCATTTCTGTATCTCGGACTATGATAATAACGTGTCTATCACCAGCGAATCGGCAACAGAAGAATATGTGGAGCTGAAATATAAATACAACGTCCTGCAACTGTTTTCGCTTGACGGTGTCGCGCATTTGGCCGGAGTTTTGGACCGCCTGGCCACGCATTTTGAGCAGCCCAGTATGCATACTTCGTTCTTCGCATCTGCCAGAGGACTTCAATTGACCCAAATAATATTACCGTGTCTAAGATTGCTGGATGAGATGTTGGCAAGAGTTGTCAGATGTCGCGGGCCAAGGTTTAGAGATCTCACTGCTGCACCAGTTCTTCTAAAGACCTATGGTATAGTGAAAGCGTTTCCAGTTGGGTCAGTCGGGTATCGAACTGCAGCGAAAGCGGCCGAAGCCGCGGTGAGAGCATTGCTAGCATACGCTCAACCAATAGCAGACGACGCCAAGGATGGAGATTCCATCCGTCGAGGCCCTTGGACTTCCTTATGTTCAGAAGTCATCAACTACACAATGACAGCTCCTTACACCTTTGTTCCCGGCTTATTAGTATTCTCCGAGCTGCTACCACTACCTTTACCAATGCAAACTAAAACCGCTCCTACTGAAAGAGAACTAGCAGACGCAGCGAACGAAAGACGCTTATGGTCGGCTCATCTCCACGCTTTGTCCAATGATCTGATAGATATGATCCAGATAATATGCATGTCGACGTACAGACCCGTCGTGCACATGTTGAGGAGGGTTTGCGTACAGATTGCAGATCTAGCGCCGAATACAGCTGCCATAGTGGCTAGGGCAGCTGTTGGTGCCGTGACCAGGGAGTTCAAAACTGGAGAACCGGCCACCGCCAGTGCGGCCAGAGTTTTAGGCTTCCTAGCCTGTTTAGTCTCCCATACGCCCGTTAAATGCGCTGTGCTGCATACCATGAATTCTGGAGGACCTAAGGCTTTAGACGCTCAGAATGCTTTATGCGGAGTGCTGAGTCTAGTGAATGGATCCAATGAACATGCAGCGGCTCAAGAATTCACAGCGCATGCCCTAGCTGCCTTCTGCGATGTTGAAATAACCTTGACTCCTTTAAATTCGGCGCAAACCGATCAGTTATTAGCAAATTCTCTTCCGAATAAAGAGGGTTTAGCAGCTTTTCTGGAAGCGACTGCAAATTGTTTAGAATCTTCTACGAAGACTTGTGCGGTAGCGTCTTCGATTTTACGGGCGTACTTCGTATTGACGGAACACGAGCACGGGTTCCAGCAATTTCGTAAATTTGTGACCAAAAAGCGGGAAGCTTTAGGGAAGTTTTTCAAGTGGGCTTTGGAAGGCACTGGGGAGGATAAGGCGGAGTGCCTCAGTCTGTATATAGATCTGATCAGGATCTTGAAGGTGGAGGAAGGGGAGGGGCCGGTGGGGCGGAAGTCCATGCTGACGGTCGGGGAGATGGCGGACATGGTGGGGTACTCGCCCCAGGAGGAGAATCATCCCGTTTTGACTTTAGAGAAGATTTTGAAGGTGGGTGACTTTCATCGTCCTTTGTTTGACTAATTGATGTTATGGAGTTTTAGTTTCTACCTCCATTGACTATTTTCCTTTAGGTTTTTAATCAGGAGACCAGCATAGAATTGGTGTTAATACTTTTTATTCCTCCTAAAGCTATTTTTGAAAAAGGCAAACAGGTTTTTCAATGGAGACGTGTGTCAGTCCCACGAACTCGTTTCGCATTGGATTTTGAAACTTCTTGAGGAGAGTTTATGTCCAAAAGCTTATTTACTGGAGTGATGATAAGAGTAGTTTCGTACATTTACTTTGCAACAAGTAATTACTTTAAAAAATAATTTAAAACTAGTTTATCTTGGTATAAAAATGACCTAAAAAGGGTGAGTGGGGCAATATATGTGAATATGCAGCCCCTGTTGGTTTTGCCACCTACTTGATTAACAGTACCTTGCTTTTTGAACAGTACGAGCATGGTATGGTAGCATGGGAGGGGGGTAAATATATTCGATTTTGCCACCCGGGGCAAGTGCCCCCTCCCACCATCACCCTCCCCATCCAGCGCTGAGTAGATGTCATGTAGCTGAAATGACAATCACTTTATTTTCTAGGATCGAAGCTCCGATGAAGATGCTGTAGCCAACGCCACGTTCCTCTCATCTCACCTCCAGAAGCTGACGCTCCCGGAGGAACCCTCCACTCCCCCCTCCGAGCCTGACAGCAGCCTCCCCCCTCCAGAGTCGCTGGTGCAGCAGTTCGTTGCCCGCACCATGTATGCTGTGGGGGAGCCAGGGGACGAGAGGTTGACTTCCAGTTACTGGCTGAACGTACCTTCTGCCAGTGGAGAGGACGACGTCAACGACCACGAGCTGGTTAGTTATTCCAAAGATAATATAATGGGGAAAGGATGTCAATTTTAAAAAGCATGTAATTTTTTTTTGTTAAAAGTTACACTCCTATTTAACGTAAATAATTATCAGATTTTTCGGTCCAGTCAAATTAATTATAAAATATAAAAATATTTCAAATCGGAATATCGTAGATCATTCAGCCTAATGAGGACTCTTTTGCCTGTTTCGTCTGACGTATAAAAAAATGTCCTATGACACAGTTGTTTACTTCACTGCAACTGTCATATGACAGTTGAAAGCTTAACTGTCATAGTTGTCAAAATAGTGTCCCAATTTAACCCAATAGCAGTTAATTTGTCAACTCTCATATGACATTATTTTTTTATACGTCAGACGAGACGGGCAAAATAAATGGCGGCGTTAAGATGCGTGGTGAACAAAATTGTGATTAAAAATGTTTTTATTTTTTATAATTATTAATTGACTTGACCGTAATAATCAGATATTTATTTACGTCAAATATGAATATTATTCCTATCACTAGAAAAAGTTTCAGGCGTTTTTGCCAATAAAATGTCATGAAATAATGTCACTTTGACATGATCCTATCCATTTACATCGTTGTTTTAGATTTATTATTGCAGAAAAACTGATATTAAGAGCATTATTTCACTACAAGAAACTATGACGTCATTAGTTTATGTTGCATACGAATCCCATAAAAAATTTTTGTTTTGACGTTTAGAAGAAAGTATCTCATTTGATTTGGTGGAAAGTAGTGAATTATTTCCATCCTAGACTTCGGTGTGAATCTACTGTTGAGTTAAAGCATGCCTGTGTCACTCCCCGTTTAGGTATCGAAAATATACCTACATTTTTACTATGCGCGCGGTGACCACTTCCAAGGGGAAAATTCAGTTACATGAATCGTTTGTCCAGAGTTATAAGAATGGAATTGGCTTGCAATGGATGTCTAGGTATCTAAACGAAGAGGTGAGGATTTCTGACGCGAGCTAAATGAAACTATAGATAGCGCTAACCACATTGAGTAGATATTTTTTTGAATTTCTTTTCTAAGAGTTCTGCGGCGACCTTTACGGCCACTACGAGGAACGACAATCAAGAGACAACCGACAATATAGTTCACAAGAAGCATATGAGATGACGCCTGAAGTATCTTACATCTCGATCTCAAAGTTCGCCCGATTCGCTGCATAAATACAACTTCCGACGATACACCGTCGGAGCCGCGGTTCCCCAGGCGCAACAACATGCCTGGCGGGAAGATCTTCCCTTTGTGGCGGTCGAGCCTATCACCTCGCTCTCGCTACAGCGAATCGGGCGAAGTCTGAGATCGAGATGTAAGTATGCTTCTTGTGAACTATATTGTCGGTTGTCTCTTGATTGTAGTTCCTCGTAGTGGCCGTAGAGGTCGCCACAGTTCTGTACGTGAGTACTAGTACTTATTCTGTGGTTAAGTAAGGGTTTTTTTCCGTGTGCAGGTGTCGTGCGACATAATGGAGATCGCGAACACGTACCTGTCGGGGTGCGGGGGCGGGGCGGAGGGGGTGGGCGGCGCCGTGCGGCGGCTGGCCGGCTGCCTGCACCCCACACACCACAAGCCCGCCCTAGACAACACCCGGGCCGGTACACATACCAGTTCATTATTATTATCTACACCCATGCTATAAATCCTCTATAAAAGTTTCTGAAACAGCTTATTGCCCACATTAAAACACCCAGTGTCATAATAACTAACAACATTATGACACCCAATCGAGTGTTATAATGTTGTACTTAATTTCATTATGCAACGCAAACGAGTATTATAATGTTGTACTAAATTTCATATGCAACGCAAACTTGATCCCTAAATTTAAGCCCCTGTCCATCGCTGGGCGACGGTTTCCAGTGCTGGCTGTGGCTTTAGGCCCTTTAGCCTGGGCTCTGTCTACCCCGCAATGGGCAGAGACGTGATATTATAAAAATTGCTCGTGCAATGATGTTTTCAAAGACAGTATCTTCCAGATATACTGATAAAAAAAAATTAAAACTTCGATTTGGCCTGTCATTGTTGCTGAAACGGTTTCGGAGGGTGTGTGACGGAAAATAAAATTAAGAGATTCCGCCGGGCCAGCGGCGTTTGATGCGGTGACGTCACATTCCACTGGCGTTCCGGCTAGTGCGAAGTGTGCAATATGACGTCACACGCTGAACGCAGGCCTCTATTTTTATGAGAATTTCAAATGTCTAAAGATATAACAACATAGTTTTTTTTTAAATGAAACAAAACAAACGAACGTTTTAAGTTCTGCATACGTAGTAATACGCGTTGTTGCAGTGGCGCTGTGCCGCGTGCGTGGCGAGGCGGGCGCGGACCTGTTCCGCTCGCGCCCCCCCAACACTTCGCGCCCCCCCTCGCTGCACGTCGACGACTTCACCGCGCTGCACCAACCCTACGCCGCGCCCAACATCAACAGGTACTGCTTGCGTTTATCGTTACCCCCCCAACCCCTACCAAAAAGTAGACATCATTTAAGTTATATTTTTGATACCGTTTAATAGTAGATTGTGCTACAAGGGGATAAGGTAATATTTTGAAGGCGAGGGCGCCACTTTGAATCCAGAGCGAAACGAAGGATTCCACAGTTGAATCACGAGCGGAGCGAGTGATTCAACTGTGGAATCCTGAGTGTAGCGAAGGATTCATGTATATCGCCCGAGATAAAAATATTGCCGTATCCGAGTAGCACACTCTACTTTTCATCTCCAACTATGAGAAAAACTAGCACATACAAAACAGAATATAAAGAACAGTAGAACACCTACAATACCTAACTGACAATTAAATACTAACCTTTGTTTGGTGTCGTTTTCATACATTAAATACTAAGAAATATTTTTTCGAAGACCACTAAATTAAGATAAAATGTTGACTCATAACTTTGTTTGCGTGGTCTTTTATATCTTTTTATTTTTATAAGTAAACATGATAACTATTAACTTTTGGCTTAAACTCACGAAAAAGTATTCACATTTACATAAATAATAACATGTCAATACAAATGACCTCAAACTTCTGGTAATTACTTGAATCAATGGGAAAAATTGTGCTTTTTAATTATACTTACCTATGTCTTATTCCGAAGCAAAGAATATAAATTTTTTAACCTACATTCATCCATGTTGAAGACGATATGTATTCCAAATTTTAAAAAAATCACGTAGTCTGTGCCATTTATTTTTTATTTTAAAACAAAATTCTTCTTTTTTTTTTGCTGGACTGCCAACATTATTTTTGATTCTACATAGATTACACTCGTGTTCTGTTTTCAAATTGGTTTTTATCTCTAGAGATCATCTTTTTCACGTTTTAGTCCCGAGAGAATAATAACCAGTAACTTTAGCTCCAAATGTTTTGGTATGAAAACATAGTTTTTTGAGTAGATGAGATGAAAATATTCTTTGTAAACAGAAACAAGTTAAAGAAACATCCACTCGTTAACTATCTGCGTTTGAGCCGCCGCGCCGTCCGCGTCCGGCTCAGCAAACTGTCTCGTTTTGACTGGTGTAAATTTTGTCTTGTGGTAGAGCCACGCTACCGGCAAAACTCTGTTTTGCTAGTATCATGAATTGGCCGGCTTGTCCGGGGAAGTACCACACTCTCACAGAAAATCGGCGTCTGAGTAGTAGCGTCACTGCTTCTATGCTTCGTTCGGTGAGTGAGAGAGCCGGAGCCCCCTCCCCCTACATCTTCCCTTCCTGAAAGGCCGGCAACGCTTCTGTTACACCCCTGGTGTTGCAGTTGTCCATGGGCAGCGGTGCTCTTACCATCAGGTGACCCGCTTGTTCGTTTGACGACCTATGACATAAAAAAAAATTGTGTGCGGGGAGGCGAGAGCAAAACTTAGATTCTAGCACGCGATGCGCCTAACACTAAGATAGTTCGATTTTTTTCTTTTCTGATCACAATACGCTATATCTATCTTGTACCGTCTAAATGTACGGTTTTTGCTGCAGGGGCATGCGTCGCGGGGTTGCCGTGTCGGACCGCGGGCGGTTCGCGTCCGCCGCGCCGCAGCATCAGCACCAGCATCAGCACCAGCATCAGCACCAACACTACAAGAACCTGTGAGTGTACTGCTCATCTGAAGGCTACTGACAGTTGGTTTCATCCTAAACTCGCATATTAAGGCGCAGTAGGTGCACACACTAGCGCCCCACTTGAAATAATTCTTTTAATCGTAAACGAGGTAAAAATTAAAAATTGTAATGGATAAGTCCCTCGATATACCTTCTTACTATTTTATGAATAACCTATTTATTTCAATTGCCTCTCGGATTTTTCGTGAAACGAAAGCCTTCTCTCTAGAGAATACTTTTGTCTTGTCGAATCGTATAAAATGCTTGACATCCGACTTGACGAATGCGTGCTCGACGATGGCAGGCCCGTTCTTGTCCAAATTTTTCATACTGCATATATTGTTGACACATTGCGCCCCGCTGACTGAACGCCCGGCGATTTAAATAAATAGACATACGAATTTTAATCGGGATGTTGGATGGAATTTACCTGCCGCTTGGAGACCTATTCTTCAAGCTCTTAAATGCTCTGGCAGTGAGACCATAAAAGGCAGTCATACAGTCAGCTCGGTACACACAGGCGCCTTGAGTATACCCGAGGCTGAAGACGACGATGACACGATGATTTCTACATCTACAAGAGTATCACCAACAACTACGGACACACCACCATTAGTCATCGTTTCCAATAGAGTAGCGCGGTCTACGCTCAGTGCGTTGAGGACAGCGAAACCGTCGCGTCGCCGTCCCAATTAACAACACTCGCCCTGATGATGATCTTCTAAACCGATCGAAACTAGTCGGCATTTTCCGACTGCACTACTTGAGACCATTTTTAAATATTTAGTTGTGTATTGTATGTTTATTTGTTACTAAGTTCCGTGTGTGTGGTCGGGCAGGCGCGGGCGCGGCGCGTGGGAGATGGGCGGACAACATTTCGGGCACTTCGGGCCCGGCTCGCAGTACATGATGGGTGAGTGACTGGCCAACTGACAATTTTTGGTGTTTCAAAGTCAAATATATGTTTATTATCAAAGGATATTTATAATATCTCTTAAGACGAAGTGGTAGCTCAAGTGGCGCCCTCATTTGAAATAAATTGTTTAAAACTAAATTAAAAATTTGATTTGTATAAATGTCTAGAAAGACCTTTAAACTATTTTATGAGTAACCTTTGAAATTATTACTAATAGTCCGTCTAGTTTTAAAAAGTGGCCACTTTTGGCGAAAAACAGTTTTAAAACTAGACGGACTACCAATATTACTTTCAAAAGTTAGTCATAAAATAGTTTAAGTTTGTATAAATGTCTAGAAAGATCTAGACATTTATACAAATCAAATTTTTAATTATCACCTTATTTAGTTTTAAAAAATTTATTTCAAATGAGGGCGCCACTTTAGCTACCACTTCGTCTTAATATCGTCACTGTGTTGTTGCACATTAAGGAAGTTTCCAACAAGTCAAATCAGAAACTTTTTTCTAAACGTCAAAACAAACATTTTTCACAGGATTTGTATGAAATAAAGACTAATAATACTTTAAATTTAATTTAAATTTTTCTACAAAAATAAATCTAACATCACGTTAAAATAAATATATTCAAAGGCAAGTGACATTATTTTGCGATGTTTTATTTTCTTAAACGTACCCAATAATTTATTTTTGACCCAGGAAACTTCCTTATTGTCGACGTCAAATCGTTACTTACTGCCGCTTCCTTAGCGCTAGTGCAGAAGAAGTGTGTTACAAGATGTGACATCTTTCATCATCAAAGGGGAGGTGATGAGTGGATGGCAGTAGATTGGTCAAAAGAGATAGATGGAGAAAAGAAGGTATTTAAAAAAACATCATTCCTCTCACTTTCCTGCAATCTCTGGGAGTGATTTCTTGACATGCGACAGAAGTGTACAACAGCAAGCCGGGGAAGCGCGCGGTATTTGATTTGACCAATGGACGCCGTTGCTTATTACTAGACCGCGTTATTTTGTCGCGCAGACGTCCCATTATTCTAGGATTTGAAAAATTTTTCGACTTGTTAAGGGGCTACCTGAATTTTCCGGGGTTCAGTGCTGCCATTTGAAATAAATCTATTAAAAGAAAACGGAGATTACATTTAAAATTTTGTCTTGATCAGACCCTAGATAACTCTTCAAACTATTTTATGAACTGTTGTTTACAGTTTTAAGTGAGAACGTAAAGCTTTTCTACGCACAATTGCGAAAAACGGCCACTTTTGGCGTATGTGCGTAGAAAAACTTCATGTTCTCACTTTAAACAGTAAACAGTAGTTCATAAAATAGTTTGAAGGGTTATCTAGGGTCTGATCAAGACAAAATTTTAAATGATATCTCCGTTTTCTTTCAGATGATTTATTTAAATAGGGGGCAGCACTGGACCACGGAAAATTCAGGTAGCCCTTTAATATAGACTTTAACATTCATTAGTTACACGGACGATGTAGATGGTATTGTGGGAAAATTATGATAAGTCGTAACAAATGATTACCTGATCCAATAATTTATCTCACATTTTCATCAGTTAGATTGTCTTTGACTCATTTACAGTGACATATAATATTACAAGTACAAATACCATCGATATTCTATATATATATATATAAAAGAAGAAACTGACTGACTGACTGACTGACATATCAACGCACAGCCCAAAACGTTGTAAGTAAGTAAATACGTGTTCCGGGATTTTTCAAAATTCATCCCCTAACGAGGTGTAACAGGGGTCCAAAGTTTTTATAAAGAAACAAGATAAGTTTAACCATTTTATTCGAAACTTCGCAAGAATACTCCCGGCGGTAAATAAGTAAATACGTGTTCCAGGATTTTTCAAAATTCATCCCCTAACGAGGTGTAACAGGGGTTCAAAGTTTTTATAAAGAAACAAGATAAGTTTGACCATTTTATTCGAAACTTCGCAAAAGTATTCCCGGCTCTAAATAAGTAATACATATTTCAGGATTTTTCAAAATTCATCCCCTAAGGGGGTGAAACGGTCCAAAGTTTGTATAGACAAACAAGATTAGTTTGACCATTTTGAAGCGTTCCGTCGCTCTCTTTCGGTCTAATAAATGACAGGAAAGGGAACGGGAACAAGGAAGAACCATTTTCGACTTCTACGCGGACAAAGTCGCGGATTAAAGCTAGTAGTCGATAAATTAAAAGTATCAATCCCTACGAGAAAGTAATGTCAATGCGACAAGATAACGGGATCTACTTATTACTAAAGTGAGATTACTGTTAGTTATATGCGAGTATTGATAGCCGGCTGTAAACAATCGCCGAGACTCCCCGAGACGGCGAGAGCGAGTTTGTACACGGTGCGCTCGTTACGTCACGCACTCTCTCGCCTCGCCGAGGTATGCCTCGATCGCTTGTCGGTTTTTGCGCCCGAGTCGAAGGATCTCGTTCAAGTCTCGTTGGCTCTCGCAAGTGTGTACGAGTAAGGTATGCTCTCGTCGAGAGAGCCTCATCGACTGAGACTCTCGGCGAGTGTGTACATTTAGAAGTGTGTACACTAAGTCTCAGAAGTACTTAAAGCGGTTTTCTAGGTCCTAAAAATTGGGTAATATTTCCCCCCCCCTCTAATCTGACAAATCTTAATTTAAGACTACTTTTAATAGTCAAAAACCCTTCTGCATCTTTAAGATGGGTTACATAACATACCACACAGTTTGGCATACAAACTGTGTACAGCATTGTTACTGCAGATTGTACGCTAAATTGGCTTGTCAGCTTTCCTTAACTATGTTCCTTTAGAGCCCGGGCTGCGCTTTCCGTAACATAGCATTTACAAGTACTTTGTTCCAGGAGGCATGGGTTGGGGCGGTGCCAGGATGCAGCGAGGACCGAGACATCGCACCTTCATGCGATAAAGTGCGCTATTCCGACTGCATAGAGGTCAAGTTGGTGTAATGTAAACTTAAGTGTAATAAAATATGATTTTAAAGGGATGTGTTTTTATTTTAAGCCGTAACATTTAAGTTGTAACGTAAACTCTTATGCTATGCTGAATATTTGAAAGAGGAAAAAGGACAAAAGACATTTTAAGTAAAACAGGTTTGGCAAACGGCTGTAAATTTTTATGAATATGAGGGTTATTATTTATATTTAACCTTTTCTGACCCATTACTGCGCAAATTAATAAAATTTTAACCCTTTCACCGCAAACGTTGGATTTTTCCGAGTTTTCCGACAATGAATTTTATTACAGAAATTACAAAAAGATCTCGGATTCTTTGAGCCAATCCCGAAATGGGCACGATTTATCGGATAAATCCGACGTTCGCGGTTAAAGAATTACTAGGAGATGAGATGTAGCTAGCAACCCATCACTATTTGATTCCTTTTCCACCATCTTGCCCACCATCACGCTAAAAGTGGCGTCTTGAGTCTTGTGACCCGACCCTGGGCTTTGGCTGCCTAGAGACTCAAATTCTCGCTCTGTCTCGTCAGGGATAAAGGCGTGATAGAATGTATGTACATGTTATGCTTGATGTGTAGCTTACTGTACAATATTCTGTATGATCTGGAGACTAATGATAGTCTTGGATTACTTTTATTCAATAAAAACAACTATTTCATATTTCAAATATCTTCATAAAATGGCAGCCAACATGGTTACATGATTTATATGCATATAACATTATAAGTAATAAATATATAGAGTATGTGTTGTATGTTAATACGTATTTTATTCCCGTACTATGTGTTCAAGACATTGTAACACAGATTTACAGAATAAGTACTAGTACTCTTGTACAGAAGACTCACTCAGCAAAGAAATTCAAAGAAATATCTACTCATTGTGGTTAGCGATATGGTTTAATTTAGCTAGCGTCAGAACTCGGCACCTTTTCGTTTAGATACCTAGACATCCATTGCAAGCCAATTTCAAATTTCATTCTTATTACCCTGGACAAACGATTCATATCTACAAAATTTAGATTCAGTAAGCGGCGCGCTAGAGTTGTTAACCCTTTAACCGCGAGACTTTATATCAGTTGCCGTGCCCCCAGCGCGAGGGGTATGAAATCTAAAATAAATACCAACAACCGAAAAGGGATGTGGATATTAAGTTATGTTCAATACGAGCGGTTTTTTTTTTTTGTCGGATATATCTCTCGCGTGATGGGCAAGACAATGTTTGTCGGATAAATCCGTATAAGTATATTTTCAATATGTAAAAATATAATATGACACCTTTTGGTAGGACCACTTCCCTCAACACTGAGTGCAATCTAAAGCTGTTACCACCAGAGTTGTAAACTGTTGGAGTGGCTCACCGGATTGCCAGGTTAAATTTTACGGAATGGGTGCGGTAAACCAAGTAGTGGTATTATGTACGAAACAATGTGCAAAAGTAGAAGGGTGTTTAAATCTCGGTTGAAATGGTGTCAGAATCATCACGAACAAATAAAGTTGGACCCTCGCTCAGAAACATAAATGTGGTGACGGTTCTGGCAAGCCACTAGTAGAATGAATTTAAAGCCTAGCTGTCCGGTGAGTAATGATGGTATGAATGACAAAGGGGACATTCAGGGATCATTTTTCTGTGTGGTATTCATTCAAATCGAGGGGCGCGGTGCTGGATGCTGTTACGCCAGTTGGACCATGTGAAGTTGGCTTTAGTGCAACAGATGTTGCAAAAACCATTAAAACATGACCAGACGGAGATCCCTGGGCCACGATGGTCTAACCATTGAGTACCAGAATATGTTTTATTCGCTATGTCTGAGCCACTCCTTTCTGCCCCCGGATCTAATGAAGACTGTCGTGGTTCCTATTGTTAAAAATAAAAATTGCCGATAAAACCACTATATGTCTATATCCCTTGCCACATTGTAGCCAAGGTGTTAGACAGTGTGCTTAAACACAGTTGGACAAATACACCAATTTGCATGATAATCAATTTGGTTTTACCACATTTATCGACAGAAAGTGCTATACTGGGTCTTAAGCATACCGTAAAATACTATTTGAAGTGGAAAACGTCTATTTAAGTATGCGTGTTTCCTTGACTTTTCGAAAGCGTTTGACTTGGTTGCGTATAACATACTGTGCGATAAGCTGGAGAGCATTAACTTACCACGTGAACTTATGTATCTTCAAGTATTGGTATACGCACCAGGTTAATAGTGTCAGGTGGGCGAGCACAATGTCAGAACCGTACCAACTAGAGTGTGGTGGTGTCAGGCAGGGTGGATTGACTTCTCCCACCCTGTTTAACAATTATATAAATGCTTTGATTGAAGCGCTTATCAAACAACATTTTGAGTGTCACGTTGATGGCATATGTGTCAACACTTTAAGCTACGCCGACGACATGGTTCTGCTGAGCGCGTCGGTCTGTGGCTTGCGATAGCTGATAGCAACCTGTGAGGAGTACGCGAGTAAGCATGGACTAAAGTATAATGTGACCAAAAGTCAGATCATAGTCTTTGAGGCGGCTGGTGCTAGGTGCTCAACAAATGTGCCACCCGTGTAGGTACACGGGTACACCATACAGGTTGTTGTGGGTGTTCATCTGGAGGGTGTACGAATTTAAGTCTTGGGGCACATAGTAACAGCTGCCTTGCAGACGATGCTGACATTGACGACTTCCGTGGCGTAATGGTCACCATGCTAGTCCGCCACCACGGGTTTGATTCCCAGTCAGGGCAAGTTGGAAAATGGACTTTTCCAAATTGTCCTGGTCTTGCGTGTTTATCTATTTAGGTATTTGTTATAAAATAAAGTATCGTTGAGTTAGTACCCCATAACACAAGTCTCGAACTTACTTTGGGGCTAGCTAGGACAATCAAGTAATTTGACCGTATATATTTATTCATTGAACGGGAGCGGAGGGCACTGTCAAGAAGGGCTAATATGTTGGCCCGCAGGTTCTCAAGATGCCCTAAGGCAGTAAAAATAACATTTTTCCGAGTTTTGTTCAACCCTATATACATGCAGCCTGTGGGCAGATTACAGGAAACGAAGCTACAGTGCCCTCCGTGGTCAGTTTAATTACGCGCTTAGGGCATTATTGGGGCTGTCTTGTTTCTGCAGCGCTTCGGGTAAGTTCGCAGCGGCTCGCACCGACTGTTTTTATGCGACTGCGCAAGCGGGCCGCATCTAGTCTAGTGCGCAGGCGCGAGCCAGCTCCAACGCTGTCCTGGCGATGATTGCTGATGTTATAAGCTGTCCCTATGTCTGGCATTGCTGTAATAGACACTTGAGCAGCAGTGCTGGATGGAGGGGTAAAACATTTTAGTTATATTATTGCATTATTTTATATTATTATTTTTGTCTATGTATACAACGTGGAAAGGTAATCCGTAATAAATCGAAGCACAGGCTATATACTAGATCACTTTAATGGAATAAAATTAAAATAATAAGCATAAAACCAAAAAAAAAATCGACATGCCCATACGAATTGACGGGCGGCTGCAAAGATTCAAAATCAAAGATCCAAATGTTTATTCAGTAATTAGACCTTTACAGGCACTTTTACACGTCAATAAGTATTTACGTTACGTGTAAAGTATATTAAAATTTAATTTATTTTTAAAGTAAAGCTACCGATACCACTGCTGAGAAGAAACGCCGAAAGAAACTCATTTTCACAGTATTGGTCGCCTACTCGCCAGAAGGGCTTTGTCATATTATTATTATCATTGTCTTTTAATTAATAAATACTTATAACATGTAATGCTTGCAAACAAATAAACAAATATAAATTGCACACTTTTGTATGGAAATGCCGATTTATTTTTTGTGTGTTATATTAATTTCATTATAATATAGTCATCTAGTATAGCCTGTGGTTCGATTTATTATGGGCATGTCCCTTCCACGATGTACATATATCTTATGTTTTAATTTTATTTTGTGCTTATATGGGTCTTAACCTGAAATAAACGTATTCTATTTTCTACTAGCTTTTGCCCGCGGCTTCGCTCGCGTAGGGGTGTAATTTATCAAAATCCTTTCTTAGGGGATGCCTACGTCATAGAAGCTTTATGCATGCAAAGTCTCAGCCCCATCGGTTTAAAATTGACAAAATTTCATCCCCTTTTTTATCCCCTTGGGGGTAGAATTGATCAAAATCCTTTCTTAGCGGATGCCTACGTCATAACATCTACCTGCATGCCAAATTTCAGCCCGATCCGTCCAGTGGTTTGGGCTGTGCGTTGATAGATCACTATGTCAGTCAGTCAGTCACCTTTGAGTTATATATATTTAAGATTTAAGATTTATTTTATAAACGGGGAGTGACACAGGCCCGACAGGGAGCAGGGTCCAAAGGAAACAATCGTAGAAAATTTAGAAACAAATCAACTTTATTATCAAGATGTAAAAGATCAAATCATATATATTATAGAATATATAAGCTTACGAACAGATATGTTACGGCGACAGGATCGCAGTACTGCATAACAAAACCCTGGCTACAGCTTATTGCAAACAAACTATACAACGTACCGAAATTATACATATACAATACATACATATCAAATAAACACTAGAATAACTGCGTTAACTAAAATTAACGATGTAAAATTTACAATTAGTATAATACTCCACCGAGAATTTCCCTTTAGCGTTTTACTATAATCGTCTTTGTTTTTTTTTGTGTTTTTTTAATTAATTAAATGGTAAAACATCTCACTAGCATAGTCCATATTTACAAGCGCATCGGCGCAGTCCGTTCATTGTATAAAACTATCACTCGCGACATGGCACTTGGCCCAAAGGCCGGGTGTGGCCCGCGGCGGCGCGTGGCCTCCGCGCGGCTCGGTGTGGCCCGTGGTGGCCGGCTGTGGCCCGTTGCTCGACACACTAGTCGCCGGGGTGCTCGGGGCACGATCTGTTCACTTCAAACCATTGGTCTATACATCTGGAATGAGAAAATACAAGCGTTAATACATCTTATTAACATTAACTTTACTAGTGACAACTAAGGGCCTTTACACAGTGTAAGTTTATAGAATTTGGCAAACAATTTGATTGAAACAATAAATAAAATAAATATACGGACAAATGACTCAGATTGAGTTAACCACAAAGTAAGTGCGAGACTTGTGTTATGGGATACTAACTCAACGATAAATAAATAAAGGATTTCTATAGTTAACATTTGTTAAGACCTTGCAAGTATTAATTATTGCAAGTATTTAAGCAATTGCTTTTGTTTAATTGTATGAAACAAGCAAGAAATTTGCACTCTCTCTTTTCTAAACTGATATTAACTGGTATTTTCTGTGTTAATATTCTTGAAATGAAATGATTTATTTCGCTTAAGCGTAAGCAAAATTTGAATTCATACCTAAATATGTTACTTTATACATTAATTTACATTCAAGTCAATGTAAAACATTAATAAATAAATTGCATTATATACTTAAGATAAGATAATTAATTTGATTTTATAAAACATGTCATTTTAATCTTAAATTATTCTAAAAAATCATTTATACTATAAAATGCTTTCTCAGTCAACCTCGAAATAATTTTAATATTTTTATTTATGCCATAAAGATGTGTCCGATAAATGTTATCGGGCACGTCTAGTTTACTTTGTGCTATCAAGCCAAACTAGATAGCAAACTAAGCTGATCTCGGGCTATCGGCGACCTAGATCGCAGGCCCTTGCCTATCGGGCCCCGACAATGGCCCTACAAGCCCTTTGATACTGCTCAATGACTACAGATACAGGGCTAGGTTGATACGCGAAAATAGGTCAAAGTTCGTGTCTATAGAAAAACTTAGTTCCTTTGTAATCAACTTAGTGAAACTGTTTTTATGCAAATTAGTACATTACCATGGAGACTGAGCTTGCTCTAACAAGGCTGCTGGTGTTTTCAAAAGTAACCCTAAGAAATGGTTTCAGTATTTTTCTTGTAAAATCTGGGTGGGTTCTTATAAATTCGTTTGACAAATATGCACTGGTCAGGTATCTTCACTGTGGCTATCTTAAGCTTCTTGGAAAAACATGTTTACTCGTAACATGGGAGAATTATCGGCACCGAAAGAAACGACCGCGCCGAAAAAATTGTTTCCATTGCCTTTACACCTGTCGTACTCGTAGTGTAATTACATGTGAATTGTGATGAATCTTTACGAGATTTTTATTGTCAATGCTTTATCAATCAATTATGTTAGAATCACAAATTTTGCAACATTTAAAATAAATCGAAGTAGTTACTCGATCGCATAATTCTCGTTGCTCTTACGTACATACTTGTCATTGTCGATGGCTCGGATGAGTGTGCGTTCACCTTTAGAGATCTCTATGTTTGATGGAATGTTTTGATAAAATAGGACGAACATATGTATAATGGTACTTCAGTATACTTCAAGATTTATATGATATGGAAAAGATGTTATTGGGACTTATTTAAAATAAACAAAATTTTTGTGAATGTATGAAACTACAGCATTAACGAAAAATGGTTTACAACAACAAAAGACTACAAAATTCGAGTTTCCTTTCATGATTCCGCTTCCTTTTTCGAGAAAAAAAAACTGTTTGAAACAGGGCCGTATGGCACCCACTTCTTGTACCGAAGTATCATTGATGACTACACTACTACAAACGAAAGTATACATCCGTGCACACTGTAATGTGCGTGTGTTCGCCCGCAGCCGCCCGCTCAACACCTCTACAAGGCGAGAACGGGAGAGGTTAGGAGATTTCGTTCTGTTCTGTACTCATTCTGTGATAGGCCACCGTTAAACGATCAAATCAATGTTTCAACCTACAAGAATGTAAAGAAGTTGACTTTGGACAGAGAGAGGTAGATAAATAGCCTAATTCTTTATTAATAATAAAAAGAAGAACATCGCTGTCATATGTGCACAGCTTTAACAGCTTCTAATAAACGTGTGACATGTACATACCCCTTGTGGTAGATGCAAAGGCAGGGCAGGCGCGCGATGGTGTCGCCAGCGCTCAGCTCCTCCAGGCATATGACGCACTCTCCCTTCGAGTCGCTCAGCACGTCCTCTGGAATGTTAAAATGCACCAGTTAGTTTTTTTTTATCTTATAGGGCGGCAAACGAACAAGCGGGTCACCTGATGGTAAGTGATCACCGCTGCCCATGGACAAATGCAACACCAGGAGTGTAACAGAAGCGTTGCCGGCCTTTCAGGAAGATATAGACTCGTTTTTTGAAGGTTTCAATGTCGTATCATCCTTTCAGCCGCATAACGTCAACTGCTGGACATAGGCCTCGCCCAAGCATTTTCAAAATGAAAGATCTAGAGCGGCCTGCATCGCGCACCTTCCAGCGACCTTGGTCAGGTCGACAGACCACCATGTGGGTGGGTGTCCTACGTTTCGCTTGCCAGTACGAGGTCGATATTCGAGAACCTTTTTGCCCCATCGGCCATCGGTTCGTAGCACTGCCACTTCAACGAGCTGATCCGCTGGGCTTTGTCAGTGACCTTCGTTTCTGATTAGATCACGTAGAGAAACACCGAGCATAGCCCTCCCTGTCAGTATAAACATCACCATTTTAGCCACAAAAAGTGGACCTATCCAGTCCAAACCGGTGTCTGTGAAGGTGAAGGTGTCAATTTGACTCCTTGGAAATACAGTCGTTGCACGAGGTGTTCATGCCTTATCAACTCTGTTTTAATTGCCACATAACTTGAGTGTAATTCCACATAATGATAAGTAATTCTACATAAAAAGTTAAAAAGGCTTGCTTAAAGCACGGCAAATTAAAAAAAACGCGAACTTTAAAAGGTTCCACCCCCATAACTTCTAAACCGTTGAACAGATTTCAAGCTTTCAAACAAAAAAACCTGGAACAAAATCGGCCCATTCGTTAGGGCGCTACGAAGACACAGACAGATACACAGACATGTCAAACGTATAACACCCCTCTTTTTCGTGGGGGGTCAAAAAATAACATTTAAGAAGTTTACATAAATTTAATTACATCTGATAATTAAAATTATAATATTTCATTTAAAGAATCATCCGTTTTTCCCTATGGTTGACTGGGTAAGAGTGCTGCCATTTGTCAACAATTTCTATTTTGAAACAATAAAGTTTTATAAAATAAATGAATATTTAACAGTTACTTGTACCAAGTTACTTCACAAGTAATAATTATTCTTGTCCAACAAGTTTCATTATGGAAACACAATGTTATGGTATGGATCAATAAAGCCACGCAAAGAATAAAATAACTTTATAATAACCAGTTCAAGGAAGTTGTTATTCAATTATGCATTCGAATAAAACTCTTCATTGTTTTTTCAATTACTATAAACGTCAGAGAAACTACAATGTTTCATAAGCTATTACCATTGCCACTGAGGCGACTAAATTAGTTTAAATATGTTCACATCTTCAGTTCTTTATATTCATAAATGTACTTTACTTATTGTACAAAAAAATCTCTCAATAAGCAAGGCTTTTATGTCGATGGCAAACATAAAACGTCTTTTTATAAAACCCAGACTAACTTTGTTACTTACGAGGTTAAACCATTATCCGACCAAATCAAGTTGACATCTAGTAATATCACACTATGCCACCTGTCAATGTCAACTTCATTTTGGGCGGATAAGGGTTTAAACCTAGTAACAAAGTTAGTCCTGTTTTTATAATAAGACGGAAAGTGTCTGTTTACTTTAAACAGCTTGAAAAGCAATAGCTTATAGCATTTTAGTGAATTAAAAAATGGGAGAAAGTAATGAAAGAAAATGATAATGGCAGACGAACTACTTTTCAACTGCAGTTCGACTGCCAAATGACAGTTTGAATGCAGTTGGCATGATTGCATCTGAAAAGCAAAGTTCTTCTGTCTAGAGCCGCTGAGACACTTGCAAGCTGCAGGCCTAAGTTATTTATATAATAGTTTTGGGAGAAATGTTAAAAATAAAGAAAGTATCGCCTTTCCCCCAAGGGCGTCGTAAGAGGCGAGTAAGGAAAGCGTAAGTCATAAGAAGTATAAAGACGCTATTGCTTTAAGTTCGCCATTTGTACACTTTTATGTGCAATAAAGTTTAAATATAGTAGATTGTGCTACAAGGGGATAAGGTAATATTTTTACGGCGAGGGCACTACTTTGAATCCAGAGCGAAACGAAGGATTCTACGGTGGAATCCGAGATTCAAATATTACCGTACCCGAGTGGCACACTCTACTTTTGATCTCAATCTATGAGAAAAACTAGCACATTCAAAACAGAATATAAAGAACAGTAGAACACCTACAATACCTAACAGACTTTAACCGACAATTTAATACTAACCTTTTGTGGTGTCGTTTTTAAACAATAAATACTAAGAAATATTTTTTCGAAGACCACCAACTTATGATAAAATGTTCACTCACAACTTTGTTTGCGTGGTCCTTCATATCTTTTTATATTTATAAGTAAACTTGATAACTATTCACTTTTGTTTAAACTCACGAAAAAGTATTCACATTTAAATAAATGATTACATTTCAATACAAATAACCTAAAACTTCTGTAATTTCTTGAATCAAAGGGAAAAATTGTGCTTTATAATAATCCTTTTTTCTTTTTCCGAAGCAAAGAACATAAAAATTTTAACCTAGATTCATCCAAATTGAAGACATATGTATTCCAAATTTAAAAAATTACGACGTGTGCCAATTTTTTTTTTATTTTAAAACCAAATTCTCCTTTTTTCTGCTGGACTGACAACATTATTTTTGATTCTACATAGATTACACTCGTGTTCTGTTTCCAAAATGGTTTTAAAACCATCTAATCCCTAGAGATCTTCTTTGTCACGTTTAAGTCCCGTGAAAATAACCAGTAACTTTAGCTCCAAATGTTTTGGGATGAAAACATCGTTTTTTGAGTAGATGAGATGAAAAATAATAAATAGTAACCGAAAATAGGCAGCAGCGTTCTATGTGCAACGACTTTATACCATTTACGTTTTGGTATCACCATCACCAACCCGTCTACCCAGCGTGGTGATTGGCTGTTAAAATCCCCTTTAATGAGAGATAGCATCAAGCAAAAATTGGCCTTCGAGTCTTGCGGCCTTGGGCACTGTCTGCTTTGAATAACGACGTGTGATAGTGTATGTATGTAATGAAAGATGCTTGTAGTTCAGCCAGAGCCAGATCTAGTAATTTTTTAGGAGGAGCAAAATGTAAATATGGCGCTCCAGATATTTCTGGCCACGGGGGTGCTAATAGGAGTCTTAACTTGAGTTTGACGACCTCCGTGGCGTAGTGGTCACCATGCTAGTCCGCCACCCAGAGGTCCCGGGTTCGATCCCCGGTCAGGGCAATTTGGAAAATGACCTTCTTCAAATTGTCCTGGGTCTTGGATGTTTATCTATATATGTATTTGTTATAAAATATAGTATCGTTGAGTTAGTATCCCATAACACAAGTCTCAAACTTACTTTGGGGCTAGCTCAATTTGTCCCTATATATTAAAAAAAATATATTAACGAGTTTAGCAGTAGACTTAGAAGCTCGGTGGCCCGGCGGGAGTGCACGTATCTAGCGCTTTCGCAAGTAAAGCGACACCGGGAATAGTCCGCACTTGGATGGTTGACCACAAGTGGCATTAAAAATTTCTCGAGCTCCTCTGTGCTACGGAAGACACGTATAATAAGCCTTTGTTCCCGGCTGTCAACATGGTATGGCAGTCGCTAAGCTATGTCAGATGAATTTAGGCAGCCTGAAAAATCTGACACCAGTGTTGGCTACGTATACACACGAAAAACCAACAAACAAGTGGACTGGTAAAGTAGAAGAAGCTGATACTGACCGTTGTAGGAGAGTCTAGGTCTGGTGAGACACATGACGAGGTGGCACTCGATGTCGTCCGGCAGGACGAACTTGCTGCACACCGGACATTTTATACCTGCAATAAACATACACACATTAAACCAGAAAATACAGGGCTGAAAGCAGTTTGTTGCAGTGGATCGATTAGAATAAGACCACTCTATTTCTTTTCAAGGATTTGTCCTTGGAAATTCAGTTGAAAAGCCCAGACACAGCTTTATGAAGCAAGTCAAGGAAAATTCAAATTTAAATTCAACTATATCTTTATTATCATAGGATATTTATAATACCTCTTGATAATCGTCACTTTGTTTTATTGCACAATAATTGTTGACGTCAAAAAGTTACTTAGAGCTAAGTTTACTGCCGCCTCCAAAGCGCTAGTGCAGAAGAAGCGGTAACAAACTGCACTGCAGCATTTTCTCCAAGAACGTCAACTCACAATGAAATTATTATTTATAGTTGATATGTGGACAGAGTATACATTGTTTGTTGTCATAATTTGAATTATTTTTTTTTAATGTCGAAATTTTGAAATAAAGTCAAATCAAGTTGTACAACACAAAAGGTGACAGGAGTGTCTTATCAAGATGTCAAAAGGTTGGCGGAAAACAGAATAGAATGGAAGAAACTCCACGGACACGAGCATAGCTCTTAAATTATGATGACGATAAACATCTAGCGCAACATCTATATTCCCAAGGAGGGTCGTCGTCAGGCTAGAGACCTATCTTCGACGTCCTTGGAAGGCCGTTTTCATACATTTCTCTAGGCATCGCTTAACACATTCCGGGACACTTTGTCAGACATAATAGCAATAACAATTTAATTACTTCCATTGCCGTAAGTGTCCCGGCGGGCCACCGAATTTCTCCGAGTAATATAATTATATAAATTAAATAAAAAAAAAATATTTTTATGTTAAACGGTTTTATTACAATAAAAATAATGTAGGTAATGTACTAAAAGCTAAAATATAATTCGGTAAGTCCTAGCTACCAGATCGCACCAATCTTCTCATCAATCTGGGGTATTGATCAGAAAAATAATAAAATCGTTGGGCGTTGCGTATCTAGAGTTAATATATGATAGTTTTGTTGCTAGATGATACTTTTCATTCTACTGAGTTCATATGCCTCACAATTTTTTCAGAATGAGCTCAATTCTACTAATCAAGCCCTTTCATTAGACACCTATATTGAGGTAGTAGTGGAAAATATGTAATCCGCCATTTTGTGGCGGCGGCCATCTTGAATTTTATTTTTTTATAGTGAGCTCTATTCTACCAATAAAGCCCTTTCATTTGATACCCATATAGAGGTTGTTGTGAAGTAATATGTAATCCGCCATTTTGGATTTTCAGTCATAAAAAATGTTTATTATTGTATTGTCATCAAAATTAAGAGTGGGGTACCAAATATCAGATCGATCTGGTGTCAGGAAGAGGGTAAAATTCCAATTACTAAATTTGACCCAAACAAATAAATAAACTGGCCAAGCTAAATAAAACCGTTTAAAAACGAACTATATTCGAGACATAGTTGATCTGAATCATCATTTCCCTGTATTAACGATAACTACCTACGTGTTCGTGGAATGATAAAAGCGCGATGCACCGTCCATTACGTGATTCAGAGAACACGATCGGAGCTCGTTTTACCTACTCTTTGTGCTGTGCGTGTGTAAACAACATACTATGGTAGGCAGGCACACTCTTATACAACACGTCCGTCTATCTATACCTAGTAAAACCGAAATTCACACGAGCGAAACTGCGGGTAACAACAAGTGAGAAAAATAAACTTACTTATGTCATTATTTTTTTTTTAAACCTCTCAGTCAAGATACGATGCAACCATTGTTTGGATTTCTTTTTATTTAATTGCGATAGGCCCCGTCTGTGCCCTGTCCGTGACCCGTCCGCGTCCTACGTCTTTTTCTATGTGTCCAGCGCCTTAAGGGCTTCACACACGGCAGCTATAATGTATATTAATGTACATTACATTAGTACAGTTAATGTGGTACATTTGTAGCTGCCGTGTGCGGTTTCCTGACGATTTCTATGGAAAGATGTTATGAGATGTTTCGTGCTATAATGTACATCTTTACATTATACTCGTAGCTGCCGTGTGTGAAGCCCTTAGACAGCTTGAAAAATCTAGTGTTTCTCTTACACGAAAAACAATTCTTGCATATTTTTGAATCTACACCAAGGTCGAAGAAGGCCAAGTGTCACAATTCGGTACGTATTCGCGGTTCGACAGCCTATTCATCGTCTCGCCACGCATGCCATCTGCACAGATTTAATGCTCATTATAACGAGTATGTTTCCAGTCACCTCACGTCTGCATGTGCGTTTGTCTTCGCCTGCTACCCAAATAAAGAGAGGAATGCGCCGGAGGACCATAGCTGTACTGTTTATGAGAAACCAATTAGATTGAGGTCGTGGAGACCTCACAAAGATTCAATTTATCATGTCATACTCATTGTCATCATAGACAATCAAGATTTTATAATAATTCTGACCAAACGATTTCTAAAGTTGTCTTTTTATGCCTCGGCCGCACTTGTGCCTATCGTCCCGAAGCAATTCGCGGCGAATCGTCGTACGTTTTGTACACAAAAAAGCTATCGCGATAAAGCGCTGGTCACACTAGCGGCTTCGTTATTTTTCACGAACTATCTGGCAATAATCCAAGATGGCGTCATCGATGGAGGAATTGTTAGCGTGCATAAATCCTTTGATGTATCGCCACCCGCGCGATAACTACACGAAGTCCGAATATTCGGGACGATAGCCGATAACGGCCGGTCACATTTGCGTGTATCGTGTAATAGCACGAAGCTTCGTGACGATAGGCGCAGGTCCGGGCCAAGCATGAGAATATAGACAACGTGGAAGGGATATACGCGTAATAAATCCAAACACGGGCTATACTAAATCACTATAGTATAATAAAATTCAATTATCAGACAAAAAAACGGTATTTCTATAAAATAGTATGCAGCCGCTCGGGCTATTTGTATGGGAAAATCTTTTTTTTTTGTTGTTGTTTTTTGACTGTTATTTTAATTTCATTATACTACAGTAATCTAGTATAGTCCGTGGTTCGATTTATTACGGCTATGTCCCTTTCACGTTGTATAAAATGTTAGAATCTTCTCATAAATAGCTCAAAAAATCTGGCCAAAATGGTAGTTGCCGAAACTTGTTGTGGATCTCCAAAAATGCACAAGATAGAACTAAGCTTCTGGGTTCTTCCAAATTCGCGTAAGTATAAAAGAAAGTCATTAGCGACATCAATTTCATCAGATTTCCGTTTTCTTCTATCTACAATGCGACACAAATATGGAACAAAAATGGTGAACTTCAAAGCATTTTTGTACAAATTCCCGACACGTAGGTTGAACTAAAATCGCGGTTAACGCTGACGACTGCCATTTTGGTTCAATTCACGTGTCGGGAATTTGTACAAAAATGGTTTGAAGTCCGCTATTTTTGTTCAACTTATTTGTGTCGCACTGTACCGATATAAGTTCGTCATCTTACAAATCAAGATCAGCCCCTTTACTTAACTCAAACTTTCATCAAATAAATAAATTTATAAGTGTCTGCTTAGTTTAAAAATTGTGTATATAACATGCTAAACTTTTCCGTCATTATGAGCCCCGTTGTGGCAAAACATGATTCTATGATGGCATCAAGCGATTTATTAAAATAAAACTGGCCAAATGCGACTCGGACTCGCGCACGAAGGGTTCCGTACCATTATCTATAAAAAAATCACGTTTGTTGAATGGGAGCCCGGGTTCTTAATTTATTTTAATCTATTTTAGTATTTGTTGTTATAGCGGCAACAGAAATACATCATCAACTGTCTAGCTATCACGGTTCATGAGCCTGGTGATAGACAGACAGACAGACAGACGGACAGCGGAGTCTTAAGTAATAGGGTCCCGTTTTTACCATTTACTGAACTGAACCCTAAAAATGGTAATAATTCAACAAATTCCACATAATGTTTTTCTCGTTTGGCTATATGTGTCCTGTCGGCCTTCCACTGGCCTCGCTAGTGCGCCTTTATAGCGAGAAATAAGCTCTAATCGACCGAGTTATTAAAGTCGTATTTAATGAAGAATAAAAGTATAATCTTATAACTCTACATAATACTCTATTAAATTATTATTTTTTCTACTTGTTAGCGAAGCGTTAGGTAGCGAAACAAACCATTTATTTCTTAAATATTAAATATTTATTTCTGTGTTCTATTTATTCCAGATATATAAAATATAAGAACAATGTCGTCTTCTACCTCTGCCATCTATTTGAGATAGGTAGGTGGCTAAAACAGAACACGAACAACAACGTTTATTCTGTCTGAGTTCTTGAGAAAATCATTGCACCTCATACATACTAATATAATATTTCCTTCTTTCTACTACTGTGTCACCAGTCATATCGTCCGTTACTCTATTCCTTGTATATTAATTTCTTTACATATTATTGTTCATTATCTTACATACAAAATACGGGCGTAAAGTCAAGAAGGGGACCAAATTTTGGTATTGCCTCTTTAAAATAGTTTAGATCCAGATGTATTCTTGCCATTGACCAATACTCGGAACCATATTCACAAGGAATACAGAAAGATAACCTCTTTTAGTCTCCAAGTCTGTGGTACTGGCTACGATTTTAAAGCCCATTCGACTTGAAAGGATGCCACGACTATGTCATCATCACAATCCCTTTATGAAAATTGCTGCAGAGCAGACAAAGTGCAGGCGACACAAAATCGATGTGAACATCAAATTACCTTAGAGGAACGTGTTCGAGCTATCAGGCAAAGTTTGATGGCGAAGATTGCTCTCGCTCGAAGCGATTGTGTACTTTGAAACATGCTCAAATTACAGCGACGAGGGAAATTGAGTGTTTCTTGGTTGTTTCAGTAGAGATGTTTTAGTTTATCTTCAGCTAACTACAAAATATGAAGTAAACGGGTGCAAAAATAGAAGGAGACCTAAGTTGTCTAATGCCATTTTTAACCCCGACGAAAAAAAAGAGGTTTTATAAGTTTAACGCTATGTCTGTCTGTCTGTGGCATTGTAGCGCTCGAACAATGGACCGATTTCGTTGCGGTTTTTTTACGTGAAAGCAAGTTCCCTTGCGGTGATTCTTAGCTATATTTGAGGAATACCGGTCCACCTGCTGAAAAGTTATTGGGGGTTACAGTTCGACAGTCGTGGTTTTGTTTTTATTTGCTTGCAAATAAACTTGTACTGATAGTCCTTGTGATTCAAAACGCCAAATGTGGATAAAATGTATAAATAAATATGGCTACTGTAGATGTGACAATTAAAATAACAAATAATAGAATACAACGGTAGCGTTCAACTTTCACCGACGATAAGGAATGGAAGGAGATGATGGATTTTATTCTACAATAAATAAATTATTCAAATTATGAATGATTTAAAAGAAAAACTACTACTTGCATGTATGAGGTGCAATGATTTTCTCAAGAACTAAGACAAAATTAACGTCGTTGTTCGTGTTCTGTCTTTGCCACCTAACTATCTCAAATAGGTGGCAGAGATAGAAGATGACATTGTTCTAAGAACAGCTAAGAAATTGTATCTACGTGAGTGTATATACCTATAGTACGTCCTCCATCATTGATGTTTTGGCCCACATCATAAAGTATCAAACGATTTCTAAATATCGTTCATGGCAACAACTGTCAGAAAATATATTTACAATAGCGTATAAGCAGAAACATGTTAAAAAATTTCAAATACTATATATTCGGTTTGTTATTGTGAAAAATAAATGAAATTTGTTCTTTTTTAAATGGTTTTAACATATAGGTATACAATCATTTAAAAAAAAATCATAACTTAAACCGAGTAGGTACGTAGGTAGAGTTCCGCGTTGGGTGTACGTGCAAAGGTTAAACCTGAAATAAAACGTTAGTAACGACATGTTAACGTGACCTATGTGAGCAGGCTGCTAGTCATACACATTGTATCTTCACTTTTCAGAAAAATAAAAACATGGAAATACTCTTATCTGTGCAGAGATGACAATTGGGAAGTACTCAATAGTCAGCCCTGCACATATAAGAGTCATCCTGGGTCATAAATGAATTATTCGGTACTGTTAAGAAACTAAAACGTCACAATATAATGTCACTTGACATGATCATATCCATGTTAATGTGATTGTTGATTTACTGTTGCAGAAAAAATGATATTAAGACGGCTAGTAGACGTCAAAAAACTATGACGTCATTTCATGCAAATCCAGAGAATGTTTGTTTTGACGTTTAGAAAAAAGTATCTGATTTAAGTTGTTGGGAAGTAGCGAATTGTATGGGTTAAGAGTCTCCTTACCGTAGACAGATGTATCAGACTTTCCCGTACAAACGTAGTCTAGCTTTTATTTTGAAACGGCATGTCCGATATTGTCGAAATTATGTAATTTTAAAGAAATTGTAGGGTAAGGGGATTCTTAAGATCTCCCAATACAGGCAAGATTCCCATATCAATAGAGAGAGAGAGAGAAAGAACATAATATTGCCATTCTTCAATGGAATCTGTGTATCTGTAGACAAGAGCCGTGAAGTCTTGATATTGTGCCTTTTATATATATAAATAAATATATACGGACAAATCACACAGATTGAGCTAGCCCTAAAGTAAGTTCGAGACTTGTGTTATGGGGATACTAACTCACCGATATTTTATTTTATAAAAAAAATACTTAAATAAATAAACATCCAAGACCCAGGACAATTTGAAAAAGACCATTTTCCAACTTGCCCTGACCGGGAATCGAACCCGGGACCTCTGGGTGGCGGACTAGCATGGTGTCCACTACGCCACGGAGGTCTTATACTTACATTATTACGTCTTTATCCCTAACTGGGTAGACAGAGCCTAGGATTATACGAACAAAGCCCACGCTTAGCGTGATGGCAGGTGTAAATATGGAATAAAAAAGGAATCAAAATAGTGATGAGTTGCTAAACACATCGCCTATTAATTAACATGATTCAATTTTCGCCCATTCCATAGGCCGCTTTTACGATTTGCGCGGGAAGAGAAAAGGCTGGTACATTCTTAGTTTTATGTTTTCCTCTAGAACAGTATGGAAGAAAAGTCTTATTCCCATTTCACACATTCCGTCCACGTATTAATTATTAATTTATTTTTCTTATATTTGTATCAATGGATAATTTTCATTTTTTATTTTATTTCATAATAGATAGTTGTTGACGTCAGATCATTTACTTACAGCTAAGTTTACTGCAGTTTCCTAAGCGCAAGTACTGCAGCATTTTCTCCAAAAACGTCAACTTACAATTATACTGATATTAAAATTAGACATCTGGACTGAGAATACATTTTTATGTCATAATTATTCATAAGGACAGATGAGTAATACTAATTACCGCGGCCTGTGAATCCCAGAGTAAATATTTAGATCCGCGTGAATGCTTTCAATCGAATGTTTTGCTTTGCTGCTAATTTTATATCACAAAGAGAGAATGGAGTTTGAATCATCACTCCCTTTGTGACTGCCTGGACGGATGTCTGTCCTCTCTCATCCTTTTTAACTCATGATGTGATGTTATCTATCTACATCTCGTATAGAATATAGAGGTAAATGAAAGAGATCCGTGTAGCTACTTAAGGGGATACTTGAAACTTTCTGGGACCAGTGCTCCGTTTGAAATAAATTATTTAAAAGCAAACGTATATATCATTCAAAATTTTGTTTTGACCAAGCCCTGTATAACCCTTCAAACTATTTTATGACCTCCGTTTACAGTTTAAAGTGAGAACGTGAAGCTTTTCTATGCACAATTGCGAAAAACGGCCACTTTTGGCGTATGTGCGTAAAAAAGCTACACGTTCTCACTTTAAACTGTAAACAGTAGTTCATAAAATAGTTTAAAGGGTTAGGCTAGGGTCTTATCAAGTCCAAATTTTAAATGATATCTCCGTTTCCTTTCAAATGATTTATTTCAAATGTGGAAAATTCAGGTAGCCCCTTAACGCTTGCTACTTAACAATGCCAACCGGGTCATGGCGGAAAATGTATTCCTTAATCTCTCGATCGCTCGTAAATTCAGCTGAGCTGCAGCTTTGCAATTTTGCCGTCATCAAAAAAAGAGCCCCTGTAAATCGTTCCCATCAGTCAGGTGGAGCGGCTTCAAAATCGAATGTTTCCGCGAGACCGGTCGCCTTAATTGACTTGTTGCTAAAGGTGCTATCTCACTTGCGAAATGCGACTTTTTGCCCGACTGCGCGAAATTGAGGGTTATGTTTTTCGAAAGTTTGTATGTATGTATAATTGTTCGGCACGATGTGCAGCCTGAACGGCTCGATGCATTTTGGCTTGACATGTGTCGTTAGATTCTATTTACTATAAGAGTGATACTGGGTACATCAGAATAAAAGAAAACAAAATGGCGGATTTTTGGCGCCAAATTCTATTGTTTGGCACGCTCTGCACCCTGAACGGCTCGATGGATTTTTGCTTGAGTGATGTCGTTAGATTCGTATTTACGGTGAGATTGACACTGGGTATATCAAAATAAAAAAAACGAAATGGTGAATTTTTGGCGCCAAATTCAAAGGTTTGGCACGCTCTGCAGCCTGAACGGCTCGATAGATTTAAGCTTGAGAGGTGTCGTTAAATTCTTCTTAATTTTGAGTGACACTGGTTTTATGACAAGGCAGTAGGTTTTTTTTTTCAATATTTTTTTTAACAATGAATTATTTTTACAATGTCGTTCGCTGTGAACTGTGAGCTCGCGACCTCTTTTACAACCCTATATCTCGGGAACCCCTTACCGAGAGTGCTTCAACTAGACCAGTTCTGTAGTCAACTTAAATCTCCTGGCCTGAGGTGCATTAAGTACTCTATTCTGTGGAACAATTCATTCAGTTCATGTTCAAACTAAAAAACTGTTTTGACTCAAGTTGTTTTTTTTTTTTTCATATTTCGTTCAACATAAGAGGCCGATCAGAGACACTCGAGTTATGTCTAACAATTACCAACATATATGTATATACAAACGCCTGATTCTTGAAGTAGACTTAGAGAACTTTACTCCAATTTAAAAAAAATCTGCTGGCAAAATGAAAGCACTCTTGTTTGAATGTATTATATTATGTATGTTGCTCTTCAAAAAAAGGTACGCGTACTCAAGTATTTAGTGTACACAGAGCTTTACAGGGAGGGACGTGCGTCCGATTAGAAGTTTTCAATCCACAATCCAGTTCGGATCCAATAAGGGTATTATAACCACACACACCCAATATTCTTGTTACAAACAGGTTTTTTTAACTATTGCATATTCAATAAAAGAAAAAAAAATGTTTTCTTATCGGTCACCACGCTAAAAAAGTGTAACGTAAATGTTTTAATGTATCAGAAAACACATCCAATTTAATTTATTTAAAATGTAATAGAATTCCCCTGAAATTAATACTTAACTTATAAGTTTATGTAACAGCTGACATTCAATTCAATTACTAACTTGTTACCTACTAACAACTTCTGACATATCCCAAACGAAATATTTCTGAAATCACTATTATTATATAAACTCAACTATATACTTAAAGTTCGCAACACCCTGCCAGGGTTCATGTACTTATTTACCTACTAACCATTTTATAGTATAAGTGCATGTAAGCGAGAAATAAAGAAATAAAGAAATAAATAACTTGAATTAATATCAAAGAAAAAAATAAATAATTATATTGCATAAGTTGATAAAAATGCTATGCAATAGCTTTACCGCGGCAGTCCTCGAGTGCCACTCGTTTTTTTTTTACTTCCCATGGTTTTTTTTTTACTTTCCATACCTCTGTCAGATAAAGGACACGTGATAAGACTTATTGAGAGAATAATAATTAATATTTTCGCTGAACATTTGGCAGGTGTAGTAAGACCTTAAGAGCAGCCTTCCCGTCTTACGTTTCATACAAACGCTCGTACGTAATTGTGGCGTTGTAAGTGATCTTTCTTGAAAACTTTTGAAATAACAGATGTCTTAGATGCACTATTTCTAGGTTTCTATCGTAATAAAAAATGAATATTTGGAAAAACAAGTTCAGTATACGCCACCAAAAATCTGCTTTTTTGCACAAATTTTACGTGAACTTCGACCGTTCATAAAGTACTCATAAATTGTAAAAATAAAAAAAATATTTCAATAGAAACCTCGCAAATGTAATGAAAATTTTAAATAAAAAACTTTTATTTCACAAACTTGTAAGGCTTACTGACAAAAATGTATATCCTGGAACAAGTTTTATGAAATTTCCGCACTCTATGAATAGTTAATATTCGTTCAATGGATAGTTAATAATAATACTAATTTCATTCAATACAGTGCAAACCGTGCCCTAAGACGTTATCTCTCTCTGTTTTGTTTGATTTTTTTTCTAGCATTGCCCTGGATGAAAAAACAATCTTTTCGAACTACGCTCGCGTTGACGACAGAGCCGCCGGGAAGGGCCGCTTTAAGGCTTTTCAATCAATATTCGTTCTTCCTTTACGTAGTAAAATATTAAATCATTATATTTCCCCGAGTCATCAATGTATTTTTTTTAATTAAGGCCCCCGGCCTTCTGTCTGTTTGTTCAGTAAATTGAACCGGACGTTCATTTTCCGAAGCATTCTGAGCAAACGGAAATGTCCCTACATCGATGTCTTTATCAATTACGTAGTAAATTGCATTTTGTCTGGAACACGAAGTTAACATACGCCTGTAATAAATAATACGTGATAAACGAGGCTTTTTTAATAACAAGCAATATATTTCGAGATTTGTTGTGACATTAACTTCCTATGCCCACCTTCTGGTTCCATCATCAGACAAGCTCTAAGGTATCTTGAAAAATAAGGTCGTTAGATGGAGACATTAATTCGCAAAGTGTGATATAGTTCTGCATTTTTGGTACGAGTATAATGTAGGGTATTGTGAATTCAAATTTGCAACTTCGAAATACCCGTAGAAACTGAGAAAATCGAGAAAAACTTCACTATTTGCTGTCCAGGGTTTTTCTCTCTTTGTATTATTTTGCGATTGATGTTTTCTACATTTATAAACAGTATTAAACCTACAATTTAAGCCAAATAGCAGCTCTGTTGACACTAGAAGAGCCAAGCTATGGCTCTTCGAAGATGGCTTGAATTCTCCAAAAAATTTAATTTTCAAGTTTTACGAACTTTTTTCCCATATATTAGAAAAACCACTTTAAGTCACAAAACATACATTATTTTTTATTTAATTAGCTTTTGTTAGAGCCCAAAACGAAGTCTGTAAGACTAGCAGGTCACTCACAAACTCAACAAATAAGGAAAAGAAGGAAAAATGCGTTATGGAGACTAGACTTCTTTTGTATCTATACTTCAGCCTAAATCTGACACCAGTGTTAGTAATAGCTCACTCCATACAAATAATACGAACCGAAACGATTTCAGAATGTTCACCTCAATAAACTTCAGAAAAAAAACCTATTCCACTAGTCATAAAACAAATTTCTACGAAGTTAAAAATAGCCATCGCTCGTCCACAACAAACTCAATCGACAGTAGGGTTGTCACGCGTCTAGAACTTTAGAAGAAGGCAGTAAACAGTTGCAAGTTGACGTTGCTATGTCGTATTTAATCGAGCGAGCGAAGCGTCACAGTTTCGAGATTGACCAAAAATGCTTTTGTCTCGCTGTCTGACTGACTGTTCTCGCCCACAGGTCGCGTTTCTCAATCGATTCCTGTAAAATTTTATGAGAAGGTTCGAAAATTAAGTACATTTTTTTTTTCAAAACCTCGGAAATATTGAGATTGAAATTTTTATAAATATCATATTTCAGCAATTTCGAAAAAAATACAAACATATCATAAACCCTTTGTTCGAGCAATGCTCGCACATTTCGGCTCCACGCGGCCATGTGCTATGTAGGTCGCGTGTCAGCTGTTTTACTTTACATTTTGAATCAAATACAAATAACAATTGAGACACTATCGAGCGGCGATCAAGAAAGGACCCGTCACATCCAACTACAACATGTAACTATAATAATAAACCGTTTCTACGTGACGTGTTCTTGTGTCTCCACACCAACACCTCACAGCCTCTACATCATCATCTCTTCGTGTATGGTGCGAGCCTAGGTGACAACCGAAGCCTGAACCGTACACCTTTTTTTTTACCCTTATTCTGACGCAACTTTTTTGTCTGATAAACTTTTATATCCGATAAACTTTAACGGGTCGGGGTAGTCACCACGAGGTCCATAGCTCACAGAGCCACTGGTACCTACCTAAGTATTAATAAACGAGACGAATTTGATAAACATGAAGGAAATAATTTTTTTTTTGATCTTTTCAATACTAAGCCAACAGCCGCATTTCAACACAAGTTAAAAATAGCTAGTCTCGTCCACAGCAAACTCGATCCAGAATAGGGTTGTCAGCGTCCCTGAATGCCAGAGAAGCCAGACAAAAGTCGTAAGTTGACGTCGTTGGCAACGCTGTTGCTGTGACGTAGTACGTATTCATAAAAAAATGACAACTACTTTTAGGTGTTGATGCTAAAGTCCATTTGTTTAGGTATTTAAAAGAAATTTAACAATCTTGACGTGCCTTTTTATTGAAATATACACTTTATAAATCGATGCTTTTGGAAATTACAAAAAAAAAATGTAATTTATAATTTATAAAATAAATAATTTGTAATTTGCGAAGGTATTGATTCATAAAGTGTATCTAAGTAAATATAACTCAAAGGTGACTGACTGACTGACATAGTTATCTATCAACGCACAGCCCAAACCACTGGACGGATCGGGTTGAAATTTGGCATGCAGGTAGATGTTATGATGTAGGCATCCGCTAAGAAACGATTTTGATCAATTCTACCCCAAGGGGATAAAATAGGGGATGAAAGTTTGTATGAAACTTTGTCAATTTTTAACCGATCGGGCTGAGACTTTACACGCATAAAGCTACTATAACGTAGGCATCCCCTAAGAAAGGATTTCGATAAATTCCACCCCTACGCGAGCGAAGCCGCGGGCAAAAGATAGTATTTCAATAAAAAGACACGTCAAGATTGTTCACATTCTTTTAAATACCTAAACAAATGGACTACAGTGTTTTCCGTTAGGAAAAACTATACTATATTACTTCTTATATTGCGAACGTAGTCCCATGACCGATAGCGCAGATTTTTATAAATATGACAGGTGGATTTTAATTTACTTTATATCACCAAGATACCACGGAGGTTTTACAAATATAATAAAACAATTTTTTTTCTTTAGTCTCGTCTGATTAGGCAATCTCTTTTTTAGGAGCAGGAAGCTTTTGCTTATTGAGTTGTACAAAAAAAAACCGGTCAAGTGCGTGTCGGGCCACGCGCAGTGTAGAGTTCCGTAGTTAGGAATGCCGATTATGAGTTAAAAAAACTAATTTCCATCGAATTTGAACGAAATTCCTTTTTCGAACCTTATAAATTGGTCGCCTATAACTTTTTAATTTGTAAACCCTACTTAGCTTTGAAAGACATGACAAAACTATAAGGGTTCCTTGTTTACTACGGAAAAAAATCGAGTTTGAAAGTTAGTAACGTCTAACCAGGCAATCTTATTTTTTTCGGATCAGGCAGCCCTATTGAAGGAAAGTTGATCGCCAGTGATAACAGTGTTGTGATTGGCGACGCCTGATGGAAATTTATTTTGGGCCCGCTCCAAAACTCCCAACATCCTATTTCAGTCCCATTCGGCTTTTTTAGAACTTGAAAGTAGGTTGACCTGAGTAGAATATGAATGAGTGGCGTTAGGATTAGTTAATAAAATTGCTATTTTTAGGGTTCCGTACCAAAAATGTGCCAACGGGGGACCCTATTACTGAGACTCCGCTTTCTGTCCGTCCGTCTGTCACAGGACTCTATCTCTTGAACCGTAATAGTTACACTGAAAATATTTACCGATTATGTATTACTGTGGCCGTTATAACAACAAATTTGCATACTAAAAATAAAAGTGTTAAAACATTTTACGGAGGTATGGAACCCTTTATGGACGAGTCGTCGCCCCCCCCCCCCCCCCCTTTTTAATGAACTACCCTGTCCCACAGCTAGGCGAAGGTTTCTCCCATTTCCCCAAACAGAGAAAAGTGGGTAAATGGTCTTTTTCAAATTTTCATAGGTCTTAGTTGTTTATCTATATATGTATTTATCATAAAATATAGTACCGTTGGGTTAGTATCTTATAACACAAGCTTAAGCTTACTTTGGGGTTAGCTCAATCTGTGTGATTTGTCCGTATATATTAATTTTTCTTATACTTATCTTCGTCTAGTATATATCTATAAAGTTCGCTCTTTCCAGCAACGCAAATCAGATACTTATTTCTACTATTTTTCTAAACGTCAAAACAAAAATTTTTCCATCGGATTTGCATGAAATATCACTTTATGACGTCATAGTTTCTTGGAGTCAAACAACGCTCTTAATATCAGTTTTTCTGCAATATTAAATCTAAAATCGCATTGTAAATGGATATCATCATGACAAGTGGAATTATTTTGTGATGTTTTATTTCTTAACGGTATAAAATAATTTATTTCTGACCAAGAAAGTACCAAATTGCTATTAATAAAATATACTTGAACGTTGACAGAGTACATGTTGAAGGGAAGAAACTTCAAGAAACTTGTTAGCTTCAGGGGATATAGTTGACATTACACTTCGGCGTCTACGAAGTTAGTTTCTGTATTATTCACGATAGAACAAGTAAAGGAAGATAATGATACAGTGGGTTGAATTGAACACATTTAAGAACATACTGTGTTTTCTTAGAAGTTCATGTTTTGAAGAAAAGAAAAAATCTTTTATGTCGAAATCTGAAAGTCGTTTCAAGAAAAAAAGATTAAGAAGAGCGTTCTTAATTTGTGTAATGAGCTTGTAATAAAAAGACGACTAACTGTTTATTTGTTTTTAACTTTTTAAGAAGGTTACATTTGAGTATAAAAAGGTATTATATTAAATGGTTAAAACAGGTTGTAATCTAGGCTGCTGATTGCCAACAGAGCTCATGCCAAGATTTTTGGGAGAAAACAACATGATCATATTCTTTAAAAACGAAGAAGAGAAGATTATTTCAATAATGAGTGGCACTCCTGGTTTTACAGACGTCCTTAGGCTACGGTGATCATCAGGCAGTAGCGTGCATTTCATACAAACAGATAGAATTTGTCCACCCTATGCCTCTCCTATAATATAATAACGCATACTAGGGAGAAATGATTTTTTCTCGAAATGCAGCCGTTCTTGTAATTTAGTTAAGATTAGTGTCTACCCTGTAAAAAATATGTGTGCACGTCACTGCCATCACGTGCCCGCTTGTCTACAAGTTGTATAAAAAGGGACTATTTGAAATTTCTGACGTCATATCCTTCAAACAAATAATATCCCATATCAGTGAGCCATTCAGAATCATCTGTTGTACCTTATTTTCTCGATTTCCAGAACAGTAAAGTGTGGTTGCTTACACTGATTTGGAACGTTGCTTACCTGTAACAAAATAATAAAGATTTTATTACGAATAAATACATTTTAATCTACGAATGAATATCTTATAATATCATTGATAATTTTCAAGACTAGAAGCCGACTTCGACACCAAAGTACTCAACCGATTTTGATGAAAATTCTACCAGCTGAGTCCAAATTGGTAGAGGCGTGGTCCATGCGTCTTGGAGTAATCGGTGCACATACATAAAACAAAAACGTAAAAGATACCTCCAAATTGATAACCTCTTCCTCTTTTGAAGTTAGCTAAAATTATGACAATAATCAAGATAAAAGCAGACAAGAAATTAGGTTTAATAAGTTAGACACTTTTCCAATAATGACTTCTAACTTCTATAATGGGAATTATTTAGCTCCTAGTCGTTTGGCTTTCAAACGAGCGGCACATAATTTGTTTCTATAGCAGTCCTAGCCTAAATCATCTGTATTCATTTGTATTTATATTACATACATCATATATATACATTTACATCTATGTATTAATATGTATTGATATGTATACTGTATTTTTTTATGTCGATATATGTTTAATGGTTTATACTTGTTTATGTACTCATGTAGATATTTATATTTTGTTTACTTGTACATGAATTTCATCACGTCAGCCACACATATTTTCCGCTTGGTCTAATGGTTGACCGGGAGATATACCATATGGCATTAGGTTCACCTGTTGTACATTTTTTTAAATTGTGCAATAATGTTTAAATAAATAAATTATGAGAACTGGAAATCTACGAGCTGGAAAGCGGAGACAAACAGAGGCTTCAAGCCGGCAGTGGGTTTATCAGTGTTGATGATGTCTCATTAGAAGTGCCTGCGAGTTTCAAATGTTAATCTTACAAGGATGCCTTTTTGTAGGTATAAATCCGAGAATAAATAATAAAACGGTACGAGTGTAAATCAAACCGAACATCTTTTATTATGGGAGCAAACTGGAGTATACAAAAAAGTGAGAGTCGGACTTTATCTATAAACTAGCTTTTGCCGGCGGCTTCGCTCGCTTAGGGGTGTAATTTATCAAATTCAATTCCTACGTTAGTAGCTTTATGCATGCAAAGTCTCAGCCCGATCGGTTTAAAATTGGCAAAGTTTCATACAAACTTTTATTCCTATTTTATCCCCTTGGGGTTAGAATTGATCAAAATCCTTTCTTAGCGGATGCCTACGTCATAACATCTACCTGCATGCCAAATTTCAGCCCGATCCGTCCAGTGGTTTAGGCTGTGCGTTGATAGATCACTATGTCAGTCAGTCAGTCAGCTTTGAGTTATATATATTTAAGATAGATACGTGATTTTATATGTATGGGAGACCCACTTAAATATTTATTTTATTCTGTTTTTAGTTTTTGTTGTTATAACGGCTACATAAATAAATACATCATCATCTGTGATTTCACATACCCAACTATCACGCTTCATGAGAAACGTGACAGAAAGACAGACGGACAGCGGAGTCTAAGTAATAGGGTCCCGTTTTTAGCCTTCGGGAAAAAGAGGTTTTATTTATTGTTTATACAAAATTAATAGAAAATTACCTACAGCGTCGTTGTGTATGTACTCGTAACAATGTTTGTCTAGGCATCTTGCGACACATTTTCCGACCAACATCAAATAAGCTCGACCCGGATTATCCACCGTTTTTCTGGCCGTTGCTGTTAGTTTTGCGATAAATCGATAGTTTTACTTTCGATAGATTTAATCGAAAAATGCCAAACTGTCGATATCGTATCGATACCTGTTTCAGTAAAAAATATCGACATTTTCATACAAATTGCCGGGCTGGCCGAACACTTTTGTATGAAAATGACGATTTTTTTTCGTGTTTCAAGCATTTCAATATGAACAACTCTTCCTATGGGACCATAGGAAGAGTTGTTCATATTGAAGGTCTAAGTTGGTCTACAAGGATCGGATAGAGTTTTTTTTACATATTGTATAGTGAAAATCAATCCTACCTACATAAGGATAATCAACAGTAGTTACGAGTTATTGTTTTAATTCAATCGATACAATATGGCGTGACATATCGATGTCAGACAAAGGCGTCGCAATTAGTGCTCAATGCGATGCGAATCGATACTGACTGACGTCGAAACAATCGATGTATGTGCGGACATGCGGCCGTCAGGGTGAATAGAGAGGGAATAAAGGCTTTTATTAAACCTTCCGGAGTTTGACAACCGACACAGGAGGGCAAATGGATCAATTAGACAGAGACGACTCCTTATTTTTTTTTACTACATTTAATGACCTCCGTGGCGTAGTGGTCACCATGCTAGTCCACCACCCAGAGGTTCAGGGTTCGAGTTAGAAAATGGCTTTTTTCAAATTGTCCTGGGTCTTGGGTGTTTATCTTTATATTTATTTGTTATAAAATATAGCTTCATAGAGTTAGTATCCCATAACACAAGTCTCGAACTTACTTTGGGGCTAGCTCAATCAGCGTGATTTGTCCATATATATACCTACATATGGTCCCTATATATATACATAAACTCTCATATCAGGGTATTCCCAGTGGCATCCACCCTAAGCAGTATTGCTGGGGAAAACTAATGTTTGCAAAAAAATATCGAAGTTCCATATTTTTGATTCGGCTTTATTGAAAAAGAAAAAAAAAACAGCACCATTTATTTATTACTGCAAAAGAGCTTCAATGACACTTATCAGTAACAAGAGTTAAATTAATTATTGAACAAAAGAAGAAATCTGATTTACTTTTTACAATGTCCATGAACGTATTGCTCAAACGTCAAGAATATATTAAATTTACTCCAATAACAAATAAGTAGTGCCTTTGTACAACTTTTATTTGATGTATTCTCTGTATAAATTTTCCGTGTACATAAATTGGTAAATAAATAAATAAATAAACGCTTACTTTATTTTAGTACGCACTAGCACCGAGGTAATGTTTACCACGTTATCACTTTCAGCTAAAGGTATTAAAATACTATAACCAAGCGAATAAACATTATATTACGATTATAAATTTCGAAAGAGAAACATAAACCTTCAGCTTATACAAGTAAGTGAATTTAAGTGGAAATTGTGCGCGAACGTGTAATATAAAAAAAAAGTATTGTTAAAACCGGCCTTCACAGAAACATTAGACACATCGTGTTCATTATATAAAACGACAGGATTGCAGACGAAAACATGTTTAAGAACGACTATACATACATATATAAGTGAAGAAATTATCAATCAGAATTTAATAGAAAAAAATTACAAGTGAGATGTTCATAATATAGAACTCATGTAGAAATATTCAGTGTCATTTTATGACTACAGTGCCTTAACAGAAAGATAGGCTTATAAGAAGTCATGCTCAATGAAATATTATTTCAATAAAATCAAGCTGATTTAAAAGTTTACTCGTATATATAAACAGTATTACTCATTCCAATAAAGAAATTTGGACGTTGGACGAAACTTTGGTAAACAAGACAAAAGCCGAGCTAAACAAACTCGATATTGCTCCAATAAATAATCTGGCATAATATTCCCAGTTTATGGGAGCATTATCAGTAGATAGGAACTTTATTGCGATAGCTGACGTCAAGCAGCGCTGCGGCGGGAGGAAATTGATTGTAACTCGGGCTTAGATCATGTCATTCGTAATTAAGATGATAATATGAAATGCGAGGTGGTTAGACTGCATAGTGTAGATGAAAAGACAGTCAATAAAAGAGAAGGAACTGCAGCAAGAAAACGAAGACAGATAGCAGACTATCTCTCTTCGTCGTTTTTAGAGAAGAAAATAATTAGAGATAAGAGTAGGAGAGAGAAGAAGGAAATTAAGTAAAAGAATAAAATAAATTTGTGTAGTGAATAAAATAAATAAGAGTGCAACGAAAAGTAAAGATAAATTGCTTAAAAAAGGGAAGCTAAAGTTCACAAAAGTGAACTCGCGGAGTGAACAATACTTTCTGTGAACGTAACGATACATAAAAATAAATCGCATCTAAAAGAATAAGAAAGACTTTCTCCATATTTTCTTAGAAACAATAAAGAGAACGTAGTGTCATAGTAAAATGTGTTCTTCCTATATAACATCTATAGTGGTTATAATATTAGTAGTGATGCCGGCCATTTCAGCTAATGCCATCGGTTGTAAATTGGCGTGCAAGAAGTGTCGAGACAAGGTTTGAATTACAAGCTCTGTATTGTTCCTTGTTAGATATATGTATAACAATGCTCATGATATTGGCTGAATTAGGTCGGTCATTTTGGAAATCATTGGGAAAGTCCTGTCCAGTCCTGCGGACAGCATTCGGCTGGAATTACAATTAATTTGTTCAATTTACAGTTGCTATAGATATATTTTTTCCTTCTTAGTCAGTTGCACCGCCGTCTTTGTCTTTCTCACATTCCTCTCCATCCACTGGTTGTCTGGAAGAGATCGCTTAGCGATAAGACCGCCCATTGTACCCATTTAATTTAAAATTATTTCTTTGTGTTACATTTCTCTTTTGGTATACAATAAAGAGTTACGAGTATCTATGTGTCTATCTATCTATAATATTTACGTATTTCGTTTCAACATTTCAATTTAAAAGATTCAATATGAAAATTCTGAAGAAGAGGAAACCAGGGAATACTCTCATAAGAGCGCGGTTTCTCTGGTTATGAAAGGTCGAAAAACGATTGTTTTGGGATACTTAGTAATGTTGATGTTTGTTGCAGTTGGACCACCCCTCTATCGTGACGGTGTACTGTGAGATGTGTGACGAGTGCAAGGCCAAGAGGGACCAGAGTCTGAAGGAACGGATGGCGCTGCGGAACGACCCGAACAACCAGGTCTCCCAGGGTAAGCGATATCAAATCGTCATCCATACAGACAAGTGACAATAAATCGTTCTCAGCCGATGTTATTGACTATTTTGATTCCTTTCTCCATTTTAACGCCCACCATCACCTTTGGGTCTTACGGCCCTGGGCTCTGTCTGCCCCGTCAGGCATAAAGACGTCATAATGTTTCTATAAGCTTGCGTAGACGAGGGATTTTTGTCCGCGGACTTCTTTGTCCGCTAATAGATCGCTTACAACTGTATCGAGTAACGCAGACGAGGGATTAAAAGTACCGCGTACGAAAAGTCCCCCGAATAACCGAGGACATGCAAAGAGCGGACCGGACAAAAGTACGGGGGAGTCCCCAAAACAAATAGAACTCGTGTGACTAGGCGAAGCAACGCACATGGCGGTATTTAGTCCGCGTTTGTTCTTAACATTTCCGGGCAACTAAATATGATCGCACACCGCGTGCGTTGAGTTCGCGGTAAAACCGCGGCGGACTTTTTATTCGCGTAGCGTACTTTTCTCCGCCGCGGAGATATCGCCTATATGTGATATTGTTTTTGGATGTAACAGAAACCCAGACATGCGTAGCGTAACCGTAGTACTTATTAAATTATTAATGTTGTATAAATTAAATGTTTACCTTTTAACACGATTAAATATTGTTTCCATGGAGCTATACTGACATATTAATGGTATGAAAATAACTTAGCGATAATATTAACTTGTCAAGTGTAGAACTATTTATTAATAAGAACCGTTTTAAAATAAATGTTTACTTATTTAACGAGATGGATTATACTGATAAGTAGATCGATAGATCAAGTTTTAAGTTGTTCTATTAGCTATATACTAGGTAGGATAAATGAATGTTCAAAATTCCTCTACTAGGATTTCAAAATAATAGAGAGTTTGTCCCCAAAAATTTCAAGAAGATATATCGAAGTTCATTGTACAAGTGGATAAGAAAAATCGAGAATATTGAAATTGGCTGTTGTTTGCGTCATCATATCAGCCGCAACAAGTCCACTGTTGGACATAGGCCTCCCCCAAGATTTTCCAAAACGAACGATTGGAAGCGGCCTGCATCCAGCGTTTTCCTGCAACCTTGCTAAGGTTGTCCGATCACTTAGACCATTTGCGTAAAAAGTTTTAAAACCGACCGCTGGCGCTGCATGACGTCAACACTCAGAAATACTGTTGTTGCTAGAGATATTTGTACTTAGTTCTTAAGTCGCCTCTCACGATATCCACAGTAAGTGTGGTACTGATCCTATTCTAGGCCGGAAACCCCGACACAACGGGACACTGATGAGTTCAGAAAATTAAAGAAAACCCCGACTTTCAAACATTCACCCCCCAATAGGGGGTTCAGTGGTTCATAAGTTATGAGGAGCCCCCATGACCTATGAACCGCTGCATCGATTTCCAATTTGACATTAGTAGCCCAAGGGCATTAATAATGGAAAAATCTTCATAGCGCGTTTTAGTTTCATATGTAAACATTAAGACGACATCTAGTGATAAGTAGCGAAACTACATATTCCTTGGAATTGATATCCTTAAAAAAACCCCGACTTTCAAGCGGTAACCTCCAATAATTTTTAAATGGCGGAACCGATTTACATCATACATAGCTCTAAAAACCACTGCAAATGAACTTGCTTTCACGTAAACAAAACCGCATCGAAATTGATCCAGCGAGCTACTATCCTAAACAACAACTTTTTTGACGGAGTTAAAAATAGGTTTACTGTCACAACAAATTGACTACAAACGATTGAAGTGCTATTTATAGTTTCCTACACCACGTCATTTCCCCGCGTGAAGGATGGTCAACACGACACTTTAAACATAATGGAACCAATTTAGATAGCGAACATTAGCGCACATCCATCATCAGTAATGACCCGGGAAGGCTTGCATCTTCTTCCGTAGTTTTGAGCATATACATATATATTTTATAATGAAATAAAAAAATACCACTACAAAGGAAATATTTTTTGATACAACAAGAAATTGGTTAATTAATGAAGCAGCAATTAGCATTTTAAATATAAGAGTGGAAGCGTGGTGGGGACATCTCACTATCTCTTTCGTACGCGCGAGACCTAATAGGAGTGACGTCAAGAGCGTTCTTTCCATAACATTTAAGAAGCTTTTATCATACTTATTTTTGGGCAGATTATAAAAAATCATTTTGTTTTCGGTTTCAGATTATGTTACTTATTAATATAAATAATAAAAATAACTGATTAAAATACCGTATTTGTTCGGACGAATTTTCGAACAAAATAAAGACATACATACAAACGCGATTCTTTGAGATCTTCACTCGTTTGTAAAAATATTCATTCTAAAGCTTTACTAAAATTGTAGTTTTAAGGTTGCAAAAAAAAGCGAATGATTGTAAACTAGAATAGAATAGAATTTCCTTTATTGCCAAAAAATACCACAACACTAAATAAAAAAAGTACATCGAACAATAACATAACGATGAAATCCTTCATCTCGTACATTTGAGCAGCATTGTTATAGCGTGGTGTGGTTTTTTGGCAAAAAACCCCATTCAGCATAAATAAATATATTTTGAAATATGGGTGAAAGTAAAAGTTATCGGGTGCGGGCTGGTCGCCGGAGTAAGTGAATTGGTGGATTGACAACTGACGGAGAAAGGCAAGAGGTGGCAGCAGATGGAAATAAGTAAAGAACAAAAGGTAGCCTTTGCTTAGCAGGGGAACAACAAGCTAAGAAGTAGACTTCCAAAATATATCTCAGAAAGAAAAGAATTTATAAAAACGTGCAGCAAGTTTTTAGCTATATTAACAAGTTTATTTGCTAGGCAAATTAAAAAAACCCCCGAAAGTCAGAACGCCATCTAGTAATAAGAAGCGGAACTACCGATACGATTTGATATCCGTCGCGACATCTATTATTTTTTAAAGAAAACCCTGTCTTTCAAGCGTTAACCCCAACAACTTTTGAATAGCTAACCCGATTTTCATCAAACATAGCTAAGAAACACGGCAAGGGAACTTGCTTGCAAAAAAAACCGCATTGAAAACGGTCCATCCTTTCGAGCGCTATGATTTCACAGACAGACGTTAGCGTCAAACTTATAACACCCCTCTTTTTTCTTCGGGGGTTAAAGAAAGAATTTTCTGTTTACATAGGCACTTCATTGTTTTGGGGAGAAAGACAAAAATAATTATATCCTCAGGAGAAACACTAGAGGTTAAGACACTGTGAGAGGCTAGAGGATAAGACACTGTGAGAGGCTAGAGGATAAGACACTGTGAGAGGCTAGAGGATAAGACACTGTGAGAGATACAGGAATTAAGAACCGGAATAATCTCTACAACATAAATCGCCTATAAGACGCGGAAGACCGTCGACATATCCGTTAAGTAGAAACAAACATGAACAAACTGAACATGATCATTAAAAGCGATTAGGCGACTGAACATTGGAAGGAAGTACAATCGTTGACTTTATGTGGTATTATGATGGATTACGTTTAATAAATAATCAGGTGGTTAAGCCTTCGAGTTCTAACGACAAAGGAATTCATTGCAGTTGTTCCTTGGAAAAAAATGTTAAAGTTTAATAAAAAATCTGAATTACGAATATTAGACAAATTATCAAGCAATTTTGAAAAACGAAATTGATTGACAAATTTTCCGAAAGACCTGATCAAGTCAGGACTTTTGTGTTGTCACCTAAGGTATAAGACGTGTCTCTTTTCTGATTCAAAATGTTGACATACTAAGTATATTTTTGAATAGTAAAATAGCAGATGACTCATTTTCAAGCTAACACCGTGCTGCACACTTATCATCATCGTCAATCTTGCCCGTGGTGTATATTTTCGGCTAAATGTTTGACCTCCCTATACGATACGACTTCCATTTTTATTACCATCCATGAACGTTCTTGGACACTGAAATCAATCAATCAGTCAATTCATAGTTATTTTACATCTATAGCCAAAAGTGTCCCGGAAAGAACTATTTATTAGATATATGATCTTCCTCCAGCAATAGTCGAGGTGGACAACCTGGCCGACTGCCCGGGGCCGCCGCCGTGCGAGCCCGAGATCGTCAAGCTGACCAAGAGGACTACCACGACCACCACCACGACGACGGAGCCGCCGCCGCGGCGATGTCCACCTGCCCCTATATGCGTGCTGAGGAAGACCACCTGCCCGCCTCCACCGCCACCGCCGCCTGCGCCGCTCTATCCTTGTATGCAGGGTAAGTCTTTAGAATACACAGTATAAACTCTTCCATACGTAGACTCGTAATATCGTGAATGTCCGACCCCCCCCAATGTATTTTGAGGAAGCGAACTGCCGCCTCCCGTCCATCCATCGCAGGGTAAGTCACAAGTCCCTCGACATGAAATGCGTGACTATATAAGAAACTACCGCTTAATCCTAGATTGCCATGGGCTACAACCGCCAGGTATGTCGATGTAAGCATAATCTGATGTGCTGGCGCTATATTGACCAATCAGATTGACGCTATATTATCCCAGTATGGTCAGGACGATCAGGTCATACTGCACCTCCTGAAGTGTCATTCTAATCTAATAAATCCATATGGTCCACAATTCCATGTCTAAAAATCAATCTAGTCTTCCAGAAGCATGGATACAACGGCTTGCCCATCACCAGCTTTTAAAGAGGTGTATTTTCTCATTACGACCTGTATTTATTGTGTATCACAAACATAGACTTCGCGGAGCTTTAGGATTCCGCAAGTACGGTTGCTATTTACTACATTTTCAATAACTTCCAGGCATGGTGCCGATGTGCAACTTCATGCAACCTGTGTACGCCCAACCGCCGCAGCAACCGGTCCCCGTGGCGCAGAATCAGCAGGCAGCGACCAGCTCAACACCGGCAGCGATTCAGGAAGTGACTCCCTCCATCGTCAGGCTGCCAGGTGACTTGAACGATCCATTCTCTTACCAAGAAGTACTCGTATTTCAAGTACCAATGCCGATGTACAACTACTACATACAGCCTGTGTACGCCTACCCGCCGCAGCTAGCAATACCCGTGGTACAGTGCCAGGCACAGCCCTCCAGTTTAGCACCAACAATCACTACGGAAGTGCGTACGGAAGTTGTAGCACCAACAACCACTACGAAAGTGCGTACGAAAGTTGTAGTACTAACAACCACTACGAAAGTGCGTACAGAAGTTGTAGCACCAACAACCACTACGGAAATGCGTACTGAAGTTGCAGCACCAACAACCACTACGAAAGTGCGTACGAAAGTTGTACCACCAACAACCACTACGGAAGTTGTAGCACCAACAACTCCCTCCACTACCAAGTCAACAGGTAAGTTGACCAATTCATTTTTCTTTTCATAAAGTGACTTAAGGCGCTACTAAAGGATATGCTTTTGGTAGCTTAATATTTAATCCTCTCTCTCTCTGACTCCAATGTGCAATTGGGCAAGACTGGTGTCAAATTCCTTCAAGCTTCTTAACAATAGTCCTCAAGAAGCTCGAATATCTATCTTAATAACATCGCAACACGACTTCAACGGAAAACCGACGAGTTTAATCGCTTTACGAGGCATTCCAATTGTGTAGGAAGTCATGGTCTTTCTTCTTACTAAGGCAGGATTGAACCTTTCGCTAATATGGTTTGTTCTAGCTGCTGACTACCTAAACACTGCCTCGCCCTCTCCGCCATCAGGCCAGGATGAGACAACTGAGTACCTGTCGGTCTACGTCGGCATCCCCAAGGGCCTCAACTTGCCGGACATGGACGAGGAGTATGAGGAGAATTCACTTGGGTCCGCACTATTACTTTAATTGTATACTAATAAAAAATGTTCAGATGGTTTGGTGATGAGAGTAACACATTGCACGTCGTTCTGCCATCGGCCTGCTAGGTTTCGGTTGAGGTGTCAGGTACCATTCGTTTTCAAAATCGCATCGCGTACCCGGTTGCAGCTCACCTATCCACAAGCCACTTTGCATCATCTTTTCTTACACGAAAGTGTTACAACCAAGTTGTAGACATTCTTAAGTAAAAAAGAAATGTCAGGAGTACCACCCATAGCCAGTCAAGTGCCCAGAGCATGCATGAAATCATGAGTGTCTACGAAGCGAAAGAGATTGTTGTAAGAGATGATAGAGTTTATGCAGTTATAGAGTTAAGTTAAGTTTATACAGTATAAGAGTTTAGGTAGTTTAAATCAGATAGAAACCGAATAAATTAAACTGCCTCCGTGGTCCAGTGGTCAAGGCGTTTGCCTTGTCACCCGGAGGTCATGGGTTCGATTCCCACTGGGAAGCATACTTTGTCAAAAGTTGTTTCCAGTTTGGATAGGATATTGCAGGCTTGAATCACCTGATTATCCGAAAAAAAAAAGATGATTCCGTGTTTCGGAAGGCACGTAAAACTGTGGGTCCCGAACGCTACGTAGCGTTTGATCATTAACTATCCAAGGATTGGTTCCTGGTTTGCCCTTTGGGTTGTGGCGGTCAGACGGCAGTCGCTCTGTGTAAAAACCAGTAACCTCGTCAAATCTCCTTGGTTAGGTAGCGGACCCCGGGCTCTGAAGCGTTACTGCTGAGGATGCAACCGGGAAGAATACGCTTGGATGACGATGATGATGATAGAGTTTATGCTACCACCATATGTCATAGTTTATTATTTATGGAATGTTAGAATAGACAAAGAAAAAGTTGCGCGTCGCACCTGGATGTCTTAACAATACACCAAGATGGGTGGCATCCGCGAATAAAGGCTTTGGCAGCGCAAGGCAGAGGAAGGTGGATGCAGGGGTAATAATAACAAGTTTATTTAGCTAGATAAATTTTCAAAAACCTCTACTTTCAAGAACGCCATCTAGTGTGGGGTAGCGGAACTATCGATACGACTCAATATCCGTAACTCCGTCTATTATTTGCTAGAGAAAGCCCTGACTTTCAAGTCCGAATAACTTTTAAACAGCTGAACCGATATTCATCAAACATAGCTAAGAAACACCGCAAAGCCAGTAAAAAAAAAATTATTCAATGTAGGATAGATGTATCTCTTATACATAGTCATTTTTTTAAATATTGTTTTAGTGCAAAAGCTAAAAACTACTAGCGTTTCGGAACGACCACTGCTGGGAAAATTACGCCGAAAGAAACCCAGTTCAGTATTGGCCCCTAGCCAGCCTGATGTACTATGTTACAGTAACAATACAGATTGACACTTTAGCTAGGTATACATTATATTATACATTTAAATAATACAATTAAAATTGACAGTGATCTATTTCCAAGAATAGTGATCAGACGATGATAAATTGTCATTTGCATAATTATACGCATTTTTGATTAAATGATTTTTAATGGTAGTCTTACACTTAGATCATGGTAACGCTACTACATTATCTGGAATCTTATTATAGAGGCGTAAGCCAAGACCCACAAAAGATTTTTTTGTTTTTTGTAACCGAAAAGCTGAGATAGCTAATTTATTTTTATTTCTAGTGTTAATACTATGAATACATAGGGCGCACGTTAAGTTTCCGGAACTGGCCACTTACATAAACAATATTTAAAAATTTATTGCAACATTTGAAAATAGAACTCTTTGGCTGTAGAATGCAGTTTGTTTCATCTGACTGTCTTTTGCTTTTACCTTGTGGCGCCATTTAAAAAATTGTGTGTCTGCATCAACATGGATTTAACTCGGGAAAATTTTCGTAGTATGATTTTCTACGATTTTAAGTGTAATTTGACAGCTCAACAGAGCATCGCTCGGCTTGAAACAGCTTTTGGCAATGAAGCACCATGCAAGACAACTGTTTATAGCTGGTTTGCAGAATTCAAGCGTGGTCGTATCAATCTCAGTGACGAATCTCGCGATGGTCGGCCGTCCACCGCTGTGACCAACAAAAACATCGATGCTGTGCGCCGTATGATTGAAACAGACAGGCATGTGACCTACCATGAAATTCGCGCATCCTTAGAAATAGGCATGAGTCAAATACAATTAATCCTACACAAACATTTGGGTGTGAGAAAGCTGTGCTCGCGGTGGATCCCACACAACTTGACCGAGGCTCAAAAAACGGACCGCGTCACTTGGTGCAGTGCCATGCTTACCAGATTCAACGAAGGTGCGTCAAATTTGGTGTGGGACATAGTAACAGGTGACGAAACATGGATTTATTGCTACGATCCCAAAACAAAGCAGCAATCGAGCGTATGGGTCTTTCAAGATGAGCCGAAACCAACCAAAGTAGCGCGCGTGAAAAGTGCATCTAAGCGAATAATTGCTTCTTTTTTTAATAAAACTGGACACGTGGCTACTGTTGCTTTAGAGAATCGTCGTACAGTGAATAGTGACTGGTACACGACCATTTGTTTGCCGGAAGTTATTGACGAACTCCGTAAAAATAACCGTAAACGCCGTATCATCCTGCACCACGACAATGCTAGTTCTCACACGGCCAGACAGACAAACGACTTTTTGAAGGCGAAAAATGTAGAACTCATGAGTCATCCTGCATACAGTCCCGACCTGGCACCTTGTGACATTTTTCTGTTCCCAAAAATTAAGAACCAATTACGCGGTCAACGATTTTCATCACCAGAAGAGGCTGTCGAGGAGTATGAAAAACACGTTTCAGAGGTCACCACAGAGGAGTGGCACAAAAGTTTTCAAAACTGGTTTCATCGAATGAAAAAGTGCATAGACGCCAAGGGAGATTATTTTGAAAAACAATAAGTTAATTTTGTACCTTTAATAGTATTTTTTTATATTCATTCCGGAAACTTATAGTGCGCCCCACGTATCATAATTTTTCTTATTTGAATGCAAGGGAACTTGCTTTCACGTAAAAAAGACCCGCATCGAAATCGGTCCACCCGTTCGAGCTACGATGCCACAGACAGACCGACCGAGAGACATTAGTTTTAACCTTATACCACTCCTCTTTTTTGTCGGGGGTTAAAAATAAATAAGTACTAAACCTATTTGACATATGTTACGGGTTCTTCCCATAGTTTCCAAAACCAATTAACCATAGTGCGAGTATATTTGACGACCTCCGTGGCGTAGTGTTCACCATGCTAGTCCGCCATCCATAGGTCCCGGGTGCGATCCCCGGTCAGGGCAAGTTGAAAAAAGTCCTTTTTCAAATTGTCCTGGGTCTTGGATGTTTATCTATGTATGTATTTGTTATAAAATATAGTATCGTTGAGTTAGTATCCCACAACACAAGTCTCGAACTTTCTTTGGGGCTAGCTCAATCAGTGTTATTTGTCCCTATAGATTTATTTATTTTTTTATAGAATAACAAATAGGACACCTACGAGTAGTTACACTTGCAGTAAATGTCGAAAGATTAAGACGAAGTGGTAGCTAAAGTGGCGCCCTCATTTGAAATAAATTGTTTAAAACTAAATATGGTGATAATTAAAAATTTGATTTGTATAAACGTCTAGAATGACCTTTAAACTATTTTATGAATAACCTTTGAAAGTAATATTGGTAGTCCGTCTGGTTTTAAAACTAGACGGACTATTAGTAATAATTTCAAAGGTTACTCATAAAATAGTTTAAAGGTCTTTCTAGACATTTATACAAATCAAATTTTTAATTATCACCTTATTTCGTTTTAAACAATTTATTTCAAATGAGGGCGCCACTGGAGCTACCACTTCGTCTTAAACAGGAATGAATGTTGTTTCCTGTTTTCAATTAGCGCGCTTAGGGAAAACCGCAAAAGCTTGATTTATGGTAATAAATAGTAATATTCCCATTCGACATAATTAATGTTAAATACATAAACAGCTCATGTATCCTTGATAACATTTTAGGTAACTATTTTATATTAAATCATTGAATTATTTGTAAATAAATTGATAATATTAAATCAATGTAGTTTGTATTGGTATGGAAACACATCATTTACGAACAAACTAAAACATTAATTGCATTCATTAAGTAGTTCAGAGATAAAATACTTATGGATAAATGGTATGAAACTAATTTGACGACCTTCGTGGCGTAGTGGTCACCATGCTAGACAGCCACCCAGAGGTCCCGGGTTCGATCCCCGGTCAGGGCAAGTTGGAAAATGACCTTTTTCAAATTGTCCTGGGTCTTGGATGTTTATCTACTTAAGTATTTATTATGAAATATAGTATCGTTGAGTTAGTATCACATAACACAAGTCTCGAACTTACTTTGGGGCTAGCTCAATCAGTGTGATTTGTCCCTATATATTTATTTTATTCCACGCAAGGATCGCTTTCGGACTGGAAGTGTGATTTCCTGTAATAGATTGAAAGGAATTGTAATAGATTGTATATATATATATATATTAAATAAAGTAGAAGTTCTCCGACACACATTTCTCTTCTATTTACATCTGACAACAGCTAGAAATGTATTAACTTTGCTCCTATTTTTCTCAAATACTACGTAAAGTCCTCTTTTGAGTGAAGACACTTGTCAAATGCCATTTTAATCCTTTGCTGACCTATTAATAACATTTCAGAGCTAAAAACCGACTTCACCCCCAAACTACACAACTGATTTTAATAAAATTTCTATGGGACCACCTGACAGGTACAGTCTTCCAAACAAAAAAATATTTTTCAAATTAGTCCAGGCGTTTAAGAATAATCGGTGAACATAGTTAAAAAAAAAGATCGCAACGACTTGATAACCTCCCCCTTTTTTGAAATCGGTTAGAAATAATTATCTATTTAGTCCATCATTTAGATTATTCAAAAATGATGGAGCCATATTATTTAGTATATCAAATCGTACGAAGCCGTGAAGTAATGCAAAATTTATACGAACTATATCTTCTTAATTTTTTTAAGTAAAAGAAAAACACTTTTTTTTGATTAACTGTTTGATGGGTCCAAAATATTTTTCAATTACCTGTTAATTTCATAAAAAATGTAAGTATAAAAAATTATAAAGTGTTGAGCAAAGATACTTGAGTTATCGTCAACATATATACATTTACGGCTTAGAAAACTTTGAATAAAGTTGATCAAACGGCTAACTTAACCGGAAGGAAGTGGGTGACTCAATGACCCTTCCATATATAAACTACTTGTTTACCTTCATTCATGAATGTGGATATAAAATATCAGAAATCACCATCAATATGATCGTTTGTTTGTGTCTGATTTTTTAAGCTCACATTCAAATATAACGTGGAAGGGACATACCCGTAATAAATAAAACCACGGGCTATACTAGATCACTATAGGATAATGCAATTTAAATAAAAGCCAAAAAACCAAAAAAAAAATTGGCCTAGTGCGTGTCGGGCCACGCGCAGAGTAGGGTTCCGTAGTTACGAATGCCAAGTTTGAGTTCATGCCACTAAATACGTCTAAAAATTAATTTCTATTGAATTTGTATGAAATTTTCCTTTTCGGAGTACATTTTATAAGTTGCCTACATAGTTCTGATAGTTTTCCTTTAAATTTCGTTATATTTACTATAGCTGTGAATTTTTTCACGTGTCCATTTGTAACCGTTTAGCAGATAGAGGGGGGGGGGACACTTGACTATAACAACATTTTTCACTTTAAAACCAAATATTTCTGAAAAAGATCCCTAAATCTAAAAACGGTGTTAACAAGTACATAATATTTTTGAAATACCTATTCAATGATACCCCACATGATTGGTTAATCGAGAAAATAAAATTGACTTTTGACTTTACTTGTATGGGAGCTATCCTAAAAAAAAAATGGTTTTCAATATTTTATTTTACCACTTTTTCCGCATAATTAATATACATACCTATACCAAATTACAGCTTTCTAGTACTTATTGTCGCTGAGTAAAACCGCGGACGGACGGACAGACAGACAGACATGGCGAAACTATAAGGGTTCCTTGTTTACTACGGAACCCTAAAAACAACTTTCCCATACAGAATACCCGAGCGGCTGCACACTTTTGTATGGAAAGGCCAAAAATTGTTTTTTTGGCCTTTCCTTACAGTTTTGGTTGTTATTTTAATTTCATTATACTATAGTGATCTAGTACAGTCCGTGGTTCGATTTATTACGGGTATCTCCCTTTCACGTTGTATATATTTATTAACATAGGATATTTATCATATATATTTCTTAATAATCGTCACTTTGTTTTGATGCACAATTTAGAGGGATCGCCGTGGCCACATACTGGTCAAATATCATTTGAAATAGAAACTTTACTGGTACCATTTTGACTCGACAAAAAGATGCACAATTGTTGACATCAAAAACATACTTAGAGCAAAGTTTAACGCTTCCAAAGCGCTAGTGCAGAAGAAACGGTAGCAAAATGTACTGCAGTATTTTCTCCAAGGACGTCAACTCACAATGTAATTAATATTTAAAGTTATGCGGATACATTGTTTGTTATGTCAAGTCAGCTGTATAAATGCATCTAAAATAGCTTAACGTCTGCCATCTCAAGATGACAGTCGGCGCCAAACGCTTAGAACTTGCTTTCCGTAGTACAAATACTGAAGTAATTCACACCTAAGGTTAGTCAACTCAACAATCATACAAGAGCTACTAATATGAACGTCCCCATCTTCATCACCACTAATGATACCCTATAGTTATAATTACAACACTTATAACAAAACATCGATATCGATTAATGACCCATTTGTCGACACTCAAACATAGTGTATTCGATCATTAAGACGAAGTGGTAGCTAAAGTGGCGCCCTCATTTGAAATAAATTGTTTAAAACTAAATATGGTGATAATTAAAAATTTGATTTGTATAACTGTCTAGAAAGACCTTTAAACTATTTTATGAATAACCTTTGAAAGTATTATTGGTAGGCCGTCTTGTTTTAAAACTGTTTTTCGCCAAAAGTGGCCACTTTTGGCGAAAAACAGTTTTAAAACTAGACGGACTATTATGAGGACTTAAATGAGGGCGCCACTTTAGCTACCACTTCGTCTTAATGGTTCTTCATCACCACTAATGATATCCTGTAGGAATAACGAAACATCGATATCGATAAATTACCTATTTGTCGTCACTCGAACCAAGTGTATTCGATCGGTAATGGTAATGACCACGGGACATTTAGAGCCAACCTTGAATACGTAATTATTATCCTTTTCAAAACTAGTTTTTATTTACGGCCAATTTGGTGTATTACAAACTATATAAATTGCAATAGAATCATGTTTGTAACGGGCTTTTTAATGTGTTTTTTTTATACTTCATCAAACGAAGTGTGCGGATATCAGACGAAAAATTTTAGATAAAAAAAATGAAAAAAAAAATCGTTATGTTAGTCTAATAAAAAATCCAGACACGTTTTTTCATTAATTTTTTTTAACTAATTTCCTGTTCGGTATTGTTAATATTTTTTTACTTTCTTAGCTTTTTAAACTTTGTAGCTTTTAAATGAGACCACTTTGAACAAAACACGCCGTTTACGTAAAGAAAAAAAAAATAAAAATCAAAACACGACCTCTACAAAAAAATAAGTTAATAACGATTTTTTTTTTGATTTTTTATCGATAAAATTTAGTCTAATATCCGCACATTTCGTTTGATCAAGTATAAAAAATACACATTGTATAATACAAGTATACTTAACGTGACCATACGTCCCGTCCCGACCATAAGTCCCGCTTTCAGGCAGTCTGTCCCAGTGTCCGCCGCGAGGCCGAAATTGTCCCGCTTTTGCAAACAGACCAAATGTTAATGCTATTTTTCTCGTTCGAAATGCGTTGCACTGCACGGCTGAAGCTGAAGAAAGTGCTGGATTTACTAATCACGCAAGGATTTATTAGCAGCAGCCAAGATACGAAAGTCTTTGACGAGTTTTCACTTATTTTAAACTTTGCGACAGATGAAAAAATCTCTGGCTGGAATGCCGAGAATGTTTCTACTGAAAATCGTTGGGTCGAATTATTCCAGCACTTTCGTACCAATAATCTTAATTTAACAAACTTTTCCACGATTATTGAGTACGTTATGTGTCTGCCTGCAAGTAATATAAATAATTCCGCAGATGTCCCGCTTTGGCAAAAAAAACGTTAAGTATGCTTGGAGTACAAACTGCGATTCGAGGAAGTAACGTGCGTGATGTACTTATCGATAACTACGTGAGACACAGTCTGTATCGTTTGAGATGTATCGATTGATACATAGTTATCGTCCAGTGCACGATTATTCAAAATCAATTAATTTATACATCCTAATATAACATTATAAATGCGAACAGCGCACGATTTAAAATGAACTAATTTATGCATTCTATAAATGTTATAAATGCGAAGGTTTGTATGAATGTTTGTTCAGTTTTTACGCTAAAAAAGCTGAACGAATTGCAGTGATATTTGGCATGTAGATTTAAGCTTATTACCTGAATTAACACATATGATACATTGTTAACCCGAGAAAATAAAAAATCACACTAATATTAACAGGCGAAAGTTTGTGAGTGTGTGTGTGTATGTGTGTTACATCTTCACGCTTCAATCACTGAACCTATTTAGATGAAAGGTATGGATATAGATTGAGACTCAGGGAAGCACATAAGATAGTTTCTATCCCAAAATTCCCACGCGGAGCGAAGCCTGCGGACACAGCTAGTATAAAATAAAATTGTTCTTTAAATAAAGTTGCTTAAGCATATGGTATAGAACTTGAGACGTGAGCTTAGCTTTGCATTTGTGTGAGAGCACATAGATCGTGTTGGTGAAACAACGGCCTGAGGCACGACACGGCTAGCACATGGTTTAAACCGGTTTATACTGGTTTTTGAAACTCGCCTTGAGACATGGCTCGACCCTCGCGTGTCATCTCCCCTCGCGTGTCATCTCCCTGCCGCGCACTTTACGCCTTCACCTTTTATACCGCTAGCAACTTGACGTTCCAGTGTTGCTGTGTTTAAATAATTAGTGAAATAAACTAACATTAATAATAAATAATAAAATAAACTAACAAAATATCGTGTTTTTTAAAATAATCAAAATGGTACTCTCTGTAATAAAACATTGATTTTAATTTTACGTAATTTTTTGACTGACTACTTTTGGCGCTCACTCACACACACAAAGCAGAGCTTAGGCCTCGACGACTGTACCACTTACGTGAATGGCAAACGACATCTTTTTTATTGATATTAGGGATCTGATCCAAATGTTGACACTTATGAAAAAGTGCAGCATACCTGTAACAAGACAAACATACAGTAAGTATTGTTCATTCATAAGAAGAAGACATAATTTTTAAGAAACACCGCACCCCCTCCCGCGAGAGAATGTTCCTCAGTGTACATCGCAAATCGGTTTATTTAAAAAGATATTTAATGAGGTTTATCGTTATGAATCTTGACTTAATAATAACAGATATTATAATGCAGTCGGGTAAAATGAGTCGACCTACTGTAGCCCTTCTTCGTACTCACACACGGACGCTTGAGTGTGTACTAATGTGTACTTGTGTGTATAACTTACGTATAAAATACAGAGCTTCAGTAGCGTTAAAAACGATAAAAAAAGAGACGAAATGTAACAGAAAACTAAAACTCCGTATCACATATAAAATAAGTACACCACAACTTAAAAAGATCACACAGAGAAGACTTTAAAAGTTCGTCCAAAGCTAAAAATGCCAAAGTGGTCTCTTTAAATATAACTTGGAGGATATTTTGTTTTTGTAGAGCTTTTCCTTGTTGTCTCGAACTTTATGTGGCAAACTTTTAAATAAGTGAGCCCTCAGAAGCTCGGGGTACATTTGTAAAGATGCTTGTAATCAAAAGTTCTGGCAATCAAATTATTTTTGGGCATTTCTATCGCGAATCCAGTACACGGAGTTTAGTTAAAAAAAAAAAACAACGGTTTGTTTACATATACGTGTAGTTTCTTCAATTAAAGGTTCTTATAACATTGAGTTTATAGTGCAGATTTAGTTTTATAATAAACTAGCTGTAACCCGCGACTTTGTCCGCGTAGAAGTCGAAAATTGTTCTAATAGCATCTTTAAATGGTTTTTTAAGTTATAAATTGTGTTATAATATCCCGTTACCGTTACCGTTACCGTCATTTGCTAGAGCAAAAGAGAACAAATGATCATACTATGTACAACTTTAAACAAGTGTATACGGCACTGGACAAAAGTTAAGATTTAATTTAATAAAATACTTGTTTCGACTTGAGATAAAATTATAATTTTCAAATCATTTTAAAGTCAACTTTGAATGTGACGAAAATGCACTTACTTTTTAAATGTTAAATAAACATTGTTAAAAAAATATGTAAGTACCAAAAATCTTCTCTTTTATGCTGGTCCGCGCAGTTCGTAAAAGCCGATCGAGGGAATGGGCGAGAATGCGAATCATGTTAATAGACGATGCGGCTAGCAAGCCATCACTACAAGTATCATCTTCATAATCATCATTTCATCCGCACAACGTACACTGCTGGACATGGGCCTCTCCCAAAGATTTCCAACATGACCGATCAAGAGCGGCCTATATACATATAAGAGTATATTGATTGCGTTTCCAGCTTCCCGCTCACAATCACGCTAAAAGTGGCTTAAAATCGAAAATCTAAGCACACAAAAAAAAACAAAAATTTGCATTTATAATAAAATCTATTTACCATACAAAATCCTCCTGGGCGGCCTCCTGAGCTGCGCTCCGTACGCGGCCGCATCCTGTTCCGGGTCGGGCACACACGTTCCGATTATGATCCCCATGTCAGCCACATCAGAATTCAGATGTCCCCTTCATCAGAATTCAGAACGTCCGTACACACATCACAGGCTTCTTACTTTCGGTTCGAAAGCTCAAAATATTCTTCTTAACTCCAAAAGGTTATTATTATAGTTATATATTATTATAGTGCTCTTAAAGGTCAAGATTAATTGTGTGAGACACGACGCGCACCTCACAGGCTACACTGGCAGCACACGCTACACGATAACTAATTAAAAAAAATTAAATGGCGTGCGTCCGCCGTGGAAACCCGACTGTGACTGTCCAGTTGTATCGCTCGTAGTAGAGTTGGTTTATTATTGCAGAGTAGAAAAATTAAGATACAAAGCCATATACACCTATTCCAGCTGGCTATTTATATTGCAGTCAGGTCAGGTCGTCTGATCAAGGCAGCTGGAGAGCGCTAATAATAATGTACTCGGATGTAAGGAAAAATATTTCCTCGTACAATAAAGTGATTTTACGGATAGAATCTCACGCAATAAGAGTGACTCAGTTGCTCCGTATTATATGCTGAAAACAGTTAGTAAAACGTTTATGGGAACTGTATACTTTTTTATAATAAATTGCCAAATAGGTGCTTGATATGCCAGACCACAAATTTACAGCTTATGTAAAGAAAGTACTGTGTGATGAGGCTTATTATAGGACTAGTGACTATCTTAAAGACCACAAAGTCAGGCTTGAGCTTGGCGCGGGTCCGTCTTAAAGGTTTGTATACTCAAAAATGTCATAATTTGGTACATGCTGAATCTACAACTTAAGTTGACATTATTTTATAATTTCACACTTAAAAAATTAATTCAAATTATGACAAACAATGTATCCGCATAACTTTAAATATTAATTTCATTGTGAGTTGACGTCCTTGGACAAAATGCTGCAGTACAGTTTCTTACCGTTTCTTCTGCACTAGCGCTTTGGAAGCGGCATTAAACTTAGCTCTAAGTTACTCTTTGACGTCAACAATTGTACAACAAAACAAAGTGAGGATAATTAAGAGATATAATAAATATCCTACTACAATAAAGATAAATTTGAATTGGATGCAGACCGCTAGATCAGTCATTTTGGAAATTCTTAGGATACACATATGCTGTTTTGTATAAACGCTTGCAATGCACTTTACTGCAGGAATTAACTTAGATTTAGTAAACAGAATTAATTATCTGAGAATATAAGGATAAGAATTTCGGAGGCGCAGTTTCTTGTGTGGTTAATCGCTTGTACAAAAGTTACGAGTAAGAGTATTATTCCACTTAACTCGAAAAAATTTGTCAATTACACAATATATATAAAAAAAAAAACTAGTATTGACTAGTTTTTTTTTAATTTAGTTAGTTTCTGCATAAATAATTGAAGATGCAATTCAATTATTTATGCAGAAACTAGACCTTCGCATTTTTTTAGAGTTATCAGTACAGTAATAGTAATTTTTACATTTGATATATTTAGTTATTATTTCAAAGGAACGAGCTACCACTACTACCGCTTCGAAACGATCACTTTAGACGAATGGTTGGTTGAAAGTATTGTTCGCCTGTGTACATCGGTACGCTTTTCTGTGTTGTTATTGTAACTGTGCCCACCTGTCGTGTTTTTATGTAGCTTGAACTTTGCAATGAATCTCCTCTATGGCTTGGCTTTGGCACGCGAAGTGTGACGTCAGAGCCGTGCGTCAGTAGTAATAGTAGGACATAAGGGCAACGACAATCTTCAATTTGTAAATATGGTCTCAAAATAGACTATCTACTCTATGCAAGTTGAATGCTCTGCTAATATGTTTATTGACCATCTCTAAATAGTTTTTTTTTTAGATTCTTAGGGCAGAGGACTTGTTGGCTAAAATTATGATGATTTTGACGATTCAGAGGTTTAACTCTCTTTGTAATTTTTTTACTTTTCCATAAGTTACTTTCAGGGCTAATTTTAGAAGACGTGATTTGATGAATCATTTTTGTTTTATTTGTTTTTTTTTATTAAGAGTTTTTGTCCTGTTTAACATTAATTACACTTAAACTTGGTCAATTTTAGTCTTCAACCCTTCAACAAGTAGGTAAATAAAATGATCGTCATATTTAACCTTAATGACTTGACATAAAGTCCAATTTCGCTTAGTCTGAGAGTACTATCTTAATGAGTATTAATTTAAATTAAGTTATACCTTAATTTAACGGCCTTAAGAGGAAATAAGGCTAATGAAATATCATCCTTGACTTAACACAATTTGAACTACGGCGATAGCCTCATATTTAACATTAAGAGCGGCCTTCCCATCTTACTTTTCATACAAACGCTCGTACGTTATTATGGCGCTGTGTCTGATCTTCCTTGAAAATTTATGAACTTACAGGTATTTTGTGCGCCATTTCTAGGTTCCTATTGAAATAAAAAATTAAAATTGTAAAAAACAAAGTTAGTATAAGCCTCCAAAAATCTGCACAATTTTTTGCACAAATTTTAGCTGAACTTCGACCGTTCATAAAGTACTCATAAATTGTAAAAGTGAAGAAAATATTTCGATACAGTTCATGAAATAAAAAACATTTATTTCATGAACTTGTAAGGCTTTCTGACAAAAACGTATATCCTGGAACAAGTTTTATGAAATTTCTGTACCCTATGAATAGTTAATATTCGTTCAATGGATAGTTAATAATAATACTAGTTTCAGTCAATACAGTGCAAACCGTGCCCTAAGGCGCTATCTCTCTCTTTTTGGTTTGCCTCTTTTTCTAGCATTGCCCTGGATGAAACACCAAGCTTTTCAAAATATGCTCGCGTTGTAAACAGAGCGGCCGGGAAGGGCCGCCTTAAAGCAAAACTGGACGGAGCTGTTTTTAGTGAAATACTTGTATGCTGGGATCTTTAAAAAAAGAACACCATTTCTCAATTCAATTCAATTCAAATATATCTTTATTATCGTAGGATATTTATAATATCTCTTAATAATCGTCACTTTGTTTTGTTGCACAATAATTGTTGACGTCAAAAATTTACTCAGAGCTAAGTTTACTGCCGCCTCCAAATCGCTAGTGCAGAAGAAGCGGTAACAAACTGCACTTCTTTTTGTCTGCGCTTCTGTACAAATTGTTCAGTTATGTGAACACTTTTGTACGTTAATGTACAACTTTGGGTACCTACACAATACATACATACTATCCCGTCTTTATCTCTAACGAGGCAGACAGTCCATTTTGTATCTTGCCTCTCTAAGCAGACTCAAAAAGGCTGTAAAACTCTAGATGTAGATGATGGTGGGTGAGAACATGAAAAAGCAATCAATATAGTGATGGATTGCTAGCCACATCACCTATTAACATGATTCGCATTTTCACCCCCTCGATGGGCTTTTACGATCTGCGCGGGAATAAAAGCAGCTGGTACATTCTAAGTTTATTCTTTTCTCCCAAACCATATTATTTTTATCTATTATAAATATTTGTGTAGTCTATGTTGGGTTTATGAATTATGCTATATTTGTGTATTTTTTACATGTTTATAATATACATATAGATAAGTATATAAATCAATAAAATTATCGTTAAATGTATTCTCGGTAAAACTTGAAGATAGTAATTAATTTTAATTGAATTAGAATGTACCATGTCGTCCCAAAAAATTAGCTTTTATCCGCATCACCTGTAGGACACTGGAAGAAAAGGCCCTGGGCCTTAAGTCCGCCTGTTAAAATTTTTGTAAATAAAGTTAAATAAATAAACCAGCATGGAAGAACCTACACGATTAAGTTCAAACATAATTATCCGGAGATAAATGAGCCCTAATCGGATGGCAAACGCCCGAGACAGCCAATGTAGGAAAATACAGAGGAGACCTACATTCAGAAATAGATATCCTCATATCTATTTCTGCCGCTAATGATGATTAAGATGATTATATTATTCCACCTAACTTGAAAAAAATTGCGGAGTAAATAATAAAAGCAGAGAAAGGCAAAGAACATAAAGATATTTGATATTTTAATGAGAACAATCTTCTTACAATTGACAGCTTAAAATTATACAAAAAACCGTTACTTGATTGTTTATCAAGGGTAACATTTAATTTAAATATTTTTTTATGAAAACATTATATTACTTACTTCTAAATAGGATGACCAGAAAATTCAAGGCTCGGTATTAATGTCAATCTTTTAACATTTGATAGCTTAATAATTATACAAACAAGTCATTACTTAAAAAAAATATATTAATTTAAACAAGCTTTTATCTAATATGATGGTCAAGACGAATGAAACGAGCCCAAACTCGATGGGGTTGCGTCGTTTCATTACAGAGTTCCTATGACCACCGCCCAGTTCCATCAGATCAGCTCCATGTAATCATAACATTGCATTGTCACGCGACATACGTATGCGTGTAAAATTTCAGCTCAATCGGAAACCGGGAAGTGGGTCAAATTTAACTTGCAAGATTTGATTACAGACTGACAGACAATGGGACAGGTGAAACTAAATAAAAGCTTGTAAAAACCGTAACTTGATTCTTAATCAATGGTAACATTTAATATTTTTTATAAAAACATTCTAGTCCCACTAAATAGGATGACCAGAAAATTCTAGACACGGTATCGAAGTTAAACAAACAGGCTTAACGACAACTCACTGGATTAACTAATGAAATAATGCGGCCTTGACTTTGCTACGTCCATTCTGGCTGCTTGCGATCCCGAAATAGGCTTATTTAATTGGATTTACGAGCACATGCCACGTCATAAACCACGGGGAATACGTCACAGACTTCACAGTATGACCAAACATAGCGTGGAGTGGAGGCACATTGTCTAAAAATAGAATATTTATGAATTTAATGTGGACTTTTTGTGACATGGGTAAACATACCAACGGACAGAATCAAGAAATTAGCTGCTTTCCAACAAGTCAAATTAGATACTTTTTTCTAAACGTCAAAACAAGCATTTTCTATAGGGTTTTTATGAATAGTTTGTCAAAGGAAAATTGACAATTATCATGTGACACAAATATCCAAAGATAGATAGCTGATTTTGGAATTTTGTCTTTTGCTTCTTGGAGTCAAATAGCGCTCTTAAGGATGAGCTAGTTCGGAACTCGAACTCATCGGCGCACGTGGCCAATTTGCGTGCTATTTCGCTGAGAAAGGGATAGACTCGGTTATGAACAGTGCAGAACTATTTACTCCGATTTATACGCACATGGGAACCACAGTCTAGTGTGTCGTATCTAACTTATCGCTCAAAACATTACGTTACACGTCTAAAAATTCACGAGTATGCGTTTAGGAGAAGTGTTCTTGTGATAAAACAGCTAAATGTTTTAAAAAAGTAAAGTTATTTAATTTTTTTAATAATTAAACTATGCTTGTACGAATTTTGTTTTAGAAATTTTATACTCCTTCCGGTATTTAATTGTGCCCAAAGTTGCGTTAAAATTACGTGTTGAAACGGAATGTTTTGAGACTCATAACTTTTAAAGTACTTATCATTTTACAATTATGATTCCATACAAGCATAGATAACGACAAGACAAATCGATAGAATTAAAAACTTTAAACAGACGATACCGAACAACGGAGTCATCACCCTACAGAATTTGTAAGGCGAAACACCTGACTAGCGTACCCTTAATATCAGTTTTTCTGCAATTAATCTAAAATCATGTCGAAAATAATTATAATCATGACAAGTGAAATTATTTTGTGACGTTTAATTTTCTAAACAGTAACAAATAATTTATTTTTGGCGCAAGAATGTACTCAATTATGATTTGATATGTTGCAAACGATATGCTTTGAGTGTGTTTCTTACACAACGTGGAAGGGACATTCCCGTAAAAAATCGAAACACGGGCTTTACTAGAACACTATAGATACTCGTAGTATAGTGAAATTAAGATAACAGTAAAAAAACAAAAAAAAAATTTTTGGTGCTCCATACTAAAGTTGTGCTGCCGCCCGGGCAATTTGTAAGGGAATTCCATATTTTTTTGTTTTTTGACTGTTATTTTAATTTCATTATACTATATAGTGATCTAGTATGGTCCGTGGTGCGATTTATTACGGGTGTGTCCCTTCCACATTGTATACGTGCAATGATGTCAGACGTACCAACTTCTTGGTATACATACTAGTTTTTAGTGTCACGTACCATTTACCAAGGCTACTCAGTCCTTGTATAAAAAAATACCAAGATTGGCCGTTGACCGACAAAAATACACTGCCAATATAGAATAATCGACAAATTTCAGAGATTCATGTAAAAAATAATTCCAATGAATTGTACGTGCTTATAAATGATTAAAATTATTTAAAAAAAATGTTAAAAGTGATATTTCTTCCGTGTGTTCGATAATTACTGCCCTCTATTAACGGTCTACGAAATTGAAATGTACATTTTTTTTACTGGGATGCGATTTCCCACACTGTTTGTCTCCCAGAATTGGCAGCGCCAGAGCGGAGCACAGGCGTACTAGTTTCCCGTCTCGAATACCAGCTTTCAGCCAGCTCGGCACAAGGATTTCTAGGTGGCCATCTAACATCCCTGTATACGTGTCAACGATCTTGCAGAATCCATAAACACTGTGTATCTGTTCAAACCATGGCCCACCAGCTTTTTTAAACTCTTAATGGCATAAATAACATACAGACGGAATCAATAATTAGAATTAGAGTAAGTGCGGGCTTATACATGGAAGGAATCTCTTCCAGTCAACAAAGTAGATAGATAGATAAACACATTTATTTGCTGCTATAACACACATAAAAAAAACACAAATCAGACACAAAAAGTAAACAACCTTCTACCCACCTGCACAATTTTCACAAAAATGTGTGTGCTACATCAATACAAATAGCCCACAGCTCAGTGGTAATATTGCCCGGGAGCAATACACTGATTTTCAGTCGTGCCCTGAAGAGATGCGTGGTGCGGATCCAATTATAATAATGTAAAAACATTATAAATAAATAAGGCTGTGTGTATGTTTACATAAATAAATAGTGTAAAAGAATACAAAGATTAGGCTAATACATATATATTGCATTGCTGTTGCGTAAATACTTTCGAATGACATTGTCATTATCACATAAGTCTGTTAGGACGAATGTCAAACAGGGTGTGGGAAAAATAAATAATAATAAATAGTTAATAGATAATTACATACGCCTGGAAGGACTTTCAGCGTAAAGTATCTGGAAGCACAGACAGACATATTAATAGTCCAGACGAAACATACACTCGGCGTACTCAAATATTTATCCCGTAGGAACTCAACGCCCGGGAGACGCCGGATCAGATTACACCAAGGGAAAACTTATAAACATTAAACACTTGTATACGCAACCATGTGATCGAATCAGAAATGAGGAAATTCGTAGGAGAACAAAAGTCGTTGACAAAGCCCAGCGGATTAGCTCGTTGAAGTGGCAGTGGGCAGGACACATAGTACGACGAACCGACGGCCGATGGGGCTTAAAGGTTCTCGAATGACGACCACATACACGCATGGCACGCGAAGCTTAGGACACCTACCCACAAGGTGGTCAGACGCGCTGGATGCAGGATGCGCAGATGCCGCTCTTGATCGGTCATTTTGGAAAGTCTTAGGAGAGGCCTATGTCCAGCAGTGGACGTTATGCGGCTGAAAGTATGATGATGATACACAACCAGGGGTAGTGTCAAACTTATTACTAATCTGTAGTCGCCGAGTAGCTCAGTGGCCCGGCAGGAGTGTGGATTACTAGCGCTTTCGCACGTATAACGACACAGGGCGTGATCCGCACTTGGATGGGTAACCGCAGTTGCATAAAAATTCTCGAGCTCCTCCGTGCTTCGGAAGGCACGTATAAGCCGTTGGTCCCGGCTGTCATCATTGTAAGGCATTCGTCAAGCTATGCCCGATGCCTTTAGGCGCCTGAAAAATCTGACACCAGTGTTGGCCACTTACACACACAAAAAACCAAAAACAAAAACATCTGTGGTAGTAAATACAAACAGGATCTTCTACCTCTCTAGGGCTGTGGCCCAAGGTCTCGAAAACACGCCCTCAGCTACACAATAAAAATTATCTATCTGATAAGGTTTGAACAAACGGAAGGAAACCAGAAGGGCCTGAAGGGGCGCGTGTAGGGTTACCACACTTAAGATATTCTCGTCACCTGTCGGGATTTTTAACCCCCGACCAAAATAGGGATGTTATAAGTTTGACGCTAATGTCTGTCTGTGGCATCGTAGCGCTCGAACGGATGGACCGATTTCGATGCGGTTTTACGTGAAAGCAAGTTCCCTTGCGTTGGTTCTTAGCCATGTATGGTAAAAACTGGGTCAGCCGTTTAAAAGTTATGGTTAACGCTTGAAAGTTGGGGTTTTTTAATTTGCCTGGCAAATAATAGATAGTGCTACGGATATTAATTTCATTAACATCGGTTGAAATATGTAGTTCCCCCAGAACCACTGCAAGGGAACTTGCTTTCACGTAAAAAAACGCATCCAAATCAGGCCATCCGTTCGAGAGCTACAATACCACAGACAGATAGAAAACACCAGCGTCTAACTTACCTTTAACAAACACCCCTCTTTGCGTGGAGGGTTAAAAAGGCGGCAGTGCAGTAAGCTGATCTAATAAAGACAAAAACATCAAACCTAAAAATAACAACATTAAGTCATCGTAAAACAACAAAAAAAAACGCATCAGGACCTTTTCCCACGTGGTAACCCTAGTCGCGTGCGCGTAATCGTCCCGCCGTAATGAAGGCACTTGGCCACCCTTGTATGTAAATCCTTCAGATTTAATTTAAATTACTTGTGCCGCAAGTTCAGTCAGGCATTAGAGAAATGGTTAACTGCGCATAAATTAAACTTGTACTTATGAGTTGTTTCAAGACGTCATTCAGTCGTGCGTTTTTTTTTATGTCATAGGGCGGCATACGAATAAGCGGGTCACCTGATGGTAAGTGATCACCGCTGCCCATGGAGAACTGCAACACCAGGGTGTAATAGAAGCGTTACCGGCCTTTCAGGAAGAAAATGACTCGTTTTTTGAAGGTTTCAATGTCGTATCGGTCCGGGAACACTGCTGCAGGAAGTTGATTCCACAGTTCGGTCGTTCGTGGTAAAAAGTTAGTGGTGAACATTGGTAAGGACATATATAATAGGACCCACCCACGTTATCTGTATATCTCTCTGTCTTTTAAGATTAAATTCAATAAGTATAATAATAATTTAACATTATAGTACAGTGTAAAATATATTACGTGGGGCGCACTATAAGTTTCCGGAATGAATATGAAAAAATACTATTAAAGGTACAAAATTAATTTATTGTTTTTCAAAATAATCTCCCTTGGCGTCTATGCACTTTTTCATTCGATGAAACCAGTTTTGAAAACTTTTGTGCCACTCCTCTGTGGTGACCTCTGAAACGTGTTTTTCATACTCCTCGACAGCCTCTTCTGGTGATGAAAATCGTTGACCGCGTAATTGGTTCTTAATTTTTGAGAACAGAAAAGTCACAAGGTGCCAGGTCGGGACTGTATGCAGGATGACTCATGAGTTCTACATTTTTCGCCTTCAAAAAGTCGTTTGTCTGTCTGGCCGTGTGAGAACTAGCATTGTCGTGGTGCAGGATGATACGGCGTTTACGGTTATTTTTACGGAGTTCGTCAATAACTTCCGGCAAACAAATGGTCGTGTACCAGTCACTATTCACTGTACGACGATTCTCTAAAGCAACAGTAGCCACGTGTCCAGTTTTATTAAAAAAAGAAGCAATCATCCGCTATGATGCACTTTTCACGCGCGCCACTTTGGTTGGTTTCGGCTCATCTTGAAAGACCCATACGCTCGATTGCTGCTTTGATTTGGGATCGTAGCAATAAATCCATGTTTCGTCACCTGTTACTATGTCCCACACCAAATTTGACGCACCTTCGTTGAATCTGGTAAGCATGGCACTGCACCAAGTGACGCGGTCCGTTTTTTGAGCCTCGGTCAAGTTGTGTGGGATCCACCGCGAGCACAGCTTTCTCACACCCAAATGTTTGTGTAGGATTAATTGTATTTGACTCATGCCTATTTCTAAGGATGCGCGAATTTCATGGTAGGTCACATGCCTGTCTGTTTCAATCATACGGCGCACAGCATCGATGTTTTTGTTGGTCACAGCGGTGGACGGCCTACCATCGCGAGATTCGTCACTGAGATTGATACGACCACGCTTGAATTCTGCAAACCAGCTATAAACAGTTGTCTTGCATGGTGCTTTATTGCCAAAAGCTGTTTCAAGCCGAGCGATGCTCTGTTGAGCTGTCAAATTACACTTAAAATCGTAGAAAATCATACTACGAAAATTTTCCCGAGTTAAATCCATGTTGATGCAGACACACAATTTTTTAAATGGCGCCACAAGGTAAAAACAAAAGACAGTCAGATGAAACAAACTGCATTCTACAGCCAAAGAGTTCTATTTTCAAATGTTGCAAAAAATTTTTAAATATTGTTTATGTAAGTGGCCAGTTCCGGAAACTTATAGTGCGCCCTATGTATAAGCCCAAGATGGCGTCTGGGTTTTAGAATTTTAACTTAATTTGTTCATAGCGTCCTACTCGAACATCCCAGGATTCTGAAATTTTTTACGATGGGATAAAGCGTCCCGCGAAACTCGTAACTGCTGTGACATCGCGCGGGCTCCAGCACTCCTCCGCCCCTCTTCGGCGCGGCGCAGCGGGGGGGGGGGGGGCACATGCCCATATATAAGGCGCGGCGGCCGGCGCTCGTGGGCTTTTTCTTCGGCTGCATCTCCAGCTAAGTAGTTCTTCTACCTAGAAGGGCTACTCGACGGATCTAGTGCCTATAACTCACGACCCTGACTACCTAATCTGTACCTAGTGTTCTTGTGAATCTTTGTAACTAATGTAATGTAATAGTTGTTCATTATACCTATCTCATTTGCCAATATCTAGTCTTTCCTTTATCTCATCTATCCTCCTAGATCCTAAATCTAGGTTTTACTAACCAAAACGGTACACTGCAATCAGATTATTATAAAAGCTTTATATTTATTTATATTTACAAATTACAAATATTATTAGGAGGAATGTGTTGGTGAACAAAACTTAGGTCATCGTTAATAAAACTGGCGAAAAACCCTCCCAGGTCTATTGAACTGGACAACTTGGAACAAAATGGAAATAAGTGAATGTTTATGATGTAGAGTGGCAAGAATAAACGTACGTATGTTTTTATTGAGTGATGGTGAGCATTACGCTAAAACTCGATCTGTAAACCCTCCAGCTGAAAAACCTTTAGAACTCAACACATTTTACATTATTTCAAATAAATAAATAAATAATAAATAAATTATAGGAACAAATAACACTGATTGAGCTAGCCCGAAAGTTCGAAACTTGTTTTATGGGATACTAACTCAACGATACTATATTTTATAACAAATACATATTTAGATAAACATTCAAGACCCGGGACAATTTGAAAAAGGACATTTTCTAACTTGCCCTGACCGGGGGTCGAACCCGGGACTTCTGGGTGGCAAACTAGCATGGTGACCACAATTACAAACACAACATTAAACTAAGTTTTTGCTTGTTCTTCTACCTTAATTTATTGTGAAGACAATTTCATTAAACAATGTATGTGTTCAGCAGTAAATGGCGATTGTTTTCTCAAGGGAGCTGTTGTGACCTGATTTCGCTCTGTGTCACGCGAATCGGCAGAAACGTAAAAACCGACCTTTTTGCTACAACTAGACTATATAGCCTTACAACCTTGGGAAGGGAGTATTTTCTTTTGTTGACATCATAGTGACGTAAGCGAAGATTGTAGACCTTAACCCTTCAGAGAAGGAAATTATCTAGATTACTTTTAATTTAATGGTTTGAAAAGAAATGTAAAAATAATTGAAATATATACCCCGAAAGTATTTTAACTTCAATTACATTACATGCAAAATTTAATTAATATTAATTACGCTTGGGTTCTGAACTTACAACAAGTAATTATTACAAAAAAAAAATATGTACATGTACCATAAGTACCACATCTTACGACGAACAAAATGAAACGCAACGCGAACAAAATGGTTTGAGAGGTTTCTAAAGAAAGCCTTTCCCTTCCTTTAAAGGAAGCCGTATATTTGTTCCGCGTATTCACAAGTAAAAAAAACACGAGATTAATACCACCCCGTACGAATATCAATGTTTATTTACATACGAACATGGCCGCCAAATTGCAATTTGGCACGGAACGCGACTTCGTCCGCGCTCATTACTTATGTATTGCCAAAGTAGGTCGACGACCTTTGCAAAGTAAAGTAAGCTCGCACCGATTTCAATTTCGCTTCCCTTGTTCAAACATCAATGTAACCTGAGAAACTGCGAACTTCGAGAAAAAAAATTAAATAATTTTGATTACCTGTCGCTGTGGTTTGAAGCAGTACAACAATGATGTACCTATTTATTTTATTTTATTTTATTGTTTCATGTACACTTGAAAATTTACAAATAAAACCTTATAAAAGTTAACATAGTACATAGGTGCTGTAACCACTGAATCCATCCGTTCCATATTAGTTACTAACCCTCATATTCATAAAATATATCAACCGTTTTCTAAGTCTATTTTAGTTAAAATATGTTTTGTCTCGATCTTACTATGTTAAATATTGAAAAGAAAGACAAGAACAAAACATATTTTAAGTAAAATAAGTTTAACAAACAGTGGTTAGACTTGGCGACATACTTCGTCAAAATATACCTTTAATCAAATAAAAATAACCGGCCAAGAGCGAGTCGGTCTCGCGCACGAACGACTCCGTATCAATATCTATAAAAAATCACGTTTATAGTATGGTAAAATTTTTATTTTAGTTCAACTTTTTTAAAGTAAATTTACAACTTGATATTCTGTAAACATTTCAAGCGTCTACCCGTTACCATTATTAATATTGAGCAAAAAAAAAAAACGCCAACAAATCACGTTTGTTGTATGGGAGCCCCCCTTAATTATTTACTTTATTCTATTTTTAGTATTTTTTGTTATAGCGGCAACAGAAATATATCATCTGTGATAATTTCAGCTGTCTAGCGATCACGGTTCATGAGACAGCCTGGTGACAGACAGACCAACTGACGGACGGACAGCGGAGTCATAGAATTAGGGTCCCGTTTTTACCCTTTCGGTACAAAACCCTATAAATGCCACAGTTGTGATGCGTCCCAACTTTAAGTGGCCGCAATCAAAAGTCGAGAAAGATTAATATGTAGGAATAGCTGTGTCGCTCAAGGCGCCTAAAAGGATTTGTTATTCGTCCTACAGGACCCGCGGACCGACCACCGAGTTTTGAAACCGGATCACACAATTTTATGAGATTTAGCGGCACTTTTATCTTGCAAAGGAAATGTAGATATCATAGAAAACGCGATAGATTGGCTTGCTCATCGTATGTTTAAAAGATTAATATGTGGGAATCGCTGTGTCGCTCACGGGGCACGAAACGATTTGTTATTCGTCCCACAGGAGCTGGGAAACGACCATCGCGTTGGAATCGCTGTGTCGCTCAAGGGGCACGAAATGATTTGTTATTCGTCCCACAGGAGCTGGGGAACGACCATCACGTTTTCCAACTAGATAACGTTATTTTATGAGATATTTACGAGGTTTTTTTTAGAATTGTACAAGTTTTTCATTGGGAGATAGTGTGTGAAGATATCATAGAAAATATGGCAGATTAGCTCTTGAAAGTCGCCTGTTTGATAAGGTCTGGAGCAAAAGATTAATATGTAGAAATCGATGTGTCGCTCACGGCGCCCGTAACGATTTCTTATTCGCCTCACAAGTCCCGCGGACAGACCACTGTGTTTTGAAACCGGAAAGTACAAATTCATAAGATTTTGCGGCACAAATTTTAGAGATTATCTCCCTTATTCTTATAAAAATAAAAAAACGATTGCTTATCCTATTTTAATTAAAATATGTTTTGTCTCGTTCTTTCAACGTCAAATATTCAAAAGAGAGAAAGGGACAAAACATGTTTTAACTAAAAAAGGTTTAGCAAACGCTTGTTATTTTGAGGGTGAATCTTTATTTTTAAAATAAGACTGTGTAGATATCATAGAAAATATGACAGATTGGTTCGCTCGTCGCCTATTTTAAAAAGGTCTCAAGGAAAAGATAAATTTAGGGAAGGGTGTGTTGCTCAAGGGGCCCGAAATGATTTGTTATTCGTCCCACAGGAGCCGCGTACCGACCACTGTGATTTGAAATCAGATAACACAATATTTTATACGATTTTTATTAAGAATTATCAATATATTATATTAAGTATATATTATGTATGTTTATGTTTAAATTTTAGATAGTACCTATAAGTATTTGTATTTAACTTTAGTCTATTATGTACACGCCTACTACTACCTGTTTTCTTCTCTTTTCCTCTCATGGGTTTGCTGGAAAAGATTTCTTGTAAAATAGGCAGTACCTATGTACTCAATGTTCTTACTTTGTTTGTTTCTGCGTTTGTATTTTGTGTACATGAATTTTGTAAATAAATAAATAAAAATATTGTATTTTTTGGAGATTTTTAGGAAAATAACTTTGATTTTTATTAGTTTTATGAGAATTATGTACCACGATTAATATCATTATTTGCCAGATATTTCGACGACCCTTCTGCCCTCATTTCGTCATTGTGACCGCTATACTCTAAAATCATATATTAGAAAAAATTATTTCTTTTCGTGGATATTTGTATAAATATATATTATATAGTCATCTGTAAAACCGCAGCCTTACAGCAATCATCGTGAGTAAAGCGAGCTCAAGTCAAGTCGCTTTTTGCCGCAAACTTTTAGTTTACCTTTTCCCTTTTTGCCCGATCTTTCGCAATCTCGGTGATGCATTCGTTTACCTGTGGCCGGGTGGGTAGTTTTTCGGGAAGGTATTCGTAATTTGAGTAGCTAAACTCGACTCTTTTTTTTTACAGACTTCAAAGAAGAAGAATGTTATTTATTTCTTTGTATTATATTTAACTTTATTACAAAAGTAATAGCCGGACTTGAACCCGTAAGCTTTATCTACCAGTCCATCCACTGGTAATGCCGATGTATATATCTATGTTCCCCGATTACCGAAGACGCCTGGACCAATTTGTAAAATGCTTTTTTGTCCGAAGGCATAGTGTCAAGTGGTTCCATAGATTTTTTTTCAAAATCGGTTGTGTAGTGTTGTGCTGAAGTCGATTTTTAGTTTTGAAAATTTTTATTTTAGCTTGCAGCATCCTAATATGTGCTGCTTTTGAGCCCGGGTTTTGCTTGACTGCAGCCATGATTAATGACGTTACTAGCTGCGCCCCGCGGTGTTACCCGCGGAAAAAGTAGCCTATGTGTCCAGGGTGTCAGTTACCTGCATACCAAATTTTATCAAAATTGGTCCGTGGTTTGCGCGTGAAGAAGTAACAAACATACACACACACTCACAAACTTTCGCCTTTATAATAATAACAATATATACCTTATTGGTGTGATAATATAGTGTGATGTTTTAATATTACTTTAATGCTAAACCTGGATGGATGTTTCTGTAAATAACATTTTACCTTTAGAATTTTATCTTATGATGATTGAAAATACTTAATGCCGCAAGTAAGTATTTAGAGAGAAGTATAGCACGCACTCGTCCATACAAAAAGGGAAAACTTTATTGTGTCAACAACATACAAAAAAATCTTTGAGATCAGATAACGTTTGGAAGTGGAAAAACATTATCACTTGCTTTTTTGTAGGGACGAAGTATGTACTATACTTCCCTTTGAATATAATTTGATTCGTTACAAACAGTAGGAAAAACTGCCCGAAATTTTCTCCGTAATATTTTCAATAGTCCCAGCCTATTCTACATCCATATAAACCTTGTTAACGCCATACAAAGGGAAGCACAATAGGCGGTAGTACAGGGGCGATTATCGATTTGTTTGTAGGATTCGATTGCACAACAAAATGCGAATGCGGGCAGTTCTCTATTGTTGACCGGCGTACAAAGGAATATACTGATACCATACAAAGGAAGATGGGTGAAATGCCTTAAATACCTCAGTGATTGTTTATTTAACCTACCTCTACTTTATTGACCGTAAGATTGATGTAAAAAAATGTAAAGAAAAACAACTGATTATTTTAAAAAACAAAACGACGGTTTGCACTCCGGGAGTGCCGGCAGAAGTGAAAACTTGAATATTAACGTTGTGCATTTCCATGGATGCGCGTGGCAAGCTGTAATATAAACACACGAAGCGCAAGCGCCCTGCGCCGCCTAAACGAAACAGCAGGCGCCTGCATACATTTTCGCCGCGCCGTAGAAAGAGAGGGGGATACTTCCTCTCCTACGCCGCGCCGCGCGTCTTACGAATTTTCGATCAGGTCACGTGTCCTGACGCCCTGACGCGAGTTTAACATTTTTTACCCATACTAAAAACAGTGTACAACGCCGCTAAAGAAGTTTTCACTTCAAAAATATTTTTTACACAAGCTTTTAAACAAACTCGATGGGGTTCCGTCGTTTCATTACAGAGTTCCTATGGCCACCTTCCAACTCCATCATCCGGTCAGTGCATTTCATCATAACATTTCAAAATTTCAGCTCAGTCGGAAACCGGGAAGTGGGTCAAATTTAACTTGCAAGATTTGATTACAGACAGACAGACAACGGGACAGGTGAAACTAAATAAAAGTTTTTAATTATAAACTTATTTTTACCAACGCAGGTCTCTTTATCATAACCGTATATCAAAATTACATACATAAATACTATCACGTCTGTATCCCTAACGGAGCAGACAGAGCCCAGGGCCGCAAGACTCAAAGGCCACTTTTAGCGTGATGGTGGGCGAGAAGGTACAAAAGAAATCACATAGTGATTTGCTACTAGCCGCATCGCCTATTAAAATAATTCGCATTTTCGCAAAGTCCGTCGGTTGTGTTAGCATTGCCATAAATCAGCCGTGATTTTATTAATACTGGCAACCCAAAATGTGAGAAAATGGTAACACCGGCCACGCTGCTGTCAACTGTCAAGTTTGACATTAGAACAATTGCCGCGTCTTTATCAGGACTCGAGATGATTTTGTAAAAGTGTCAAAATGTATTTATGATATCAATATAGAATATATAAGATTTATAGAGCTCCCAGGTTTTATTTAAAAGTACTCGAATGAGGAAGTATATGATACCCAGACGATCCGGAGATCGTAACAATCTGATCCTACATGGTACATTCAAAGTTTTGTCTTTACTCCCAGACCAGCATGGAAGAAATAAGAAAGGAATCCTTAGAGAAGACGTGAAATTGTACACACACCATCGCCAAAGTCTTAATAATTATGAGTAAAAATAAATATAATTAATGTTACTTTACTTTTGGGCAAATTGTAACTCTGTCTGCTTAGAGCCTTATTCTTCTTATATTTAAGAGGTGAGCTCTTCTCTGTGGAGTATTTTCCATGTCCCTCTTTCCTACGCCAAGTTCTTAACCTTCTTATTTGTTTTCACGTGTTGCTTAGAGCCGCGAGACCCAAAATGCACTGTCTGCCCCTTTAGGGATACAGACGTGAAAGTGTATATTTGTATGTTACTTTTATATCGCCAATATCCTAATGACACTTCACCCCGAAACTAGTCACGAGTCAGGGCGAGCGGTCTGAAAAGTTTCAAAAAGTTGTCCTAGCAAAAAGCGATCGAGACTTACGACGAGTTAAGCGGAGTTGGCGGTTAACGAGCTCCTCGATGAATAAACTGCAATCTATCAGGGTTTAAATGTTTTTAGTTAGTTCGCGTTTCAGGTCCCTAGTAATTTGTAGCTGGTTTATGCACCAACTAAAGTGAGGGGGGCGCAGTGCGACATATGTACTGTTTTCATAGATGACTTATAAACAAAAATTAATCTTCTGTAACGTCCAGAACGAGATAGTCTGACGATCTCTCAAAATTTTATAAAAAAAGGCAAACTACCGTTACAGATATAGACAAATGGAAGTCTGGAGGGGATGCCTTTGCCCAACAGTGGGACACTATAGGCCAAAGAAAGAAAGAAAGAAAGAAACAGGTCCACCAATTTATCTTAAAGTGGAAATTTAGGAACCAGTTTTTTTCTTATCAAGTCGAAATGGTTTGAGTGTAGCTTTAATTTCAAAAATTTTTACCCGTATGTGGCCACGGCGATCCCTCTGTCATTACTCATTAGCATTACCAATACCAGTACCTACCAGTAACAGTAGTACCAATACCAGTAGGGACCAGCGATACTTTGGAAGTACGAAAAATGTCGTGTCAATGAAATCCAACTGTAAAACAGTGACACTTCATAATGAAATCAGAAACATTACGCTAGGCTCGTTTTTTCGAGGAAATAATAAAATAGCAGTTCCTTTAGAAATGTGAATGTGAATTCGCAACATGATGCAATAAATTTTTGGCGATTGAGCAGATTAATAGAAGCACTTCGTCTCAGCGGCTGACCGAATGTTCTCCTCTACAGCTCGTCTATGCCAACTGATTATCGTGAAATTTGTTCCATTCAGTGAGTAGGTTCCATTTTTTGGGAAATTTTCAGAATGAAGTTATACAAAGATGAATTCAAGGGTAAACTAAAAGCATTTCTGCTGGACAAGTGTTATTACTCAGTCAATGAATTCCTAAATTAGTTTGTTAGTGTGACTTTATTGGACAAATTCAGATATAAGATTTTGATTTATTTTATTCTATGATTTATGATTATGAATCCTCTTTTATTGTGATTTTATGTAATTGAATTGTTTGACTGTTTTTATGTAAATTTCAGTGTGGTATTTGTTAACTATATTTCAACACAAAGGATTTTGTATCGAAATAAATAAAATGAAATGAAAAAATGAAAATCAAAAAGTATCATAACTCATAAGGCTGTAAAAAGACAGAATCGCGAGGTTTAAACGGTTAACTGTCTGTCAATAAAGAACAATAGTAAAACAATGGCGTGTAACCGCTATACGGTTATAGACAGTTGAAGCTGCTACAAGTATTACATTCTACAAATAAGAAGGGCAAGATTTAAAATCAACTACAAAAAGCTATTTGTGCCCCTCGCATTTACCGCTTTTAAGCGTGCAACTTTCACCAAACTTTTCGGAACGAGCCTCGAAGCAGCGGCTCATTTGTAGTTTTGCAGTTCAAGAAAGACATTTAACATTTATACCCGACTACGAATAAAGCGGAACTAATCTCGTGTTTTCATCGCTGTTGTCGTCTGTCATAGATTATACTTGAGTTCGCCGTTTTCGCGATGGTTACTGTTGTCGGACACTTTTCAGAAGTGCTATTTTTGAAACGCGGAGTCACCGAAACAAATGGTATGTCCATACAAAAAACCGTTCGTTCAGTGACTCAGCGTTTGATGAATGGCATCGCAACTCTAGAAAAGAACGCTGTAACAACTGCATTGTAGTGTTTTGTGGTACAAGTGTAACATTTGTTACTTGGCTTTATGTTATAAGTTTGATTTATAAATTTTATTTGAGTATGCAATTATTGTGACCCACTGTTAGACGAAGACCTTGTTCTATCCACTACAAGCTTCTTTCATCCAAAACTAAACTATTCCACTAAATATACATATGTCAATTGCATCTCTGCTCAAAAATTTCGTCACAATTTATTTCTTTCAAAACTATACAAAAATTCAAGCTCAGCTTAATTTTCTTAAAATATCAAACTTGGATTCTATCACTCTCAATAGATCTATTATTCGGATTTTCATTTGAGTACAAGAGGCATGTTATTCCCAAGTTCTTAACTCGCCTTGACAGTAAACAATCTCACCAAATTAGACGTTAACACCGAGCGACGTGAACACATTATGTCTGTAATATTTATCCCACAAACTTTTGTATCCAATCTCTTTACTGTACAAATAACAAAAAAAAAACTAATAAACTATGACAATTTGCACAAAGGCTTCCTAGATATGAAATCAAAATAAAACGCATTTTTTGCTACATTTTATCGTGAAATAAAATTACAATGCGATGCGCGCGAAGGTAAAACTAGTAAAACTAATAGATGGCATCGGAATATTTCCAAACCCTTAAGGGGATACCTGAATTTTCCTGGTCCAATGCTGCTCCCCAGCTTTTTTACGCACATACGCCAAACGTGGCCGTTTTTGGCAATTGTGCGTAGAAAAGCTTCACGTTCTCACTTTAAACTGTAAACAGTAGTTCATAAAATAGTTTGAAGGGTTATCTAGAGCCTGGTCAAGACAACATTTTAAATGATATCTCCGTTCCTTTTAAATGATTTATTTCTAATGGCACTGGACCCCGGAAAATTCAGGTAGCAGGCGTCGTAGGTTTTGAACTTTATGTCAGAGGCATAAGGTTCAAATTAATGTGGTCCCTATTCGACCACTTCCAGGCTGGCTATTAAAAAAGTCCACTTTGTTTATTAAAGTTTAGAGTGCGTTACACAACAAAAATTTGTGTTGGCTCGATGCGTAGTGGCGTCGGTCGGCGCTTGACACAGATATCGCGGGTTCAACACCCGGCTCAGACCAGTGACAGGGTTTCCGGCATTTTGTTCGATTCATACAAGCCTCCGGAAGTGATTTTCTAGAAACAGGTCGAGCTATCAGTTTTCTTTGGTAATAGAATTCGATGTGTTTGTGTACAATGTGTGTCGTGTATGTATGTTGGTTTAGTTGTTTTTGTACTGGTACTTGAATGGCAGCTACGTAGTGGGGCGCGCAGCGTAGGACACCCACCTACTAGGTGGTCAGACGACCTAACCAAGGTTGGAGGAAAACGCTGGATAAAGCCCGTTTGTTTGTAATCTCTTTAATGTATAAAAATAATAACCAGCGCAATATGTGTTGGATTGGGCACGAAAGGAACTATAAAAAAACACATTTGTTGTATTAGAGCCCCACTTAAATATTTATTTTATTCTGTTTTTAGTATTTGATGTTATAGCGGCTACAAAAATACACAATTTTCAGTTCGGATCATGAGATACAGCCTGGTGACAGAAAGACGGACAGCGGAGTCTTAGTAATAAGGCCTCGTTGTTACCCTTGGGGTTCGGAAACTAAAGATTTTTTAGTTAAGTCGTTTTATAAGTCTTTGGGGAGACCTATACCTATCTAGCAGTGGACTTTCTGTGACGGATATGATGATAATGAACTAGGGCCTCTAAGAACCCCCCACCGCGATGACGTTTCTGAGTGTAACCCGCAAATCGGTATAAAATAGAGATGAAATAAAGGTTGTCGTTACGAATCTGACACAGCTTGTACATCCGCAAATCAAGGTATTAAATAAAGGTCGCCACTGTGCTACGAATCTGACATAGGTTGACAACTGCTATACAAAAATGACAGACAGAATAAAACAGTCGGGTAAAACGAGTCGATCTACGATAGCCTTACATTTCACTCACAAACGGACGCGTGTGTACGAACTTTGTTAAGATCTATACTTCTATAGTTGTTTGACAATTTTGCCTAAATGTATCAAGGTTCACGACTGTAACCAGAGGGTTTTAATTATCATGGATATTTTCCAATCCAAACAAAAGTTAACATCGTATCAGTTTTCAAACTACCCTCTCTATTCTTATAACTTCCCAGGAACAAGACTGCGAGTATGTTACCCTAGGTTAGGCGCCCGGGGGCGTCGACCTGATTGGCTGACTGGGACGCAAATTGACGTGACGCATTCCACCCTTTGTAAAACGGCTTTTCCATTCTTATGAATATTGGAATTTCCCAGTTCGACAAAAGTCATATCTAGAGCAAAATGCTTTTTTTAGCACCGCATTCTTTTTCCTTTGAACCTGATTTCTTTCTTTATTGTTCGCTTACATGCACTCACACTATAACATTTTTTTGCAATAGCAATCCCCTTTTTAATTTCTTCTGTGCATCTTTTCTCTCCCTTAATAAAATTGTACCTAAATATTTAAAACTTTGTCCTTAGCAATAGTAGATATAGTCAAATTTAACGTAATAAGCCAATTTTAATAACAATAAACATAAAAGTTTAATAAATACAACACATAAACAAAAAATAATATGTACTTAAGCTATAATTTACAAATCTTTGTAAAAAGTATTACTTCTTTACATTGTGATTTAAATATTTCTGAAGCTATTCAGTCAAATCAAATCACAGTACAATAATTAGATTTATATAACTATAACTATATAGCGATATGACTTACTATCCGTCTAATTATTAATTCTAGTATTTTCTGGCCTCTTGATGCATTCAAATCTAGTGATTAAACTAGTTAAACTTAAGTAATTTTAGATTATACTGAAATATTTTTTAGCATTTAAATTCAATTGAGGTTTCTTTATCTAGTTGAATGATCTATCTTCGTGCCAAATTCGCAAAAAAAATTGCAGAAGATGCAGAACTGGGTCCTGGTTCCGCTGTTGACGTTGATGGTGCACAATCAATGAGACACGTATTTTTTTCTGGATCATCATACTAGTAAAAAATGCCAAAACTGCCAAAACCAAAAAATAAATCTTTATATACTGCACAGCCCGAAAAGCAATTTTAAATGAAAGATCTTGATATTAAGGTTTTTTTGTCGCCAAGATAACTTATTTTCTTTAGATTTGAAAAAAGAATATAAAAAAATTCCGCAAACGGCGCGCCGGCGCCGGCGCCGGCGCGCCGCCGCGGGGTTCATGTCTAGTTGTAAGTAAATGATCTGACGTCAACAACTAGCTATTAAGATATCGAAAGTAAAAAAGAAAATTACAATTATCAAGTGATACAAATATCCAAAGGTAAATAAATTATATTTGACTTTTTTTTAATGGGTTTCCGCGGTGTTACCCGCGAAAAAAGTAGCATGTGTTAATCCGGGGTGTTAGCTTTCTGCACACCAAATTTTATAAAAATTGGTACAGCCGTTTGCGCGGGAAGAAGTAACAAACATACATACTCACAAACTTTCACCTTTATAATAAATTAATACATTCTATTCCATATTTGTATAAAGGGGGTAACAAAATCATTAAACTAAATCGAAAAATTAACAAGTGTACTTGCCAGGCAAATTCAAAAACTCCCGACGACACCATCTATTGATGAAAGGCGGAACTACGTTACGCCATCTATTATTTGCCAGGTAAATGAAAAAAACCCAAGCGATAACCTTCAATAACTTTAAAAAGGCTTAAGCTAATTTCATCAAACTTAGCTAAGAACAACCGCAACGGAACTTGCTTTCACGTAAAAAAACTTGTCGAAATCTGTCCATTCGTTCGAGAGCTACGATGCCACAGACTGACAGACATTACCATAAAACTAATAACACCCCTCTTTTTTGTCGGGGGTTAAAACCCTGAAAATTACGTACACGTAATAGTCATATAGTCATTTCTATTCTACAAGAGTTTTTACGTCAAATGTAATATGATCCACGCCATCTAGTTACGACAACAAGCCTACTATGATTTATCGCTCCCGCTTGACAACGCTACGCCGTAGATGGCTACGTCGTAGAGGGCGTTCACCCTCTTCCCAGCGTCGTCCTCCGCGTAGCAATTGTGGCCTGTAGCTCGTAGCGCGGTGCTACGACAGAGCTACGATGCATCGCCAAAACTCGTGGACGAGCGGCCTTCCCGTCTTACTTTTCATACAAACGCTTGTACGTGATTATGACGTTGGAAGTGATCTTTCTTGAAAACTTTTGAACTAACAGATATCTTGTGCGCTATTTAAAAGTTTCAATCCAAATAAAAAAATAAAATTAAGATGAACAAATTCAGTATAAGCCTTCAAAAATCTGCTTTTTTGCACAAATTTTAGCTGAACTTCGACCGTTTATTAAGTACTCATAAATAATAAAGGTAAAAAAAAATATTTCGATAACCTCGCAAATGTTATGTAAATTTGAAATAAAAAAACCTTTGTTTCACACACTTATAAGGCTTACTAATAAACACATATCACCTGGAACTAGTTTTATGAAATTTCCGCACCCTATGGATAGTTAATATTCGTTCAGTGGATATTTAATAATAATACTAATTTCGCTCAATAGAATGCAAACCGAGCCCTCAGGCGCTATCTCTCTCTTTTTGTTTTGCTCTTTTTCTAGCTTTGCCCTGGATGAAACAACAAGCTTTTCAAACTATGCTCGCGTTGACGTTAGAGCGGCCGGGAAGGGCCGCCTTAATGCCAAAGCATTCTCACCTTTGAAAAAGATAAACAGATAACAAAGTTGGCATCTAAATAACAGATAAAGATATAAAGCCAGCTATCATTATTAAGTTAAAAAATTATCATAAATACATTCAATACATAAAAAATTTACAAAAAAAAAATATAAACCTACTACATACATACATATAATTATATGGAAAATAGTAAGAAACGATGAATTCTGCTTATTGATTTTTGACCATTGCATACTATTGTCTTAGCTATTTTCCAACAACTCAGAAACTTTTTAGGGTTCCGTAGCCAATAGGGCAAAAACGGGACCCTATTACTAAGACTCCGCTATCTGTCTGTCTGTCTTGTGTCACCAAGCTGTATCTGATGACCGTGATAGCTAGACAGTTGCTGTCACAGATGATGATGTATTTCTGTTGCCGCTATAACAACAAATACCATAAACAGAATAAAATAAATATTTAAGTGGGGCTCCCATGTAACAAACGTGATTCATTTATAAATAATGGTGCGGAACCCTTCGTTCGCGAGTGCGACTCGCACTTGCCCTGTTATATCGTTTTAATAAAGGATTTTTTCCCTCGTCGACGTGATATCGCGTAGTTTTATTCTCCTTGTCTGCAACGTTTTAATTGGTCGATTTACCCCGTCTCCTCCGCCCGCTACCCGCCCCGCATCGTCTGAAACTCTTTTATTCTGCAATCCAGCTGAATTGGAGCGGTAAATTCTTAATCTCCACATTAAATGTATTCAGAAAAAGCTGAATTTTAAAAACTAAAAGTAGGAAACTAAAATTTCTTGCAGTAACGAGTGTAAAGCATCGCTGAGGTTGGCCAGTATCTGAATAGGTTTGAGTGGCATTTCAGCTTAAAATAAATGAATAAATATATAGGGACAAATTACACAGATTGAGATAGCCCCGAAGTAAGTTCGAGACTTGTGTTATGGAATACTAACTCAACGATATTATATTTTATAACAAATACATATATAGATAAACATCCAAGACCCAAGACAATTTGAAAAAGGCCATTTTCCAACTTGCCCTGACCAGGGATCTTACCCGGGACCTCTGGGTGGCGGACTAGCATGGTGACCACTACGCCACGGAGGTCGTCGAAAAGCAAGTTCGAGACTTGTGTTATGGGATACTAACTCAACGATACTATATTTTGTAACAAATACATATATAGATAAACATCCAAGACCCAGGACAATTTGAAAAAGGCCATTTTCCAACTTGCTCTGACCAGGGATCTTACCCGAGACCTCTGGGTGGCGGACTAGCATGGTGACCACTACGCCACGGAGGTCGTCGAAAAGCAAGTTCGAGACTTGTGTTATGGGATACTAACTCAACGATACTATATTTTATAACAAATACATATATAGATAAACATCCAAGACCCAGGACAATTTGAAAAAGGCCATTTTCCAACTTGCTCTGACCAGGGATCTTACCCGAGACCTCTGGGTGGCGGACTAGCATGGTGACCACTACGCCACGGAGGTCGTCGAAAAGCAAGTTCGAGACTTGTGTTATGGGATACTAACTCAACGATACTTTATAACAATTACATTTTGCTTGCATTTTTAACCGGCTGCCAAAAAGGAGGAGGTTATCAATTCGTCGCGATTTTTTTTTTATGTATGTTCACCGATTATTCTAAGACGCCGCGACCGATTTGGAAAATTCTTTTTTGTTTGAAAGGGTATACGTCAGGTGTTCCCATAGAAATGTTATCAAAAGGTTTTCAGTTATGAAAATTTTTTATGTTCATAATTTCATTTAAATTAAATATACAAAGCACATTCAAATGCATGCTCATAAAGCCATTGATCACCTATCCCGTTGTCTGTCGGTCTGTCTGTCTGTCTGTAATCAAATCTTGCAAGTTAAATTTGACCCACTTCCCGGCTTCCGATTGAGCTGAAATTTTGCACGCATACGTATTTCGCGTGACAATATTATGATGACATGGAGCTGATCTGATGAAGGAGCTGGAAGGTGGTCATAGGAACTCTGTAATGAAACGACGCAACCCCATCGAGTTTGGGTTCATTTCATTCGTCTTGAGGAGCACTTTAGATGTTATAGCATGTTTTAATTTTTTTTTTAAATAATTACTTGTTGAGCCATGATCACGGATCTTATCGTTATATGTCAGTCAATAAACAATAACTATCAATTACTGTTCAGCAATTTGAAAATGTTCACACTAATGTTGAATTTAACACAACAATACTCGAGTTGAAAGCTTGAACCCAATAGGGTAAATATTGAATTATTGAAACGCTGTTTGAGCAGCACCTAATAAATCTCCTTTAGGCAATTAATTAAATTTTCAAATACCCGTCTGGCAACTATCGAAAAACTGAAGCCAACATATTGACTGGCATCTAGCTAGAACAATCAATTAATATTCAGACGGTCTGTCTAATTGATTGAGCTTTGTGAGTTAGTAGCGCACAACTTGTTCAAATTGGTCCAGAAGATTAGTGGGATTCATTGTTAAAGCTATGTTGGTCTAAAGTTAAGAAAATAATATAAACAAAATTATTCCACCAAGCATTTATTTTTGTACCATTAAAACAATACATACATAATAGAACGTCTTTATCCTTAAGGATCAGTTCACACAGAGAGGAAAACGTTCGAGCAATTTACTTACTCAATTGAAAAGAAGACCCCGTATTACCAAAGACTAAGGGCCGGAACAAACGGGACGCAAGTTGCGCCGCGTAACAGCTAGTGATGGGCGGTGCATAAATACTCAATCAACCCATTTGAATATTTACTCAGTAGATTGAGTTATATCCGTATTTATCCATTTATGTGCATTGCGACTCATATTTATATTTATATTCATTATTTCATGTTTTCATGACAATTTTTAAACTTAAATCTAGTTTACACTTGCAATTCTTGTCGGAAAGTATGTGCATACGCTATAATATGCTTAAAATGTCGGTGAACGTCAAATGCGACGCTAAAATATATGAAAATATCATACTAATCTTACACTGAAAGTAGGCTTCTTTTGACTTATTTTATTTTTTTTGCTAGGAGGTGTGCAAATACTTAATCTATATTAAAATAAGTTAACAGATATCAAATACGATGTCAATATATGAGCAGGCTCTATTTACTCTATTTATTAAATCTAGTGAGTAAATACTCAAATGGGTAGATTGAGTATTATCCACTACCCATCTCTACGCAACGCAATTTGCGCCACGTTTGTTCCGGCACTAAAGCGTATAAAAGTTTCAACATGACAAAATGCTCGCGTGATCTCGTGACCGTGCGAGCATACTCACGTTTTGGAGTTTATGCTAATAGTTTACAGTTTATCTTCGAGTGTCATAAAAAAATCCTCTCCGTTGCGATCCTCTCTGTCTGAAATGACCCTAAAGGGGCAGACAGAGCATTTTAGATCTTTCGGCTCTAAGCAGAAAGCACATGGCTATGGCAAAATATTTTGTTTTAAAAGAGGTCGCCTATGTTATTGGTTTGACTTAAATCTTACATGTTAAAACAAAGCGAGAAATTATGTATGTATAAGTTGTCTTAGTTGTTTCGCAACTTGTTAAACATTTAACTATGAAATATGTAAAGCTTCATTAGTTTAACACTTGCTCATTGTGAACTCGAATTGAATTGGGGCTTAAAGTTTATCAATCAATCCAAGACTATAGACGTACAGAGGGCGCCGAATGTCAAATAGTTCATTGTTTCAGAAACACTATTTTAAATTCCATTTTTCATAAAGTCGAAGTAAGTAGGGCAATTAAAAAAAAATTACAATCCGCCATCTGTAATTTTTATTAATTTATAGAGTACTACCAGTATGACCACTGGTAGTACCCCGGGCAAGCCGCGATAGAAACATAAGTAATAAAAAGTATTTTAAATTAATTACACATTGGAATATCGGCAAATTGAAGTGTTTATAATTTTTTTTTAAAAACTGTATTCCTTTCCAAACTTTACAACAACTTTGGTAAAATTTCTATGAGACCATCTGACAAGTATGCCCTTTCAAACACCTGATATGAATTTTCGTATTGGTCCAGGCGTCCTCGAGTAATCGTGGACCTCCTCCCTTTTGAAGTCGGTTAAAAATAGGTACAAAGATAGATAAAGACAAATCACACAAACCTATTCAGCTAGAGTGCTAGCTAGCTTTCCGCAAGATAATTTACAATTTCCCGATCATAAAATTTTAACGTTTATCTAAACATTTATTTCATTACGAGAAAAGGCAGCGCTATCGTTCCTGCACAGTCTTAATTCAATTCTGAAGAGAATGTAATCACTACAATGTTTATTTCGAACAGTTACAAAGCGACATTCAATAAATAAGCGCAGCGACGCGCGAACGGGAAACGTTAAAAGCATTTTGAGACCGTCTTCACGTCGCAGCCTGATTTACTGCACTGACGTGTTGTTTCACATTAAATGAGCTTCTGTTTCAATGGCGGACTCGCTTATTCCATCTGACATGTCCAGGAGTGAGATGTTAAAATTATAACTGTGCGGCTATGGGCTCTTTCATTATGGACGAAAGCGTCACGTGTTCAGGTGATGCGCGGGCAATGTCGTTTCTTGCTCACGTACCATTAAAGGGATACCTGAATTTTCCGGGATCCAGTGCTGACCCCATTTGAATTATAGCATTTAAAAGGAAACGGAGATATAATTCAAAATTTTATCTTGACCAGGCTCTATACCTTCAAACTATTTCATGAACTACTGTTTACAGTTTAAAGCAGAGGTTCCCAAACTTATTTTGACAAACGCCCACTTTAAAAAAATTTTATTTTGTAGCGCCCCCCATTTTTTTCACCATAAAAACCTGAATCACATATTTGTCTTGCCTGTAGTTTAATTCAACCTATATTCTAAACTAGACTTTTTTACAAGAGAGAGCAATAATAATACATACACCAGTACATTAGAGTATCTTTTATAAAAAATAACAATAATCAATATTGTTAATTTTAAATAAAAAAATAGCAATAATAATACAATTTTACAATAATAAAGAGTATCGGAAGTGGGGACCTCACCTGAGAAACTTTAAAACACGAAATTTTTTCAGTGTTTGATTCCTTTAACGATATAAATAGCGTTGTGAACGCATTAAAATAATAAATATTAATTACATTTTTAGTTTTTATTTGTACAATAAAAAAGGATATAAATATGAACTAATAAATGGATGTTGTGTAGTAAGAGGATTTTAATTTCAGTGAATTTTAAAATATGAAATAGCTGAAGTTATAAATCACTAATTGCTTAAATCAAACCAGCGCCCCCCAATTTTATTCTGGGCCCCCCTTAAAGCCTCCAGCGCCCACAAGGGGGCGTTATCGCCCACTTTGGGAAAGACTGGCTTAAAGTGAGAACGTGAGCTTTTGTACGCACATACGCCAAAAGTGGCCGTTTTTCGCAATTGTAAGTAGAAAAGCTTCACGTTCTCACTTTAAACTGTAAACAGTAGTTCATAAAATATTTTGAAGGGTTATCTAGAGACTGGTCAAGACCAAATTTTAAATTATATCTCCGTTTCTTTTTAAATGATTTAAATCAAATGGGGGCAGCACTGGACCCCGGAAAATTCAGGTATCCCCTTAAAGTTTTTTGAAATAAAATTAAAACATACAAAATGTTATACATTGTAATAAGCCCAAACTCGATAGGGTTGCGTCGTTTAATTATAGAGTTCCTACGGCCACCTTCCGGCTTCATCATCAGATCAGCTCGTATGTCATCATAATATTGCATTGTCACGCGATATACATATATTTTCAGCTCAATCGGAAACCGGAGTGGGTCAAATTTAATTTGCAAGATTTTATTACAGACAGAACGGGACAGGTGAAACTAAATAAAAGCTTGTAAAAAGAATTTCAAAGGAAAATACCATTAACCACGTCCCCGGGCTCGTGGGTAGGCAAAACAACGCGATGTGTCATGCGAACGGCCCTACTCGGGCCATTTGTCTTCGTACCTGCGGCGAAAACACTCGCAGAGACGGAAAGTTATTCCATTTCGAGATAAAAGGAAATCGTGCTTCTATCGCTGAAAGCGCTAAGTTATCTCGTGTATTGGATGCTTTTTATTATTAGACTGATTTGAGAGTAATACCACAAAATGAAGTAGATGAAGCGAAAGAGGTCAGGATCGTTAGCAAGTGGAGGTCCATAGTCTCTGCCTACCCCTGTGGAAAACAGGCGTGATAATGAATAATGTACAGAATGAAATCTCGAAAGCTCACATCCTTCCGCGAGATTGCGTTCTTCGGTGACCTCCGCTAACCAGTATAATATGAAGAGACATGAAATGAGGTTTATCGTCAACAATGTGATATACCTTGACCACTGCCATGCAATGATGATAGACAACATACGACAGTCGGGTAAAATGTGTTGATCTATGATAGCCCTGCATTTTACTACCACACGGACGCGTGTGCACGAACTGTTTCTCTCTCTCATCTCAGCGCATTTCCAGTTGCATCCTCAGCTGTAATGCTGAGAAGACCAGGGTCCGCTTTCCGGCTTTTTTCTCCACTTCGCACGGTCTTGAGCATCCTTGGTTGTAAGACGATTGGCACGCATATCATCCTTGACGATGTCAAGCCAGCACTTCTTGAGTCTACCCCGCCTGCCGGGCTCCGGCGGAGGCGGCATGGCTATACATTTGTTTCCAGGTTTCTGCAAGACGGGACCGTACCAGTGTACGCGACTCTCCTGCAGTTTGTTTGCTGTTACGGACATGAAGGCTGCCGCAGATGCGGGTGTTTTTCACGCGATCTCTCAGTGATACTCCGCATATCCAGCGCAACATTTGCATCTCCGTGACACGCAGTTCCTGCTTGTGCCGCCCGAGCAAATGCCACTCACACCCATATAAAAGGACGCGTGTGCAGGATTATTTATATCTATTAATGAGCAACAATTTTAGTAGTTACTGCAGTCAAGTATTATCATTATCACAAGGAGTTTCAGAGATGTGGTAATACAGAAAATTTCCAAGCAACCATTCTACAAAGCTATATTTCGTAGATTATCGTAGAGAATAATTCTCGAATTTCTCGCCAGGTTAAACAAAACTGCGATATTTCACGCCGTTAATTTTGTGAGGTTCCCTACGGCCCAGAATTAAGGGAGCCTCCCAGTGAAGAGTGTACAATATTCCAGTTATATTTTCTTTAGGAAGTTACTCGTAAGATATTTTTCCTTAGGAATTCGCTTGACCAGAACCAAATAACTTAGTGATAAGCTTCGCTTACAGTAAAGAAAATAAAATGATTACATATAATAACAAAATACATAGACCGGCACAAGGGTAAAATAAATGTTGGCTTGATGACGCCAAATATATATGGTCCAATGGTAAACAACCTAGGACGTCAAAGACCTTGTGGTAACCTATACGGCCACTACGAGGAACAACAATCAAGAGACAACCGACGATATGGTTCACAAGAAGCTATATATGGTCCAATGGTAAACAACCTAGGACGTCAAAGACCTTGTGGTGACCTATACGGCCACTACGAGGAACAACAATCAAGAGACAACCGACGATATGGTTCACAAGAAGCATATGAGATGGCGCCAGCAGTATTCCTACATCTCGATCTCAAAGTTCGCCCGATTCACTGCATATATACAACTTCCGACGATACACCGTCGGAGCCGCGGTTCCCCAGGCGCAACAACATGCCTGGCGGGAAGATCTTCCCTTTGTGGTGGTCGAGCATATCACCTCGCTCCCGCTACAACCTTATGAATTGACAAATAATAAGCCGTAAAGCGAACTCTGATGACGAGAATAACATAAGATGCAACCGCTGACCGAATTGAATTATGACATAAAATTTTATTCTATTATATGTATAAGAAACTAAAACGAATGTATCCAAAAACGAAATGAGACATCACTGTCGTACAATCAATAACCCACTTAGAGATTGTCTTGCCAAAAATGCGACAACTTTTTCAAATTATCCTGGGTCTTGGATGTTTATCTATATATGTATTTGTTATAAAATATACTATCGTTGAGTTAGCATCCCTTAACACAAGTCTCGAACTTTCTTTGGAGCTAGCTCAATCAGTGTTATTTGTCCCTATATATTTATTTATTTTATTATTTATTTATTTAATGCAATACTTAAATGGAAAAAATGACAAGGAAGACGTCGTGGTCAAAAATTGGTCAGGTTTATTGTAGTTGGGTAGCTTTTCGACTCGAGAATATCAAAAACTCGAAACTGCCATTAAAAGTAAAAACTATTCTTTTATATAACAGAAACAAGAAATCGCATTAAAAGTTAAAACTTTATTTGTCATAACATAACTAGTTTTATGACGTCGTGAAACAAAAACTATCGAGTGATATACAGAAAATTGAAGTGGACAAAGCGTCGCCCCGGAACCGGACCGGAATTGAAAAGGCGCCGGACGCGGCACCGATACTGGCAACGGAAATGAGGTGACAACGCGATCTCGCATCCGTTTGCCTACCGTAGGTTAAACTCAACCCAATTTTTATAAAATTATAAACATAACAACTGTTTAAGGTGGCAGTAACAATATCAACTGCATAAAAATCAATATGATCGTAAAGTAGGTATCTGAGAAAATGTTATGAAAAAACTCGTCGAGTGTTCAGTTACATGACATCATGCGTCATGTCTGTACAGTGTTAATCCTAAAGTAGAGTAATCCTGTGATAAACTATATGCAATCAACTACAACTATTATTTATCTGTTGCAGGATAGGCAAACAAAACGTTAAAATAAAACACTTTTTTGAATAAAATCAAAACTTTTTATTTTACAATAATAACAAAAATATATTTGGGATCCTCATAACGAGCCCTTTCATTTGATATATGTCACAGTAAGGTTTGCAAAACTTTTTTTTTTAATTTCTTCATTTGTCCCACGAAAACGACCCTTATTTAAAAAAAAAATATTTATTTATTTTGCAAATCTGTGTTTGGGACGTAGGATTACACCATCCTGCCAAATTTCACGTGATTTGGTCCAGTACATTTGGAGCAAATTGGCTGTGACAGACGGACGGACAGACAGACGCACGCACGAGTGATCCTATAAGGGTTTCGTTTTTTTTTTTTTGTACGGAAACCTAAAAATGATACCAAAAATAATACACGCTTGTTTTTCTAGCACTTGTCTATGGTAAAACAATTATATATATATATATTATGTTTGGTATCACCATTGCTCAACAGATGTTTATCTTTTTTGTAGTAAGACGGATTATGTCAATGTGCATATGTAAATGAGATGGGACTTAAATATGTAATTGGAATGGAAAAACAAGAGGGCGAATAGAACTGATCGAAAGGGTGCGGCTGGCACCGACCACTGTGAAATTCTTTCCAAGATATTGGAGAGGTATTTTATAAAAATATTTAAACTTATATCGTGAAGTTCCGATAGTTGGATATTGGAATATTTCCGACAGCATTTTATATATAGGCAGCCTGGAGAGAATTAATTTTCATTAGATAAAGAAAAGATTTGTTTGGCCTTAGTTCATAAGTTGGTAATAAAATCTCCAGATAACTAATTGATTATACATATTACAAACTAACCTTTTATTTTACTTGCAACGTTCGTATGATTGTATGTAACCTACGTTGTAGGTTTGTATGTAACGTACGTAAATTGTTTATCTTCTTGTCGAGTCGGAATGGTTCTCATAATTATATTCTAGTTTTAAATAATCTTTGACCAATATATGGCCACGGCTACCCCACTGTCATTTGTCATTTGACGACCTCCGTGGCGTAGTGGTCACCATGCTAGTCCGCCACCCAGAGGTCCCGGGTTCGATTCCCGGTCGGGGCAAGTTGAAAAATGGCCTTTTTCAAATTGTGCTGGGTCTTGGATGTTTATCTATATATGTATTTGTAATATAATATAGTATCGTTGAGTTAGTATCCCATAACACAGTCTTTTCCAAAGTGGGCGCTGGAGGCTTTAAGGGGAGCGGTAACGGGCCCAGAATAAAGTTGGGGGGCGCTGATGTGATTTAAGCAATGAGTGATTTATAACTTCAGCTATTTCATATTTTAAATTTCACTGAAATTAAAATCCTCTTACTACACAACATCCATTTATTAGTTCATATTTATATCCTTTTTTATTGTACAAACATAAACTAAAAATGTAATTAATATTTATTATTTTAATGCGTTCACAACGCTATTTATATCGTTAAAGGAATCAAACACTGAAAAAATTTCGTGTTTTAAAGTTTCGCAGGTGAGGTCCCCACTTTCGATACTCTTTATTATTGTAAAATTGTATTATTATTGCTATTTTTTTATTTAAAATTATCAATGTTGATTATTGTTATTTTTTATAAAAGATACTCTAATGTACTGGTGTATGTATTATTATTGCTCTCTCGTTTAGAATATAGGTTGAATTAAACTACAGGCAAGACAAATATGTGATTCAGGTTTTTATGGTGAAAAAAATGGGGGGCGCTACAAAATAACTGATTTTTTAAAGTGGGCGTTTGACAAAATAAGTTTGGGAACCTCTGCCATAACACAAGTCTCAAACTTACTTTGGGGCTAGCTCAATCAGTGTTATAAGTCCCTATATATTTATATTTATTTATTTATTAGCCTCATCAGAGTCTTTTTGGAACGAAGTTCCTTTTCAGATGATACGGACTTGACGGATGGGGGCGAAAGAAGGTGTAACATTTTACCGTCACGATTTAAAGTAAAAGTTTTACAAATTTGACTATCTTGTCGATAAATCAGTTGGAAGGGGGTATGCCTGAGATGGTCGATGTTCCCGGTTCAAACCCAGACCACACCAATATCTTTTTTTCAATTTTATTGTTTAATTTATTATTATTTTGTGTAGAAAATAAACGTTTTTATTATTTATTAATTTTTATTAGTAATTTATTGCGTAAGATTTTTCCGTCACGAATTAAGACGAAGTGGTAGCTAAAGTGGCGCCCTCATTTGAAATAAATTGTTTAAAACTAAATATGGTGATAATTAAAAATTTGATTTGTATAACTGTCTAGAAAGACCTTTAAACTATTCTATGAATAACCTTTGAAAGTAATATTGGTAGTCCGTCTTGTTTTAAAACTGTTTACCGCCAAAAGTGGCCACTTTTGGCGAAAAACAGTTTTAAAACTAGACGGACTATTAGTAATAATTTCAAAGGTTATTCATAAAATAGTTCAAAGGTCTTTCTAGACATTTATACAAATCAAATTTTTAATTATCATCTTATTTAGTTTTAAACAATTTATTTCAAATGAGGGCGCCACTTTAGCTACCACTTCGTCTTAATAATTTACTACGAAAGTAACTTCGTTTTGTTCGTTTCAACCGAGTGTTCCACAATACTTACGTTCTTTTTTGTTTATCTTAGTGAGTAAGAGGCAGGGACAGGAATACCGATATTTGTTTATCGATATATCGATACCCGATATCCGGTAATTTATCGATATATCGATACAACTTTCGATTAAATACCAGTATTTTACACATAATATCAGTACTTAGTATCGATATATTGATAAAAAATATCGATATCGGGTAACGATATATCGATAAAAAATATCGGTATTCCTGTCCCTGGTAAGAGGCGTTATTTAATGGCTATTATTTAATATCATTAGAGCAATCGCACAAACAATTTTCCGCAAAAAACGCAGTACTTCCTGAGAGTGCTAATCATGACGTAACCCTCGCGTGCATCCACCATCGCGCGGTCGGATGCACCTGTAGCCCTCAATTACTCTGATTACTGGTTTGTTCACGCAGCCGCACGTGGCCGTACGACAATAAACGTTTAGATACGTACCACCACGTCTCTCCTTTACGGGGAGTCTTTACCGTCGTTCTCCTTTACCGTCAATATGAACAACTTTTCCTATGGGACCAATGTTTGAAACTCAAAGAAAAAAATCGTCATTTTCATACAAATTGCCGGACCGGCCGATCACTTTTGTATGAAAATGTCGATTTCTTTTTCGAGTTTCAAGCATTGGTCTCATTGGAAAAGTTAATCATATTGACGGTCTGAGTTGCTCCTACAAGGATCGGACAGGGTTTTCGTTACATATTGTATATGTATATGGATTCTTTAAATAGAAAATCCGGTGAAGAAAAACATTGTGAGGAAACCAGCTCACTAGTGACTATTAAGTTTACTAGTGAGTGACATGGAGAAGACAATGGCAGACCAGTCTATTTTTTCTGTCAGAAAAAAGTCATTATGTGCGTCGCAGCGTCGCTTTCCACACAATGACACCGACAACAGCTTGGCTCTTAAATAACAGAAGAAATGAAAATCTTCCTGCAAACAAATTGCAAAATGCAAAAGTGTAAAAGCCTCAAAATCTTTTTAGAAAAACATTCAGTTCGGAGAGACAAATATGCTAACTCATGACATTTCCAAAAACGCAGAATGGAAAAATCTTTCTTTTTTGTAAAACGCAACAAATCTATGAAATATTGAATGTAAAATTGAGTGAACGAATCATTTTTACGAGAACGGTTATGATGAATTTCATTCGGAATCATTCGCTATCGATTGCTACAAGACTAATGGATATTGCTTTATGAAAACGTGTGCTCATTTTACTAAGATATTTTTGTGCATATTTTCACAGAATATTTTTATATTTATGCTAATTGTGTTTATTTGTGTAACTGGGTTCCATCTGATGACCACAGGAAACGAAGAAGACCAAGGACGAGATAGGCTTACGAACTGAAAGGGTCCATCCATAAATTACGTCACACATTAAGGGCGAGGAAGGGGCGAGGAGGGGTCAATAAAGTGTGACAAGGGGTCATAAGGTTCGTGACGTCCTAATACTAAATCTATATTTAAGCAATAAAACATAAAATTATAAATAATTAAAAATAAACTATAAAATATTTCCAGCTTTATCAGTTAAATATTTAGTAACTACGCTCGCTTGTTTTTTTTTTATTAGATTAAAAAAATTGTATCTGTGACGTCACTTTACTGGGTAGGGTCTCAAAGTTGTGAGCGACTGTGACAAGCAGAAGGGACGGAGGAGTCAAAAAGTCATGATATTTGTGTGACGTAATTTATGGATGGTCCCAAAGTGTTTGAGAAAGATTGGACAGAAAAGACCAGATATATAGAGTACTGGAAGGAAAGAAGAGGGGCCTTTGCCTAGCTGTGGGACATATATGGCTAGTAAAAAAAAGTGTATTTATTGATTATATTGCGCTGTGCTTGTATTTTTATATATTCTCGTATGTATGTGTTACTATAAATAATTAACTGTGCCCGTAAGCTCCGCTCCCCGATTAATGAAATATACTTTACGACATACGACCTCTCAAACCTACCAAATATACATTAAAATTTCTTTAAAATTGGTCAAGCCGTTTGGGAGGAGTATGAACACAAAGACTGTGACACGAGACTTTTATATGTGCATAAAGATTTAAGCAATTATCATAATAAATTAACGATCATATGGGATCATTCTATATCTAAATAAGATAGGAAATAATAATAAAAATGAAACGTCAGCTTAGATCTCTTAATCTCATCAGATCAATTCATTGAAAAATCTAGTATAATTGAATCCATCATATACACTAATTAGGCCAGAAAACGTAACTTTTCACCTAAGGTAGGTAAAGGTCATACAACTATCCTACACTTATTATTTACTGCAACAAAATATACCAAGTGAACAACGAGGTAAGTATCTCACTGTTTTTAACCGACTTCCAAAACGGAGGTTATTAATTCGCCGGAATCTTTCTTTTTATGTATGTTCAACGATTATTCGAAGACGGTCAGACCGATTTAAAAATACTTTTTTTTGTTTCAAATGGCATACTTGTCAAGTGGTCCCAAAGAAATTTTAATAAAATCGTTCGTCTAATTTGGGGTCGAAGTAGGTTTTTAGTTTTGAAAAATTATTACATATTAATACCATTTATGCTAACGGTTCCTTGTAAACTATAAATAATTTATTGTAACATTTATCAAACCCCGAAAACGTTACCGTTTTCTACCGTTACCGTTAAATATTCCATTACTTCAGTTCAATATCTGGCAATTTAAATACGGGACTGCTTAGCTTACAACCAGCAATCAGGCTATCGGACGCACGTCAAAAAAAGAAAAACCAATTCATTACCACTACTGCACAGTGAACACAATGGTATCGATATCGGATCGCGAGCGACATCGAACGACGTCCGGACGCCAAGCGCGCCCGCCGGCGACTGTGGCACAGGAGTAGAGCACCCGGGATTCAGGGCTGTCTGATTTTATTGGACGCAAAATGTGTTTATTAGGGTGGAATGTTATCACAAAGTGTCTGTGGTGTAATATTGGATTGGGCGGAAAAAGGTCTCCCGTGTTTAGTAGGATATATCGGTGACTTTTGTATTATCAATGGCGCTGTTTAATGGTGTGTACCTGGTTTAAAGCTATGTTCGTTGAGTCCAAAATCGGGATCGAATTTCACTATCACCAAGTTCCTTCTACAGTTAGATAAAAAGAACTGATAATTCTAACACTTGGAAAGAAATTACGATTTTGATGAACAAAACAATGACACAATAACATGTGAAGAAATTAAATTAACAAGAAAAAGAAATGGAATAAAAAAATTTGGTCTGCGTGTGTAGTAGAAAGTGAACTTGTGTTGTGTTGTGAACTTGCTGTTCTTGAGTTGTTGTAGGGGAAATAAAAACATGTTCAATTGAACTACACCTCGGATCGGAGGAGTCTTTGACAGCTTGTGGGCACACCAAATACGTTAAGTAATTTTTTTCAGTCGTATGACATCCTTTGCTTGACAAATAATTTTTTCTTGTAATTTTTTTTCGAAGTATTTATATTAGGACCACCGTCAAAAGCGGCCAGCATCCTGCCTTTCCCAGCCACTTAACAAAACCAAAAGATCGCAGATAAGGAAGACTCGCAAATTTAAATCGTGTTTGGATCGCTTCCCTCACTCCCTTATCAGCCAGTTGTCCTCAACCGATTGAGGTCGGATAACAATACAATATTATGGAGTCAATGAGCTGTTCTGATGATGGAGCCGCGAGATATTAGCCTCATTGAGCAGGGCTCGTTTGATTTGTCTTGACGAGCACTTTATGGTAGACGATGTCTAGGGTCTGACACGGAGACGGAAGGTGGTCGATGGAACTCAGTAATAAAACGGCGCAACTCTATCGAGCTTGGGCTTATTTCATTTGTCTTAAAAAGTACTTTGTCTTCACAATAAAAGCTTGAACAAAAAATGTATATTTTTTCAAAAAACTTATGTCTATATAACGTAGACTTAGTAATAAGTATACGATATGATTACTATGTCTATATGTATGTAATATATGTCCTATTCAAAAATATAAGTATCGTTGCGTTACTATCCCATAATACAGGTTTAAATTTACTTTAGGGCTAGCTCAATTAGTGTAATTTCTCCTTATTTATTTATTTTTGTATTGTTGGCAGCCCTGGGAAATACCCTAGAGGGTGGGAAAAGGGACCGGGAAAGACAGACGTATCGACTTTCATACAAGCCGTAACTTAAATAACTTAAACAATACACGGATTACAACTGTGGTTTGTGGCCGTTACAGACGATCAGGGGCACGAAATGCCTGATTGTAGACACAAGGTTTCCAACATGACATATGACGTCATTATTAACCAGCCATGCTTTAAGTTTGACATATACAGGATGAATTTTAAGACATTTTTAAAGCAAGTTCATAATACTGAAATACTTTCAAAAATGAAAAAAAAAACACGACTTTCCATACAAATTAGCCCCTCAGCGATTTTCAATATTTGTATAGGAGGAAGACGATTTTTATCGATTTTCAATACATTTTTTATAAAAAATTGCTGTACCATGAAAAAAACAACAGAAGAATACAAATAAATAAACACTTGATACAAGACAATAGAACACACAGTAGCATAAAAACTAACAATACCTATAACATAGTCGTTATCATAAAGGTAGCACAGAAATAAAGTGCCTTTTCACCTTTATTAGGAGAAAACCTATAAGACACAAAAAGGTACCGGGCCAAGGGCCGTTTGCCCTCAACTCTTATCTATTATCCGGGATAATCACCATCATCCATGATAATGCGCCCTTCACATCCCGAAATGGTCGCAAAGGTAGGCAATAAGGGTTCTCTACATATCTATAAATGTATGAGGGTACATATTAATCTAATTTCACTACACAGATAGTTTTATTTTCAATAATATACATATTTAGTCATATACCTTAGTTATGAAACAGGTACTTTAGAATGTATTATGCGAGTAATTTTTAACGCACCTAGAATGCAGGGTGTAATATATGTAACATCCAAGTCGTACCTTTTCTTTGTTTGACGACCGTAATATATATCAATAAATATAGCTTTCTACTTGAGTAACCCGTTTATCGCATATTTATAAAGATAAACACATAGTCAAAGGCAATATTAGTTCAGCCTGGTAAGAGTGAGGCAATCGCTTCGCAGCTTTCGACGGGATTTTCTGCCATCCCGTTGCAGGTGGTGGCGTAGCGTGTTGAGTGCTGATGTAATATTATTTTTATTTCAAAGAGCTTATGAACTGTTGTATGTTGATCATACATTTTAGGTTTTTGGACGGAATATTGTTTATGTATATTTTCTGCTATTGAAATTTAAAAATGGAGATATAAATCATTGAAATCTATAGCAGAACTAAGTAGGTTAGGGATTTTTAGGCATTCAAGATGCAGTAGTACTCAAAATGAATAATGAAATAAGGAATGGTGAAATTAGTTTAAGTAGATATATATCTATATGATCTACAAAATACAAGTCTTGTATTGAATTCTTCATGACATTTCTCACGCTCATAATGCTCATTTGTTGTCAGCACATTATGCTTGTTTCTTACATCCGTTTTATTCATTACCTTTTGATCTCTTCGTTCCCATAATGAGAAGTGAAACTTCAGGACGAATATCTTATGAATTGCTCTCAATGAGTTCCATTGTTAAAAAGATTGAAATATATGTATGAAGCAAAATAATGAATTACGGCTCATCTCAACCATATAATCTATCTGTCTATAAATAAATATACTGTGTTTGCGTGAATGGTCCCCCTGATGAGATCTTAGAAGGCAAAGTTGAATTCCTTTATGATTGCCTCGTGCTTTCGATTAGACGAGACGCGTTTGTGCTACTTTGCTGCTATCGAATTTTCAGGCGCTCAGACATATTACAACACATGCGGTAGGAATGTACTCGTAAAATCTTAATTCACCTTTAATTAATTTCTAAGCTTCCCTTTCTTCATCACTTTTTCGTATGCAAATTCTGTAATTGCTTAAAATAGGTATTTTATTACATAAATACACTTGCTCGATAATTATCATTAGAAATGGTCATAATTAGACGTGAGTTGCTAGGCGCGTTTCCATTTACCAATTAATATTCACCCGTCAATTATAATTTTGTAATTAAATCATATATGAGCAAGTAAACAATATACGCAATTCAATCCTAGGTATTCAAGGCGCAATATATATGATACACCATCATGTTGTTATGCCTAATGGGTTGTTGTTATGACGACCTCCGTGGCGTAGTGGTCACCATGCTTGTCCGCCACCCAGAGGTCCCGGATTCGATCCCCGGTCAGGGCAAGTTGGAAAATGGCCTTTTTAGATTGTCCTGGGTCTTAGATGTTTACCTATATATGTATTTGTTTAAAAATATAGTATCGTTGAGTTATGCCCGTCTTCACCAACGAGCCCCTAAAACATTCCTAGCTAAGTATTATTTACTTACGGGGATCTTAGTTAAGTGATGGATTCTTTTCTTTTTTTAATGTGAAGAAATGTTGTTCATCATATCGACAATATATCGATAATTTTTTTTATAACTTTTTTGATAAGTTTGCACGTTAATGGACATATAAGATTTCTGGTTTCTGAAGAGCTCTGCAACATCACTGTCTGAAAATTAAATTGTAATTGTAATAAATACAAGACAGAAAAAGGTAATATATCTTTCAAGAATAGGAACTAAAGTAAAAATATAACTACAGGGAAATACATACCTGGTGATTGAATTTTGCACATGAGTACAATCCATGCAAACAAGCACATTCGGGAACTGGGCAATTTTATAAAATTATCCTTTCACTACAGAAATTTCTTCCTCTGATTCTGGGAATCGTATGAACTCCTTTCGTATTGTCACTATAGCAGCTGCAACTATACTATACGACTAGCAGTCGCCACACTGATCCCGCCTAAGTCGCCTACAGTAATTAAGAAACTACCAGTGGCAAAGTATCTCAGTGCACATAATAGCTGATTTATAGGCGACACTGATTTATTTCTGAAATAAAAAGATTGACCAACATGAAATCACTGGCAACTAGTAGATAGCCACTGTAAAGTAGTTTACCTACACAAAAAGAAAAACGAGGTTAGGCATAATCATTTATTCAATTCATTATAAGGTGCTCAATTCTTTCTAATATGTATAGGACACTTAGACATCCTATATCTAAAGAAAAAGTCCTGGTCGTCATAGATATGAAAGTGGTCTGCTCTTTCGCGGTAAATGCGTGGTCTTTTCAGAAATCCTTGATTTGTAACTAATTCCACAGTTTCAATAGCTTCCAGGTTGTCCAAAAAATCACTTAAAGCACCCTCCATCGTATAATTGGGTAAAAATAGAAAATCACTTTTGAATTTCAATACAAAAGTATGTGTATCGTACAACAAATCATTTAGGGGTTGTTTATGCAGCGACTAATCGGGCTCTTAAATATAAGGGACCCCTTTAACCTCTTAGGTGACACCTAAACGTTGGTGAAAACAAATTTTATACTAACTACTACCCCCTAAAGGCCGGCTAAGGGTCCCCTAAAAATAGGGGTTTGTTGGTGAAAACGGGCATTAGTATCCCATAACAAAAGTCTCGAACTTACTTTGGGGCTAGCTCAATCAGTGTTATTTGTCCCTATATATTTATTTATTTAATGGGGCAGAACAATATTTTGGGTTTAGCCGCTCTAAGCAGACAAAGCCCACTACTCAATACCCAAAGGCCAATTTTAGCGTGATGGTAGAAGGTTAAATAAATGTACTATCGATACTTATATAAGCAAAATAAAAATTTTAAATAAGCAGTAAAAAATATATCAAAGGTTTTCATATAAAATATATAAATTACAATATTTTCAACTACGAATTATATAATTACGCATATTTTTGTGGAAATAAGAAGTAAAACAATATATTAAAGGTTTCCATAACAATTGAGTGTAAAGCTTTGAAAACTTCAGATTACAGAGAAACCTATAAAGATTCTATCAATTGAAAATAAAGTGGTAAACTCAATATAGTTCGTTCACTTACGGAAAATCTTTGGCATTGTACGGGACCCTCTCCACGATAGGTCAACTCGCACTTGCCCGGTTTTTCGTCTTATCGCGAAAAGATAAAGACGTATGTATACGTACGTACGTTCACAGATCACAAACACGAACGACCGCATCATTTACGAGTCCGCACATATTTGCGTGCCCCGTGGATTTATGAGAAAAGTTCGCGGACACGAGGGAAAAACAGAAAACACACTCGTATTTAGGGACCATAGATTAACGCATGGGTACTTCCTATTACTCAACTTCAAAAATTTTCAGATACTTCTGTTGACTGATGGCCATTGTCTATACAGGCCTTTTTAATAAGGTACGAATTTTAAGGGACACCTTAATCCATTACTCTTGATGACTTTCCCTCATGAATATTATACCAAATAACTAATATTGGTTTTTCATGTAGCAACAATGAGTTAAGGGGGAATAAGGATACATGATTTTTCGGGGTCCGGTGCTGCCCCAAATTGACATAAATTATTTGAAAGGAAACAGAGATGTATTTAAAATTTTGTCTTGATCAAGCCCTAGATAACCCTTCAAACTATTTTATAAACTACTGTTTGTAGTTTAAAGTGAGAACGTGAAGCTTTTCTTCGCACATTTGCCAAAAGTGGTCGTTTTTCGCACCTTTAGCTCTATGAAAAGTTTTTTTGTTTGCTTGTTATTACTTTTTTAGGGTTCCGTAAATTAAAAACGGTACCCTTATAGGATCACTCGTGCGTCTGTCTGTCCGTCCGTCTTTCACAGCCACTTTGCTCCGAATCTACTGGACCAAATCAGGTGTTTAGTAGGATGGTGTGATCCTACGACCCAAACATAGATATGCAAAGTAAATATTTTTTCTTTAAATAAGTTAAAATTTAGAGGGATAAATTAGGAAATTAAAAAAAAATGTTTTGCTAACCTGACTGTGTTATACGAGTATATCAAATTAAAGGGCTTATTATGAGGATTTCAAATTTTTTATTATTTTAAAATAAATAGTTTTGATGTTATTCGTGACAGAAGAAGAAAATTGACCATTCCCCCCCTGATCTCCAATACTACTGACCCAAAAATTTCGAAAAATATACAAAATATAGTTAATTGCTTGTCAATTACAGGAAAAATAATATATTTTTGAAATAAGGGTCATTTTCGAGGGTCAAAATAGGAAATTTTAAAATTAAGTTTTGCAAACCTTACTGTGTCAAATGAAAGGACTTATGATGAGGATCTCAAATATATATTCTTTATTATTTTAAAAAAGACGAAAATTGACCATCCCCCCTGATCTCCGAAACAACAGTCTAAAATTTTGAAAAAAAAAAATACAAAATATAGTTTGTTACTTGTAGATTACAGGAAAAAAAATATAAGACTTCTATCAATTGAAAATAAAGTAGTAAACTCAATATAATACGTTCAGTTACGGAAAATCTTTAGTTTTGTACGGAACACTCTCCACGCGAGTTCAACTCGCACTTGCCCGGTTATTGTACTATGAAAACACACAATTACATAAAATAATAACATAAAGAATAAATGAATTAATATATATTAAATATAAAAATATATAATTTTAAATATTAGTAAAAGACCAAATTAATATTAGCACTTATAGTAATGTAAGCACTTTGGACAGAGAGATGAGATGGACGGCATTGGTTGCTACCATAATCTACCTCTCTTACCATCTCTAGCCTAGATCTTTCATTAGAAGACAAAAACTGATAGTATAGAAACAAAAAAAAAATGCTTTTAAACTTATCGAAGAGTGCACTGGAGACGTTGACCCCAATATCGTCACGTATCGATCAAATCGTCCCAGCTAGTCGGTGCCGTTTGGCAGACCTGCCAACCTGACGTGCCAAGAGCTTAAAAGCAAATATGCTTTCAAGCTCATGTGCAACTTTCCAAATATTCAGTCGGAAATAGAAGTAAAATTTAAAAAGATTCTGACTGAAATTCAATTTGAATTAGATTGACAAATTTGAGACACAAAAAATAAGTTTTTTGTGATACTTTACCTGGTCTGTTTGCGTGTTTGTTTGAGATAGTAACTTACCTGAAAACAAAAGAATAAGATTAATAATTTGTATAACAGTCATTAAGAAAAAGATTATTGCCAATGTTAATTTAAACCAAATCACATACTAACATACTAAGACTAAGTACTTATTAGTAGTTTAGTATTGATAGAATTCATATAAAAAATTATCACTTAAACATTCTATAACTAATTTGTCAAGTTGAATACAGCTCTCGAGACGTAAGCTCAGCTTTTCATTTGTATAAGTGCACACAGATAATGTAGGTGAGTCATCGGCCTAAGGCACGGCACGGCCCACACCGGTTTATACTGGTTTTTGAAACTCGGCCTAAGACACGGCACGACCCTCGCGCCTTATCTCCCTGTCGCGCACTTTCCGCCTCCACCTGCACCTTTGGTGCCGCTAGCAATTCATAAATAAATTAATATATTGTTGTTTTTTTTAAATAAAATTATCATAATAGTTCATTTCTCTCTAAAACATCATTGATTTTTTTAACTCCAATTTTGTTAGTTCTAATGCAAAGCTAAGATTACGCATCGAGGACTGTGCCGGGGAAAATTCGTCAAGGTGATTCGAAGCCACGGTAGCACAATTGGAAAAGCACCTACGGTACAGACGTGAAGGACGTGAGTTTGAATCTCACTCGTGGCGAAAAACTTTCATCACTATTTTAATTTAGATATGAAAACTAGACTTGGTTTAAATCATCAACCAAATGAAGATTAAAGTAGAGGTAATTTAATATAATGTAACCACATATACACAATCGTTTCATTTATCCGTTCTATATGTTGTATAGCTGACGATGTATTATGATCATTAGACATGTTGCATCCACGCAATTAATAGCAGACGTGTTTATTGGATGCATAATGGCCCGTGGTATTGATCGGGATTCCCAGATTAATCTGTTTTGTAGTCTGATTTCAGCTTGTCCCTAGTTAACAGAGATCGGAATCACGGGTGCTATTGCTATGTTATTGCACGGGTGCTGTTGCCTAAAGTATGGATATGACTAAAAGTTCCGAGATTTCTCGAGCATCTAAATCAGAGGTTCCCAAACTTATTTTGTCAAACGCCCACTTTAAAAAATCTGTTATTTTGTAGCGCCCCCCATTTTTTCCCCCATAAAAACCTGAATCACATATTTGTCTTGCCTGTAGTTTAATTCAACCTATATTCTAAACTAGACTTTTTTACAAGAGAGAGCAATAATAATACATACACCAGTACATTAGAGTATCTTTTATAAAAAATAACAATAATCAACATTGTTAATTTTAAATAAAAAAATAGCAATAATAATACAATTTTACAATAATAAAGAGTATCGGAAGTGGGGACCTCACCTGCGAAACTTTAAAACACGAAATTTTTTCAGTGTTTGATTCCTTTAAAGATATAAATAGCGTTGTGAACGCATTAAAATAATAAATATTAATTACATTTTTAGTTTATATTTGTACAATAAAAAAGGATATAAATATGAACTAATAAATGGATGTTGTGTAGTAAGAGGATTTTAATTTCAGTGAATTTTAAAATATGAAATAGCTGAAGTTATAAATCACTCATTGCTTAAATCACATCAGCGCCCCCCAACTTTATTCTGGGCCCGTTACCGCCCCCCTTAAAGCCTCCAGCGCCCACAAGGGGGCGTTATCGCCCACTTTGGGAAAGACTGATCTAAATGGTTACTAAGTAAATAAAACAATCATAATTATGTGATTTCAGAATAAGTAAATATTTTTCGATAAAAATATATTCTGAAATCACATAATTATGATTGTTTTATTCGTACATTATATAGTCATATCCATACTTTTGATAGCAATAGCACCCGTGATTCCGATCTCTGCTAATTAAACGTATTAATTTGTGTATGAATTGGCTTGTATATTACGTATAAATAAATACACCGAACTATTACTTATTTCATCATGTTTTCTTCATGCCAAATGCATCTATTCGTTTGTTGAGGATTTGAGGATTTTGAGCTACCTAGTACAGCATTAGATTTATTAACAAAGAAGTTAATTACCTATGTCCTTCAGTGTTTAGAACACTAGTAACTGTGGCTCATCGTCTCTCAATTACAGCCTACTTATTTGTCGACGTTATATTAGAACAGCTTACATCGTCTACTAATAATTCATGCTTATAATCAGAGATCGGAATCACGGATGCTATTGCTATCAAAAGTATGGATATGACTAAAAGTTCCGGGATTTCTCGAGAATCTAATTAGGTAATAAGTAAATAAAACAATCATAATTATGCGATTTCAAGATAAGTACATTTTTTTCGATTATAATATATCCTGAAATCACATAATTATGATTGTTTTATTTATAGATCATATAGTCATATCCATACTTTTGATAGCAATAGCTCCCGGATTCCGATCTCTGCTTATAATGTACGTGTCTGGCGTTTTAATATTAATTATCTGAAGTTAATTAATTTTAATAGACCTGCCACTTTAGTAAATAGGTTCTAATTCTAAATAGCACTACCGTCTACGAGAATTACCTTCTATTGACACTATCATCAAACTTGTGCCTGCATAGTGAATTTGTGACCAAACAGTTAATTGGAAATGCACCTGTTTCGGAAGCCGCCTGAGAGGAGGGGAGGAGCCACCCCCATCCCGTGTAACTAAATTTTACAAACCGCTGACATAGTGTTGGTATTGGAATGGACACGGACAAATCTATTTTTTTTATGAACTTTTTACTAAACCGGGCGTGTATGAATTTGAAGCTTCCTAATAGTGTAGTATAGTGCATTGTTTGCCTCTTTAAAAGAAGGCTTGCTGTTGTTTAAAGCCAGCAATTTGTATCACATGTATCGATTTATACATAAGTTACATTTTTCAACGCTTTGATTGTTCGTATGCTTAACGTACGAGTATATATTTGCAACACCAAAAAATATTGATGTTGGAGTAATTTTAATTTATTGATTAAAATTAAGGACAAGGTAAGTATGTTTGTTGCTTATTTTCAAGATTCCAGACCCGTATTCAATCAGCATCACAGTCACATTTTGAGTTTGATTGCTTTTTTGTCCGCTCACTACTAAGTTGTGAAATAGTGATAAGTAGTTAGATTCAAAGATTCAAATGTTTATTCAGTAATTAGACCTTTACAGGCACTTTTACACGTCAATAAGTATAATTTATATTACGTGTAAAGTATATTAAAATTTAATTTATTTTTAAATAAAAGCTACCGATACCAGCGCTTCGTAACGACCACTGCTGAGAAGAAACGCCGAAAGAAACTCATTTTCACAGTATTGGTCGCCTACTCGCCAGAAGGGCTTTGTCATATTATTATAATTGTCTTTTAATTAATAAATACTTATAATATAATACAATGTTGACACATTATAACATGTAATGCTTGCGAACCAGTAAACAAACATAAATTGCGTAATACAAAATATTAAGTAGTCAAAAAAGCGAAGCCGAGCTGACCAGTCCCTCCCGGCAGCACCCGTTCACGAGTTGACGCACGGATCAGCCATCGTTAAACTCAACCATATTAGAGGGAATCCAACGACCCGACCAGCTATTCTGATGTGAAGAGAATCTTAACGTTATTATTTATTATTATTATTTTATTAACTTCTTTTATAACACAGACATGATAGCTAGGGCCAGTAGTTTATTATGAAATAGATGAAAGGGATAGTACATTTTTTTTTTTTTAGGGACAAATAACACTGATTGAGTTAGCCCCAAAGTAAGTTCGAGACTTGTGTTATGGGATACTAACTCAACGATACTATATTTTATAACAAATACATATATACATAAACATCCAAGACCCAGGACAATTTCAAAAAGGCCATTTTCCAACTTGCCCTGACCGGGGATCGAACCCGGGACCTCTGGGTGGCGGACTAGCATGGTGACCACTACGCCACGGAGGTCGTCTATTCTGTATATATAGTACATATTCTTATATGTTCGTGAAAAATGAAAATATTTGTCATTTCTGTGTGGTTTAGAAGTCTATGTACCCCTACTGGGGTATAGTTTGGAAGTGTAGACGTGTTCAGTGAAGTTAGAGCTATCTTGCAGCGGATCTTGTTGTATACGCATAAATGCCGTAATTTCGGCTATCACATGCAATTTCATACATAAGTTAGCGAATGTATAAGTCTGCCTGCTACCGTGATAGCAGTAGGTCGTAGTATTTGGCTCAAAATTATATATGAATCACGGAAAATACAGTTTCAAAGTAAGTACTCAAATTTAAATCGACCAAAGAATCAAAGCTTAGTTTTTATGACGTTACACAATTACAGGTATTCTTGTTTTTCTTCTCCGAAGCTGATCTGGGAGAAAAGAAAATAATAACCGGCCAAGTGCGAGTCGGATTCGCGCTATAAGGGTTCCGTACCATTATCTGTAAAAAATCACGTTTTTTGGGAAAAATATTTATTTTATTCTGTTTTTAGTTTTGTTTTTATAGCGGCAATAGAAATACATCATCTGTGTGGCTAAATTTCAGCTGTCTAGCTGTAAAGGTTCATGAGATACAGCCTGGTAACAGACAGACAGACGGACGAACGGGCAGCGGAGTCTTAGTAATAGGGTCCCGTTTTTACCCTTTGGGTGCGGAACCCAAAAAGTAGAGTAAGCCAGCTGCTTCTGTAACCGCGCAAATCGTAAAAGCCTGAAAGTAGCCCTCGGGTCTTGACTGTAAGCTTTGTCTACCCAGAAAGACGTGTTACTGACGGTCCCCGTACAAACAAAATACAATACCAATATCTCGATTTCAAGCGTAAGTTAAGCGGTACAAACTATTCGTAGTAGCACAGAATAAGTACTAACATTCACGTACAGAAGTCTTACTCAGAAAAGAAATTCAAAGAAATATCTACTTCATGTGATTAGCGCTATGGTTTAATTTAGCTCGCATCAGAACTCCTCACCTCTTCGTTTAGACACCTAGACATCCATTGCAAGCCAATTTCATTCTTATTACTCTAAGCAAACGATTCATGTACCTGAATTTTCCCACCCGGAGAAGTCGCCGCGCGCATAGTAATAATGTAGGTATATTTTCGATACCTAAGCGGGGAGTGACACAGGCCTGGTAGTAATGTATCGTACACGGCATTTGCGTTGACTAAACGGAACAATAAAGTTTTGTCAGGCAGTGTACTGAACACACATGTAGCGAGTTGGCAGCGGTTGGCAGCGGTTGACACCCTCGCATCAGCCGAACCCTCTTCCATTATAAGTTACACGTTTGTGAGCTTTGTTACATTTCGGATACTCTTGAATGTATAGTGAGTTGTGTATTTTTTAATGTTAGTTGCAAGCAATAGTTTAAAACTATAGATAGTATCGATACTATTGAATTTTCATACTATCGACAGTATTCGATACTATCGATAGTATCTAAATTCAATAGTATCGATACTATCAATAGTTTTACCTTACATCAATAGAATTGCAAACTATTGACAATCGATACTATTGAATTTTCATACTATCGACAGTATTCGATACTATCGATAGTATCTAAATTCAATAGTATCGATACTATCAATAGTTTTACCTTACATCAATAGAATTGCAAACTATTGACAATCGATACTATCAATAGTATCGGTTTTTCAATACTATCGATAGTCCTATTGATATTGTGACAGTTTTCCAACTATCAATAGGCAACGCTGGTAAATGTCGCACTTGAAATGTATAATTTGCCGTTTGACATAACCGCTAGTAGTTCGTCAATCAGCTAGCTTTTGTAAAATAGCTGAACAACTGCGACGTACTTTCTTTATATACTTGGACTGGTCAATAATAATAAATAATAAAATGAATTTATTTTCCTCCAATAGATACTCAATACTTAATAATTTATTGCTTCCTTAAATGACAAATAAGTACATGCAGATTAGATAGCAAGTTAATACATAGATGATTCCACAATCACTAAAGGACCCTGATGGTCGCTGCAATAGGAGAGAGGAGCAATCGTGTCACTGTTAGTATATAGTACCTTGAAGTAAATAAATATATAATAATAAATAATATTCATAATAAATTTTCATCATAATTGCTTACAGTTTAATACAAAATACACGAGAAATAAGATAAAACTTATTCAAATAATAAGGTTGGGGGAAAATTTTCATCGCACCAAGGTCAATGGTACTGGTTCCCAAAAATACCGGTAGTTCAAGCCCTTTTTTTACGGAGGAAAGATCCCTGTTACGGATACCCGTCAGCCTGCGGGGGAGGCTGTCGGGTTATGTGGGACTCCACGCCAGAGCGACGTGCCTACCCACTAAAAAACCTCCGGAGTTCCATCTCAACCGCTTTTGCCGGGGACACGGGAACGGAAATACATCCGCGAACCCCGGCGCGGCTGGCCAAAGCGGCCCCTCCTCGGGGGCGTCACAGCGCCCCCCCACTCACGGATGCGCCATACCTCCTCGGCCCAATTGAGAAGCGGCAAACTCCCACGCAGTCCACCGCCTGTGGACCCATGGGAGCCAGATAATCTGGCTCCCAGCGGCGGAGAAGATGAAAGGCTCCGCCGCTTGCCTTTCGCCGCAAACGCGGTGCGGCACCGCTCGGTCGCGGAGGATAGGGAGAGCGGCAACGTAACACCGACACTCCTCCTCCTCCGCGACCGATCTCCAACCACAGCCACCGCGGTGTGGCCCCGCCTGAAGCGCCGGGAGGGCAATGAAACATTCCCCTCCCGGCTGCCCCACCCCGGGTAGGGGGAGAACTTCCCACTCCCCCGCCGCCCCATTGAGCGCATCCCTACAGGCTCAAGGCCGAAGCCGAGCCCGCGGGAGCGCCCCTCCCCCGCCGCCCCAATGTGGGCGCTCACTGCTGGTTGACGTCAGCAGGAGCGCCCCCTCGCGGGTTCCTCTTAGCTTCCCCGTTGCTCGAGGCTACCACGGGTACTGAGCCCCCCCGGTACGACAAACCGGGAACCCATTGGGGGGGCGGTAGTTCAAGCCCTGCATCAGCCAAAATCACCTATTACACCGTCTAAATGGGCGTTAAGTTTCAGCTCAATTTGAAACTCGAGCATATGTCAAGTCTACTGAAGCTGCCTCGTATCCCACTGGTAATGAGGTGAGCCTGCCAACTTTGACGAACAAATTGCATGTCAACTGGCGGCGCACCAAATGACAGCTCGCCAGCCATGGGTCAATGGCTTCTGCGAGGTTGTCTCGTGCTTCTAGCCAGGAATTACACCGTCTTATTAAAAAAAACTAGTTAAAAAGTCTTAGTAAAAAAAACTAGTTAAAAATCTATCCAATCCATCAATTAACATTTAAAATTAAAATTCAAAATTTTTCTCAATTTTTTTTTCTTTTGTTAATATCAAAAAGTAACATGATACGAAACCGAAACAAAAATAATTCTTTAAAAATAAAGCAAACTGTAAGCTTACAAAAAAATAAAAGCCGTTCAAAAATAAGCAAGTTAAAAGCCTTTCAAATCCTGTAGAAGGGGAAACTGTTAAGTAACAGAAAAAGGATGCACAATGCACATATAACCGCGTGACGTCACTGCCATTAGCTTCCACTCTTTATTTGAAATGCTGCCTCATTTAATAACCAATTTATTTGCTGTTTTCAAAAAAGACTACTTTTTAACAGACATCCAAAAAGCAGGAGGTTATCAATTTGTCGTGATCTTTTTTATGTATGTTCACCGATTATTCGAAAACGCGTGAATCGATTTGAAAAACAATTATTGGCCAAGTGCGTGTCGGGCCACGCATAGTATAGGGTTCCGTAGTTACGAATGCTAACTTTGAGTTCATGCCATTAAAAAACGTCTAAAAACCAATTTTCTATTTAATTTGTATGAAATTTTGCTTTTCCGAGAACATTTTATAAGGTGATCGCCTATAACTTTTTAATTTGTAAACCCTACATAGCTTTGATAGTTTTCCTTTAAATTTCTTTATATATACTATAGCTGTGTAATTTTTTCACGTGCCCATATATAACGGTTTAGCAGATAGAGGGGGGGGGGGGGGGGGGCACTTGACTCTATCCAAAAAATTTCACTTAAAAACCAAATATTTCAGAAACGGATACCTAAATCGAAAAACAATACCTTACATGATTAATTAGCCGAGATAACCAATTTTACTTTTAACTTTACATGTATGGAGCTGAAATAAAAAAAATATATTTTATTTTACCACTTTTTCCGCATAATTAATATACATACCCATGCCAAATCACAACTTTCTAGTACTTATAGTCGCTGAGTAAACCCGCGGACGGACAGACAGATAGACAGACATGGCGAAACTATAATGGTTCCTTGTTTACTATAAAAATATTATTTATATTAACCAAAAAAATGTTTGTTTCAAAGGGTATACTTGTCAGGTGGTCCCATAATTTTTTTTATCAAAATCGGTAGGGGAAGTTTGGGGGTGAAGTCGGTTTTTAGTTTTGAAAAATTGTATTTTACTAGCTGCGCCCCGCGGTGTTACCCGCGGTATATATAAAAAGTAGCCTATGTGTTAATCCAGGGTGTTAGTTTCCTGCATACCAAATTTTATCAAAATTGGTCCAGCCGTTTTCGCGTGAAGAAGTAACACATTCACAAACTTTCGCCTTTATAATATTAGTGTGATTGATTAGTGTTATTTGTTGTGCGTATATTTATTCTTTTAAAACAAACTTAGTCAAATAGCCTATTGTGAAGTCTCTTCTTTCATTAAATAAAAAGATGCCAAGACAATTATAAGAAACAAGATATTATAAATTTGATAACTCCGAACACAAAAGAACTATTTTACCTGAAACGCTATAAACGCTTTTCTTTGTATCAAAGGGAGCGTTCCAATATCGTGAGAAATTAATTTCGTTTTCTCAGAAACACGCTTTGTATTAGAACTGTTTGTAATATAAAGAAAATAAGAATTTGTTGCTTTGATGATACTATTACACAAATATTTATTTGTATAGCAATGTCACCTTAAACTTTCGTAGCGCACTAAGAAAAGTTGTCTGTCTTTAACCGTTCCAAACTCTTTTAGTTGTACAACCCCAAAAGTTATGTTATCAGGGTTCATGTAGGTAATGGTATGTATTTTAACCCAGCAAGCGACGCATCTCAGTTTCGATATAAGCCAAAAATGATTTCTGTTGTCAGTTTGTCTGACCGTGGTTAAAATCTCACTCTGTAGGAATGATGCGCCCGTGAGTTGCATATTATGCATCGCAAAATGCAATGTCAGTTATTGTCCTAGGGCACATATACTGCACGACGATAAAGTATCTTATTATGTTTAATTGCTAAACACGCGATTATTCCACGATAAATATGGCGAAATTGCCCATAAAAGGTGATAAAACATTGTTTGTGCATAAACAATTAGAATAATGCTATCTTACATCATCTGCACTGCGCAGTTGAAGCTTAATCTTGTTATTTTCAAGCTCAAGGAATAACAATGCCATTTTTCATTTTTATGTCGTGACGTGTTGAAATTGAAACTTTGCATAAAGTAACATTTTTAACAATGTGACTAAGGTTGTGATGGTAAAGTGACGTGATTTAAACATTTTCAATATCACATTTAAATATATATATATATACGGACAAATCACACAGATTGATCTAGCCCCAAAGTAAGTTCGAGACTTGTGTTATCGGTTACTAACTCAACGATACTATATTTTTTAACAAATACATATATAGATAAACATCCAATCGACCCAGGTCAATTTGAAAAAGATCATTTTCCATCTTGACCTAACCGGGGATTGAACCCGGGGCCTTCGGTGTGACAGCGTGGCATGATGGGCACTAGGCCACAGAGGTCGTTGAACGTTTGCACTATTTTAACCAGATTCCGGCGCCAAAAGGATAGTTGCGTTTAGCCGCTATGTTTGAATGTATGCTTCTATTTATTATTAATAAAGAACTAATCTCTTATTTATCGGACTTCCATTCTACCTCTTTCTGCATCCTTTACATCTTTGTAGGTTATAATTAATTATTTTTTTAACAAAAAAAAAAGCGATCATTTCCTTTCAGGAGTTTTTTTCCATATCTCCAAAGATCTTTATTATATCTTCACTAAATTAATATAGGACCAACTTGGTACTTAAGGCTTTCAAAAAAAAAAGAATCATCAAAATCGGTTCACAAGTGACGAACATACATACTAAAAAAAAACATACTCACAGGTCGAATAGATTCAGACAACCTCCTCCTTTCATGAAGTCTTTAAAAACATGGATTTAATCTTACGGTTGTTTTATAAAACTGTCTCTACATCTTTCTTTATCTCGATTTATTTCTATTTCTCTTTCCAAGTCAGTGTGTAAAGCTTAAATATACAATATGTATCAAAAAACCTGTCCGATCCTTGTAGGAGCAACTCAGACCGTCAATATGAACAACTTTTCCTATGGGATAAATGCTTGAAACACGAAAAAAAATGGACATTTTCATACAAAAATGTTCGGCCGGCCCGGCAATTTGTTTGAAAATGACGATTTTTTCTTCGAGTTCGAGAATAAACAACAATTGTTCGAAATGCATCGGTGCATAACAAATAAATTATGATGCTGCAAAACGCTTTGATGCATAACAACCGTAGTAGGTACTTCTCATTGCTCTCAGCCCCCCAATTATCCAGGAGGAAACTGTTCCTCCTGTCTGGGCATCGGGAACACAGTCTAGTCTAGGTAGACACCTAGCTAGACCTGCTAGTCGGGGCGACGACCTTGTTAATTCTGCAGGAAATACAGTGGTATAGTCGACTTATGAATAAAATTGTTATCAAATAGAAAATATGTGACGAAATAGTAGATTGTGCTACACGGGGTAAAGGTAATATTTTTAAGGCGAGGCCACGAGGGCGCATTGAAAAGCGATATGAAGGATTCCACAGTTGAATCACGAGCGTATAGCGAATGATTCTACGGTGAAGCGAAGAATTAAAGTATATCACCCGAGATAAAAATATGACTGTCCCCGAGTAGAACACTCTACTTTTCATTTCCATCTATGAGAAAAACAAATACAACAGAAAATATAAAGAAATCAAAGTTCAACCGACAGAAACTAACCTTTATTTGGTGTCGTTTTCTTTTAAAAAATCCTAAGAAAATATTTTTCGGAGAGCATACTCCTGATAAAATTTCACTCATAACTTTGTTTGCGTAGTCCTTCATATCGTTTTAATTTTATTAGTGAATTTGATATTCACTATTACACTCATGATGATTAGGGTTAACATTTATAAACAGTGATGAAAACACACCTTTAGAATTCCCAGGTTTCTCCTACCAGACCTACCTCAAGAGAACTATTGTAAATCTAGCTAGCTACACGCCTGCCCCCGGCGTCGTTTGCGGTCGATACGTCTCGCCTGCACCGCCACCGTCTGCCTTAAGCTCTGAGTTATGATCGTGGCTACCTTCCGCCGTGTTCTTCCGGGCATCGTTTATTAAGATAAGCGAACATTTTCAGTAGCTATAGCTTTTCCGGTTGTACCTGCGATGTTTACGAATACGACTAGATAGGCAAACAATTGCATGTGGCGAAGATGAGGCTGCTGTGGTTAAAATGGATGAGATCCGGAACGAATGAGAGGAAGTTTGAAGGTTGCTCCAATAGTGGACAAGTCATAAAGCCATCGTCTGATGTGATATAGCCACGCGCCACGTCTTGAGGACCCCTCCTCGAACATCTGGCTAAAAGAATAGTGCATTTAGTGGTATTTTATTCAAATAAAAAATATAAATAAAGTTTTATTTAAAAATAAATGAATATGCTCCTTAGTTAAGTCATACAACGATACTGCTAAATTCCTGTCATTCTATACATAATTTCAAAATCAAAACCACTTCCCCCCAAAGTACACAACCAATTTTGATTAAATTTCTATGGGACCACCTGGAAAGTATTCCCTTTCAAACAAAAAAAAATTCCAAATCGGTCCAAGCGTCTTCGAATAATCGTCCTCCTTTTTTGGAAGACGGTTAAAAATAAAAATGATAGTGAATGAAAAGCTGCTTATTGCACCAATACAAAAATAAAAAGGATTTCCAATTGAAAAAAAAAAAAAACGTTACTTTAGGTCTGATGTAGGCACATCAGACATAACGTTGATACAAAGAAAACTATAAATTAAATAGATAGTTAAGGTCAAAAGTCAAAAATCATTTATTTATCTTTGGATATTTGTATCACTTGATAATTGTCATTTTTTCTTCTTTCAATTTCTTAATAGTTGTTGACGTCAGATCATTTACTTACAACTAAGTTTACTGCCGCCTCCAAAGCGCAAGTACAGAAGAAGCGGTAACAAACTGTACTGAAGCATTTTCTCCAAAAACGTCAACCTTACAATTATACTGATATTAAAGTTAAATATGTGAACTGAGAATACATTGTTATGTCATATAATATTAATTAAAAATGATGTTAAAATTGAAATTTTATTTTTTGGCTATTTATAATTTAATTTAACAACACTACCCTTTTACCGTATGGAAACTAACACACACCATGATTTACGAGGGGGCGCGGCAGGGCGCGCTGGCAAACAATGAAATACATGGCAACGCAATGCACTTGCATTACATGACTCATCAGGGATATGATGCAGCCGGTGTCTCCCAGGGCATACCCTAACTGCCAAGCCTGTTCCTATTCTAGATATTTATAAACATATCAATCAAAACTTTTCTTTTTAATTAGACATCAAATCAATCAAAAATAGTGACGAACTGCCGCATACCTCCTATTAATATGAATGGTCAAGATTTGCTCCCTTTTCCTTCATGGGATTTTACGATTTTTCCGAGAAAAGTAGCATAGCAGCTAGTACAAGTTTCCAGGTCAGTTAGAAAATCGAGACAGTTATGGAACTACATAAGTGATACATTACTGCACACTAGTGCACTAGGGTTTATAGACTGTTCTTACTAGATGACAGTCATCACACTTAATGTTATAAAGGCGAAAGTTTGTGAGTGTGTGTATATGTTTGTTACTTCTTCACGCACAAACGGCTGGACCAATTTCGGTAAAATTTGGTATGCAGGTAGCTGACACCCTGGATTAACACATAGGTTACTTTTTTCGCAAGTAGCACCGCGGAGCGCAGCTACTTGAATATAAAATGAATGTCTATGTATATGTACCTTTTCGGAGAACAAATAAACGATTTGTTATTGAGGTACGTCAGAAATCTTTAGGCAACTCGACGAACTCGACACAAGTGCACACGATAAGAGAGAGTAGGGAGATACTGATGCATCACTAATATACCCTATAATGGTCTCAAACAAAAGCTTTTTCAACCCCCGACAAAAATAAGGGGTGTTATAAGTTTAACGCTAATGTTTGTCTATGTATGTGTCTATCTGTGGCATCGTAGCTCTCGAACGTTTTTTCTTTGTAGCTCTTTTACGCGAAAGCAAGTTTCCTTAAGGTGGTTCTTAGCTATGTTTGATGGAAATTGGTGCAAAACTGTAGGCCACCTGGACCATTGGGTAGTCATGGTACATTGATTGTACAGATGGTACCGATGTACCCCATTAGTACCCTCCGGACCACCTGTACCATTGGATGAATGGGGGTTTATTTATATATTTGTCTGGCAAATAAACGTGTCAATATATAATTATAGCCTTTCACAAGGACTAAGCCCCTCGTAAAACAAACAGCACATGTTTGCCGAGCGGAGTGGGGTTGCCGCTGCAATTGCATTTGCACGGACGACAAACATTGATCCAGCAGTGTCCACTCATCAACATCGGCTCGGATATGACCATGCATGAATTTTAGGAATATCCCTTGTAAATCCTAGGAATATATCAATTTGGAACAATATATCAATTAAAAATTTGTGACGAAAAATTTTCGTCACGAGTAAGATTTGAACTCACGTCCTTTACGTCTGTACAATGCACTACTAATTATGCTACCGTGACTTCGAATCACTGATGAATTTTCTTATCATAATTATCCGCATTAAAAGCGTGTTTGAATCTAAAATGTTATTAAAAGTTAGCAACCCATCACTATAATGATTACTTTACCATCTTTTCGCCCACCATCACGTCTTCTTCTTTTCGGGTCGATGATGTGTTTATATTTTAGTGGACCAGAATTTGGTGACCTCTATTGCATTGTCGGAGAATATAAGTCATCCAAGGTGCAGGATGATAAAAGGTTGGTCATCGTTTGTGGAGAGAAGCCGCACTCGCGTTGTTTGTCATGTTTGGGTGTATGATAGGAACCTGGAAAAAGCTAGTTTCGGTAATCCAGAATTTAGGCTGGCCAATCCTGTCACCACGATGGTAACCCCAAATAAGACCATAACGTCGAAAGTGGCCTTTGAGTTTTGCGGCCCTGGGCTCTGTCTGCCCCAATAGGGATAAAGCCGTGATAGTATGTATGTATAAAATTCTAATTTCCCAAGGATTTCCAAAACAACCAATTGGAAGTGGGATGAGCCAACGTTTTCGTTTCGTAACGTGTTGGTTCACTGAATATTAGCTCTTGAAACTTTCAGCAGCAGTTTGAAACTTTCAGTATACAATATAAACTACTAACATAAAATAGTTTCGTGTTCGTACGAAAAGCGGTTATAACTATAAAGTTTCCCTAAATATCTGCATCCTTAAATTATTAGCATGAAAAGAGCGCGTTGTCTGGCTCACAGCGGCGCATCGTTGCATCTCAACAAAGGTGCATTTATACTTCAAACAAAATAAAGTTGTTACAGAAAAATCTCTTCATGCTTCTTGTTATCGAGTGTTAATAACACGGGCAGGTAAAGGCATATCACGTAGCTCAATGCTTCTAACCTATCTCTTCCATTTGTTTGGAACAAAAGTGTGCTTCTCTTCTTGCGCAGATTGTAAAAGCCGACCTAGGGAAAGGGCAATAAACTGCGATTGCGACCAGTCGCTACACGTCACTATTTTGATACCCTGTTACGTCTACCCGCTTACTATAGAGATAGTAGCACTATAACTTTATCACTAACGGGATAGGCAGAAATAATAGTGTTGTTTTAAATGAATCAAATAGACGGGTTGTTAGCTTCATACTCATTAACACGATTAAAATTTTCGCTCATTCCTTGCTCGGCTCTTACAAGATCGTTAGAGCCAGTCGTGGATGTTTGCATCTGCTAAAATCTATGTTTCTATAAAAACAGCTGGTACATTGAAAGTTTTTTCTCCCTGGCTACATAAATGGTTAAACTTCTGGAAACTCGATATTTTAAAACAAAGGTGCATAACAATAGTTTGCGGCAAAAGCGGAGAACTGCGAAACTGTGGCCAAATGTGTTTTTGAACTGTTTTGTGAGCTGGGGAACTGAGAATGGATGGGCTAAGTTTACAGATGTCAGACTGAGTTCTTTAAACTGTTTTCCTTCGAATTTTTGAGTTAATAGTTATTAGTTATCCAAACAATACTTTTGGGCCATGTCCCAGGACGTGGGTCAGGAAAACTGCCCACAAGATGAACGGATATTGTCCATAGGGGGGCCGCGAACAAACGCTCAAAGAGACGTTTACCTGGCGTAAGACCGTGCAGTGTGGAAAACCATTGTAAGTCACGACCCTCAGGCATGAGGATACGATTATAGAAAAAAAGAGTAGTAGATTGCCCCGAACTGTGAACTCACGATCCCCGTATCTCAGTAACCAATTGACCGATTTGGATCATGTTTCAACATAAAAATTCTACTGGCCCAATTTTATCGTGGCCTACCTATTTTCATAAAGCTCCTATCAAAGATACTCAATTTATTTTCAGACAAACATACATACTTATTTACGAGTAGTAAACTCTGAAAACTTCGTACGCTCGTTTAATGAGGCATCTACCCCGTTTTGGGAAAAAGAAATGATGGTGTACGTAAGTAAATACCTACGGGATCGTTAGAAGTAAATGCTACTCAAGCGACTGAAATATTATTAGTATCAAAGAAACAAAGAAATATGATCAATTTATTGACTCAGACAATAAGGTCTTGGCAAGCACTTTTTCTTGCTAATATCTTGATATTGACTTGAGTCTATTTATCAAATAAGACAAACATGGATTTTTACATATTGTAATCTTTTATGAGAATAAATTCTTTAAACCTCATAAGGGAGGTTGACCTTTTTTGCAAATTTAAAAATAAAAACAATGCTCCATTAAATATAAAAAGACATAAGAGAACGTAGAGTTTTGCAAACATCTTTGCTCAAAGTTTACATTAGGCGTTTGTAATTTATTCACTGTCAAATATGAAATAACGGTTATAAGTTTAAACATCCTTGGTAATTTAGAACGAAAACAAAGAGAATAAAATATAAAGCTTTCAGTACATCATTTTTGTAGTTTATGAAAACAACAGTACGAAGCGAAGCGAATTTCTTTCGAGTCAAAAATAACGTCTCGGTGAAAACATCAGCGAAAACTTGATAAAACGTAAATGTTACATACATTAGAGAGCAGAGAAAGAGATGGACGCCCGGACGGTTTAATAAATTCGCTCCCTGCTGGTATTAATCATGCTCGGGAGAAAGCAATGTCGATTATTACGAAGAAACAACCTACACTGGCTTTGCGTGAGTGTTCATGACGGAGTATGCTATGAAATCGGTGTTTTTACGCTTGAGAATGAAACGGCAAGATATTGTATAAAAAGGTTACTTTATCTCTGCTGTACCATGCTCGTTAGAGTAAAGACACTGCTTCGGAGGAAGGCGTAAAAGTAGCAACGCATTGCAAGAACAAAATTTGAAAATGGGTAGATGATTGGATCAAAAATAAATTATTCGGTACAGCTCATAAAATAAAACGTCAAAAAATAGTGTCACTTTTCATTGATCATATCCATTTTCAACAAGACTTTAGATTTATTTATGCAGAAAAACTGATACTGAGAGCGCCATTTGACTCCAAAAAATTATGACGTCACGCTTTCGTATTTCATACAAAATATTTGTTTTGACGTTTAGAAAATAGTGTCTGATTTGACTTGTTGTCATCTAGCGGATTTAATCCAACGACACGATAAGAAGAGAATCTGCTATATTAGCTTTTTCGAAAATATTACAAAAACAAAGAAGTTTTACGTAAAGTAAATTACTTAACTTAGCCACAACTAGCCAAATTCTTAAGACTCAACTTTAGGTTCAAAAACAACATCGCAGTTAAAACAAGATAAAACATAGATGAGCAGAGAAAGATGCACGGTTAAATAAATTCGCTCTCTGCTGGTATTAATCATGCGCTGGGGAAAGTAATGTCGATTATTACAGAAGCCCACACTGACTTTGCGTGAGTATAAATGACGAGAGTATGCAATTTTTTCTTGTGGAAAAACAAACTGTAAGATTTTATACAACGAGGTTATCAAAGCTTTTCAATGTTAACATTTTTAAAACCTTAAAAATAGTTGAAGTTGCTTTTCGATAATATAATAAGACAAATAATACAAAAGAAAGTCTTGAGTGAGCTTCTAGCTTGAGTATTCTAAAATGCCTCCTTAGTCATAAAATGAACGCCCGGATTCCAAGAACGCCTGTATTCTTTAAGTTTGTATCCATAAACCCCTCTGATTGGTATCGTCCGAAATTGAGTCAGCTATCAATGAATCGTTTTGGAAGTCCTTTAATTCAATTCGATCTATTGTTGCCATATTATACATCAGTTCTTAATCTTACTAATATAATCACGTATCAATAAGTTTTTAATTAGGTACAATATGAACCTTTTTGGGTATTGCAAAAATAAAATGCATAGATCCTTGGTGGAGGCCTATGTCAAACAGTGGAAATTCTGTAGCTGGAATGATGATAAGGTCATAGTTCTTCTAGATCAGAGGTTCCCAAACTTATTTTGTCAAACGCCCACTTTAAAAAATTTGTCATTTTGTAGCGCCCCCCATTTATTTCACCATAAAAACCTGAATCACATATTTGTCTTGCCTGTAGTTTAATTCAAACTATATTCTAAACGAGAGAGCAATAATAATACATACACCAGTACATTAGAGTATCTTTTATAAAAAATAACAATAATCAACATTGTTAATTTTAAATAAAAAAATAGCAATAATAATACAATTTTACAATAATAAAGAGTATCGGAAGTGGGGACCTCACCTGCGAAACTTTAAATCACGAAATTTTTTCAGTGTTTGATTCCTTTAACGATATAAATAGCGTTGTGAACGCATTAAAATAATAATTATTAATTACATTTTTAGTTTATATTTGTACAATAAAAAAGGATATAAATATGAACTAATAAATGGATGTTGTGTAGTAAGAGGATTTTAATTTCAGTGAAATTTAAAATATGATATAGCTGAAGTTATAAATCACTCATTGCTTAAATCACATCAGCGCCCCCCAACTTTATTCTGGGCCCGTTACCGCCCCCCTTAAAGCCTCCAGCGCCCACAAGGGGGCGTTATCGCCCACTTTGGGAAAGACTGTTCTAGATCGTTCTCGCACAGAATCCATCAGTTGTCTGACCTTCAGCTTCGAGCTGAACGAGGAAATATCAGTTTTTTTATGTCTCACTTCGCTGACCACTTTTTATAGTGCACCAATGACTGAATAATTCAAGTCATCTACGAATTTGTAACTTAACAATTAGGTTAGTAAACACAAAATATTTGTTACCAAATTGCGCAAATTTTTAATGCAGTGTGAGCTTTTTCCAATCAAGATGTCGCTTCCCTGGTTTTTAGAATATGCCTAATAGTTAGTTCAGTAAATGTTAACCCTTCGTTTACCGCATGGCATTAATAAATGCACCGTCTATTGTTTTAGAATTGTGTCTGATATTAGCGGTAAAGGAAGCAGGGGCTACCTGAATTTTTCGGGGTCCAGTGCTGCCCCCATTTGAAATAAATCATTTTAAAGGAAGCAGACAAGTCATTAAAATGTTGTCTTGATCAGACTCTATATAAACCCTCCAAACTATTTTATGTACTACTGTTTACAGTTTAAAGTGAGAACGTGAAGCTTTTCTGCGTACATTTGCGAAAAACGGCCACTTTTGGCTAGAAAAGCTTCACGTTCTCACTTTAAGCTGTAAACAGTAGTTCATAAAATAGTTTGAAGAGTTATCTAGGGTCTGAGCCAGACAAAATTTTTAATGATATCTCCGTTTCCTCTTAATTGATTTACTTCAAATGGGGGCAGCACTGGACCCTAAAAATTTCAGGTAGTCCCTTAATTAACTATTACCGTATAATCGTCTCCAACTAACTAATAGTTGGATACCATTGAACGAGGATTTTTATAATTTCAACATCATAATCTATAAATAAATGATATCATCAGATCTAACTTTGTGAATCATTGTGATGCCTTTTTGGGTTCCTGTGATTCATATTTTTTACAACAGGATTAAGTAAATTATCTTATCAGGAAAACCATTTACTTCTTATCTGACATGTTGGTGAACGACCAATTTTATTTTATGAAAAAACAAGTGAAGCGGTACTAGTTTATCTAGCTCTACTATAAACTCGATGCGATACTTCGTGGTATTATGCCACAAGGGCGTGTACTAAGTGCGCTTACGTATACAGTAACCTTACAAGAAACCGTGTACAATACAACTCAATTTTAAAGTCTCACGCTTGTACAATAGCATAAATATTTCGGCCTCTGCCTGACAGCCAGTCGGCTGCAAACAAACATGATGGACACACATGAGGCCACGAGACTGCCCTGACGAATTGGACAGTTACAAGTATTTCAGCGGTTGTCACATCTTACACTTTTAACATAAAAATACTCCAAACGAAATACGACACCAAACGCATTGCTGGGGCCTTACTGGCAATTCACGCCGTGAAAAGAAAACGTAAGTACTACGTCAACGTATTTTCTATGTGTTGGTGTTTTATTTAACAGCTACGTTTTCGATATGCACAAAAAATTATGACATTGTAACAATGTTATTTAATTTTTCCAACGAAACATTAAGAGACTTTTTTTAATGTCATAGGGCGGCAAATAAGCGGGTCACCTGATGGTAAGTGATCACCGCTGCCCATGGACAACTGCAACACCAGAGGTGTAACAGAAGCGTTGCCGGCCTTTCAGGAAGGGAAGATGTAGGAGGGATGTAGAAAGGAGGGGCGAGGAGTCCTCTCGCTCACTCAATGACTTTCAACCATTTCTTTTATTGGAAGCATTTGGATAGAACTGGATCACTCAGGCCAGCGATAGGATGAAATGGCGCCGAAAGTAAGCTTTCGCAGGCCCGTGTCACTCCCCGTTTAGGTATCAAAAATATACCAACATTATCACTATGCGCGCGGCGACCACTTCGAAGAGGAAAATTCAGTTACATGAATCGTTTGTCGAGAGTAATAAGAAAGAAATTAGCTTGCAATTGATGTCTACGTATCTAAACGAAGAGGTGAGGAGTTCTGACGCGAACTTAATTATACCATAGCGCTTACCACATTAACTAGATATGTGTTTCTTTGAATTTCTTGCGTGAGTATTAGTACTTATTCTGTGGCTTACGCCCAGCAGTATACCTCTTAAAATTGACAATGAAGATGGTAACAATGACGTGGTAATAAAATACGATGCGAATAGTCTATATACGATTAATCTCTACCAACTGAGTTGTCGCGTTTCTACCCTGTTACATATCTTATTTCTATAGACGCATTACGCCCGCGGCATTATCTTTCCAAAAGTACTACTAACACTTTAGTAAATGTTAACTTATAGTGTGAGTACTTTAGTAAAGCATATTGAATACTTAACAAACTTAATACAATTGATTTTAGAGTTTCGCGGTCCCGATTAATGTCAAATATCATTATGGCCAGATATATTGACGACCCTTCTGCCGCCATGGTCATGGTGGTAGATGGCGGCAGAAGGGTCGTCGAATCATCTGGCTAAAAATGATGTATTAATCGCGGTAAGTCCCGTAATATCAATAACATTTATATACAATGTTAAAGTACGATTTTTACATTTTAAAAGATCTTCATTGTAACATAGATTAAATCCACCTTTTTGCAGCTTTACTACAAAGCAGCTAAGTAAATATCCAACAGGCTTTGCAGTCGTAAGACAATTTCATTGATAACTACGACCACACAGACTGAATACTTTAGTAGATTTTGTATTGTCTTATTGTGATTAAACTGCATCGAAAGTAATCAAGTGTTGGCTTGGCGCCAAGTTAAACTGAATGACCACAACTAAACCACAGACATAATTGAAAACCTTCAATCACCACCAAGTAAACAATAATTAATTGAAATGATGCGCTTCCGTCTAGACGCCAGTCGTTAAGCTATCACCTTCTATCATGTCCAAAGTACATTAATTTGTCTAGATCTGAATTGGTGCAAGAAAAAGAACAAAGCGGATTTTCGCCAAATTCTGGCCCCTTTGAGGCCATGAAGTAGTTGATAAACCCATATGAAGTTTTTTCACGCCAGTGATTGGTTGGCCGGGAGAAATACCATTAAACATTAGGTCCGCCTCTTGAACATTTTTTTTTAAGTATGCAATAAAGTTTAAATAAATAAAAAACCGTTTTTATCGCGCGACGGACTAGTGCTATCTCACACGTTACCATCACGTACAGTGAGATAGATGATAGCGTACGATAAACGTTGTCGCCAGTGCCATGCTACGGGTGCTCGTTTAGCGAAATAACCTTAAAAAGATCTTCGACTCTATAAGAATTTAATCTTTAGACAGTTATAAAAATCTGACGCTAGTTTTATTCAGTTAGCCATGTAAAAGGGAATTCATATATAGTAAATAATGAGTATTTCAGAATGAAACATCAGTCTTCTTCATCTGCCTTATCTTTATCCCAAAATTTATCGACACAGCATGTGATATTTTGCATTTTGTTCTATCTCCAGTCTTCTTCTTTTCGTGACGTTAATTTTTTTCCCTCCAGAATGATGCCACTCTTACAGCGTCGTCTGAAGCCTCATAAAAGTCACGTTTAGTGCAGCTGGTGGGGCACAATGGGCAGGAGAAAAGGTGTGACATACTCTGGTCGCCTTGACCAAACAGGCATTGTGTTGAGGATTTATCAATGTAACGCCATCGAGTCAAGTTATGCCTGCATCGGCCTACCTCAGTCCGGCGATCAAGGCTCTCCCATGTGGACCATGGCAGTTCATGACCCGGGGGCAGTTCCTTTGAAGGAGGTATAAAATCAGAGGGAGTTGGGTAGCGGTTGCGCAACATTTCGAGTCGAGAGGATTTAAGGTCGCCTTCGAGCGGTTTTGTGTTACTAAAACTATTGCGGTTTATAAGTCGACTGTCATAAGGTCGAGCTCCATACAGCGGGTGTCTGGGATCAGAGACTTGTTTTTTCTTTTCAAGAGCACTAGCGACACCCGTAAACCCGTCCGTCACCCCCTTCCTAACCATATACAACACATTCCATCCAACGTTTCTTTGGTCCCCCTCTGTTTTGATATATTTCGGTGTTTTTTTTTTCAAGATTCAAAGATTGAAATGTTTATTCAGTAATTAGACCTTAACAGGCACTTTTACACGTCAATAAGTATAATTTATGTTACGTGAAAAGTATATTAAAATTTAATTTATTTTAAAAGAAAAGCTACTGATACCAGCGCTTCGTAACGACCACTGCTGAGAAGAACCGCCGAAAGAAACTCATTTTCACAGTATTGGTCGCCTACTCGCCAGAAGGGCTTTGTCATATTATTATAATTGTCTTTTAATTAATAAATACTTATAAAATAATACAATGTTGACACATTATAACATGTAATGCTTGCGAACAAGTAAACAAACATAAATTGCGTAATAAAAAAAAATATATATTAAGTAGTCAAAAAAGCGAAGCCGAGCTGACCAGTCCCTCCCGGCAGCCGTTCACGAGTTGACGCACGGATCAGCCATCGTTAAACTCAACCATATTAGAGGGAATCCAACGACCCGACCAGCGACGCAACCACCAGATTGGACATTTTAGTGAGCATGAAAAACGCGAACTCGCAGACCTTGTCAAGAGAAAATATTAGTTAAATGTTGGTCACCACGGAACAGAGAAATAGCTATTCCGTGGTTGGTCACCTATTGATCTTTTATCTTATACGTCTTATATTATTTAATATATCTATCTAAACTGTCCGTGAAACCAATCATAGAAACCATGCGTGTGATAATGAACACGATTGTGTGTGCGATCGACCGGCAACTTGTGGACGGACAGCAATTACGGGTACGTAATTATTGGTATTAATTGATGTCGATATGGCGTATTGCTTCGATAGATTTGCCTGTCTGGCCGTGTGGTGACGGCAGAGTAGAATGCAATTTGGGACCAGCCGTTTCGTTCCCACGTCTGTCATAAGAGGCGACTTAGGATATAAGAGCGATTTATTTACTTTCAAAAGTCGGGACCATTTTCACCAGTCATTACATACCTCGTCAATGTACTCGTAATACGTCATTGTCCTGTCTGCCACTCAATAACCTCTGCGGCCGCATGGATTTAAATTAAAGCATAGCTTTAAATTTAACATTTTATTCGGAGCGCTACAACGTCAAATTTAATGTAAAGTTTATAATAATATAAATAATAATATAAAAAATATTAGTCCCTTTGTGTCCGAATTACAAGAAGTAAATTGTGAAACGATATTTCGGAAATTATGATAAAGAAGGCGATTTGAAAAAGTATTATTTCTCTGGAAAAAAAGAAAAAAGCATTATCAGCATGTATTATACGTAGCATGTACCAGCTGCTTCTCTTCCAATATTATCTGTCTAGGCAAAAAAGATAAAACCGTAATAGAGAGATAGATAATTCTTGATACATACATACATACTATCACGCCTGTTTCCCACAGGGGTAGGCAGAGACTAAGGACCTCCACTTGCTACGATCCTGACAAACCTCTTTCGTCTCATATACACTCATCAATTTCTTCGTGCATTCTTCATTGTATACCAAAATGAAAAATATAACACAACAAATAATTTGACATTAAAAGTACTGGTATAAGCGATCTCTTCCAGACAACCAGTATGTATGATGTATGTTTGATTTCTGTACATATTTTCCCTTTTCCGTGGACAGAAAAAGCGCAATTGGATCCCAGATTCATTAATTAAACACATAAAGCGGACGAGCCGCCGGTTTTAATTGTACGTCCAACGCGGGGTTCACGCTTCGATTCCCGTCCAATACAATTAATTGTTTCGCGTTTCATTTGCTGCGTAACGCCCGACACGTTTTGTATGGCGACTGATTGGAACGAGTTTTTGTACATTTTCTTTTTAATTATACTTTTTGCACATTTACTGCTTAATTTGACGTTTTAATCCCCGACAAAAAAGAGTTATTAGTTTGACGCCAACGTCTGTCTGTGGCGTCGTAGCTCTCGAACTATATGGATTGATTTCGATGCGGTTTTTACCTGATAGCAAGTTTCCTTAGGATAGGGTGCAGGGAGCCTCCCCGTGTGGCGACACTAGTTTACAAAATTTAACTTTTTGTCTGTTGCCGCGAATTTGATGGTTGATAATGTTCACTTATGACTAGTTTTTGTTAAATCTACCCTTAAAATTTTTTGAGCAGCTCTAGTTACTTTGTTTTGATTTTTATTATTTCAGCGTATATATTAATCGATAACAGGCGTATTGTACTGTGTTAAGATTAGTTCTGAAGTTTTTGTGCCATGAGTAGTTCACTAAGACATTGTTTAAACAATCCAGATCATTTTTGCTATATATGCAGAGAATGTGTTTAACGATCGTAGAAGAGGAGTTAATGAAAAATATCTATTTTGGGTATTTTGGAATACTCTTGGATAAAAATGAGAAGTCTTAGGCTCCCAATTGTGTTTGTTAATCGTGTGTGAAATATTTAAGATTATGGAAAAGTGGTAAAAGAAGTGCCTTCAAATTTGGAACACCTACTATTTGGCGAGAACCACGAAATCATCTCGAAGACTGTTATTTTTGTAGCGTGAACGTAAACGGTTTAAACACTAAAATACGAGCTAAATGGCAGTAGCCAAGTACTAGTTGTGTTCAACGTCCAGTGCAGCGTTCACCAGACTCTTCAGAGCCTAAAAATATATCTGAAGTCTTAGAACAAGACATTGAAGGACCAAGCTTATCACAGAATGATGCTGATTTTGAAAGTATGTCAAATGAGCCAAAGTGCTTTTCCCAAAAGCAGTTAGATGATCTTGTAAGAGATTTAAATCTTTCAAAACAAGCTTCAGAATTGTTAGCATCAAGACTGAAAGAAAAAAAAATGCTTTCCTCAGATACCAAAATAAGTTTTTATCGTGAAAGAGATAAATAATTACAGCGTTTTTTTTTTCGAAGAAAACGATATTACCTTTTGTTCCGATATTACAAACTGGTTGATAAAAATGGGCTTGAACCAATACTAATGAATTTTTAGAACTCAATGATTAATTATTTTTTTAGTACAGCTTTTCTTAGTTTTTTTCCTTTTTTATACCTATATAGCTTAAAACTCAGAAACTAAAGCTGATAAAAATCTTTTAATTATATCTTTGAAAACAGCATATTATATGTAGTCAGCAACAGCTGAAATTTTTTCGGCAACAGATGTACTGTAAACTAGTGATCAGTCGACGTCCGGCGCGCCTGGATAGCTAGTACTCGGTAACGCAGAGTACTAGGGCCGTAACAGACGGGGCGCAACTTGCGTCGCGTAACAGCTAGTGATGGGCGGTGCATAAAAACTCAATCAACCTATTTGAATATTTACTCAGAAGATTGAGTAAATACCCGATAAATATCCTTATTCATCTATTTGGTGAGTAAATTAATTTATATGAGTTGCGACTCATATTTATATTCATATTCATTATTTCATGTTTTCATGACAGTTTTGAAACTTAAATCTAGTATACACTTGCAATTCTTGTCGGAAAGTGTGTGCATACGCTATAAGCGGCTTAAAATGTAGGTAAACGTTAAATGCGACGCTAAAATATATGAAAATACCATACTAATCATACACCGAAAGTAGGCTTCTTTGATTATATCATTTTTTGCTGAGAGGTGTGCAAAGACGTAATTTTATTTTAAAATAAGTAAACAGACATCAAATACGACGTCAATATATGAGCACGCTCTATTTACTCTATTTATTAAATCTAGTGAGTAAATACTCAAATGGGTAAATTGAGGACTATCCACTGCCCATCTCTAGCTGTTACGCGACGCAACTTGCGCCCCGTCTGTTGCAGCACTTAATCAGAGATCGGAATCACTTGTGCTATTGCTATCAAAAGTATGGATATGACTATATAATCTATAAATAAAACAATCATAATTATGTGATTTCAGGATATACTTTTATCGAAAAAAAAAATAGACTTATCCTGAAATCAAATAATTATGATTGTTTTATTTACTTAGTACCCAATTAGATTTTCGAGAAATCCCGGAACTTTAGTCATATCCATACTTTTGATAGCAATAGCACCCGTGATTTCGATCTCTGGATTCCTACACCACGATGGCTCAAAACCATCAATCGGTGCCAATCAATGCTACCGCAAAGGTCCTTCTCAGGGTCAAATCAATCACCCCTTATACCGTGTAATTTGGGCCAATCGACACGAAAAGAAGTAGTTTCCTTGCAGTTGTTTTTAGCTATGTTTGAGGGAATTTGGTTCAGTGGTTCGAAAGTTATAGGAGGTAAATGCTTGAAAGTCGGGGTTTTTTTCATTTGCCTGGCAAATAAACTTGTCGCACATTTCTTTCTTTATTTGATTGTTTGTACCCTTCCGTCTCGTAACATACGAGGCAAACATTGTGTGTGTAGTTACATGATCAACTCAATCAAACAATACAAGTACATCGAAATATTTGAAATACCATAAAATCAAATATCAGTATTTAGGCTCCTGAATAAGGCCCTCTGCAGACATTTTTAAATGTCAAAGTTCGGATAATGAACAGAACCTTTTTCAGAAGAATAAATTACGATACAAATCTCATTCAATTAGAAAGTACATACATACATACATACATATTATCACGCCTGTTTCCCACAGGGGTAGGCAGAGACTAAGGACCTCCACTTGCTACGATCCTGACAGACCTCTTTCGCTGCATCTACACTCATCACTCTCTTCATGCATGCCCGCCGGTTACGGGTACTTCTAACCTCTCCTTTTTTAAGAACGTCTGCAATTTGATCGCGGTACGTTCGTCGAGGACGACCCTGACCCGCTCTTCCACTCAAGTTTGCTTTGTAGACTCTTTTAGTGAATCTCCTTTCATCCATCCTTTCTACATGTCCGAACCATGTCAATTAGTAAGTAAGTAAGTAAAAACACTTTATTGCACCAAAACACATGAAAATTACATTTGAATACAGTAAATCAGATGTTATTGCACCAAAACACATGAAAATTACATTTGAATACAGCAAATCAGATGTTATTGCACCAAAACACATGAAAATTACATTTGAATACAGCAAATCAGATGTTATTGCACCAAAACACATGAAAATTACATTTGAATACAGTAAATCAGATGTACAAATAGACATACGTCAATTGTCATTATTCTTTCATTCTCTTCAATGTGCGCAAGTTATGGAACGATCTTCCCCTCACTACCAGTTTTCCCTAAACACTAGAACATGGGTTATTAAAAAACGCCGTCGATAGTTACTATTATTTATTAATTAAAATCTTTACTAACCACAATAGTACAAAAGGTGAACTTAATGCTAATGCATACTCTACCAGTCAACCTGTAGGAAAACAGAAAAATGTAATTTAGGGTCGGCAATGTATGTGGGGTCTGTTGGATTACTCTAAAGCAGGGATCCCCAAACTATTTTGGACAAGTGACCCCTTTTCCAAAATAAATAAATATATCGGGACAAATAACACTGATTGAGCTAGCCCCAAAGTAAGTTCGAGACTTGTGTTATGGGATACTAACTCAACGATACTATACTTTATAACAAATACATATATAGATAAACACCCAAGACCCAGGACAATTTGAAAAAGGCCGTTTCCCAATTTGCCCTGACCGGGGATCGAACCCGGAACCTCTGAGTGGCGGACTAGCATGGTGACCACTACGCCACGAAGGAAAATGAACTGTTACCTCAGACCCCAATGGCCAAATACCCTACTTTTAAGATCAACTGCCGTATTCATAATGGTCTGCTAACTTAAAACAGCTGCTACAGAGTGTTATTTTTACCCGACTACGGCAAAGCAAAAGGAGGGTTATGATTTTGACAGGCTATGTATGTATGTATGTATGTATGTATGTATGTATGTATGTATGTATGTATGTATGTATGTTCATCTGTTCCCTCGTAACTTCTAAACTATTTATCAGAATTCGACAAATGACATATCATTAGAAGCGTCTTAATTGTCCGCTGGTTATAGGCTATATGGGTTTTCATAAAATCTAATGTGGCGCCCTCTAGCGGACAAAACATACAACGTTGTCAAAGTGCTACGGCAGGTAGGTATATGTAACGTGTGACTACGCCTTTCCAAACATGAAAATTTATCTCTACATAGTGAATATTGCATACTTCAGAATAGTATTGTATGACATTATTGTCAATTTACAACGAAGGCATCTTGGTAGAGTCTACTGTGTCCATTTACTTGCAACTACATCAGCAACTTTGTTCAGTTCAGTATTCTGAAAATCTTGTTTTATACTTTTTCAGCGTCGTTTTTTGTCGTAGTTGGGTTTTAGTTTTTTTACTTTTTATTATTCATTCTGACTTAGGTCAATAGAAGAAGACAGAGTGAGAATTAGCAATGCTTTACGAGTTAGCAGACTATTATAAATAAGGGGGGCTATCTTTAGTTTTTTCCTATTGACACAAAAGGGGTCGATTTTTAGACCTCGTCGACCCCTAGGAAACCGATATTGACCACTTTGGGAATCCCTGCTCTTAAGTTAAATATGATTGACTATTATACTATAACGTAACATTGGGGTATCCTCGCGATAACTTCCAAAGTAATTTAGTACCGACCCCCGAGGTCAGAGGTGAACTGTTTCCCACGGCGAACCTGAATAATTGAATGAACTGATCGACTGTGTTCAATCAACCGCGCAAGTTGGATTATACGTGATTTGATGGCGGCCAAATGAGAGATGATGTTCCAAACTAGATCCCCAAACAAGATTCGATCGGCCGAAATAACATTCAAGCATTCAATAAGTCTAAACAAATTTAGATGAATATATTTATTTACTAAAACTTTATTGATTCACAATTAACACTTGTTTGCAATCGGCGGACTTAATGTCCCTGGACAGAATCAGAATTTCCCATACAAACGTAGTCTACGTTTTAATTTGAAACGACATGTCGGATATGGGCAATATTGTGTTATTTTAAAGAAATTGCAATTATCTCGAATTAAAATTGGTTTCCGATACTAAAATTATAAATTTAAAAGAGAATACAATGTATTATATCATATTTAACCATAAGAATGGAAAACTTCTACACCCTTATATATTCTTTTCAATTCGTAATTTTACCATAGAAAACCAATTATAACCCTAGATAATTGCAATTTCTTTAAAATTACGGTTTTAAAATAAAACATAGACTACGTTTGTGTGGAAAAGTCTAAGGCAAGGGGATTCTTAACCGGTCCCGTTTTTACCCTTTGGGTACGGAACCCTTATATAGGAATCAAAATAATGATGGGTTGCTAGCCGTTTCAACTATTTCTAGAAACTGTATACTACTATTAATTCTGTGAAAATGTCTTTTAAGTTATAGGTAGTGCAAGTAAGGGAACATTTGTACCAAAACAGAATAACGATAGGCCGATAGGCTGCTTTATGGTCTAAGAATCATCATTTAAAAAAAAACATCATCAATTGTCAAGTAATTATTTAAAAAAAACCGACTGCTTTTTTTTTTAATACCCAGTGTCACTCTCAGAATTAAGACGAATCTAATGACACCTCTCAAGCTAAAATCCATCGAGCCGTTCAGGCCGCAGAGCGTGCCAAACAATTATACATACTCTCGAAATACATAACCCTACTTCTGGAGCAGTCGGGTAAAAATGGAAGAGACAACAGCCTGTATCTCAACGACTCTTTTACATTCTGCGACTTAAAGGAGTACTAAATCGCGAAGCTTAAACAAAGTATCTACAATGTAAATCGGCTAGTTTAAAAAATAGAAATAATTACCCGGCCGTCTGCTTGGTTGAATAATTCACAAAGCACTTGCCTTATTGGGGGTAGCTTGAATATTTATTTTTATGCAAAACCCATTATTTATTTACATCTGTTGCGGTGGAAAACTTTAAGTTTCTTTCCTTGGTGATTTCATTTAAATACATTCCACGCGATGATTTGGTTCTCTAGGTTTACAAATCTATTGCACTTATTTTGCTATTATATATTACTTATTTATTGAGCTAGGCATGCGTGCCGTATGCAGTCGGACAGGTGGGCCAAAAAAATCACCTTACCCGCCAGAAGGACACAAACGCAAGGGTATACCACGAAAGAGATGGTGGGACGATATAGACTCTTTCATGAGTGACTTACAGCAGACTGCTCAGAATAGGGTGGGACACACAAACAGGCTAATAAAAAAACAACGGGTTGCACTCCGGGAGTGCCGGCAGAAGTGAAAACTTGAATATTAACGTTGTGCATTTCAATGGATGCGCGTGGCACGCTGTAACATAAACACAAACGAACATTCGCGCAAGCGCCCTGCGCCATCTGAACAAAACAGCAGGCGCAGGCATACATTTTCGCCGCGCCGTAGAAAGAGAGGGGGATACTTCCTCTCCTACGCCTCGCCGCGCCGGTTGTCTTACGAATTTTCGATCAGGTCACGTGTCCTGACGTCCTGACGCCTTGACGCGAGTTTATCATTTTTTACCCATTACAAAAAGTGTACAACGCCGCTAAAGAAGTTTTCACTTCAAAAAAAAAAAAGACAAACATTGCAAATAAAGGAGAAGGTGAACGTCATGTTGTACAGAGAAGTAAAACTGCTGGCGGACGAGAGAGACAAATGGAAGAAAATTCATCCTCCGCCGACATGAGTTATAGCTCTTAAATAATATAGATAAATACATACGCAAATATATTAGTTCTAAACCCAATATTTTACGCTTTCTGAGTTATGTAAAAAAAATATTTTTAATCAAAAAAAGTCTGACTCCCCGTAGCAAGGCACCGTTGATAAACGCAGATAAAGTTTATATCGCGGGACAAACTAGCACCATCCCGCTGGCATTGTTATATAGAGCGTGACAGCAATAAGTAACAGCGCCCGATAAACGCTGCCCCGTCGATGCCATGCTACAGGGGCAGTGTTGGCCACAACACGAACAAGTTTATTTATCCGTTTATTTGCCAGGCAAATTAAATAAAAACCGGCTAAGTGCGTGTTGGACTCGCGCACAAAGGGTTCTGTACCATTATCTATGAAAAAAACCACGTTTGTTGTATGGGAGCCCCCTTTAAATATTTATTTTATTCTATTTAGTTCTGTCTAGCTATCACGGTTCATGACATACAAACTGGTGACAGACAGACAGACAGACGGACGGATTGAAAGACGGACGGACTGAGTAATAGGCGTTTTTACCCTTTGAGTACGGAAGAAACCGTAAAAACCACCGACTTTCAAGCGTTCACCCCCCAATAACTTTTGAACGGCTAAACTTATTTTCTTCAAACATAGCTAAAACAACCGCAAGGAAACTTGATTTCACGTAAAAATAAACGCATCGAAATCGGTCCATCCGTTCGAGAGCTACGATGCCACATACAAACATTGGCGTCAAACTTACAACACTCCTCCTGAAAACAAACAGAGTGGGTTAAAACTAGGGTTACCATCCGTAGGGATTTGCCCGGACATGTCCGGACTTTCTGCCTTTTGTCCGGCTTTTCAATTTGTCCGAATTTTTTGAATATGAGTAATTAAGCTAAATATAAAGTTACATCAAATAAGTCAAAAAATCTTATTAACTTCTCATTTATTTAAACTAAGTGGGTGATGTTTACATTTTGTGACTAAAATATCCGGACTTTTATCGAAATGTCCGGCTTTTTGTCAGGATCTTTCAAATTTCTATATGGTATCCCTAGTTAAAACAGACATTGTAAAATTAACTAATACCTATTTAACTAAGATACGAGTGAACAGGACCGGACCGTAAGTTAAGGGGGCCCTGGGCTTATACTACTTAGGGGCCCACCTAATTATTCAAACTATAAGAAAAAAATAACACAATAAAATATTTGATTTATCATCTATTTTTGACTTTGACTTGACTTAGCTAGGGGCCCCTGGAATCCACGGGGCCCTGGGCCGGAGCCCAAAAAGCCATATGATAGATCCGGCCCTGCGAGTGAAGACGAAATCTATCACTTATAGTATATCAGATGATTACGGAAGAGCTCGGAAGCGATAGCACTCACTCTTGACTGATAAGCGACGAGATCTGTTTGTTATCTATGGAAAACATGAGCAGTGGCTGCATCAGTTTAGATAATGGGTCTTACTGCTGAGGTCGGGAAGATAAAAACGTGGAAAACTCAATATTGATTTATTTAATTCACTCGCCGAATGAAAGTTTACTTATAGAAATAGTCATTTTCCGCATTTTTGTGTAATATTTTGCAGTAGTCCTTAGTCAAAGTCAAAGAATATTTATTCGTCTTCGCATATATAAAAAAAAAATGTCATGTATTACAGTAATCTTGGTTACAACATGATGCTAGGACTTCCCAGTGAGTAATCTAAAGATACTCGTAATGGGAACGACCCGCTTCTTCCTATAAAGGTATACACTAAGACTACATTTGTGAATGTACTATATTTATACATATCAAAAGAAAAGAAAACAAAGATGAGTATTCCTTGATAATTGTCCGTTTTTTCTTTGTAGTTGTTGACGTCAGATCAATTACTTACAGCTAATTTAGATAGCAAAGAAGGACTAACAGTTGTTCAACCTTGTTGAAATTTATGGTAACATTAATACTTCATGCAATTTTACTTACAGACATATCGTGTTCTTTACAGTTGATGTAGAGTGCAACTACATACCTGAAATAAAGAAAGATTATTTAACAAACTTCCAAAAAGGACGAGGTTATCGATTCGTCGGAATATTTGTCATTGAAACTGCCCTAACCGCTTATTATGCCTACGCGTACTCCTGGCTAAAATACGGTGTTATGCTTTGGGGCAACAGTGTACACGCGCACGACCTACTCCTCATGCAAAAAAAGTGCTTGCGTATATTATGCAACCTACCGTACAGACATAGTTGCAAGGCGTATTTCATAAAACAAAAAATCTTGACTTTACCATCAATTTATATCCTTGACATATGCACATTTGTGAGAAAAAATAAACACATATTTACACAAATTAAAGACACACACAACATAAACACGCGACATAAATATAGACTGGCATTGCCATCGAGAAAAAACCTAGACATATACAATAACGGACCATATGTGAGTGCAATCAAAATGTATAATAAACTACCGAAATCATTACAATTAGAACATAATGACAAAACATTTGATAAAAATCTTAAAACTTTGTTATTGACAAAAGATTACTATTCGGTTGAAGAATACTTAGAAGACAAATTACAAAACTAGTTTTAAAGAATTCTCAAGCCGTTCATCAATTATTATACTGACATTTATACTACATATTTATATTATTATTTTTTGACATTACTATTATTGAGATAATTGAAATATTTTAATGTATCAGAAAACACATCCAATTAAATTTAATTAAAATGTAATAGAATTTCCCTGAAATTAATACTTAACTTATAAGTTTATGTAACAGCTGACATTCAATTCAATTACTAACTTGTTACTAACAATTTCTGACATATCCCAAACGAAATATTTCTGAAATCACTATTATTATATAAACTCAACTACATACTTAAAGTTCGCAACACCCTGCCAGGGTTCATGTACTTATTTACCTACTAACCATGTAATAGTATAAGTGCCTGTAGGCGAGAAATAAAGAAATACTTTTTCGAAGACTCCTGGACTGACTGGACCAAAAAATTCTTTTTTTGTTTGAAAGAACATACTTATTAGTGGTCCCATAGAAATTCTATCGGTTTTTCAAAATATTTATTTACTTATCATTTCAAAGGCTATTTATTTATTTTTAACAAATACAAGTACCGTCTAAACATTTTTGCGTTAAACTGGACAAAAAATAAAAACCAAAATGGCGCGTGTAATTCGACAAACATAGCGAAAGTTAAGCCGGACTCAAACAAAGCTATCTGACCGGCCTGAACCGCAAAGTAAACATGTCCCCCACTTTGTATTCCATTAGTGGGGACTCCGTGCCATTAATCAAGGGAATGCTCCCGGGGGATACGGGGGCTTGATAAAGGTATTTACGTATCTAGCCTCTTATGCGGGAAGAGAAGCCGCTGATACATTCTAAGAATTTTCTATTGTTCCAGACCAGCGTGGAAGAATTCATGCAAATCCTAATAAGTATTATTTTGAGGTTTAAATTACGAGTGTCAAGGAGTTTTGAAGCAACAAATATATAAAAAAAAATACAACCAAATTCTTGACCTCCCTTTTTAAAGGCGGTTAAAATAGGATTTGATTGTTGTATTTTTTCTCCTTGAACACGAAATTTAAGTTTATTAGTCGCCTCTAATCATGTCTAAAATACTTCAAACCTATTGTTAAAATTAGAAAAAAGAAACTGTTATTTAGGAGCTAGTGATAAATAAAGGAGGTGTTAAATATATAATTGTGACAAGAGATAGACTGAACCCGTCACGTGCGCCCGCGTCACTTAGTGGGCGTAGTTAACTACTATTTTGTTTTTTGATTACAAATTACAGTTACATGTAGTAAACTACAAGTAGTTGAAATTACATTCAATTTAACTACAACAATTGAAACTACTGTAGTTGTAATTTGTAATTGTAATTAAGCAGTTATAACTACAAATTACAATAAGAATTTATTACCGCGGGCGTGTGTTAAAGGTGTTGTATTTCACAATTGTAAGTGTAAAAAGTTGTAAGCAAGAAACGAAAATTTATGAGTAAGTTAATCTTTATAAAATATGTAGTTTCAAAAAGTAGTTCGTAATTGTGATTACAACTACTTTTTGAAGTTTATAGTTCAATTACTTTTTTAATTATGTAGTTGCGATTACTAACTACAAAATGTAATTGTAGTTAGTAATTAGTAGTTTAATTACATTTTGCCCAACTCTGCTTAGTGTTACTAACACCGATCCAGTTATGTGCAGAAATACGGACTCTGAATCGAATGAATTGCATTTAGTTAGTACTGAATGCGTGTTGATATGAAAATTGGCTACAAGAGCAAAGGTCGCACGGGTTGACAACGCGACCCCTACTTGCAAATTTATGTCCATTAATTAAAATCTAGCGATAATATGTTGATTTGTATTATTTTAATTGCAAAAATCAATCTTTATTTTTGCCATGGCTGGCAATACTAAAGCAACCAAGTTACTGTTGGCAACCCCAACTTATGTCATCTCTCTTCTCTATGCTATGTGCTAGGTGTCAGACATATATTTACTTCCAAGAGTTCCAAGTTAAAAGAATATCATTTCATACTTCACCAGAAAAATTGTATTTTAATTTAGCCCAAACCGAACAGATATTCCAACATAATAAATCTATTACTTCTGCATTCAAGACCCATTTACAAAGTTCTTTGTGTTGCATACAACTAAATTAAAACAATGAATAACATGCATGGTAAGTTTTTTTTTCACAATATATTGGTTTAGGCATTTGTCCTCAATCTCACCTGATGGTAAGCGACGATGAAGACTAGGATGAAGCATGCCTATCCAAAAGATACCCATTCAATCAACTTTTGAATGTCCCGGGACTGTACTTCTCTGGGAATATAGACGCAGGCAGTTTAGCGCTGAGCTACATGAAGAGGGGATACTGCGCACGGGTGCAGTGCTAATTTTTGACTTCTGCGCAAGCAAGGTCATCGCTAGAACTTAGCTCGCGTCAGAACTCCTCTTCTCTTCGTTTAGATACCTAGACATCCATTGCAAGCCAATTTCATTCTTATTACACTGGACAAACGATTCATGTAACTGAATTTTCCCCTTCAAAGTGGTCGCCGCGCGCATAGTTATAAGTGAAGGTATATTTTCGATAAACAGGCCTGTAATACCAGGCCTGTTTATCGAAATTGTATGCAACAGACAAGTAATTTTCAATTAAATTGTATGCAACAGACAAGTAACTTGCACTGTGTGAATGGGCCTTTATCCGCGGCAAGGCTGCTGTTCAAGCTATTTTGCGAAATAATTACAATTTCCTCGTCGTTTTAGTTTCCAGTTGTGTCCTTAGCTGTGTAGTGCTGTTTTGGACCACGGCATACGCCTTCAGGTTTTTTTTAAAATATTAATGCACTCATATCAAAATCGACAGAATTCTTTAAAAAGGCTTTTAAGAGTTATGTACCCTATGGGTAAAAACGGGACTCTATTACAAAACACAGCTGTCCGACAGTCTGTCACTATCTGTATCTCATGAAACGTGATAACTAGACAGTTGTTTCACAGATGATGTATTTCTGCTGCCGTTATACTAAATACTAAAAACGGAATAAAATGAATATTTAAGTGAGGCTCCCATACAACAATCTTGTTTTTTTATAGATGATTACGGAATCCTTCGTACACGATTCCGGCTCGCACTTGACCGACTTTTAATAAATGTTTGAGTTTTGTTTAGCGCGAAGAGTTAATGTTTATTTAAACGTTATACTCGTAATTTTGTGTTACTTCACCTCAGCTCAGCGATCCGATTACGTCCGCCGCCTTGACCGCTTTGGATGCAGTTACTGTTTAGTGACAATGCGGTTGTTATTGTTATCTGCAATCTCAATTAACTATGCCGATAGATAATGACTCAAATGACAATTTTCGCTGTTTTACATAACAGCTAGCTGTTTGGCAAAACGGCTTGCTTATGTAAAATAACATATAATAGTTCAATCAATGTGTCAACGTGTCCTTTTTACAAATACATACATACATACATACTATCACAAATATACATACAACGTGGAAGGCACATACCCGTAATAAATCGAACCTCAGGCTATACTAGATCACTATAGTATAATGAAATTAAAATAAAAGACAAAACAAAACAAAAAAAACACCATTTCGATGTCGAATTTTCATTTTTTTTGTAATTTGTTAATATTTTAATTTAATTATTCTGTAGTGATATAGAATTTTATTCGAGAACCTTTTTGCCCCGGCCATCGGTACTTCGCGCTATGTGTCCCACCCACTGCCACTTCAACACTTCAACGAGCTAATCCGCTGGGCTATGTCAGTGACTTTTGTTTCTACGAATTTCCTCATTTCTGATCCGATCATGTAGAGAAACACCGAGCATCGAGCCGTGCGACACGTAAGCTGGAAAAGAAATGAATGAATGAAGAATCAGAACGCTTAAAATGTTCCGAGTCTTTTATATAAAAGTAAAGCCTTACAGATTATAAAATGAACCCTGTTTGGGCAGCATGGATTTTTTAATTCTAAACTATGCTTTAGTGGATTTTAGTAAATTCTGCCGCATAGCAAAGTGGTCTACGCAAACCGCACTAACGACTGTACAAATTGGATTATACTCGGTAGCCCCGGCCAATAGCGTAATGAATAGGCTGGTAGCCTGATGCTAAGCACACACTCTCACTTTTCACTAATGATGATATGTATATAAATAAATAAGGATTCGCTAACACGTCAACTTTTGACGACCTCCGTGGCGTAGTGGTCACTATGCTAGTCCGCCACCTAGAGGTCCCGGGTTCCATCCCCGGTCAGGGCAAGTTGGAAAATGGCCTTTTTCAAATTTTCCTGGGTCTTGGATGTTTATCTATATATGTATTTGTACAGACAGATAGACAGACAGAGTCTAAGTAATAGAATTCCGATTTTACCCTTTGGATGCGGAACTTTAAAAGCGGCCTTCCCGTCTTACTTATCAAACAAACGCTCGTACATAATTATGGCGTTGTATCTGATCTCTTTTGAAAACTTTTTAACTCACAGGTATCTTGTGCGCTATTTCTAGGATTTTATCGAAATAAAAAATTTAAATTTAGAAAAACCAAGTCATTCAAAGCCTCTAAAAATCTGTTTTTTTGCATAAATTTTAGCTAAACTTCGACCTTTCATAATAAAGTACTCATTAATTGTAAAAGTAAAGAAATTATTTCGATACAAACCTCGCTAATGTAATGAAAATGTTGAATACAAAACATTTATTTCACACACTTATAAGGCTAACACGTATCACCTGGAACAAGTTTTATGAAATTTTCGCACCCAATGAAAAGTGAATATTCGTCAAATTAACAATAATACTAATTTCATTCTATAGAATGCAAACCATGCCCTTTGGCGCTATCTCTCTCTTTTTGGTTTGCCTCTTTTTCTAGCATTGCCCTGGATGAAACAACAAGATTTTCAAAAAATGCTCGCATTGACGACACAGCGGTCGGGAAGGACCGCCTTAAAAATGGTTTAAGTTCCGGAGCAAACACAGATGTGGAGGCAACTGGGAACGCGCTTATACGAAAAAGAGGTATGCCACTTCATAGAAGCGGAGTATCATTTATGCCTACACTACTACAAACGAAACTATACATCCGTGCACACGGCAATGTGTGTGTTCGCTCACCAACACACGCGACAAGGCGAGAGGTGCGGGGACGGGGAACAGGGGCGCATATTGCGCGGGACCCTAGGAGTCTCCGTTCCGTATATAATACTTATTAGAGATGTTCCGATTATGACTTTGGCTAGACTAGACTAGCCGATTAGACGGGTTTCGTTTCCGTAACGCTTCGTTTACAGCTGATTTGCGCGCAAGTCGCAAACCTCGCAATTTTTTGTTTGCTTTACAAGCAAGTTATTTTAGAAACTGATTACCAAAGGAAAAGTTGCTTTGATTTACATTTCAAAATGTGTAAGACTGATTATAAAATAATTTTTTGGAACGAAGTTCCTTACGGCAGGCTTGGAGGAGATAGGGATTTAGCTGTGCGACCGAACTGAAAAAAATGTGATAGTAAAACCGTAAGGATGACCTCGTTAAATGAGACGTGCGCAGGCGCGACAGTCGTATACACAAGCGAGTAGTTGTGTCGATGCTACATTAGCCGAAGGAACTTCGTTCCTACCTGGTGTACCACGACACCACATTTCTTTTTTTTAAGGTTTTTGTTTAACGTACCTAATTACTCCTACATATTATTATATACATATTATTGAGAAATACATACACAATAAGAAGCCAGATAGTCGGCGCACTTTTCCAAATATTCGCCGACTAGTCGCCGACTACTCGACACATCTCTAATACTTATATTAATTATGTAGCTGAGGTATGTGCCACCCATTATCTTGTAGTAATCTGCGCTCGTCAACAATGCATTGTTGCAGACGCATCCGTTGCATAACGCGTATAATTACCCGTAATGGCGGTGATCTCAGCCGGATAGTCTCTGCGCGACTCTACGTGGAGATTCCAACCGTAGTCACAGAATAAGTACTCACGTACAGAAGACTTACTCAGAAAAGAAATTCGAAGAAATATCTACTTAATGTGGTTAGCGCTATTGTTTAATTTAGCTCGCGTCAGAACTCCTCACCACTTCGTTTAAATAAGTAGATATCCATTGCAAGTCAATTTCATTCTTATTACTCTCTGGACAAACGATGAAAGGAGATTTAGGTACTAAAAGGGTCTACAAAGCGATTGTGAGTGGAAAAGTGGGTCAGGATCGTCCTCGACGAACGTACAGCGATCAGATTGCAGACGTTCTTAAAAAGGAAAGGTCAGAAGTACCCGTAACCGGCGAGGATGAGTGTAGATGAAGCGAAAGAGGTCTGTCAGGATCGTAGCAAGTGGAGGTCCATGGTCTCTGCCTACCCCTGTGGGAAACAGGCGTGATAATATGTATGTATGGATAAACGATACATGTAACTGAATTTTCCCCTCCGTAGTGGTCGCCGCGCGCATAGTAATAATATAGGTATATTTTCGATACCTAAACGAGGAGTGGCACAGGCCTGCCGTAGTGTCAATGGAAACTTATCTATTTGATATTTATTTGGTACTACTCTGACACATATCTGATGGATCTGAACGAAGGTCACCGACATAGCCAAGCGGATTAGCTCATTGAAGTGGCAGTGGGCAGGGCACATAGCGCGAAGAACCGATGGCCGATGGGGCAGAAAGGTTCTCGAATGGCGGCCACGTACCGGCAAGCGCAGCGTAGGACATCCACCTGCTAGATGCTCGGATGACCTGAGCAAGATTGCAGGGAGGCGCTGGATGCAGGCCGCTTCCGATCGGTCGTTTTGGAAATCCTTGGGGGAGGCCTATGGCCAGAAGTGGACTTCCTGTAGCTGATATGATGATGATGATGATGATGACTCTGACACATCCGTCATATAAATAATTTTGCAGGCATCGCTTTTATGTGGTTTTCTTTAAAAAAAAAAACAATGTTTCTATCCACATGTATATCTAAATCGACACGCCAGCGTGCCAGTTACTTTTGGGATTTATAAAGGGCCACAGATAATAGACATACAGAACGGTATCTCCTAAGGTCACGCGCAATATGCGTCCCCGTTCCCCGTCCTCGCACCTCTCCCCCGTTGCCTTCTTGTCGAGGCTGCAGTAGACGCCTGCAGTCGCCCGCTCATAACCCTCCACTTACTTATACATATTTATTCTGTGAGAGGTTGCAATATGATGAATCGGGTCAATGATACTGAACAAATTTCCCCAAGGTCATGTATCGAAATATGAAAAATATTTGTTGGGCTCCCATACACGTCGAGCGATCAAAGTCAAAGTCAAAAATCATTTATACCATTCCCCCTCTAAAAAGTTTATTATATTCACTGAAAACAGTAAATAAAAAGCACTTCTACTCACTATTTTGGTTGTTTATTTTATTCACCGAAAACAGTGAATAAAATGCACTTTTGCTCAGTATTTTGGTAATTTATTTTATTCACTAAAAACAGTGAATAAAATGCACTTTTACTCACTATTTTTGTTTGAATTTAGAATAATAAACTCTTAATTTTAGTAATTGTTCCAATTAAATGTCCATTTTAATTAATTTAACCTTCTTTTTTCTTCATAATGTCTATTTTCGCTTAATTTTTATTTTTAACCGACTTCCAAAAGTCTAGGTTATCAATTCGTCGGAATCTTATGTTTTATTCGAAGACGTTTGTACCGATTTAGAAAATTCTTTTTTTTTTTAAAGGGATTACCTGTCAGGTGGTCCCATAATTTTTTTATTAAAACCGGTTGTGTAGTTTGGTGGTGAAGTCGGTTTTTAGTTTAGAAAAAATATTCTCGTAGTCATAGTGTAAAGTATAGTATGCAATTCTTGAATAAAGCGGATTTACATCGAGGGCCATGAATCACTCGCATTGCTCAGGATTCTAACACTTGAATCCATGAATCACGACCGTAATTCACTAATTGCATAATATACTATTATTTATCTTTGGATATTTGTATAACTTGATAATTGTATTATTTTTTTCTTTCTGAATTGTGTACTCCTTGGATTCTGCACAAGAAAATCAACATTGAAGTCACCACAAATAATAATAAAAAGCTAACTTGAAAACCTGATAAATTACTTTCAAAAATTCCTTAAAATCGCTATCAGGTGGACTGACGCATACATTTAAATGATGTTCTAGCTCGGCACAGGCCACATCACAACAGCGGTCAACAGAAAGTCTAACTGTCATTCCGCTCCTTGCCACGGACTCCATTTTTTGAAATTATCATAGAACCGCCTCGAGTAGTAGACTTTCTGTTAAAGCAGCTAACAATGTCGTAGTTGTTTGCTGAACATCATCTCACTCTCATGCAGCCAATGCTCAGTCAAACACAAAATATCTATATCTAATTCTTCTAATACTTGTTCAACTAGTAGTTCTTTGCTGGAAAGGCCTTGTATGTTTTGATGAATAACTCTAAGTTCTCGTGGCCGTCCGTTGTCTGGATCAGTTGACCCGAGTGTATGAGAAAAGCAAAAAAATATTTTTCATATTTCGATACACTACCTACATATATATACATACGACCTCCGTGGCGTAGTGGTCACCATGCTAGTTCGCCACTCAGAGGTCCCGGGTTCGATCCCCGGCCAGGGCAAGTTGGAAAATGGCCTTTTTCAAATTGTCCTGGGTTTTGGATGTTTATCTATACATGTATTTGTTATAAATTATAGTATCGTTGAGTTAGTATCCCATAACACAAGTCTCGAACTTACTTTGGGGCTAGCTCAATCAGTGTAATTTGTCCCTATATATTTATTTATTATTATTATACATGTTTTTGTGGAAAGTTGTTCACTATCATGGATTGAATTCGCCCCTAAACTTTTTATATGTTTTTTGTTTCGTTATATTTGAATTGTTTTGCTTTATAATGTTTTGGCTACACTGTACTGTATATTTATTATTATTATTATTATTTGTATCAGTTTCGATCACTTCAGGTCATAGCAGAAAACCAGCGCTTTACTTGCATCTGTGAGTAAAGATGTACGCTGAGCTTTGACCTTTTGAATTGCTGCAACTCACACAGACTATTATTTTATATAATAACTTTTGTATTTTATGTGTTTTTTTTCGTCTGTCTAAATAGCTTGTGTGTGTTTAGAACTAGTTTCAGTATATTTTATTCGACGTCATTATAAACAAGGTCTCAAACACTGACACAGCACAACTAAACCACCGTCGTCATCCCACCATTACACAAAGAACGCAACAATTCTACCTACCACGTTCACTTGTATTTTCTCGACAAAAAATTAACATTGAAACGACTTTGCCGTTCTCAAAAAGACGTGATGTTGTGCTACCAAATGCTACTGCGCAGAACAGGAAAATAAGAAGAAGCGAGCATAACCTAAAACCAAAAGGTCCCGGGTTTAATCCTTGCCCGGCCCGATTTGTACGGTACGCCTCAGAAGTGGAGTCCCAATTTCTCCAATTGAGACTCCATTTTTGAGGCTTACCGTACCTCTGAGATTAGAACAATCTGACTCATGTACGGTCATTTTTAACCGACTTCCAAAAAAGGAGGAGGTTATCAATTCGTCGCGATCCTTTTTTTATGCATGTTCACCGATTATTCGAAGACGCCTGGACCGATTTGAAAAAAAAAGGGTATTTTTCCAACTTTTAAGGTGGTCCCATAGAAATTTTATTAACATCGGTTGGGCTTGGAAGGAATCGGAAAGTCTTCACTACTTATTTCCGGTGAGGGAAAACACCGTAAAAAAACCCGCACACTAGTTTACTGGTATGAAAAAAATTTATTTGCCAGGCAAATTAAAAAAAACTTCCGACTTAAGCATTCACCCCCAATTACAGCAAGGAACTAATAACTACAGCAAGGAACCTTGCCTTCACGAAAAATAAAACTCATCGTAATTGGTCCATCCGTTCGAGAACTTCGATAGCTTTAAACTCCTCCCTTAGCGAATGGGAAAAAAATTGTCTGTTCTCACCAGATTGCAGTCATTGAGCTACGTCAAATGCCTTTAGACGCCAGTCTAATCGGAGTCTTATCTCAGCTGTATTGAAAAGCCCAAAGGTTGGCTGGAAGGGATTGCATTTATAGCGATAAGTCCGCCTTTCTGCCTATATTGTTTCTTGTTGTTTTGTAATTTTTGTGTGTCTATTATGGTGCAATAAAGTTGATTTGCTTGCTTGTATTCCCCGTTGCATACTCAGCTGTAAAGCCTGGGGTCCGCTTCCCGGCTTTCTTATTTACACTTCTCTGAAAAATCTTACAACAGTGTTTACTATTAATACAGTCGATAAGTGAGTACCTAATCAAACAGAAAAGTGGTGTCATTTTGCAAATGTCGAGTCACTAAACGAACAGTTTTTTTTGTATGGAAAAAACCATTCGTTTATATGACTCCGCGTTTTAAAAATGGCAGTTCAGGAAAACGAAGTAAAAATTCAAACAATCGCACAGCGAGTGCTAACGGGGCGCCCGATCGAAGAAGGCAAGCAACTCGTTTTTCCACTCGCGAAAGGTCACCATCATTTACCAGTTTTTATCACAATTAGACAGGATCAGGTGAACGACCGATATAATGTAACCGTTTAAGTTTTATTTCCTTGTTTTTGTGATATAAAGTACGTCTTACATAATCAAATGACGTAATTCTGTCAAATTAGCAGAAATTATATCTTCGTTAATTCTTAAAGTTAGTAGAAGTCAACCCGTATGTCAAAACTAATCGATGAACACGAAACTTTTTCCCTAGTTGGCGAAGACAACAAATTATGTAAATAACCTAAAATCCTATAGACAAGAATACTCTAAGTGAAGCCATATTTTTCAAGCGACCAAAAAAACAAATTTAAACAAGTCTTTCCGCTTAGAGGTACGATTTCCCACGGGGACAAAGATACATACATATATAGATATTAACATTACCTCTCCGATCGATCCAAAGGTTTGACTTTCAGAGAATGCTTTTAGCATTTAGTCCGCCTAGATTCAAAAGATTCAAATGTTTATTCAGTAATTAGACCTTTACAGGCACTTTTACACGTCTATTGACGCGTACAACAGAGAGAGGCAAACTGCTTCCGTCAAGACTGATTGGAAGCAGAAAAGCCTTTGCCCAGTGGTGTGTCACTAAAACTAGTGGCTCTGTGGGCTGTAGACCTTGCGAGTCACCCCGACCCGTTGACTTTTATCGGAATCTGGGTTTGATTTTTTTTCGAAATGATTGAAATATGATATTTTTTAAGTTTTCAACCCCCATTTTTCCCCAATTTTAAAAAATTTAAAACACCGAATTGACAAATACATTCTAAATAATTTTCAAACCTTCTCACAAAATTCCACCAGAATCGGTCGAGAAAGGCGAGAACAACCGGACAAACTCACAAACTGACAGCCGGACAGCGGACAAAAGCATTATTGGCCAATCTCGACTCTGAGACGCCTCGCTCGTTCGGCCAATAAAAACACAAATAAAAATTTAATAAAAAATAAAATAAAAAAATTATGATATTGAGCTAGCCCCAAAGTAAGTTCTTCACTTGTGTTATGGGATACTAACTCAACGATACTATATTTTATAACAAATACATATGTAGATAAACATCCAAGACCCAGGACAATTTGAAAAAGACCATTTTCCAACTTGCCCTGACCGGGGTTCGAACCCGGGACCTCTGTGTGGCGGACTAGCATGGTGACCACTACGCCACGGAGGTCTTTGAAATAAAGAGATACCCAGACAAGCACCTCACTTTTGTGCATCGAAGGTTAAACTTGCTTGCGATACGAGCAACAAGTTCCGTCTCGGCACGATTAATGATTTGAGTCGATCGCTAAACAAAAATAACCACAGTTCACGCATTCATACATTTCACTCTCATACATTGGCAATGCACCGATGCACTCTCCAAGGTGAGCGCGGGACAGGAGTCATCGAACCTGTATACTTGCGTCTGCGTCTTAGCACTTGGCTTGCCACGCCTAAACGGTCTGATATGCTCGGATGCTCGGTCGGGAAATTCAGTTACAACGGTTACTCAATCATATATTCTGTATTTTATTTCTCTGTCGACACATCAACTTTATATATTAATTTCATTGTGAGTTGACGTCCTTGGAGAAAATGTTGCAGTGCAGTTTGTTACCGCTTCTTCTGCACTAGCGCTTTGGAAGCGGTAGCAAACTGCACTGCAACATTTTAATACTTACAGCTGTAACTATTTTTCGTCAACGATTGTGCAACAAAGTGACGATTATTAAGAGTATAAATCTCCCATGATAAAGATATATTTGAACTGAATTTGATTGAATTGAATCAGACCACAAGGCAATAAGAGCTAAAGAGACTTTCAGCGTGATGAGAGGTGGTGATGAGTTACAACTGTTATAAGAAATCGCTTATAGAATATGACTGCATTGTAAGAATAGTAGGTGAAATTCTATGTTTTTCTTTACTACCAGACCAAAATGGAATAAAGAAAAGAAATTAGTTTTTATTGATAAAAATCAAGGAACCGAGGTACTTTTAATACAGTTTATTTTTAGAATAATCTTTAGCATACATAAATTATCATGCAATCTTCAAGATTACGATATCTATAAAACAACAATAACGTTTTATTTTATAATCACTTATCGTCGCCAGGAAAACCACACCTTGCGAAATAGGCCATTGGGGCGAAGCGCTGTTGCGCCTTCCCAGATTAATTATTCTGCTCCAAAGATCGTCAACTATCACCCAAGATCGAACACCGTGTGTAGCGTACCTAGTGGAGAAGAGAAAGCCAGAACCACTGAAATTATTTGGATAGCCCGAACACCATGCGTAGCGTACCTAGTGGAGAAGAGAAAGCCAGAACCTGTGTTGAGTGGGTCTGGCAAAAGCACTGGACACACTGAAAAGACGTTAGATGCAGATGAGGCGCAAAACATAAAGAAAGGACAGGGCGCCCGTCTTTCCTGTGTGTGTTTGCCTCGCGATGCTTCTAACTTCTATATATTTTGTATGAAAGGGACGCAGAGGAGACATATGTCTGCGCCCCGTCTGCGTCTTACGTCTTTTCAGTGTCCAGCGCTTAGTTTTTCCGACCAGCTATCTCCCTGACGTCAACTTAGGATTGAATTTGTTGCACGAGATATTCGTGCTTAGTCCTTTTGTCTTGCATCAACAGGAAGAAATGAAGTGGACATGTACTTAGCCGGGAACTATACTAAAAAGGATAGTTCCTTTGTTGGAGAGAGTTATCAAGGTATTGCGTATTTGCTCAGCGTATCAGTGTTCGCCGAATAGGGTTATGTACGAGTGTCTTCTGTCAACGCAATATTCGCATGTAATGATTTGATAACAGCTTGATAGCGAGACTGATTGTCTAGGACTGCGGCATCAGACAAGACAATAGACAACACCATATCGCAATTAGCATAGATTCTTTATCGCCTTATCAGGTGGTTTGCACCCGAACTGTGTTGATGACCGGTGACAATTTTCTTTGTGTAAGAACAGTCACCCCGACCTGAAGGCAGTGCTAAAAAGCGTCGCCCTCAATTAAACTGAATTATCATCGCGGAAACGAAAATCAAACTTTGCGAAAAATAATGTTTGTGTAGGGTTTTACAATTCGGACTTGGCATAAGTCTGGTGCACTCTCGACTTGGAGGGCAAGGTCAATTACTGTACCTATTCCATTTATATTTAAGAGCTATGCTCTTATCGATGGAGTACGAAGATTCTTCTATTTGTCTCTATCATCCGCCAGCCGTTTTACTTCTCCGTACGCCACGACGTTTACCTTCTCCTTTATCTGTTTCATGTTGTTACGTCTTTATCCTTCTGGTCCTCTTTTCCCTTCTGGATTTCCTTCAATGATGGCTTTGTCTGTACCGACATGAAATTTCAGTTCAACTGAATTACAAATGTTTGATGATCATATTAAAACGATAAAAAAGAAAACGAAAATTTGAGTAATGTTAATAAAGTGTGTTATGAATTATGATATGAAAAGAATCCTACGCTTTTCTCCGAAATCTGGCAATAAAGTAGATTACGACGTTAAAATTGTTTTCCTAAGAAATCTGACGCAAAGAATAATAAGTACTTACAATAAAATATATCTCAAAAATAGCAATTTAGGAATTCTGAGATTCGACGATTTTAGAAACTTCGCGAGTCAAACGAATAAGAGTAGCTAAGGGACCAAGAGTTCAAGATAAGGAATATTTCCAATTAAGTGGTCTCCTTACAATCTCTTAATAACTAAAAACTCCCAAGACCTTGAAGTTGTTTTACTCCCATTGATTTAACTGTACACAAGATATACTGTATGTCTTTAGAGAACAAAGAGGATTAAATCAAGTCACGTGTCAGAAGCTGTTGTATACTGGTTGTGTAGTGTAGGCCTAGGGCTCGGGGACTGTTGACTTTCATATTTGGAGGATCGGCCCGCGCCCTGCCACCCTCGGCCGCGACCGTCACGTAGGGCTTCCGGCGTGGCGCGGACACGTGAGCATGTGTACTGTACGTAACAGTAAGACGAAACACAAACGGTAGATTGATATGTTTACTTGTGTGTAGAACGATCTTTGTATATATGGAACCTGAATATAAATATGGAACTGTGTGTCTTTCTCACATTCCTCTTTATGCACTGGTTGTCTGGAAGAAATCGCTTTAAGAGCGGCCTTCCCGTCTTACTTTTCATACAAACGCTCGTACGTGATTATGGCGTTGTATCTTGAAAACTTTTGAACTCACAAGTATCTTGGGCGCTATTTCTAGGTTTCTATCGAAATAAAACATTGAAATTTAGAAAAACAAAGTCAGTATAAGCCTTCAAAAAATCAGCTTTTTTGCACAAATTTTAGCTGAACTTCGACCGTTCATAAAGTACTCATAAATTGTAAAAGTAAAGAAAATATTTCGATACAAACCTCGCAAATGTAATTAAATTTTTGAAAACAAAACATTTATTTCACATACTTACAAGTATGTGAAATAAACACAGACTTACTGATAAACACGTATCACCTGGAACAAGTTTTATGAAATTTCCGCACCCTAAGAATAGTTAATATTCGTTGAATGGATAAGTTAATAATAATACTAATCTCATTAAAAAGAATGCAAACCATGCCCTTAGGCGCTATCTCTCACTTTGGTTTGCCTCTTTTTCTATCATTGCCCTGGATAAAACACCAAGCTTGTTAAACTATGCTCGCGTTGAAAACGGAGCGGCCGGGAAGGGCCGCCTTAAGCGATAAGACCGCCCATTGTACTTCAATTAATTTAAAGTTTGTTTGTTTGTTTGTAATAACTTTATTGTACAAAAAAAAATACATTAAAAAGACAACATACGAACGAGCAAATATACAAAGGCGGACTTATCCCATGTAGGGATCTCTTCCAGTCAACCTGCGATAGATTGAGAGGATATTTACTCAATTAAAAGGTAGAAGCAAGTACGTACAAATTTCGTTTGTTTGCATTTCTGTTTTGGTGTACAATAAAGAGTTATCTATCTATCTAACCTGGAAATCATGTCTCTTTCACTTCTTTATTAATTAATGCAAAGGTTTGCGAAATGTGTTTGTCGGACCGCGTATCAACATTCGCAAATCGCAGTTCTTTGACGCGTTAAGCTGAAAGCTTTAACTTAAGGTTAATTAAAACATTAAGCAAGGCTTCATCCAGTTTGATATGTAATCTTATCAGCGTTCTAGCTCATGAAATATAATTTTTCAAAACTAAAAACCGACTTCACCAGAAACTACTAAATCGATTTTGATAAAATTTATTTGAAGAATTTTCCAAATCGCTCTAAGCGTTTTAAAATAATCGATGAAAAAAAAAAACATAAAAGATCACGATGAATCGATAACCTCCTTCTTTTTGGAAGTCGGTTAAAAAGATAGAAACTGTTAAGATTTTGGAACGAATCGTCAAAAACACGCATTACCAAAAGTTTGCACGTAATGTGTTTGTCCGACCGTGTATATCAACATTCACAGTTCTTTGCTAGCGTTAACTCGCTTTAAGCATTAACTAAAGGTTAATTAAACTGCGTAGGTACAGTAGGCCCGCGACTTGCGCGGCGTCATCCAATTTGCTGCACTGATCCCCGAAATATACGCCTTTTAACGAGATTAACGGTCTTAATTAAATAAATAAGCTTTACTAAATCTGGAAAGTATAAGCATAGTAGAGCGTCAAATTTTTTTTTAAGGACCAGAAAAGGTGTTTATTGATCAGTTAAAAAAACAATCCATTTTATAATCACATGCCCTTATGACATCATTTTCGATTCGACCTAATGCCACCAAAAACAAATGTGAAAATGGGAGCCAAGTTCAAAATCTGACAGCTATTCTGATATTTAAAATAATAGGACCTTACAAAGTTAAATCAACAACGTATAACGTAAAGATGATAAGTCGATTACCAAATATAAGTAGGCATGCTAACATTAGCCAAGTCTGCAAGTGCTGCGTCGTCAGTTCCTTTCTTTGAACTTGGCTGCCGCGTGTCTAGATACGAAAATTAACATTTCTAATAATTCTATGACGGTTGTCAATACATATAGTAATTTATGGAAAAAACAACTTTAAAAGGTGTAGTTATGACGTCCAAATATTAAATAAGATTAGATCTATTAATAAATCTGTCCATTCCATGTACGCAAACTACTTAAAAAGACTTAATCAAAATCTGTCTGAATATAAATTTTTGTTCACCTGCCCTGCTAGTCTTACAAATTCTACCAAGATATTTCAGTTTTCCGACAAGACAGAGTGACGATATACGAAAATACGAGAAGCAGTGGATGAAGTTAACATTAAATAGAGAGTCTACGAAAGAGATAGAAGAGACCTTTACCCAGTATAGGGTAAATTAGAAAAACAGTCTTTACTAATATAATTACTACTTTAAAATATAAATACCTCATTCTCAATTTTCATCTGAGCGTGTTACCGGTTGCATCCTCAGCTGTGCTGCTTCGGAGCCCGGGGTGCGCTTCCCTGCTTTTTCTTCTCCAAATATAATAGGCATGTCAATGGTCAACCAAGGATGCTGAAGACCACGCGTAATCGAGAAGAAAGCGAATGAAGGGATTTATCATCATGACACTCATTAACCTCCAAAAAAAAGAGGTCTTATAAGTTTGACGATAATTTCTGTCTGTGCCACCGTAGCTCTCGAACGGATGGAATAATTTTGATGCGGGTTTCATTCGTGAAAGCAAGTTCTCTTGCTGTGGTTCTTAGCTATGGTTGAGGTAAATCGGTACAGACGTTCAATTGTTATTTTAACTCTTGATAGTCGGGGGTTTCAGTTTGCCTAGCAAATCGCGCCTCATCACTAGATGGCGTCGCCGAGGGATTTTGTTTTAATTTTCCCAGCATATATTTTTTTTACACAATTGTTTTTATAGTCTAAATTGTTAGTGTGTCTCATCGGAACCACATTATGAAAGCTTAGTGTGTACCGTTTCATTCTTCAGACTTTTAGAATTATAGAATGGAAATTTCGACATGGAAATACAACCGATGATTCGTGTGATATTTTGACAATTTGAATTTACCACTTTACCTTAGCTTCATCATCGTGATTCAGTTAGTATTCCATGACACAAGTGTCGAACTTTCTTTGGGGATATCTCAATCTGTGTGATTTGTCCCAATATATTTATTTATTTTTATTTATAATATCAGCACATATCAGCCACAGGAAGTCCACTGCCGGACATAGGCCAAGCAACCCAGGGGTTTCTAAAGCGACCGATTGAAAGCGGCCTGCGACCATCTAGTTGGTGTGTGTTCTATGATGCGTTTGCCGGTACGTGGCCGCCATTCGACAACTTTCTTCCCCATTGGCCATCGGTTTTTTGAGCTACGTGCCCCGCCCACTGCCACTTCAATGAACTAATCCGCCGAGCTATGTCAGTGACCTTAGTTCTTCTACGAATCTCCTCATTTCTGATTCGATCACGTAGATCACCACTTTGCTGTGACAACAATAAATTCGTACAAGCATTCAAACGTTCAGAAAAACGTTTAAATTTTCTGCTGAGAGGAAACGACAGATTATTTTTAAAACAAAGGTGACGCCACAGGCATGCGAAATGATCGATCACAGAGCTGAGGCTCATACTAATATAGGGTGGGTGCTTTGACATTGCTACGTTTGTTGTGGCGACCTCTACGGCCACTACGAGTAACTACAATCAAGAGACAACCACAAGAAGCATATGAGATGGCGCCAGCAGAGTATCCTACATCTCGATCTCAGAGTTCGCCCGATTCGCTGCATATATACAACTTCCGACGATACACCGTCGGAGCCGCGGTTCCCCAGGCCAAGTGCGCAGCCATAACGCAGGCAGCAACAGAAATTACCAGGAGAAAAGTATCAGGTTTGTCCATCCGTATCCTGACAGACAGCGCAGCGACTCTGCTTGCCCTAAATCGGGCATATGTAGATTCCGCCTTAGTACAAGAATGCCACAGATCCCTGGATGAACTCTGTAAGTACAACAATGTCACTCTCCAATGGATCAAAGGACACAGCAATTCACTGGGTAACGATGCAGCAGACGAACTGGCGCGTCGGGGATCGAGCATGGCAACGGAAGGTCCCCTCCCGATGGCTCCGATTCCCTTCACACAGGTTCGCTCCTGGATCAGAAATCGCATTAGCGATAAACAAGCTCAATCATGGCAATCCCTTCGGACATGCAGGCAAGCCAAGGAGGCACTACCCAAATGGGACAGCCGCTTATCCCGGCGTCTGCTATCACTGCCGCGAGGGAACTTACGCCGTATGATTGACATCATTACTGGTCACTGTGCACTAAACAAACACCTTTTCACCCTAGGTCTAACTAACAGTCCTCTGTGCAGAGCTTGCATGGAGGCTGAAGAAACTGCGAGCCATCTCCTCTTGGAGTGCGATGGTGTCGCACACATAAGAAGAAGGTTCCTAGAACATCCGGGAACTATGGCAGAGGCGTGCAGGGCGCCAGCAGGCGTTCTAGGCTTTCTGCAGGAGCTGGGCTGGTTCGAGAACTGAGACCGGAGTCAGCTCCCCACGCAAAACGGGACCGGCAAAATCGGACCTACTTGCGGAAAAGTTGTCCTCGAAGGAAGTAAGTCCCCAGGCCACGATCACGTCGGGGTCACCACTGTAGCAGGAGCGAGGTGATATGCTCGACCGCCACAAAGGGAAGATCTTCCCGCCAGGCATGTTGTTGCGCCTGGGGAACCGCGGCTCCGACGGTGTATCGTCGGAAGTTGTATATATGCAGCGAATCGGGCGAACTCTGAGATCGAGATGTAGGATACTATGCTGGCGCCATCTCATATGCTTCTTGTGGTTGTCTCTTGATTGTAGTTACTCGTAGTGGCCGTAGAGGTCGCCACATTTGTGAAATGACAAAAGAAACGTACAGCAAGGCTTGAGGCAAGGCTCTTTGCTTTAAAATGACGAAAATAAACAACGCTAAGATCCCCTTGCCCTAGACAGAATAAGACGTTCCCATACAAACGTAGCCTAGCTTTTATTTTGAAACGGCATGTCAGACATTGGCGAAATTATGTAATTTCAAACAAATTGCATATAAATATATACATAGGGACAAATAACACTGATTGAGCCAGCCCCAAAGTAAGTTCGAGACTTGTGTTAAGGGATACTAACTCAACGATACTATATTTTATAACAAATACATATATAGATAAACATCCAAGACCCAGGACAATTTGAAAAAGGCCATTTTCGAACTTGCCTTGACCGGGGATCGAACCCGTGATGAATCACGAAATTAGAACATTATGGAACGAAGTTCCTTTTCGGACGGTACGGACTTGGCGGATGGGGCTAGGCAAAAAAAAGTGTGACATTTTTTCGCCTAGCCCCATCACGAATGAAAGTGAAAGGTAATTTCACAAGTTTGACTATCTCGTCAATAGCTCAATTGGGAAAGCGTATGTCTGAGATGGTCGATGTTCCTGGTTGAAAACCAGCATACGCCAATACAATATGTAACCAAAAACCCTGCCCGATCCTGGCAGGAGCAACTCAGACCGTCAATATGAACAACTTTTCTTATGGGACGACATTTTCACACAAATTGTCGGGCCGGCCGAACACTTTTGTATGAAAATGACGATTTTTTTTCGAGTTTCAAGCATTGGTCCGATAGGAAATGTTGTTCATATTGACGGTCTGAGTTGCTCCTACAAGGATCCGACAGAGTTCTAGTTACATATTGTATAATATTATTTATTTGATTATCAAGATAAACACTTTGTCTGGGATTATCAAAGTCATGCTACGTTGGCTGGAGACAGAAATCTAAAGGCGACCTACGTGACAATATCACGACCTAATGACACCAAGACATTTACTCTAATAGCCTATGACATCGCTAATTGACTTCCCGACTGATAACCGCGAAACTATTCCATTGAATATGTACAGCGGGCCACAGATCATCATCAGCCGCATAACGTCCACAGCTGGACTACCTAGGCCTTCCAAAATGACTGACCCATAGCGGCCTGCATCCAGCGCTTTCCAGCAATCTTGGTCAGGTCTTCTGACCACCTTGTGGGTGCGTGTCCTACGCTTCGCTTGCTAGTACCTGGTCGCCATTCAAGAACCTTTTGTCCACATCGGCCATCGGTTCGTCCGAAACTTTAACGACCTAATTCGCTAGGTTATGTCAGTGACTTTTGTGTGTCTGTAGGCCACAGATCAAGTACTATTAATCCTAGAGTACCAACCCATAGACAAGTAGGCTCGCACTGAGTGATTAATAAAATGCTTGTTATAAATAAATCTCATAATAAAGAAAAACTAAAATTTATATTTATGTCTTAGACCAGTCTTTCCCAAAGTGGGCGATAACGCCCCCTTGTGGGCGCTGGAGGCTTTAAGGCGGTAACGGGCCCAGAATAAAGTTGGGGGGCACTGATGTGATTTAAGCAATGAGTGATTTATAACTTCAGCTATTTCATATTTTAAAATTCACTGAAATTAAGATCCTCTTACTACACAACATCCATTTATTAGTTCATATTTATATCCTTTTTTATTGTACAAATATAAACTAAAAATGTAATTAATATTTATTAAAAATGTAATTTAATGCGTTCACAACGCTATTTATATCGTTAAAGGAATCAAACACTAAAAATAATTCGTGTTTTAAAGTTTCGCAGGTGAGGTCCCCACTTCCGATACTCTTTATTATTGTAAAATTGTATTATTATTGCTATTTTTTTATTTAAAATTAACAATGTTGATTATTGTTATTTTTTTATAAAAGATACTCTAATGTACTGGTGTATGTATTATTATTGCTCTCTCTTGTAAAAAAGTCTAGTTTAGAATATAGGTTGAATTAAAGTACAGGCAAGGCAAATATGTGATTCAGGTTTTTATGGTGAAAAAAATGGGGGGCGCTACAAAATAACAGATTTTTTAAAGTGGGCGTTTGACAAAATAAGTTTGGGAACCTCTGTCTTAGACAGACGGGCGACAGTGTGCCAACGAAAGCTCGCATCCCTGTTCGGCGAAAGTCGGCGACTAGTGCTCATTGTCTGAAACAGCCCTTAGATTGTATTAAAATGTACTGCTTTGCCGCTCAACAGCATCCCCTTTTTTCCCGAATTAACCGAGAGTAAACACCGTTTGTATGATCAGTTGTGTTTCGAAAATATAGTATGGATGGTCCATATAGGTTGTATGGAAACGCTGCGTTCTGAAATATGATTCCTAATGAAAAGACTTAAGGACGTGAACGGGACGCAGGCAGACATACGTCTCCTCCGCGTCCGTTTCATACAAAATGTATAGAAGCATCGCAAAGCAGAAGACACAGAAAAGACGGGGCACCCATTTTTACTGCGCCCCGTCCACGTCTTACGTCTTTCCAGTGTGTCCAGCGCCTAAGAGCAACCTTCCTTACTTGCACATAGTCCACGACAGCTCAGGGTCACTAGCTTACATACCTGAAACAAAAGTGATATGACATTAGCCTCAGAGAAACTTACATGCAATTTTTGGAACGAAGTTCCTTACGGCAGGCTTGGAGGAGATAGGGATTTTGCTGCGCGACCGAACTGAAAAAAATGTGATAGTAAAACCGTAAGGATGACCTCGTTAAATAAAACCGTTAAATGAGACGTGCGCAGGCGCGACAGTCGTATACACAAGCGAGTAGTGTAATCATAATCATAATCATTCTTTATTGCTTCATTTGGTGTACAATAAGGTCTTAAATAATGATGTATTAGCGCACAAATGAGCCCTGTCAGGGCATTGCAATTTGATCAAGGTTGTATTACAATATAACATTATTATCAAGTTATTACATACATTAAGCCAACTTTTATTATACATATTATTAAATATTAATAAAATTTGTAAAATTATTAAAATATTTTTGGAAAATCATCTAAATTAAGTAAAATAAAAATTCGTTTATATCCGATAAAACACGTCGTCATTATATCAATGCCATACATTGCAATATAAATGTCATTTCCTACAGAATCAAATTAGTACATTACATATATATATATTATTATTTCTATTAAAACCAAAATTTAGGCACTCATAAAATATTCGTCTATGGTATAAAAACTTCTCTGGATCAAATACTTTTTTATTTCTTTACAAAATTTGTCATATTTGATTATTTTTCTAATATTCTCGGGGACTTTATTATAAATTTTAATGGCCATATGATGAGTACCTGAACTAACAATATGTAGTTTGGTAAATGGTCGTGCCAATCTATTTCGTTTCCTTAAGTTTCTAGTCAAGGCATATGAAGCGTCATCTATTTGCGTATATAGATCAGGATTTTTCCTAACAAATTTACAGATCTCAAATATATACAAGGATGTTACTGTAAGGATGTTAAGTTTTATAAAATGAGGTTTACAACTTTCCATATCATTAATATTTACAATAATTCTAATGCACTTTTTTTGTAATACGAATAAGTCATTTATATCTACACTGTTTCCCCATATTATTATGCCATAGCTTAGCCAAGCATGGGCGTAAGCGTAATATGCATTCAAAGCAGTTTTAACATTTGTACATATTTTAAGTTGATACAGCGCGTAGGTGAACCTTGATAATTTTCCGGCTATTTTCACTACATGTGGTTTCCACGTTAGATTTGTATCAAGTTCTAATCCCAATAAGGTAGTTGTATTTTCAAAATTAATAATGTTTTCCTTGTGTTTTATTTTGATATTTAAGGGCATTTTTTGCCGTGGTTTAAATTGCATGAGCTTAGTCTTTGCTACGTTGATTTCTAAGTTATGTTCTAGTAACCATGTTGATATGTTCTCGAGTGATGTACTAAATTCTTGTTGCAAATTTACTCCCGATTTCGATGATAATATTATTGTTATATCGTCAGCATAAATAACACATTTTTTATTTATACACTTTGAAATATCATTTACATATATAAGAAACAGTATACATCCCAACGTACTGCCTTGTGGTATGGATTGTTCTATTGGCAATTTTAGGGATTTGATAGTTTTACGGTGCCTTTTCGTGTCCTTATGTTCTATTTCCACATATTGAGAGCGACCTTTTAAGTATGACTCAAACCAGCGATATGGCAATCCTCTTATTCCTATCCCATAAAGTTTTTTTAGAAGTATTTTGTGCAATACACGATCATAGGCTTTAGTCATATCCAATGAAGTCACTACTGCGTAACATTTAGCATTTATTATTTCTAAAATTTCATTAGTCAAATTATAGAGAGCTGTAACAGTGGATCTATTTTTTCGAAAACCATGCTGGCTATTGTCTATTATATTATATTTTTCACAAAATTTGGTCAGGCGAGTTGCCATAGCTGTTTCAAAAATTTTTGAAAACGTTGATGGTATTGTAATTGGCCGAAATAATTTGGGTTCATTCGCGTTTCTTTTCTTGGGTATAGGTTTCACTACCGATTCCTTCAACAAATCAGGGAATGTTGCTTCTTTAAAAGATTGGTTAATCAAAAATGTCAAGGGAATAACAAGCTCATCTTTGCAATATTTTATTAAAATGGGGGGGAATTCATCAGCTCCAGAGCTAGATTTATTTTTCAGTCTTTTTATTATATTTAAAACTTCATCTTTATTAACTGTGCTAAGGAACATCGTGTTTTCAGTAGTTTCTTTTACCGGATGGCCCTGAGGCTCTACATTGCCTTGCCTATTTTTTCCCACCGATACAAAATATTTATTAAGTTCATTTGCTATTTGTTGAGGATCTATCAATGTCACGTTTTCTTGTTTAAGCGTAATATTTTTAAACTCGTTATTTATTTTATTTGTTCTCTCTTTAATAATTTTCCACATGTCTTTTGTTATGTTCTTAGATGATTTCATTCTATTTGTATATTGTATCTTTTTTGATTTATTAATTATGTTTTTTAATAGTTTAGTGTATGATTTATAATATTTATTAAAAGCTTCATTTTTTATTTGTGTTTTTAGAATGTTTAATAATCGTTTATTTTTACATGACATTCTAATACCTCTAGTAAGCCAACCCTTCCTGTTATTATTCATTTTAATTTTGATTTTCTGCCTTGGGATACAGTCGTTTAATATAGTTGTAAGTTTTTGGTGAAATGCACTAAAATTATCATTTAGATTTTTATCTAAAGTTATAAGATTATGCCAATTAATTTTTTGTAACTCATTCTTGAACCGATCCATATTTTTTGTATTAAATATTCTTTTTTCTATGTAGTACGCATGTTCTTTATACGGTACGCCATTGCAATTTACATTGAAATTAATCAAAATGCCCCTATGATCCGAAAATCCGTATTCCTCGACGTCGACAGTAAAACTTGGTTTCTCAAAATTTGTAAAAACTACATCTATGCATCTTTTTAATCGTGTATGCTTTTTGACATGCTGTTTGAAGTTATAGCTTTTAAATAGTTTTTCCATGTCTTGTTTTTGTTTTTTATTACCTAAAAAATTTACATTTAAATCCCCACCCAGTATTATATTTAGCTTATTATATTTAGTATTTAATAGTCTTAATAATTTTTCTAGTTGTGCATTAAATATAATCTTCTCCCTATTACTATCAGGCCAGTATATAACAACTATTAGAGTATTTATTGTAGGTATTTCTACTCCACATATTTCGATAATATATTCTATTGTTAAAGCATTAACATCTTCACATTCCTTAAACTCTATATTTTCCTTCAGTAGGATGCAGACGCCCCCTCCCTCTCGGTAATTTCTGCTGAAGTGACTCACCAAAGTATAACCTTCTATCTTCAGCAAATCTATTTTCTTCGTAGTAATCCAGGTTTCTGCGATACAAAGTACATTCAGCTCCAATCTATCTGCCAGTTCTTCTACTAAGTGACGTTTATTTGTAATGCTTTGTAAGTTTTGATATAAAATTTTTATGCCTTTACCTTTAGCGGCGAAAGGAATGCCGTCCTTCGAAAATCTTTTCCACATGTGATGGCATGGTTTTATCCAAAATATTTTCCTGATTTGGGCTATCACGGTAATAATGTACATAGTTTGGTACTGTTTGACGTGGTTTTCTCGTTTCTCTTATCTGTCTTCTTTGTTTTAGTCCCTGTTCATCTAAGTAAGCTGAAAGCCAAAGTCCCGTATTTTTAAAGTTGCGCACACATTGCAGCATATATTTGGTAATTCTTTTACTTAGCAGTTCAATTTTTAGGGGTCTTCTATAGCCTTGCCGACCTATACGACTTAAGTCTTCGATGTAGCCCGTAAGATCAACTCCTGTTATATCATAAAGTATTGTAATAACTCTTTCGTGTAATTCATATTCCGTCTCATGTCTATACTCATTTAAGCCGTATAGTACTAAACATTTATTGTGGTCTATCTCTAGCTTTTTCCAGTTATCAAGGGCAATTGATTTATTTTCTATCGTTGATTTATTAAAGTGTAAATTTGGGTCATGCTCTTCTTCTGTGTTTATTTGTTTTGTTGTCGTGGCTTCGCTTATTTTTTCAAAGCAGCATTCCCTACACTTTCTAAACTCTTCCGCAAGTTCGTTATGTTCTTTTTCTAATTTACTCAAACGTTGCGTGTTTTTTTCCAGTGTATATTTCAAGACTTTGTTTTCTTCTTCAATATTAGTATATTGGTTTGTCATATTTATAACAGATATTTGTAGCAACTTGATTGTTTCAGTTAGTTCTTTGTCCCGGATGTCTTGTTTTTGTGATTGAAGTGCAATTTGAGCTTTAAGCTCACGTATTTCGTCGAGGAGCTCTTTATTATTTATATCTGAAATGCTTTTCGCTATTATAGTTTCACCGCCTGGAAGCGAGTCGTTCAGTATTAACGAATCGTCTTCATATAATTTGTTCTGCAATTTGCGTCTATTTGTAACGTTTTCTTCTTCCCGATTTAAGTGACCAGGTGATGTTGGCTTTTCGGCGAATGTTGTTTGCCTTACTGGTGTGTTACTGTTATCCTGTTTTGGTATCTTTGATTTACATTGTGGACAGGACCATGATAATTTATGTTCTTTTGTCATTGTATTCAGAAATCGCTTCTCTGATACATTAACACATTGCAGATCGAAATTTTCTTTACATAAACAACATGTTAAAAATATGCGGTTAGGTATTTCTTTCAGACATGCTGCACATATGCCATGACTCGCCATGTTTTAATAGTTTATTTAAGTGTTTTATCAATCATGAATTATAATCAGCATTAAAAAGTTAGTGTTATTGCCCTCTATGGAGTTCTATAAGCACCATTTATTAACGATGCGATGATTGTCTTTTTTCTTGCCACATTCGTGCTGCTTTAAATGTATAGTTCTCCCATGTCTTTGTTCTATATATTATTACAAGATGGCGCTTTTTTTTTTTTTTTTTTTTTTTTTTTTGTGGTTTCAGTAATTCCTCTAAGTGACAATAGCTGTCAAGATGCTGTTTATCACATATATACAGTTCTGGCAATACACTACCACATCTTTGTCCTTGATATTTTGCTTAAATCACAGAATTATTTAATATTTTTCCACGTTGCGCTATTCCCCACGAGATGGCGTTAATAAACACGTCGTACTAAATAGTTCTAGCGTATTAGTTTAGATGGCGTATCAAAACGTTGTTGTTTGTTGAGCTATTCCCCGATAGATGGCACTAATTTCCATATATATTGATATTAGCTGTGTCTTTGTTTACATACCGTTTGAATTTTAACTGACGTATTTAACTTTATTTTTAATAAAACCAGTCTAGTTAATTAAAATTCACTGCATACAGTCACGAGTAACATTAATATTTGATACAAATCATGAAACACACACAACAGTGTCCTTTTAATTGTTATTTTTCACTGTAACTGTTTTGTCATATTTTCACTTCCAGTGTTCACAGTTTTTGTCCCTTTGTCACAATAACACTAGTCCGTACGAGTCGAAATTTGAGTCACTATTTTTTTACAAAATTTTCCAAAAATGACTAAGTTTATTATTTTTTACAAATTATTTTATACTGAGCCTATGTGCCGTGCACTGCGCTAGATGGCGCATGTATAATACCTTTCTCTTCCTTTGAGCACGATTTTTCTTTTGCAAATTGTGTCGATTCTACATTAGCCGAAGGAACTTCGTTCCTACCTGGTGTCCCACGACACCACATTTCTTTTTTTTACTAAATTACATTTGGAGGCTCGTTGGTAGATTCCACAAGTGACCCAAAATTTCTCGACCTTCGTGCTTCGGATGGCACGTTGCGCCGTGCCGTTGGCCCCAGCTATCATCAAAGTACGTCAGTCGTCAAACTGTCAAATGTGTCAAGTCGACAAAATGTCAGATAATGGTTCCGCCACAGTGAATGATTGGTGGCGGAATTGCACAAAGTAATTTAAATCATGTAGTATGTAACTTTGACTTTCTCAAACACCTGAATCTATTAATTAAAATGTCAGATGCCTTTGGCAGCTTGAAAATCCTCTGTGGGTTATAAATTCTTTGGAAAAATCTGACACTAGTGGTTGTTAGAGTTGGTTCAAAACTTCAAACCGAGCCGCGACGTTGCGCGCAATAGTGTAAACTAAGCACTATTATTAATAATAAATAGTGCTTATAGTCCATTTGTTTAGGTATTTAAAAGAATGTAAACAATCTTGACATGTCTTTTTATTGACATATACACTTTATAAATCAATACCTTTGTAAATCACAAATTATTTATTTTATAAATTATAAAACATAATTTATTTGTAATTTGTAAAGGTATTGATTTATAAAGTGTATATTAGGTTGGGGAAAAAGTCTTTTCGCATATAGTATGTATGAACTTGTAATATAACCACATTGGCTATACTATTTGTACCTGGCTGGTTTTGGTATCATTTAAAAGTTTAAATTTTAAAGAAGATAATTCCAAATTCAAATTAGGAAAATGCGTGATTTTTATTTGTTTTTCTTACCGTCAAGATGAGTGAATCTAATGAAGAAATTAGATACATTTTAAAATTTTACTACCAAGAAGGTAAAAATGCAACGCAAGCCGCGAAAAAACTTTGCGATGTTTATGGACCTAGTGCAGTGTCTGTGAGAGTAGCACAAATTTGGTTTAAGCGTTTTCAATCCGGTTATTTTGATGTCAAAAATGCACGTCGCTCTGGTCGCCCTGTTACGGATAAAATGGATGCTATTTTTGAAAAAGTGGAGCAATATCGTCATATCAGTAATTAGCTGAAGAACTGGGAATTGACCACAAAACAGATTTGGCGCATTTGAAAAAAAATGGGTACACGAAAAAGCTCGATATTTATTGTGTACTCATACCGTGTACTCATTTGTGGTTCTTTATTACGACGTAATGAGACCGAACCATTTTTGAAGAAATTAATAACTGGTGATGAAACGTGGATCACGTACGACAAGAACGTGCGAAAAAGGTCATGGTCAAAGGCCGGTCAAGCTTCACAGACTGTGGCGAAACCCGGGTTAGCTCGCAACAAGGTGATGCTGTGTGTGTGGTGGGATTGGAAGGGCATTATTCATTATGAGCTGTTACCACCAGGCAGGACCATCGATTCAGAACTCTACTGCGAACAACTGATAAGATTAAAGCAAGAAGTTGAGAGAAAGCGGCCGGAATTAATCAACAGAAGGGGTGTGGTTTTTCATCATGATAACGCTAGACCTCACACATCTTTAACCATTCAGCAAAAATTAAGAGAGTTTGGCTGGGCGGTGTTAATGCATCCGCCGTATAGTCCTGACCTGGCACCTTCAGATTTCTACCTGTTTCGGTCTCTTCAGAATTCTTTAGGCAGTGTCAGGTTAACATCACAATCGGAGTGCCAAAACTACTTGACGCAGTTTTTTGATCAGAAGCCCCAAAATTTCTGTAGCAATGGGATCATGTCCCTACCTATAAGATGGGAAAAAGTTATCAAACAAAATGGTAACTACATACTTTAGCTAAATGTAAATAAACTATATTAAAAAATGTTTTGAATTTTCATATAAAATGCGAAAAGACTTTCTCCCCAACCTATTATTTCAATAAAAAGACATGTCAAGATTGTTTACATTCTTTTAAATACCTAAACAAACGCACTATAGTTTTTGTTTAGTTGATTTCATTATTTCGAAAGTTCTTCTTTGACAGTTGTTAAAAATGCAAGCAGTGCCAATAACACACAGATCCCCGTCGCGGTTCGCCTTGAGACGACGGACGGGGCCACCACAACGCCTCACAAGGCCTACGCAATTTGCGCGTTTATTTACTGTTTGACAATAGCAATGCTACCGTTTCGTTGTCATTTCGCAATCTGGAAATTTATACTCTGTTCCTTCTTTAAACAATATACAATAACAAGACAACATAAATACAATACCTATAAAATATAGGTAGATAAATACAGCGCCCAAAAGATATTCCGCCTCATGATTAAACTCAGAGTAACTTGATGACTTGGTTTAAACCATTAACACGAAAAAAACCGGCCAAATGCAGTCGAACTCATTGCTAATAAAAAAAAACTGTTTGTTGTATGGCAGCTCCACTTAAATATTTATTTTATTCTGTTTTTAGTATTTGTTATTATAACGGCATCAGAAATACATCATCTGCGAATTTTTTCACGGTTCATAAGATACAGCCTGGTGACAGACAGACAGACGGACAGTGGAGACCTAGTAATAGTGTCCCGTTTTTACCCTTTCGGTACGGAATCCTAAAAACACAGTACCTACGGAAAGAGATGAAGGTGACATATTGCGGGAGGCCTTTTGTTATGGACTAAACCAAGTAGGTGCCAAAATTACTTCATGTTTTTATAAGGCTAACATTTGGTCAGCTGTATAGCATTGTACGTTTATTTGTAGGATTCTCAGGAAACCGACTTTATTAAATTTATAACAAATAAAAAGAAACTAATTAGAGCCAAAAGCAAAAAGGAACAAAAGTTTAGAAATGTATCAAAGGACCTCCATGTGACATTTCTATTACCAAAATATTGTAAGGTCATCCTAGAAGACGAATTGAAAAGGTCATCTTTTGTGACTTCGGTCAACAGTTTTATGTCAGACGTACGAGAATTACATACGGACGCATACGGACGTATTAAAAGTAATAAACGGCCAAGTGCGAGTCGGACTCGAAGAGTTTCGCACCAATGTCTATAAAAAATCACGTTTGTTGTATGGGAGCCCCATTTAAATGTTCTTTTTAGACTGTTTTACTATTAAATAAATAAATAAATAAATACGGACAAATAACACTAATTGAGCTAGCCCAAAGGTAAGTTCGAGACTTGTGTTATGGGATACTAACTCAACGATACCATATTTTATAACAAATACATATATAGATAAACATCCAAGACTCAGAACAATTTGAAAAAGACCATTTTTCAACTTGCCCTGACCGGGAATCGAACCCGGGACCTCTGGGTGGCGGACTAGCATGGTGACCACTACGCCACGGAGGTCGTATTTGTTGTTATAGCGTCATCAGACATACATCATCTGTGAAAATAACAACTGTATATAAACCATTTGTTTAGGTATTTAAAAAAATGTAAACAATCTTGACATGTCTTTTTTTTTAAATATACACTTCATAAATCAATACCTTCGCAAATTACAAGTTATTTATTTTATAAATTATAGATCACGTAATTTATTTGTGACTTGCAAAGGTATTGATTTATAAAGTGTATACTTATTTCAATAAAAAGACAAGTCAAGATTGTTTATATACTTTTAAATACTTCACAAATGGACTATAGTTATCCTGATGAGGTAGATACAGCCTGGTGACAGACAGACGAACAGCGGAGGCTTAATAGGGTCCCGTTTTTACCTTTTGGGTACGGAACCTTAAAAATGAGAACAGGTTGGCTGGCGTTCTCGGCTTGTTTGACCTTCCAAAACGACACGACTTATTTTCGAGTGTATATTTATCTAAATAGTAGCTTTTCTATCTAAACTAAATTATTATCTCTCGCTTCATACGTATCTTCCTATAATTTTCCAAAACTAAAAACCGACTTCACCCAAAAACTACACAACCAATTTTGATAAAATTTCTATGGGACCACCTGAAGTCTTTACTTTCAAACGAAAAAAGAATTATTCAAATCGGTCCAGACGTCTTCGATTAATCGGTGAAAATACATTTGGAAGTCGGTTGAAAATTATCCCCTTCGTTGTACGTATACACTTGTATGAACGTATAACTTCAAATTGTATCAATATCTCTTTATTTTTATATCCATTAAGACGAAGTGATAGCTAAAGTGGCGCCCTCATTTGAAATAAATTGTTTAAAACTAAATATATTGATAATTAAAAATTTGATTTGTATCACTGTCTAGAAAGACCTTTATTTTATGAATAACCTTTGAAAGTAATATTGGTAGTCCGTCTAGTTTTAAAACGGGTTTATGCCAAAAGTGGCAACATTTGGCGAAAACCCGTTTTAAAATTAGACGGACTATTAGTAATAATTTCAAAGGTTATTCATAAAATAGTTTAAAGGTCTTTCTAGACAGTGATACAAATCAAATTTTCAATTATCACCATATTTAGTTTTAAACAATTTATTTCAAATGAGGGCGCCACTTTAGCTACCACTTCGTCTTAACACTCAGTACGTTTGCAACAACGTCATTTTTCTCTCTTCAACTGTCTATCATCAGTTGATCACCAAATTGCATTCACAGTAACACAAACTGCGATGGCTGACTCACTGCGACACAAAATGCAAACAAAGGCAGACCGGTCGAACGGACGCGATGGACCGAAATAACTATGGGTAATCCTACGTTTATACTCGTTCCCGCACAAACAAAGAGGTCGTGGTCGACAAACTTTATGTAGTACACATTTGTGACTATTTACATTAATTATGAAACTAAACTACTTTAATTCTATGACATTTCATTCAAGTTTTCAGTAAGTAAGTGACTACCATTAGATTCTTTCAATAAACTTGTAAGTTGAAATGTACATTAAAACCAAAGATCCGATGGAGAGAATTAGCTACATTTAAACTCAAAACCGAAGTACCAAATTTGCGGTGTTACCCGCGGATATAAAAAGTAGACTATGTGTTAATCCAGGGTGTCAGCTTCCTGTATACCAAATATCAAAATTGTTAAGAAGAGACAAACATACACACACTCACAAACTTTCGCCTTTACAATATAAGTGTGATACTGACATTTTACAAACAAATTATCAGGCTAGCATTCCGACACTTTTTTTTAATTCTATTTTTCATCTCTACGCCGCATACCATAATAATAAAAGAAGCCTAATATTGTAGAAGGCCCCGTCCACCACAGAAGGAATAACAACGTGATTAGCACATGCCAATATACTTTCATTCTAGAAGAAATAACCTAGGTACTACTCCGAAGACAATTAATATTCAGTTGAAATCTGAATGAAAAACTTCGAGAAATGTTGTTATCGGGAACACAACAGTTGAATACACTTGTTGACCCAGCTGTACAGACAGCGCAGTGACGGGCAGATCGAAAATTCTAAATTATTTGTATTTTTACTTACTACTTACTACTTAGTGTAAATGTAACATTCTAACTGGATTTCTACTGATAGGTATATGAATAGGAATAGATAAGGGCCTAGAAGAAGATGGTTAGATGACTTCAAAAATCACGAAAGGGATTGGAGAGAAAAGATAGATAACTCTTTATTGAATTCTAAAATAAAATGTAACAAAAAAATATTTTTTCATTAAATGAGTTCACTCAAGTCTTCTTCCAGACAACCAGTGGATGGAGAGAATGGAGAGGAACGTGAGAAAGACAAAGACGGTGGTGCAACTGACGGAAAAGGAAGAGGAAGGAAAAATAATACCTAAAGCAACTATAAACCTAACAAATTTATCATAAACTTACACATATTATCATTCACAATTACGACCCAAGATAGAGAATTGTGGAAGGAAAAAGGGGAGGCTTTTACCCAGCAGTGGGACACAAATAGCTAATAAAATAAAACGACTTAGTAGGTAAATAGATATTCAGACCGCATGATGGAAAGTAAATTAGATCACTGTTTGTTTTTCGTGTGTGAGAGTAGTGAAGTCAACACTGATGTCATATCTGGACGATCGGCTGTTTTGTCAATGTTGTCACTTTATCGTACCGTTGGTTTACCACGGCTTCTGTTCGTTTATGTTCGTAAGTCGGTCAGAGCATCATAATGGAAAGAATCCTATTAAAAGCTCTTGCGAATAGCGATTCTTGATCCTTATTATACATACATACACATAATATCACGCCTATTTAATACAGGGGTAGGCAGTCTATGGACCTTATTTATATGTTTCCCAATTGACAACATTTCATTTTCTAAAAGGTATGAAAATTCGAGAATCATTTCGAGATTTAGCAATTCTGAACACGTAAAATATTTTTTCAGATATTTTTGAGTTATATTTTTAGAGATAAATGAAAAAAACTCAAAAGTACAAGGATATAGGCATTTAACAGGTTACGCCTTTACTTGAACATCTAAAAGTGAAAAATTATGTCAAGCTGTCAGCTGTCAATTGACACGTGCGTCAATCTGACAACTGACATCACGAGTGAGAGAGAGAGATAATAGTAGTGTTGTCTGTAGAAGTATCAGTTCGATAGGAAGACCATCTAATATCGATAGTTCTTTCAGTAAAGTAGAATTAGGATTCGAAAAAATACACATGCATTAAAATGTTCACATAGTTTGGTGACGAAATGCTAATATTTCCTTTATATTATTGATATTTCAGGTCAAATAAAAATAATATTGACATCCAGGTCTTAAAACTAAAAAATAAAGTAAGGAAAAATGCTACCCTAAAATGGGGCGACTTTCAAAACACAAGGTGACATTTATGATAGCTTTTTTTTGGTTTTTTTAATTACATCTTCCAAATTTCTGAACGCATATTTATTTATATTTTTAAAATAGAAATCCTGGTACGTCCGCCATCTTTTCACAACGCGTGTACGCCGGAGCCCTTGTTTTTATTTTCAGTCAAATTCACCCCAATCAACTTTAAAACGCTGTAACTTAAAAAGTAAAAAGTGAAACATTTTTTCTTTGTGTTCTTAATTCCTGTAAGGGGCGACTATCACAATCCGTTAAAAAACGTGGGTTACCCAAAAACCCCATTTCAAGTATAGAGATAATAGGGCAAATTTTTTTTGTCGAGTATTACAATCGTAATTTTTTATGCCATTTGTTTTCCACATACCAAGTCGTCAATATAATATTTTTATGCCAAAAATAGCTGAGATAGAAGCGTTTGAATTTTGAAATTAATTAAAGTAACCCTATTTTACGATACGTAAGTTTTTGTATCGATATCGATATCTTACTGCTACAAAACACAACTCTATAGACGTCAGTAAAAGTTTTATTTTTTAATTATAATGTATGGCAAAGATGTAAACTCGTTACATCCTAACTCTTGTACTTACGCTCTTTTAGAATGGAGAGATTTTAAACAATTTAATTTTATGAGAAATAATGAAAAGAAATGAAAAAGAAAAAATACGTATGTCCTTTTTTTTGAAGTTCTTTAAGGAAAAAATATAAAATATGAATATAAAATTTTTGAAATAATGTCTATTACAAGCTTCTTATACTCTTTGGGTAATAGTACTTTTTTTAATCTTAATTTATTATAGAGGGTTTTATCTTAAAAGAATATGACACCCTTGAAGTTACATCTAAACTAAGAATCATCTACGACAAAGTCATGATTTGTAAAATTTATAATTTGTACTTGCTTCCTTAGATGGCAAGTATGCTATTTAGCACTCCCATATCTAGGTATCAGGTTAACATTTAATTTAATAACAAAATCATTTCTCTCCTTTTCGACCCGGACACACTCGACTAAAGCGTGATACACATCTCCTATTTAACACATTCGTCACCAATTGGAGTTTCGGTATTGCTCATCAGATATGCAATGGTAAATAGTACTCAATTAGTTATGTCTAAAATGTAGGAAACGAAAACGCAATGCCTACTTATAAAGAGAGCACAAAATCTAGTAAAGAAATCAAAACGGTATTTATCAAATTTTCAATATGTCTACAGTAGTCTGATTACAAAATGAGGACTTAAGTTAGTACTATGTTAAAACTATTATCCACCCAAAACAAGTTGACATTGATGGATGAGAAATTGGCTTTTTGGTTAGCCTTATTTTGTTTTGGTTCGATAATGGCTTTAACCAAGTACAAAAGTTAGTACGCGTTTTCTAATATTTTTTTAGATTGAGCCGCTTGCAAACCAGAGCCTACTTGGCCTTATTGGGCCTTTTCTTCGGCACGTTGGCCAGTGACCACCGACTCCAGTGGCAGGTCATAAACACCAAGAACCAGTTCTGCAGGTCCTGTGCTCGCTCGACCACGCCAGAATAGCAGAGGAATTACGACAGAGATTAAGGTTCAACGCTTGTTAGGGATCTACGCCGATCACAATCGCATGCAGACCGTGATGATTATGCACAAATCCTTCCTTTATTAGAAGCGGCAATAAACTTAGCTGAAGTAAATGATCTGACGTTAACAAGTACCTATTATGAAATCGAAAGAAAATATTGACAAATATCAAGTGATACAAATATCTAAAGATAAGTAAATTATTTCCGACATTCGACTTTTTTTGAAAAATATTAGAGAGGACTTTAGCCCGGGAGTGAACTAATAAAGGCTGTAAATAAATAAGAATCTACCAGTTGAAGTGTAAGATCGGACGTCAAGGATTTTCTTGACCTGTGCCGGGAATTCGTCAAATACGCATTTTTTAAGTACCTAACAAAAATAATATATAATGAAATAATTCAAAAGCACGTGAAAGGTGTTCTTGACTATTGGCACAGATATGGCACTTCATAGAAGCGGAGTATCATTTATGCCTACACTACTACAAACGAAACTATACATCCGTGCACACGGCAATGTGCGTGTGTTCGCCCGCAGCCGCCCGCTCAACACTTCGACAGGGCGAGAGGTGAGGGGACGGGGAACGGGAACGCATATTGCGCGGGACCTTAGGAGATTCCATTCTGTATAAATCTGTGCTATTGGCACTGATTTTGTCGTCACAGCTTATACTCTACCCTCATCTCATCTGCAGCAGAACCAAACGTGATAGTTGCAAAACAAACACTCACCGGTGTTGTGAAAACACAGCTTATCTGATTTTATTATGCAAACCTGTATTGTGCGTGCATAAATTATACGTCGTTACAAACATTACCTAATTCATCAATTATTTCAGCTTCAGCCGCTTTAAGTCAAAAACATGACCTGCGTGAATTCGAGAATCTTCTGTAATCTAAATCTAAATATATATAACTCAAAGGTGACTGACTGACTGACATAGTGATCTATCAACGCACAGCCCAAACCACTGGACGGATCAGGCTAAAATTTGGCATGCAGGTAGATGTTATGACGTAGGCATCCGCTAAGAAAGGATTTTGATCAATTCTACCCCCAAGGGGATAAAATAGGGGATGAAACTTTGTATGAAACTTTGTCAATTTTAAACCGATCGGGCTGAGACTTTGCATGCATAAAGCTACTATGACGTAGGCATCTCCTAAGAAATGATTTTGATAAATTCCACCCCTACGCGAGCGAAGCCGCGGGCAAAAGCTAATTGCATTATAAAGTGGGTCATCATAGGGCTCTTTCAGTCGAGTGACAGTATACTTGGTCACTGACTCGGTTGACGCGGTTCGATCTAGCTCAGTGGTTAGAAGTCGTAGCGCAATGATATAAACCTTGTTTGATTGCTAAATATAAAATCAACAAATCATGTAATGACGTAAATACTCAATAAATGGATGGTTACTGAGAAATTCATTCATGAAAATACTCTCGGGGAAATATTTAAAAACCTATATTGCATAAGAGAGTTATCTTAGTAAGAGAGTTGCCTTTGTCGGCAAAAAGGTGGCAAATGTAAATGAAGCTTTCGAAATTCGTTTACAGTTGGAAAATCGGTGCAGTTAGTACCTAAAAAAAGCGTAAAAGATAAACTGGGCGGCCGCCTCCTTCGGTTGCTCCTACCACCGTGATCAGGGCATCATAAGAAATCCAATGGTACAGTCGTCAGTATAAAGAGTGCAATAAAAAATTGTCATGTTAGTACTACGCTGTTCCCGACTCGTAAGTATTTCAGTAATTAAACTGATTTTAAAACGGTATTTTACTCGATTATTATTTATAAAAAAAAAATTACTTCGCTCAAAAATAAATGAAAATGAAAGAAATGAAAAATATTTTATTAAATCACTTACAATGGAACCTCCATTTAAGTATATAATATACTTGTGTTTGGATTTTCCGCTCTTCTTTAGTTCACTTTATGTATGTAAGTAAAAGTTTTAAAAATAAGCAAGCTAAAGCCTTTCAAATCCGTTCGAAGAAGAAACTGTCAAATAACAGAAAAGGAACCCGCGTGACGTCACTGTCAGTAGGTGTCACGCTTACGAAAGAGATAGCGAGATGTTACACCACGCTCCCACTCTTATATTTAAAATGATAATTGCTGCCACATTTAATGACCAATTTACTTTCTATTTTCGGAAAACGGCTTCTTGTTAGTGTTATTTGTTATTCGTATGAAATATTGACCAAAAACAAACTTAATCAAATAGCCTATTTAGTGCAAATATCATCATTACCTTTATTGCCTCCGTGGTCCAGTGGTCAAGGCGTTCGCCTTGTGACCCGGAGGTCATGGGTTCGATTCCCACTGGGAAGCATACTTTGTGAAAAGTTGTTTCCGGTCTGGATAGGATATTGCAGGCTTGAATCACCTGATTATCCGAAAAGAAAGATGATTCCGTGTTTCGGAAGGCACGTAAAACTGTGGGTCCCGAACGCCACCAAGCGTTTGACCATCAAACTATCCAAGGATTGGTTCCTGGTTTGCCCTTTGGGTTGTAGAGGTCAGACGGCAGTCGCTCTGTGTAAAAACCAGTAACCTCGTCAAATCTCCTTGGTTAGGTAGCGGACCCCGGGCTCTGAAGCGTTACCGCTGAGGATGCAACCGGGAATACGCTCGGATGATGATGATGATCATCATTACCTTTATTAGAAATGCAAGCAGAATCATACAATGCACTCGATGATAAGAGTTGAAAGCTTGTAAATAACCTGCTGTTTCAATAGGAATTCCTCGGTTTAATATTAGTTCAATCACTTCATAATTTGCTATCAATACAACCTGACATCATAGATGTCTGAATACACACAATTAGCACTCGAACATGATAAATGTGGGCCGTCTGCCTCGCTATCAATCTTGCAGGTAAATTACCTGGCATTCTTTGAAAATCGCGCGCTCATCGCAAATTCGACGTATACAATGGCTAATTTAAGTAAATGTGCTAGGGACCTTGGTATTGACGCACGGTCTATTTTTGTCGGGAAATTAATCGAATTTAGTCTGTATTAATACGGCAATTAGATGTAGGTGGTGTGTAAATTAATAAAAAAAAGTTATAGCGTACTAGCTGCGCCCCGCGGTGTTACCCGCGAAAAAAATAGCCCATGTGTTAATCAAGGGTATCAGCTTCCTGCATACCAAAATTTTATCAAAATTGGTCCAGCCGTTTCCGCGTGAAGAAGTAACAAACATACACACACACACACACACACACAAAGTTTCGCCTTTACAATATTAGTGTGATAACTTAAACTACATGGGTCATATACCATACCATAAGCATACCCGTACACCATCCGTCTTATTATAAAATCCAGACTAACTTTGTTACAACTAGGTGTAAACCATTATCCGCCCAAAATGAAGTTGACATTGACAGATGAGATAGTGTGATATTACTATATGTCAACTTGATTTGGTCCGGTTATGATTTAAACCTAGTAACAGAGTTAGTCTGGGTTTTATAATTAGACGGCATATGTCAATCCAAGTTTTGCACTCGTTGCACTAGTCATTCTCTCTCCACATTATCCGGTTGGTTGACTAGTAGGGTTTAAGGGTTGGGCTACATCTGTCAGCACACATCAGCACTTTTCTATGCTGCTATCCTTTTCTGTAGCTTAGAACCGTCATTCGCTAGAGCAAGACGGCGACGGAAAGCCGCGGAATCGCCGTTGCTGATACGTGTCGTCGCTCTCTCTCGCGCTCAAACGAATAAGCAGAATAGAAACCAGCTGTTCCATGCTGCCAAACCTTAGGCTTTTAGTCAACTACACTTAAAAGTGTATAAAGTTAAATAAATAAATGGGTTGAGCGTGCCTTTCGGACTAGGAAGTGGTATTTCAGAAGGCTCAAAGTAAAGGGAGATAAAGTGGAGAAAGCAAACCCCAGGATCCGAAGCAAAACAGCAAAAGATGTAAGAGGAAGGAATGTGTGAAGGTGAATATAGTTTAAAAGTCAGTGATAAATATTGAGACAAAAGAAAGAGCACTTTTAGTATTTAGACTGTCAAATTTATGAAGGTAATTTTCCTACAATCGATTAGATAATAATCTAGAGATAGTTATACGTAAAACGACAAGAATATTGAATGCTATTGAGAAAATAAGTGCTATGAATCATAAAAACCTAAACAAATCGCGTCTTAATCATAACCTGAGCATTTCCGGTAACACGAACATGACTAACTTGATACGGCTATAACTTAATTGCAACAGTGACATCATTATCATAAAGTGTAACATCATCATCATGATATAACATTTAATCCGCAAGGCGTGCACTAGTGTCTAGTAACACAAAGCTTCTTACAAGGATTGCCATGATGCTCAACTGCAAGATGGATTGAAGCCAGGCTTAGCGTATGATGCAACCAAAGGATAAAAATCCAATGAGAAAAGATTTTTGACTTCTCATTATAACTATAGAAACGTATTTACTTCGATATGTATGAGAACCTGCAAAATATTTAAAAGCACAACTGATTGGGCAGTAAATTCCCAGTTTTCATCCCGGGCGAAAGTACTAGAGCTGGGGGACACTGCTAGTAGGGACTACTGGAAGTAGTCGCCTTGTATAAGTAGCTTTACATAAAAACTTGGAAGAGATGCACGACGATGCAGTTAAACTTCACAATTTCAGCCGCATAACGTCCGCAGCTGGACATAGGCTTCTCCCAAGGATGTACCAAATAACCCATCTAGAGCGGCCTGCGTCCAGCGCCTCTCAGCGTCCTTGGTAAGTTAATTATGATACCGTTATTCTTCTGACGGGGATAAAAGAAGACATTGTTATATCATCCAAATTAGGCCAAGGAGCAATAGTTTTTACAAGCCATTGTCTATCAATAGAAATATATTTCCAAGGTATTTTCCTACTTTTATAAGATAAACTATAGTAAAGTCACCAAGCAACTAGTTTACGCTTTATAAAAGCAGACTGAAATAAAGCAAAAACACCAACCACTGAAAGGAATTAAATAGAAGTGAAACATAAGTACGCCTACAAGCGTACTTGTAGTTAGCTACGTTTTACAGTAACACGAATTCTAATTAATTAAAATTTTAGTAGAACAAAGTCTAAAAACCTAGCATTCTAGAATTCTAGCAGTGCTAACTCATACTGTATGATGTGCCATGCTCTGATTATTTAGCTCCTCGTCCATTAACATAATAGCGGAAAAGTTGTGACTTGCGCTTGTGAATGTATGAAAGCCAGTTAACATAACAATTATTTTACTTCAGTATGTGAACATATAGGTATATATACAAACTGATCACGCTACCCAGGCAGGGTTACCATATCTCAGGATTTGTCTTGAGATCTCAGGATGTTTAGAATTTCTAATAGATTTAGAGCTTGCTCTTGCCGGTGGAGTAAAGTGGAGTTTAGTCGAGATGTCCTCATTTTCAGAAAGTTTTAAAAAAAAATATTAATAATACGACTTAAATTGTAAATTACGTTAACAAACAGATCAAAACAAATTCAAAACAACAACGACAATTCTCAGGATTTTTTTAAGGAGGTCAGGCCTTTTCCTGGCTAGTCAGGATCTAGGGACAAAGCCAATGACCATAAAGTCAAAGGTCACTTTTTACGTGATAGTGCGTGTAGATTGATTTTGGGATACAACATTCTGAAAATTCAACCTTTCTCAAACTCTCTCAAAATCAATATTCCAAGAATTCTACTTCCCGATCCTAAAGGGAAAAGAGAATCAAGATAGTTACGACTTGCCATCCCAGTCGACAAGGTTCTTGTTCTTCAAAATTATACTCACTTCTCATTATTGAATTTTACGATCTGCGCTGAAAGAGGACCAGCAGATTTTCCTACTTTTTCTTTTCTTTCAATCAGCATGGAATTGAACTTGAATATAATACAAGAAAATGTCATTAGTTTCTTTTCTATTCACAATCTTTTCAATTTCATCTATAACAAGTCAACTATAATTAAGTCTAGTTGACATTGACTTTGAAACTGTCTGCAGGTTTTGATTGTTATCAAACCATTCAATTACCTTCTCTCGTGGCATTGCAATAATTTTTACGTCATCGCGCCGTTCGTGATATTCCTTGCTTCGGCAGACACGTCAGGTCTGTTGTTCAGCCATGTCGGATGCATTAAGGCGGGTGGGTTGAAAAATAAAATAAAATGAGCCACTAAAACATTAAACTTTTTACATTGATTTCAGTGTTTTAAAATTATGGCAGGAAGTAACAGTTAGTACTCGGTTTATACCTTCCCGCATTCAGAATTGAAGTGTTAAAATACAATAAGAATCAAATACATTCACTAAACGCTCTACTGACTCCACAAGGCTGTTTGGCCAAGAAACTCCACCGAGATTGGGTTAAAAGTGTTACTACTCCAGACAACTTTGTTTGCTGCACTGAAAATATAGTGTTTATTAGACGCAAAAGTCAAAACCGTTCATTTATCTTTGGATATTTGTACCGCAGTCAAGATGTTCCGAATGGTTTTATACAAATTCTTCGGAGTGAGAGACAGTAATCGTTTACAGATCTTTTAAACTACGCAACAGATGTTTATGCTGTTGTTTATCATCTTTAAAAACAATTAAAAGTGATTATAGAGCAAAGTTTAAACATACCTGTGATAAGACAGTTATGTTTAAACCTGTTGATAGAGGAAGCTCTATAATATAAACTCTTAATTGTTAAACAGGACAAGACGTGCAACTAGTAAAATGTATCAAAGATCAGAAACAAAGTCCGCAATTTTCGCTTCAGCACACATTAAACAAATGTTTACTTAACGGCTTTACGGCAATGGCCGTAAATGTCCCAGAAATAGTTGAAACCGCAGAACTGAACGCCGTTTTCATGGCCTAGTTACGGAGGAGTTACTAAGACTAGACGTAGACTGTTGGCAGCATTTGCAACCGGCCAAGTAGTAAACTTTTGAAATTTACGAGTCTTTTTTTATAATTAGTCTTTTCAGTTCAGACCAAGTGAATCCTTTGCCGTAACAGGACCTAATAAATATGAACCAATCATACTCCGGGATTACATAGATTTAAAAAACCTATGAACTGGTCACCGTTTTCATAGCCTAGTTCTAAAGAAGATTGTAAGCGAGACTAGATCGCTGCCAGCATTTGTTACGAGTAGTACCGGGAAGTAAACTTTAGAATTTTACGAGTCTTCTTCATTGTTGGTGCTTTTAGTCCGAGTGGATTCTTGGAAGAAGTTTAAATTTTATCTTATAGCTTCTGAACTGGTAGGGCATAACAGTTAGAGTTGTTTAAACGAAACGTTTAGATTTCTGAACATAGTAGCTTTTGATAACTATTTTTGAAATCCTTTCCTTAAGCCATTGGTATTGTCGCGCAATATTGATTATTTTGTTCAGTTTCAGTATACTTTAATGGACAACATTGATGACAATTTTCAAAGCACTTATAGTATAGTACATTAAGGTAGGGGGGAAGTGGAGTAAGCTAATAAACCAGTAGTGAGTAAATAAGTATTCGCCTTATACTCGTATTATAAATCATACATATTTGTACAAAGATTGCCACAAACCCAATAGGAATGGTAATTAGAACTAACGTGTAGCAATTAAGTCTATTAAAACATACTCAAAAATTCCATTTATCTTTCGATGAGGTGATAATTACAAAACCTCGTCCACATTGAAAACAGTCGTAAGTTTATCGCATCAGCAGAGGTGAAACAAATAAACCAGCAAACTTTAATCCCTAGACCAGACATGACGTAGATAGAATAACAAAAACATTTTTGTTTTCTACTATAGATAAAAATCTTAGATAAAGAGAAATTAGGAACACTTCACCGACGAAAACAATGCATATATTCAACGCAAGCTTTAAGAAATTTAAAGAAGAAAAGACAAAATTGAGAAAACAGTGTTCAACAAAATTGAGAAAATCAAATACAGGTTTGAAAATCTGTCTCTAATAATACAGAAACTCACGTGCATGAACCCTGAAAACATTACAATCCTTTTTTTTTTGAGAAGTCAGGTAAAAAGCGTTATAAAACAAAGAATAAAACAATTAACGACGTCGAACGTGGCAGCATGAAAAAAAAAATTGCGAGCGTTAGAAAACGAAGATTGAAGTGGGAATAACGAAGGAAAATTTAGAGTCGGGAGACTAGTCGTCCCACATGAAATTTGTCCCAGGGACCATCAACAGAGATATGTGACGTCACAACACAATATTTTTATGACTTAGCACGAATTGTTCAAAATATTATTGTTTTCGCTCTACGTAGACTATCAGGTTAATCCATCACGATAACCAATCTGCGTTTTCTAGAACACCAAGTATTGTGGCAGACAAGCCGGACTTCCAGTATTTTTAGACTGGTCGAGTCATTGGTCTTGGTAGCTTATTTTTCTCGAGGTACTGGTCTTTTAGATCAAGTTACATTTACGTAATTATTACTATTAACCCAGTCGCTGTCTGTATATGAAGAACAGTAAAACAATATTTCCTCATACCTGATACGTATGAGACAGGGTCCAACCTATTAAAGTTATACTGATAATACAAACTGACGAAAGACTGAGAAGAAAGAGTGTGTGTGTTTGTCCGTGGAAGGATCAAGTACGGATTGACGACATTTTTGTGTGTGAAATCTTGAAACACCGGCGGGTGGGTGACACAGGGACAAATTTTATCTAGAAATTATTATAAATTCTCGAGGGATAGCCTAATTTGCAATCAATGCCTTTACGCCAAACACATTCTAGAAAATTCTACCTTGTAACAGAAATATTCGTAGAAACATTTCCTTCTAGTCATAGTCTTACATCAAATATCAAAATTAATCCAAAAAAGAAGGTGGGTCAAGAATTTTCAATAAAGTAAACTATTGCCAAGTCACTAATTTTGAACAATTCATTTATCAATTCATCATACACACCGGCAGAAGGAATCAAACCTGCTCCTACGCAGGTGCCATAATAACGTAATGCATTGGCTCGGCTACCTCAAACACCGGTGTCAAGGTTGATCTTGTTTGAGTCGGCATGATTACATCACAATTCACACATGCTCTTTTGATCGACATTTCAAAAGAAATATGAATAGATATTAGCCAAAAAGTAACATTATGGTTCCCAACGAAAGTCGCCGGCCACAAGTAAGTAATGAATAAACCACATTCATTAATTACGAAGTGTATACAGACGAGCAGACAAAGAGAAATGGCGACTTGATTCTAAACTATTGTTAGCCGATCTCACGAGTATCCAAACATTAGCGAGCAATGATTACATGTTTACATAATATAATGAAAGTTGTATATGTTGTACAGTCGAAGGCAGAAGTTATGGACAATAAAACGGTAAGTCTTGGTTGGAATTCATCTGGCATCACTAAACAGCACTTCCCTATTCCGCTGCTATAATCTTTTCTGTCGCTCAGAACCGTCATTTGCTAGAGCGAGAAAGAGCGACGGAACGCCACGGAACCGGACATGCTGATGCGTTCCGCCGCTCTCTCTCGCTCCAGCAAATGACGGTTATTTTATACTCTGCTATCTTTGACGTGATCAGAGCATATTTTTACATGATTCTCATTCATACCAGTTCTATCTTGTAGCCTGTGACACTTGCTCGCTTCATACGTATCCTTTTATTCATCATCTCTATTCAAATGACGGTTTTGAGCAACATAAAAGGATGATGACGACAGATGTGTCCCTACCCTTTACGCGCGTCGCGTTTGTGGCACCCTTAATGTTGCAGCTCCCATTGCATGGCAACGTTGATAAGGCTAGATAAAGTTTATATCGCGCGACAAACTAGTGTTTTGGAATCACGGGTCTTTTTAGCCCGATCCTTTCAGAAAGCTTGCGTGGGGATACAAATCCAACACGTGGGTTGATGTTATGTGGCGCTCTCGTCGAAACCCATTCTTGAATATACCAATAAAAGATATACCCTTGAACAGGTTTCGGCAGGAGAAAGATCTATTGCAAGAAAAAACATCATGAGACCTCTCTAACCCGTCTGGCCAGCGTGGAGTGTGTAGGCCAATTCCTCTAGCTGCTCAGGAGCCATACTTGGCATGCTACTATATACTTAACTCTCTGTACAGAGAGGGCCGTGCTTCTGCAGTGTAAACTAAAAAGACCTGATGATGATGATGAGCTAATTGGAACCTATAATGTGGACCACCTTGACACGTTCGTCGTTGACTGTACCGCACATAATAAAGATTGGGTAATCGCTTTCGCAGATAGCAATATCTGGAGGATTCGCTGCAAAACAAGATCCGCAAATATGTGGATATGCGAAAGATATGTATTATCACACAGCTACGTCAGATGCCTTTAGGTAGGTCAAAAAATCTGAACATATGAACAAACACACACCAGTGTAACCTATTTACACAGTCGACAAACTAGAGATTATTTTAAAAAATATTTTTTAAAACATCCTTTTATCTAAAGTACTCCTCAAGACAAATCAAACGAGCTTATGGTCGATGGGGTTGCGTCGTTTCATTACAGAGTTCCTATGGCCACCTTCCAGCTCCGTCATCAGATCAGCTGCATGTCATCATAATATTGCATCGTCACGCGATACACGTATGTGTGCAAAATTTCAGCTCAATCGGAAACCGGGAAGTGGATGAAACTTAACTTGCAAGATTTGATTACAGACAGACAGACAGACGGACAACAGGTTACAAGACAGGTGTAACTAAATAAAAGCTTGTAAAAACACAGCTGCAAACAAGTTTGAATGTCGCAAGGCGACTTCGAGGACCTTCGGAATTGCATTAGTCAAATTGTCTTGAGGCCCAGAACACAGGTATCTTCTATCAATAAGTGTTAACAGACCAGAACACACAAAAAAGTTTTAAAATATAATAACATTTTCGCTAATTCTCTAATGTAACAAACAATTTTTTTACCGGCGACAAAAAGAGGGGTGTTATAAGTTTGAAGCTAATGTCTGTGTATCTGTCTTAAGCATCGTAGCTCACGAACGGATACTGCGATTTTTTAAAGTGGAAGCAAGTTCCCTTGCGGTAGTTCAAGCTATGTTCGATAAATATCAGATCAGCCGCTTAAAATATCTTTATCTTTAAAAAAAAGTATTGGGGATTAACGCTTGAAAATATTTTTTTTTATTTACCTGGCAAATACTAGATGGCGCTATTGCTATCAATTTAACTTAACATGGGTTGAAATATGTAGTTCATCACTAGATGGCGTCGTCGAGGGATTTTTTTAATTTGCCTGCACTTGTCCTGTACTTCTTTAATAGAGACAAGATGTAGCTCTATTTTCCTTAGTTACTAGTAAGACAACTTCACTGCCTAGATAAGGCTACTCGTTTCCTTTTGTATGTCGGTATTGATTTGTTAAGTCACTACTTAAACCTTTGCGTCGCGGGCATAACTATTCATAAATAATAAAGGTTTGTAAATTTTCAACACTAAAAACGGACTTCACCACCAAAATAAACAACCAATTTTGATAAAATTTCTATGGGACCACCTGACAAGAATGCCCTTTCAAATAAAAAAGAATTTTTCAAATCGGTCCATGCGTCTTCGTATAATCGGTTAATTTAAAAAAAGTCCGACGAATCGATAACAGACCTCATAAAACTAGTTATTCGATTAATCTGTACAAAGAATATTTTTTGCACTGTGCAATGTTTTACATTAGCTTCATTCCACGGTTAAATCCCGGATTCCAGAAATTTCAAACTGAAATAACAACGTCCAACTAACCACTCCATTATTTTTTAGATACTTTTTAAAACATAACCACTAACAACTATATTAAAATACAAATAATTCCCAAGATTACAATAAAGAAATAAACAATACACACCGATTTCTTTCGTGGCAAAATGCCTCTGCTCTCCATGGTGAGAATTGGTTCCAAAAGCCTGGCCCATCTTCACGACACAACACAACACAGACCAAAACAAAGCAAGATGTTATATTTGACAATCAGCTGATCGCACCACGCATGCGCGATATCACATTACACCTTCACAGTTAGTTTATCCCCTCACTAATTAGTTATAAATTATGTAAAATGAACTTTATGACACTAATTTTAAAATAGATAATAAATTACGCGACTAATAATGATCCTAGCGTAACGTGCGCGCGTTTCGACTTCTATCGAGGTACTGACTGAAGTGAAGAGCGAATCGGCGGTACTGAATCGAGTGATGGGACCGGTGTCCGATAAGAACCGTTTGACCTAGATACTCACTTTTTGTAAGTGGCCAACACTGATGTCAGATTTTTCAAGCTGGCTTAAGAAATCTGACGTAGCTCGACGACTGTCATACAATGTTAACGTTCCTTCCGAAGCACGGAAGAACTCAATTTTTTTTATGATTGTCACGTCACTCATCCAAGTGCAGACCACGCCCGTCGTTGCTTAACTTGTGAAAACGTTAGTAATGAGTAGATGCTGTGAAAATGAAATTGCTGCTGCAAAAAAAAATCTATGGCCATTCTTTTCAGCAGTGGTCGTTACGAAGCGCTGTTATCGGTAGCTCTTCTCTTTAAATAAATTAAGTTTTAATATTCACTACACTTAATGTTAATTATACTTGATGACGTGTAAAAGTGTCTGTAAAGGTCTAATTAGGTAATTACTGAATAAACATTTAAATAAAAAAATTTGAATTTCGGTACTCCCCGGCCTACCGGGCTGAATCCAGAACTGCGAGTAATTTAATGAAATGGCTATTTAACAAAGTGGAATCTGTTATGGTACTGTACGTATGTCTAGTACTTGGTACTTTTGGTAGGTATAGCAGCAAGATCTTAATTAAATGGCTGTTTAATAAAGTGGATTCCGTTGATACTGAGCTATTTTGTATAGTGTTGGAATTCGCACAGTAACAAGATCTAATTAATGAAAGATCCGTTAAATAAAGCGGATTCAGTTGGTACTGCGCGATTTTAATTAGTCGACTGAGATACTTCGCGACGTCCTTGGGATGCCACACAAAGTTTCAAGCGAGCGGATATTGCCAAATTCCGTGGTTCTGTAACCTGATTTGGATAAAGTACGCATGCAGTGATGAGCCGTTCTCGGGAATTTGGGAAACTCTCGCCAATATTCCCGTAAAAATTCCCAGCAATGTTTCTAAAATTGAAAATTTTGGGGAATATGTCCGAAAATCTTGGCAACATACAATGGTAATATTCCCGTAAATTTGGAATATTTCCAGCGGCACATCACTACAGATAACAAGTAAACCAAAACCTCCTGAAAAATCTCCTCCCTCCCCTCCCCCTACTGTCTCCCCTTCCTGAAAGGCCGGCAACGCTTCTGTTGCGCCCCTGGTGATGCAGTTGTCCATGGGCAGCGGTGATCACTTACCATCAGGTGACCCGCTTGTTCGTTTGCCGCCCTATGACATAAAAAAAAATCTAATTGTCTTCTGAAAAGTTCGAGGTCCTAAACTGGCATGGTTTGGACACGTGATGACTTTAGAGATGAGGCTCATGTAAGAAAAGTGGTTATGAATATAATTGTGGGTAGATATAGGCAAACGCAAAGAGGCCGACTCAAGAAATGGAAGTAATGCATAAGAAATTACTGGAAGATGAAAGTAAATTGGAGAGAAAAGACATTTACCGCCGACCCTATATAAATAAATGGGAAAGAGGATTTCTCATTGTCCATTGTACCAGGTAACAATCAAATCTTTTTGTCATCTATCTTGAGATAGCCAAGCCGGCTTATCAATCACCACTCGAAATATCGGGTCAAGTCAGTGTTGCGCAATATGAGATAATGTCAATGCATTTCGGCTGATTTCTGACATTTTTTTTTTTTTTGTTGCCATCAAATATTTTGATCAATTCAATTTAATTCAATCCTTTATTGCTTCCTTAATGTTGTACATACATGTGGTGTTTAATATAAAATGAGAACCAATTAAGGACCCTGACGGGCGCTGCAATAGGAGAGATTTAGAAAATAAATTATTCTATTATATTTTGGATGCTAATGGATATGATTAATTTTATTATAATATTTTAATTATATTGTCAGGTGTATTTTAATAGTCAAGTTCAAGATAGGTGTTTATATTTTATTTGATTATTGATTTATTCATTGATTATGTATATATTTTATTTAGTAAAAAGTTTATTATCTATATATCCTGTAAGAGTATAATAACATTTATTAATCAGTACTTCCTTAATGAGCTGCAGTTTTTTTTTGTCATTTTCTATATTTTTAATGTCTTCAGGGAGTTTATTGTAAATTTTTACGGACATGGCAAGTGGACTGGATGCGTGGAGTTGGAGACGTGAGAATGGTATCTGTAGCCTGTTTTTATGTCTGATTGGATATTTTGATATTTTATCTTTTTGTTTGGGAAAGAAATTTGGATAGTTATGGACGAATTTGCATATTTGGAAGATATAAATGCTGGGTAAAGTTAGAATTTTATATTTTTTGAAGTAGGGTTGACAGCTTTCAGATGCAAATGCAATCCAAGGAATTCCGGTGAATCTCAAGGTGATGGCTGAAAATCAGTGGTTGGTTCTACGAGCAAATGTATCGCTGAGCCACAACCCTTTGGTATTGCTGCGACACACACCCACTACCTTGCATGCGTATTTTATTTGTTTCCATATCATTATATTATTGTGCTTTATTTTCCTGTGTAATGTTAAGTGTGTGTCTTTTTGGTACCGATAACATTATTATCTATCTATCTATCTCAGGAGGGTTTATATCAGGTAGACAGCAGGTCGTTTTCTATAACAGCCAAAATTTAAGCACTTGTTTGGTTCCGGTTTTAACCCCCGACAAACAAGAGGGGTGTTATAAGTTCTACGCTTGTAGCGTGTCTGTCGGCCTGCCTGTCTGTGGCGTCGTAACGCTCAAACGGATGGACCGATTTCAATGCGGTGTTTTACGTGAAATCAAGTGCGGTGGTTCTTAGCTGTTGATAATTATTGGTTGAGCCGTTCAAAAGTTATTTGGGGGTTAACGTTTGAAAGTCAGGGCTTCCTCTAGCAAAATAATAGATGACGCTACGGATATCAAATCGTATCCGTAGTTCTGCTACTCATCACTATGGCGTTCTTGACAGTCGGGTGTTTTTTTCTTTTTTTTTAATTTGCCCAGCATTTAAACTTGTTTCTTTATTTAACAAATTTCGCACATCATCTTTGGAGATGAAGAAGCTGGGGCTCCCTCTGGGCTCCGAGGCCGTACCTCTAACGATTAAACTGGAAGCGTCCTAAGATACGAAGGACTTTATATATTGTATTGTGTTTTGTATTTGAGAAAATAAATTCTATTCCATGCTATGGTATTAAGTGTTGAGACGACAACCCAACAACGTGTAAAGTCGAAGTTATTGGTTCTATAGGTAAATTCTATGTAAAACTTATTCGTATTAACGGCTTGAATAACCCCTTTAAATAGGTATATGTCGGCGGTACATTTACACGCGGTATAATATTCAAATTCTTGGAAGTATTGAAAGTAGGTTCGGCCATTAGCGAACAATATATTTGAAGAGAGCCATTGAAAATAACAAGCGAGACCGCGGCGTTGAATTGACAACGGTCTGCCATCCAAAGCGGCGGAAAATTCGAGAAAACACGAAGCATTGGGATTTGTGGCGAGAATTATTGAAATGGAAGGAAGAATCCGTGTCACAACAAGAGGTTTAGCCATTGCAAAGCTAATGCGAGGATTTTTTTTTTTACAAAGAAATTGCTAACGTTCTTTGACAAATTCCTATTGTTATACACACATACAATGTCAAGGTTTATGCCCAGCAGTCAGTACCTGAGAGCTGTTGATGATGATGATGATACAATGAAATACATAATAGTATTTTATGCAAAAGTTGTATAAGAAGGTTCATAAAATGCGAGTGGCGCAATTTACGATGCGAGCCTTGGTGAGCATCGTAAGGAGACGCCATCGAGCATTTTTTTGACATACTTATACAACGTTGCATACAATACTTTTTTTATGACTACATTTACTAAAATAAATAAAGAATAGTACGAAATACTACCATATGTTTGGTAGACACTATGTATCTATGGAAGACTTTTTTTTTTTATTGACGTCTTTCTAGTGACCTAAAGTGCCACTTTTGAAACATGGAGTCACTTAAACGAATGTTTTTCATACAAAAAAACCGTTTGTTCAGTGACTCCACATTTGAAAAATGGAACCATATGTTAAAATAACTATTTTATTATGTTGGCAGTATGGTAGATCTAAAGAAAAAAAGTTATAGGTCTATGGCTAGGAGTATCGTTTTGGCAAATTAACGACACATGTGCTATTATATTAGGAATAGACTATAGACTTTTCTGAAATCATATAATCTATGTTCTTATATTAGTGTTCGGGACCATTTAAAAGACAGATAACAGTACAGGAGTAGAAAAAATGTTTTTCGAATTTGTATCCCATACGGGAAAGAACCAAAGGAATTAGTCCCAATGCCCGTTGACATGATTCGTCGAGATTTTCGACCATTGTTTCTTTTCGATGATAAAGTTGGTTTATGTCCATGTGCGTATGTGGTATTGTTACTGTCATTTTGTGGTCTAGAGTTATAGAGAACCGATTTAATATACCTCTTCGTTACAGCGTTTCCGGTTTTTATTTTATTTATTTATTTAACTTTATTACAATACATGTAAATGGCGGCTAAATACTTAAGGCCTGAGACTATTTCTACCAGTCGACCAGTAAGCCAGGTGATGCTGAGAAAGCAATCTTTAAACCGGTTGCATCCTCTATCTTGCTAGCTATTGATGTGCGGCTGGAAACATTCTAAATTTACGGTAATATTACCATTTGTAAATTTACGGAATAACGGAAATAATTCCAAAATTTCCGGCAATATTCCCCAAAATTTTCATTTTAATGAATATTGCCGATAGGCACATCACTACTTATGGAGCCCGAGATGCGTTTTCCCGGTTTATCCTCACTAAATGTAATACGCATATCAATGGTCACCCAAGGATGACAAAGACCTTTCGAAGCGGAGAAAATATGGCGGAAACAATTAAAAAATATACATAAACTTGCCTAGAGTATTGACACATGTGGTACCGCTCTACATTTTCCCAAACAAAGGATTTCCCACCGCCTTCTGCTCATTACAAAGGCTCACTAGCCACATATCGCGGCTCCGCTCGCACGCCCCACTTTCCACTACTATTATAGTTTTTACACTTTATTGGACATCTTTTCTCAATCGCTATGATGGCAATATCTTTTTGAATGCTACCTACTAATAGTTATATTTTGCTGCTTTAACAACCTGGTACCTACATTAAAAGAATCCTCCTCAACTTATATAAAACTTGAACTTATCTGACACTGGTGTTCGATACTGGTAAAACAAATGAACTTATATAAGTAAGTAGGTGCTTGAACACTGAGGAAGAAAAACGACTTGTTTACGAATAATGACGAGTAAAAGAAAGGTTTTAAATACAGTTTCAAATACCATTTGGAATTAAACTACACTGAAACCATTTCGATTTCACTAGAAGAAGCAAAATGCCTTTCACCGCTAACTTCGGATTTTTCCGACAGTGAATTTTCATACTGAAATTACAAGAAGACATTGGATTCTTTGAGCCAATCCCGAAATGGGCACAACAGTTTTTGTGTTCGATTTTTGCGGTTAAATTACCGCTACCTGAATTTTTGGGGGTCCAGTGCTGCCCCCATTTGAATTTAATCATTTAAAAGGAAACGGAGATATAATTTAAAATTTTGTCTTGACCAATCTCTAGATAATCCTTTAAACTATTTTTTCTACTCCTGTAGTGTATACTGTTATCTGTCTTTTAAATGGTCCCGAACACTAATATAAGAATATAGATTATATGATTTCAGAAAAGTCTATAGTCTATTCCTAATATAATAGCACATGTGTCGTTATTTCGCCAAAACTATACTCCTAGCCATAGACCTATAACCTTTTTTTCTTTAGATCTACCATACTGCCAACATAATAAAATCGTTATTTTAACATATGGTGCCATTTTACAAACGTGGAGTCACTGAACAAACGGTTTTTTGTATGAAAAACATTCGTTTAAGTGAAAAATATGTTTCAAAAATGGCACTTTTAGTCACTAGGAAGACGTCAATAAAAAAAAATTAAGTCTTCCATAGATACCTAGTATGTAACAAACATATGGTAGTATTTCGTACTTTTCTTTGTTTATTTTTATATTTATTTTAGTAAATGTAGTCGTAGAAAAAGTATTGTATGCAACGTTGCATAAGTAGTCAAAAAAATGCTCGATGGCGTCAATTTACGATGCTCGCCAAGGCTCGCATCGTAATCTGCGCCACTCGCATTTTTTAACCCTCCTTATACAACTGTTGCATAAAATACTATTATGAACTACTGTTTACAGTTTAAAGTGAGAACGTGAAGCTTTTCTACGCACATACACCAAAAGTGGCCGTTTTTCGCAATTGTGCGTAGAAAAGCTTCACGGTTTCACTTTAAAACTGTAAACAGTAGTTTGAAGGGTTATCTAGAGCCTGGTCAAGACAAAATTTCAAACAATGTCTCCGTTTCCTATCAAATGATTTATTTCAAATGGGGGCTGCACGGGACCCCGGAAAATTCAGGTATCCCCTTAAAGGGCATACATGACAAGCAGGCCAGGACATCCGCTTTTGACAGCATATGTTACTTTACAGCTCAATTTACACGTGACCGGTTGTAGTCTATAGATCACCGCTTGACATTAGAAAGCGCGTTATTTAGCACCTATCTGTAAATTAGTAAGTCACCACGGAAACGCACGTTTACGGTAAAAATTATGAAGTGGTCGGGTGGACTGTTATGTACTCTTTTTCATCACCATCCCGTATTCCCGGTCACAACCTCAGCGTTAACGCTTCAGAGCCCGGGGTCCGCTTCCTAACCTAGGTGATTTGACGAGGTTACTGGTTTTTACGCAGAGCGACTGCCGTCTGATTTCCGCAAACCAAATACTAAACCAGAACCAATCCTTGGAAAGGTTTGAGCAAACTCTAAATGGCGTTCGGAACCCACAGTATATACGTGCCTTCCAAAATACGGAATATCTTTCTTTTCGGGTAACCAGGCGATTTAACTCTGCAAAATCCTGACAAGACTGGAAATAACTTTTCACGAAGTATGCTTCCCAGTGGGATTCGAACCCACGACCTCCGGATCACAAGGCTACTGGACCACGGAGGCACTCGGGAGGACTTGTACTACAGTCGCATAGCCAAAAGCTGTATGACTATAATGACTTTATCTTTAATGGGGCAGAACAACCCCCCATAATATATTATTAGAACTGAGGTTGTTTGAAATCATAGACTGTTTTTCTAGTAAAATCGATGTCAGTGTGAGCAACTACTATTCTCTTCCATTCCTTTTATTAAGTCCTGTACATAAAAGCTAGACAGTTAACTTATTATAGTGTGGCTGAAGTTACAGAAAAATATATCGTGGGCGTTGTCTTAAGAAAAATAATAATATACGAACCTATGCAGACTTGATATATGGACACGACCATTACGTACAGAGATATAATTTGTAATAACTTTATTGTACTATGAAAACACACAATTACATAAAGAGTAAATTGACAACGGCGGACTTATCCCATAATGGAATCTCTTCCTGGATTGGGTGGGAGAATACGAGTAATAAACATATTATGAACAGTTGGAATGACAGCCTTACAGGAACTTACGGAATGGACGAAAGGGAAATTAAACGTAGGGGAAATAAAAACACTTTACAATTCGCAATAAATTATTGAGTATTGAGACGAACTACACAGAAGCTGACGTCAGAACTGATCGCATAATGAAGATGAATGAACTATGGTATTATTAGTAATCTGTGCTATGGCGGCCAATGAATATAGTGGTAAATAGAACAAAGAGTAGGTGACGCGACACATCTTGCTGAGTCACCTAAGTAAGCCACACAAGTAGTTAAATCTCACGCTAATTGAGAAAGTAGTACGTGACAGGCGGGCGTCTATTCAACCGGTGACGTTTAGTTTACGTACTTAGTAGTAAATTATATTTCCGAAAATATTTTCTTTAAACATGTCATCTTTTATGTAACTAAGACTGATATTTATTTATCAATGTACATGGAAAATGTATACGGACTCTGTAACGGTCTGTGTAAAAACCAGTAACCTCGTCAAATCTCCTTGGTTAGGTAGCGGACCCCGGGCTCTGAAGCGTTACTGCTGAGGATGCAACCGGGAATATGTGAGGATGATGATGATAGAAAATGTATACGGAATACATAAAATAAAAGTTGTACAAAGGCACTACTTATTTCAAAAGAGATCTCTTCCAGTAGGCCTGCTGTGAGAGGAGATGTTTATGTAAGAGAGGCATACAGCCATGTTTAGACATAAGATAAAGGAAGAAAATGAAAATGACATAAAACTACACTAACTACAAATAAACATACATATGTATATTACACATATACTTAAATAAATACATATGTCTATTTAGATATTTCTAAGAAGATTCAGTTCAAATTGTGAGATAGGATAGGGATGATTAGCTTACATTCTGTAAACAAGTTATTTTTGCTAGGCAAATTAAAATAAAACTCCGACTTTCAAGCATTCACCTCCTATAACTTTTGAACCACAGAACCGATTTACATCAAACATTGCTAAAAACCGCAAGGAAACTTGCTTTCACGTAAAACACTTCAACGTTCGAGAGTTTTTCGTCAGGGGATAAAAATATAATGGTGACAGCCGGAACCAATATCATGACATGCCTTCCGAAGCAAAACGGGAAGCTCGAATACCTACTTTATACATGCATGTCACTTGCGGTCATCATCCCACACCCAGGTGCTTTAAAATGCTTTTGTTTTTTTCATTGCATAAATTGCGTGTAATAAGGGTTTCGTACCATTATCTGTAAAAAATCACATTTGTTAAATGGGAGCCCCATTTAAATATTTGTTGTTATAGTGGTAACAGAAATACATCATCTGTGAAAATTTCAACTATTTAGCTATCACGGTTCATGAGATACATAAGCCTGGTGACAGACAGACAGACAGACAGACAGACAGACAGACAGACAGACAGACAGACAGACAGACAGACAGACGGACGGACAGACGGACAGCAGAGTCTTAGCGAAACCCTAAAACCGGTTAACAATGCTCACTATTATTCTTTTTCAATTTGTGTGTGTGTTTTTTTTATTCGGTTAAGTTTTTCACGTATAACGCCGTGACTTCCAGCAATATCAAAATAATTATTTTAACAACGGGCTATATCTTCTTTTTAGACGCGACGAGTGCAAACATATGTTTTAATATAAAAAGGGCTTGTTTGATTCTCCCTTGATTTGTAATTTTACTGGCAGTCTAGCGACTGCGCTCGATGTCATTGCCACTTAGAGAGCAGTGTGCCGGCCTTCCAACACAATCATATCTAACCACTCCATCATACATCGTCATCGTCACGTTGCAACGCGCATGTCTTACCTGAAACAAACACAAACAAACCGTTAGTATTTATCCGCATTTTGACATCTGTTTTATGTTATCCATTTTTATGTAAAATAATGTTTTGATGCGTAAAGATATTAACTAACTAACTAGATAGTTGTTGAAATGAAATGAAATGATTTATTTCGCTTAAGCGTGGTTACACTTAGCTGTTTCCAGCATGCAAAATTTGTATTAATACCTAAATATGTTACTTTATACATTATTTCATATTCAAGTCAAAGTGAAACATAAATAAATAAATTGCATTATATAAAATTAAGATAAGATAATTAATTAGATTTTATTGAACATGTCATTTTAATCTTAAATTATTCTAAAAAATCATTTATACTATAAAATCTACTTGACGTCAGATCATTTACTTACAGCTACGAGTAAGTTTATTGCCGCTTCATCATTATCAATTTAGAATGCTTTCAGATCTGTAATTAATGTCAATTTGTAAATAAGGCTGAAAATTTCAGGAAAGAACAAAATCAAAGTCAAAAATCATTCATCTATCTTTGGAAATTTGTACCCCTCAATTTTTCCTTTGGATAAATGTTTTGATTTGTAAATTTAGTACGTTTACATGTACCGAATGTACTCAAATTATTAAACAGTAATGACTAATGATTTTCAAGTACATACAGCAAAAATGAATGAAGGTTTAGTATTCGAATTTGAGATTAATATTACTACAAAGTAGAACAAACGGGCATATGGCCTACGATGGTAAGTGGTCCCCCATAGTCTATGAACGCCTTCTAGTATAACCGGATTAATTGGGCTTAGTAGACAACTGCCTATGGACTCCGACTAGGGCGAATCCCGATTTTTTTGGCAAGCTGTTTGTTCCCAGCTTCGTTTAAGGGGGACGCGAATTCAAGTTAAGGTACGTGACTACTAGTAGGTACTTATTCTGTAGTTAAGGGTTCAAAGCCGAGCAGTTGTCGTAAAAGTAACTAGGCAGTGGCTGTAGCCATGCTCTGCCTGACATTTGAAAAAATAGTCTTTTATAAAATTTTCTTCATGCATTTCCAGTCTACCTTCTTTATCCTCGCAGATAAACCTATCTACTTGTCTCGATGGCAGGCAGACGTGTCTATGCCTACGTATTGTCCTAGCCAGACGGTTTTTTCAGCGTCTGGCTCATCACTTAGCTCCCTGGGCGAGTCGGAGGGTGCAGTGAAAATCCTATTATGGCTTTACTATACTATGATACTATCATAATATGCATAGAACGAATATAGCGCACGGCTTGTTGAGGCGTCCCTTTTTTCCCTTCCAAAAAGGAGGAGTTATCCTTTCGTCGCTATCTTTTTTTTATGTACGAGTGTGTTCACCGATTATTCGAAGACGCCTGGACCGTTTTGGAAAATTCTTTTTTGCTCGAGTATACTTGTCAAGGGTCCCATATTTTTTTTATCTAAATCAGTTGTGAAGTTTAGGTTTGAAGTCGGTTTTTAGTTTTGAAAAATTATGAACAGTGCTTGATGACGGATTTTTCTTGGAATGTCTAATTTTCCATGTTTCGCTTATATATTCCTTGATAAAATTTACTAGGACAGATCTATCACAATGCTGAAATAATGACCTAATAAAATATATTATCTAGTGAACCTTACAATCTAGGCCAGAAATGGTAGGGCTTAGTAAGCGCGACTCCTGTGAAAAATCTAGTAGCAAATATTAAACATGTGTATTTAGTGTTCACTTTCAGTAGGAGCTTACAATTAATAGGAGTAATACTTTCCAGGACTTAAAGACTGTTAATTTTGATCTCATCAGATCATTAAGGGTGTTATGATCATGAAAGATCTTTATCAAAATATGAAAAACTTAAATACTTACGCATTTCACACCTACACAAAATTAATACTAGTTTATTTACATAAAGTTTTGTTTATTTTAAACAATTACGTAATGTATTTCCTTAATTATTTATTCATTCCAGTTGAGTGGAAGATTTAATCAACTTGTCAGCGAGAGTGCGTACCATTTTGGCTGTTCCAAAATGCCACACGTCACACGTGTCTGCCCCGGCCCTTCTAATAAATTATAGTGTCAGCAACTTAGGCCAAACACCCAAATTGGAAAAGCCAGGTTGGTAATTTATTGCCTGAGCGAGGATCCATGTGAATTTGTTACCGTGGAATTAGTTTGGTAAGATTACAGTGGAGATTTTTTGCAGTTCATTGGAAAATTATGGTTTGTGTGCCTGTTAGAAGACTTAATTTGCTTACAGGATTGGGACAGCTTGCCGACGAATATGATATTTCGAAGTTTTTAAACAAAATATCTCTTTTTAATCTTAGGTCGAGAAAAACCCAGCAAGTTCATTTTAGGGCGAATAATTAGGTACAAGTAGTACCTTAATTATTCGCCCAAAAATGAACTTGCTGGCTTAGTTACGAACCATCTTATAATTTAACGCAGACTAGACCATTGACCAAGAACTGAAGGCTAGACCACCTACAGCATATCGCTATAATTCACTGGTCATGAAGATTTTGTAACAATGATACTTGCAGCGATTTCTAAAAGAATTCAGTACTAAAAACATGAACCTAGTTAATGTTATAAAAAATGTGTAGGACGTCTAAATTTTCAAATATTACACGTCGAAAATTCAAATTTTCTATTTTTTCAGTAATTTCAAAACTAAACCTTAAATTCAATAAGGTGATTTCAAATTTTCTAATACCAGCTTAACACTGCAAACCTTACATTTTACAATATTTTTTACATCATTGCTAAATAATTTATAAAAATGAATTATTACCGATTTTTTGCGAGTCGATATAACGCCATACAATGCGCGCAGTACGCAATGTATGGGATATATTACGGTAACTTAAATCTTTATATATTAGGTTGGGGAAAAAGTCTTTTCGCATATAGTATGAACTTGTAATAAAACCACTTTGGCTATACTATTTGTACCTGGCTGGTTTTGGTATCATTTAAAAGTTTAAATTTTAAAGAAGATATTCCAAATTCAAATTAGGAAAATGCGTGATTTTCATTTGTTTTTCTTACCGTCAAGATGAGGGAATCTAATGAAGAAATTAGATACATTTTAAAATTTTACTACCAAGAAGGTAAAAATGCGACGCAAGCCGCGAAAAAATTTGCGATGTTTATGGACCTAGTGCAGTGTCTGTGAGAGTAGCACAAATTTGGTTTAAGCGTTTTCAATCCGGAAATTTTGATGTCAAAGATGCACGTCGCTCTGGTCGCCTGATGCTATTTTTGAAAAAGTGGAGCAAGATCGGCTTATCAGTAGTTACGACGTAGCTGAAGAACTGGGAATTGACCACAAAACAGTATTGGGGCATTTGAAAAATAATGGGTACACAAAAAAGCTCGATATTTGGGTACCTCACGAGCTCTCTGAAAGAAACCTAATGAACCGTGTACTCATTTGTGATTGTTTATTACGACGTAATGAGACCGAACCATTTTTGAAGAAATTGATAACTGGTGATGAAAAGTGGATTACGTACGACAAGAACGTGCGAAAAAGGTCATGGTCAAAGGCCGGTCAGGCTTCACAGACTGTGGCGAAACCCGGGTTAACTCGCAACAAGGTGATGCTGTGTGTGTGATGGGATTGGAAGGGCATTATTCATTATGAGCTGTTACCACCAGGCAGGACCATCGATTCAGAACTCTACTGCGAACAACTGATAAGATTAAAGCAAGAAGTTGAGAGAAAGCGGCCGGTATTAATCAACAGAAAGGGTGTGGTTTTTCATCATGATAACGCTAGCCCTCACACATCTTTAACCACTCAGCAAAAATTAAGAGAGTTTGGCTGGGAGGTGTTAATGCATCCGCCGTATAGTCCTGACCTGGCACCTTCAGATTTCCACCCGTTTCGGTCTCTTCAGAATTCTTTAGGCAGTGTCAGGTTAACATCACGAGAGGACTGCCAAAACTACTTGACGCAGTTTTTTGATCAGAAGCCCAAAAATTTCTATAGCAATGGGATCATGTCCCTACCTATAAGATGGCAAAAAGTTATCGAACAAAATGGTATCTACATACTTTAGTTAAATGTAAATAAACTATTATATATTAAAAAATGTTTTGAATTTTCATATTAAATGCGAAAAGACTTTTTCCCCAACCTATTATATCCATAGATAAAAAGGTACAAATGTAAAACAAATTTTGCTTTGATTTTGAAGGCTGATTACATCTTTTTTTGTTACAAAATTAAATAACCTGCAAAGAAGCTATTTATTATAATTAAAAATATCAGAAGTTGGGGAAAATCGGATTTTTGATATAATATTATTCTCAATTCTGACCTCCTAGAAACAAAAGTAAATTATGTCCATATACACTATACTAAAATCTGTAAGAGACAACTAGTCTTACTTCAGTGGGAAAAAAAATGTAAAATTTTGTCGACCCGTGTTATGAACGGAATTTTGACGTGCGTAGTATGCTTGCACGTTTACTAGTAAACTGGCTACATAAGTCTCTACAGAGCCCACCAAAGATATAATTCAAACGCATGACAAAACAGACGCCAAAGCTTAAACCGGTCAGGAATTCATCACATACTAAATTTTGTCCGCGTTTTATAATAAGACGATTAAAACATATCTATTAGCGACAATACCACAGCAATCTAGAACTTTCCTCTGTTCGAGTACACTTCCCGATCGGAAAATCCCATCCCGGAAACTGTGATTTCCGTGGCGGGATAGCTCGTTTCGTCGGTGGCGCTAGTGTGCCATTGTTTGCAAGGAAGCGGAAGTCAAATGCCAGATATCCTGAAAAGATTTATCTACACCTAGGTGCTTCGACTCTCGTCCCTGGGTAGGGATGTGGACTGGGTTGTAGAAGTAAAATTTAAAAAAAACCCCGACACAAGAAATAAACTCTGAAAACTAACAAATAAACCAACTATTAAAGAGCTGATGGTCTTCAAATGGCTGACTAGATCATGGTTACCTTACCGTAGTAACACGGTACCAAATTTCGAATCAATTGGACATAAGGAAGTTAGTCAAATCCCCTCATCAACTAGAAAAGAGCTGATGATCTTCAAACGGCTAAACAGATTTTAATGAAACATGGCTAAAACCACTCGGAATAAAATTATCTATGACACAAAAAAAACTAAACGAAAATCGCTTCATCCATTTGGGAGCTGCGATACCACAGCCAGATACACAGATACACAGACAGACACGTTAAACTTATAACACCACTCTCTTTTTGCGTCGGGGGTTAAAAAATTAATCCTTTTGTACTGGTAAGCAAACAAAAAGCTTTTAAATAATATCAACTATCGTTTCGGACCGGGACGACCTCGACGAACGTTCTGCGACCAAATTGCAGATTTTCTGAAGAAAGGTGATGTAAGGAGTATCCTTAACCGGAGAGCATGAAGAGAGTAATGAGCGTTGACTCAAGTGGAGATTCATAGCCCTCTGCCTTAGCGTTGCATAACTATCAATAGTTTGACTATCGATAGTATCGAATAACCGATGTATTTAGATACTATCGAATACTATCGAATAATCAATAGTATTGCAAACTATTGACAATCGATACTATCGATAGTATCGGTTATTCGATACTATCGATTGTGCTATCGATATTGTGACTGATATTCAAGGCCACGATAGTATCGATAGATTATCGAAATTTTATACTATTGCTTGCAACGCTACTCTGCCTACACCCATGGGAAAAAGGCGTGAAAATATTTTGTCATTTATCACATACATGTGTATAGTTATGACCGGCCGCCTGCCTTACGTCAAAATAAATATTAAAGTATTCAATCTTCGAGTAAATAAAGTTATAAGAGATGTACGTACATCTCTACATAATAATCTGGTAGTTTGCTACAAGTCAAATGAGATAAGTAGACGGATATGTTTTTTGACGTCAAAACAAATATTTTCTATTAATAAATATAGGGACGAATTACACAGATTGAGTTAGGCAAAAAGTGAGTTCGAGACTTGTGTCATGGGATGTTAAATTACTAACTCAACGATATTTTAGAACAAATACATAAATAGATAAACATTAAAGACACAGGCCAATCAGAAAAATATCATTTTCCATCTTGACCCGACCGGGGATAGAACCCGGGACCTCCTGAGTCCAGGCATGTTAATCATTACGCCATGGAGATCGTCAAATATGAAATACCAACCAAACGGTCAAGTAGCGCTCTCATTGTCAATCATATAAAAAAATTCATGCATATGATCAATGACGAGTGACATTTTCTTAATAATGCAAATTAATTATTTTTGACCCAGGATACTACTCTATTTGCGACAAACGAAAAGAGATGGAGGAGTAATACAATAACAGACTAAAATACATCTTGAGCACGAGGCGACGCATGCTTTCCTTGTTATCTGGTAAGATTGAAGATAACAATAAGCCTGGAAAGATATTCAGGGCGGGTGACAAGGTCAAACAGATTACATCCGAAATTGAAAACAACATTCTAATGATTCTTTTTAATAATTATGATATTAATATTACAGATATTATTGATATTTATTGCGCATGTTTTCATGCCAAATACGAGGATTGTGTAGCATGATGCCTACTGACGCCCTTATATAATGAAACTTCGATGAAAGATACTCGTCAAATCAAATCAAATCCCGGTTAAGAGTTGAGCAGAAATTTTGCACGCATACGTATGTCAGTGCAATATTATGATGGGAGCTGATCTAATTGTTTCAGAGGATCGAAAAACAGTTACTCCAGAGTGGTACACTAACGTTTGCTTGCCACTTGTCTTGGAAAAAGTTCTGGAGAAACGACCTCGCAGTAGGATCCTCCTTTACCCCGACAACACCCCGTCGCACACCGCCAACTAAACGATTGAGTATTTGGCGACGTCAGACGTGGAATTACTGGATCACCCACCATATAGCCCCGACGTCGCAGCTTGCGACTTTCATATAAAAGAAAACCTTCGAGGAAAATGTTTTATGGACGCCGAAGAAGCTTTGTTTGCGTAAAAGGCCGTCAAAGAGACCCCTAAGGACGAATGGGCAAAGGCTTTTCTTAGAGGTTTCATCTGATGCAGCGATGTATTGATGTGAATAGACACAATTTTAAAATAAATAATAAATAAATTTAATGAACATTCTTAGCGGCGATTCACACTGGAATGACAGCAACGTGTCAGACGAATTGCAATTTTTAAAAGTTGAACTCGCGTTGAGACGTTTAGTACAATGCCTAAGTTTTTAAATTAATACAAAATATCACTTTTGAAATCATCACAGTAAGACGCGAGTTAACTACTACTAACGCTATCTAGTGGTGTTTTAGTGAAAATATTTTCCGTAATTGCACGTATTATAATATTGAATTGAACACTTTCTTTTCAATTGATAGAATTATTACAGGTTTTCCGGGGGAAAGGGACCCCTCCCTTTCCCCTGGAAAACCTGTAATAATGATCAATTTTCGTTTTCTTTCATAAATAAAATCAAAAATATATTTGAGATCACTTAATTTGATATATCATATGACACAGTAAGGTTTGATTTTTTTATTTAATTTCCTAAGTTGTCCCCCGAAAATGACCTTTATTTAAAAAAAATATTTATTTTCTTTGCACATCTGTGTTTGGGTCACACCATCCTACCAAATTTCACCTGATTTGATCCAGTAGATACGGAGCACGAGTGATCCTATAAGGGTTCTGTTTTTATTTTTTTATATACGGAACCCTAAAACGAACAGATATGATTAAAGCGAAGGCTTTTAAGCAGCAGTGCGACATAGATAGCTAACGATGTAACTAAATCAAAAGTTAAGGACGAAATATGATACAATTTAATTTTTTTTGCGCAAGTCCTGTTTGGATGACATTCATTGAGAGTTCAGAAGGCCCCCGTTGATATTTTGTTCATATATATTAATTAGTTTAATAAAATTACGTGGATTTTGACCAAAATATCTCGTTTAATTGATAACCCACGGTGCATCGACTAATCATTATTCCAAGAAACCGTGATCGTCGACCCTTTTATATCCAAACGAGATGGCGGACGTGTGCATAAATAACATAATAAAAATGCTCGTAACGTTCCAACTTCGGAAACAAGGTAACATTTTTATTTGCGCTCGTAAAATAAGTTTTTGACCAGATAAAGTCAGATATTAAAGAACATACGAGAAATATGTGTAACTGTGTGTTACGAGATGTGATGCTTTTTTAGGGTTCCGTACGCAAAGGGTGAAAACGGGACCCTATTACTGAGACTCCATTGTCCCGTCCGTCTGTCTGTATGTCTGTCACCAGGCTGTACCTAATGAACTGTGATAGTTAGACAGTTAAAATTTTCACAAATGATGTATTTATGTAGCTGTTATAACAACAAATATTAAAAACAGAATAAACATAAAACAGCGACTGCCTTTGTGGTCCAGTGGTCAAGGCGTTCGCCTTGTGATTCAGAGGTCATAGGTTCGATTCCCACAGGGAAGCATACTTTGTAAAAAGTTGTTGCCAGTCTGGATAGGATATTGCAGGCTTGAATCACCTGATTATCCGAAAAGAAAGATGATTCCGTGTTTCGGAAGACACGTAAAACTGTGGGTCCCAAACGCCATCTAGCGTTAGAACATCAAAACTATCCAATGATTGGTTCCTTGTTTGCCCTTTGGGTTGTGGAGGTCAGACGGCAGTCGCTCTTTAATAAATAGAGTAAATAGAGCGTGCTCATATATTGACATCGCATTTGATGTCTCTTTAAGTCTTTACTTATTTTAACATATAATTACGTGTTTGCACACCTCCCAGCAAAAAATGATAATAAATCAAAGAAGCCTACTTTCAGTGTATGATTAGTATGGCATTTTCATATAGTTTAGCGTCGCATTTAACCATTTAACGTTTACCGACATTTAAGCATATTATGGCGTATGCACACACTTTCCGACAAGAATTACAAGTGTAAACTAGATTTAAGTATAAAATTTTTCATGAAAACATAAAATAATAATTAATATAAACATAAATATGAGTTGCAACTCATATAAATCAGTCAAGTCACCAAATGGATAAATACGGATATTTCTCGGGTATTTACTCAATCTACTGAGTAAATATTCAAATGGGTTGATTTAGTAACTATGCACCGCCCATCACTAGCTGTTACGCGGCGCAACTTGCGCCCCGTCTGTTCCGGCCCTAAGAAGGGACGAAAATAATGTTCATCGCACTTATATTCAATGGAGCTTAATAAAGTTTTTATAAATAAAAAGAGACAAATTAATATTATATACTACAAATCTACAGTATAATACTAAAAGTAATTCACAAGCAACAAGCACATTCTTCTGAATGGTTCTCTTTTAGGTAAATTCACTAGCATTTCCACGAATCTGCAACGGCTCGACAAACTACTGACAGAAACTTTTCCTTCACAAAGTCACAATAGAAAATTCCAGAAAAAAGGCACTCATGTGTAGCTTTGTAAAAATAAAGAAAATTGTAGGTATGTTTTAGTCAATTTGGACATGAATTATGTGCCGCAACAGACGGGACGCAAGTTGCGTCGCGTAACAGCTAGAGATGGGCAGTGGATAGTACTCAATCTACCCATTTGAGTATTTACTCACTAGATTTAATAAATAGAGTAAATAGAGCGTGCTCATATATTGACATCGCATTTGATGTCTGTTTACTTATTTTAACATAAAATTACGTGTTTGCACACCTCCCAGCAAAAAATGATAATAAATCTCACGATTTTTCAACCTATATTTAAATAACGTGCACTACGTCCAGCATTTTTAAAACTTACAGGCACATATATGCATTTGATGAAAATTTTTCCTTAAATCTTGGAACAAAAATTTTTAATTTTTTTTTAGTGCGATTTGACGCACTCTTGTCGTCACGCGGCAAGCAGACTTTACATGAACCAAATGTTATTAACTTTTTGTTTGCAAAAATGGTTTAAAACCATATTTATGATTGTTACGTGAAAATTAGAGGGGAAGGTCGGGGTCTTGGCATATACTACGTCTGGTCACCGAAGGGGGGAGGGGGTAAAAGTGGAAAAAATGTGTCACGTAGTATGGGAACGTTCCCTTATATGCCTAGATATTCTACAACCAGTAGAAGAAAAATATATGCAATTTCTTTGAAATTTCAAATTCTTTCTGACATTGTGATTTCAAAAGCCAATGGTACTATTGTATCGAAAAGTCTAGCTAGCTAGTCAAGGATGTTCTTAAGATTCCAATATTTGACTGTATTTACGTTTCTACCATTTGGAATCTAAACACGTGTTATGTTAATAGCAAATGTTTGGTTGAAAACATGTCGAGAAGTGGTTAAGAAGTGGCCGAGAAGTCTATTATTCAAACAGTGAGTGAATAGAGCGTGAGAAAATAAACTACGCCACGAGGTCACTGCCAAATTTACTGGAGATTATAATAGATCATTTTTATTCTAGTGCGCAAGTTTTGACGGCAAGTGTACTGATCACATTGGTTCTTTGAAAATGTTGCATCAAGTGTTAATATGTAATATTATTATTATTTGGGGCCCACTAGAACCCATTCGTAACGATGTTGCAATAAACCCTATCATTTATGTAACCCTGTCCTTACTTTCTCCATCGTTTCATTCTTTATCTTTATCAAATTGTAATGAATTTTTGATAACATATGTAATAGTACTGGTAGTTCTGCTGTTCAGCTTGACTCGAAAACTGAACTCCGACAACCTATACTACGAACGAAGGGTTTTTATTTCGACGATATGCAACTGCGGCACGACTTCATTGCGACAATAGGCTACGTCGAAATACCTTAGCTCCGACATTACCGTACTACGACAAGCCGTTTCTTCGCCGTGACTTAACTAGGAAAATATGCTACTTAGACGATGTTCTTCTCCGACAATAATGCTACTCCGGCATGAGTCGACTTCGAATTATTATACTCAGAAATGCTGTACTTCGACAATACTTTATTACGACATGCCTGTTCTCAGACAAAAAATACTAAGAATAATTAATGTCGCCCGCAATGTCGGCGCATAGAAACAATATCTTTTAGTTTTTAATTTAAAATCATTAAAATCATTAATTTAAAATCCAAGGTTTCCACCTTAACTTTGGTCTATTTCTGATTCAATAAAATGCAATGTTCTAACCACTGAAAATGCTTGCAAAAGTTGGCACTCTAGGTGGAGTACACTTTTAAATAGAAAGAAAATGAATATTTTTCAATTTATTATAGAATTAAAAAAAAGAACAAAAAATACTGAAAATGATATATCTGTTAGAGCTAAAAAATAACGAGCTACGTTTTACAGAAAAAAATTGACGAAAGATTAAAAAATCATTTAAGCTTAAAAGAAACAATGGAAACTATCGATTAATTAGAAGGGGTTGCCTACATTGATTATTAAAAAAAATATATTTTAGCAATTATGAGAAAAAAAAATCGTAATCATCGTCGAGGTTTTTCGGTTGACACAAATTTGGTCCAGTATATCTTTTTTTTTGTTATTATCATTACCAAAAATAAAAACCCTTCGTAGTATAGGTTGTCGGAGTTCAGTTTTCGAGTCGTTCAGCTTGAATTAAAAGACATTTAGTAAGTAGATTTAGATAATTGTAATAATAAATAATAAATAAAACTGATTGAGCTAGCCCCAAAGTAAGTTCGAGACTTGTGTTATGAGATACTAACTCAACGATACTATATTTTATAACAAATACATATAAAGATAAACATTCAGACCCAGGACCATTTAAAAAAGGTCATTTTCCAACTTGCCCCGACCGGGGATCGAACCCGGGACCTCTGGGTGGCGGACTAGCATGCTGACCACTACGCAATGGAGGTCGTCAATTTAAAAAAAAAACTATCAATGTAATGCCCCGCCATAGCTGTATATTACAAGTTTTGTTTGGTTTTGATACCCACGATACAGGCCCAGCCTTGTGTGTTACCATTGCATCTCATAAGATCAATAAAGATTTTTTCGTACCACTTGCTCAAAAAAGGCACATTCTATGGCACAAAAAGCGAACATAACAATAGTCATTATTAATCTGTTAAAAACAGGAAAAGAAAATTGTACTGAATTCCATTCAGGCTCTAGACCAATAATGAAAACAGGGAAAGAAAATTGTACTGAATTTCATTCATCCTCTAGAGGGAGAATGTGGTTTAAGTTTGGAATACTTACCAAAATTTATACTGAACTGAATTCATGTCTATATTGTTAAGCGTAAAAAAATAACGATTTTGAATCGACAACATGTATCCGCAAAGTCCACAAAACCACTTAAATTTCATTAAATAAAAAACTAAATCAAGTCATTTCATTGTTTGTTTACACCAACTGTTTAGTTTTCCAAAAAGAAAAAGCAAAGGGTCATTTGCGTCTCACACATACAGCCAAGTTTTCTGCGTACCTATATTTATTTTCAACGTAAAACATTTTGTATCTTTTATGTAACTGGATAAAAATTTATTAAAATATATATTTTAATAAATGCTTGTCTCTTGATATTATTGTCTTTATTTTTTCGCAAATGGTACGAAACTAAGAGTATTTTCCTCGGTGATAAAGCTGTCTTTGTCTTGGGTGAACTTAAATCCGTCGCTACACTCAGGACTCGTCCTAAATCCCTCGCTTCGCTCGTGATTTAAGTTTTTAACACCCTCGCTCCGCTCGGGAGTAAACCTCGAGTCCTTCGTTGCGCTCACGATTTAAGTCGTCACCCGCGATAGAAGACACTGCTTTATCCCCTTGGTTAATAATCTACTAATAATTTATTTATCTGTAGTCTAAATGCAACTTATACATTTTAGACACATTCCTTCCTGATCATTCTGACTCATTCCTCCAACATCTCTCATGCAAGCAACTTATAATTGTTGAATTATATAATTTTATCAGTTCTGGCAAATAAATGTATTTACCCTTGTCGTGTCTCTCTCTTGCGCTAGGACTGTTTTGGATTTGCATATTTCAGGTGGGAGCACACCTACTAGCTGGGACAGGTGGAGTTCCCACACATTGTTGGGCAAAGGCTTCTATCTCGGCTCTCCAATGAATACGTGATACTAATCACTTAATAACCGAATTGATAGAGAGTTTTTCATTTCAATACATTTATTGGGATAAGTTGTTCACCATTATTATCTGAACTTGATTTGCAGTTAATAATAATAAATTATCATCATCAAATTCAAGAACTATGTTTTTGTCGGCAGAGTATGTTTCAAGCCCGTCGATCTTCAGCTTAAAGTTTAATTTTTCTTTAATACGACACGACATCTGCCATCTCCTTCAATTCATCCATTAACGCCCTTGGGCTTCCTTTTTCACTCCTTTCTTAATTAATTAAAAATAACCCTATATACAATAACGTAACATTAACCTATAATAAAAATACAATGTTTTCCTTTGTTCGCTTTAACGTACAGTGACAGTGAATTAGAAGGCATTTTATTGCACCGAGCGCAGTGCATGTGCTCATGTGCAGTGGTGTGGGTGTGGCTTCATTTGACATCTTGTTCGCTACTTTGTTATGAGGCATGTGTTTAATTAAACAGTCTATTGTCAACCTTATCAGCAGCTACTAAATAAGAGTAAAATTTAAGAAGAACGCGTAATGAAAACCTACTTTCTGCCTTTGTTCCCTATTGTCGCGTAGTGACGGCGAATAAGAGGTCAATTTATGACACCAAGCGTAGAAAGCATTCGTTGTGGGGTGGTGTGGGTTGACCTTGTTCACCACTGCAAAGGATGTGTTTAATTTACCAGCTTTTCAATGTTATCGTCAGCTTGCCTTAGCTGATCTAAGGCAGATAAGATTTAAATTAAAATTAAAATGAAATGCCGCAAGCGTCATGGGCACATTTGCATCATGTACGATTCAGGGCGGACTTGAATGACGAACTCAATGTCAAAATTGATTGACGTGTAAGTTAAATTTATGTTAACATATGAATTAATAAAAACTGACTGCCTCCGTGGTCCAGTGGTCAAGGCGTTCGCCTTGTGACCAGGAAGGTCATGGGTTCGATTCCCACTGGGAAGCATACTTTGTGAAAAGTTGTTTCCAGTCTGGATAGGATATTGCAGGCTTGAATCACCTGATTATCCGAAATGAAAGATGATTCCGTGTTTCGGAAGGCACGTAAAACTGTGGGTCCCGAACGCCACCTAGCGTTTGATCATCAAACTATCCAAGCATTGGTTCCTAGTTTGGCCTTTGGGTTGTGGAGGTCAGACGGCAGTCGCTCTGTGTAAAAACCAGCAACCTCGTCAAATTTCCTTGGTAAGATAGCGGACCCCGGGCTCTGAAGCGTTACTGCTGAGGAAGCCACCGGGAATACGCTCGGATGATGATGATATGAATTAATAAAAAATGAAATGATAAAAAACAAGAAAGTGAATTATACGAGATCATATGATTATCGAAACTATTCAACCCCGCCGAATTCCCAAAACGTGGGAAAGTTGGGAAAAAGCACGAGTTTACTTTATTTCCTTTAGGACAACTCATTCAGCCAACTAGGGAATCGACAAGTAAAGTTTGTTTGATGCTGCAATGATATTTCCATGGTCTCACAATAGAGACTTTCACATTGCAGGAAAAAAAAAACACCAAAGTAACACAGCTGACGACGCACTGCTCAATTCTCTTGGTAACGCAAAACTGTCCTCACAGATGATAAATCTGAAAATCCAGATGTTCTGATCGTGACCAGAATAGCATCTTGGAGCAAGTGACCTGACAATGTCAAACCGCGAATAAACGCGACGAGGTTTTGATTAATGGGAACCAATGTTCAACCAGCTACAGTGAGACTTGGTTTATTATTTTGAGACCACTTGTTTATTTCATGAAATCCATCTTTTAGGGTTCCGTAGTAAACAAGGAACCCTTATAGTTTCGCCATGTCTGTCTGTCTGTCTGTCTGTCCATCCGCGGTTTTACTCAGCGACTATAAGTACTAGAAAGCTGTGATTTGGCATGGGTATGTATTTTAATTATGCCAAAAAAGTGGTAAAATAAAATATTGAAACCAATTTTTTTTTCGTGTAGCTCCTATACAAGTATAGTGAAAAGTATTTTGTTTTTTCTCGACTAACCAATCATGTTTGGTATCGTAGAATAGGTCTTTCAAAAATATTATGATCTTCTAAATACCGTTTTTCGAAATAGGGATGCGTTTTTGAAATATTTGGTTTTAAAGTGGAAATTTTTGTTAGAGTCAAGTGTCCCCCCCTCTATCTGCTAAACAGTTATATATGGACACGTGAAAAAATTCCCAGCTATAGTATATATAACGAAATTGAAAGCAAAACTATCAAAGCTAAGCAGGGTTTACAAATTAAAAAGTTATAGGCGATCAACTTATAAAATATAATCGGAAAAGAAAAATTTCATACAAATTAAATAGAAAATTAGTTTTTTGACGTTTTTTGTGGCATGAACTCAAAGTTGGCATTCGTAACTACGGAACCCTACACTGCGCGTGGCTCGACACGCACCTGACCAATTATTTTTCTCTTTATTTATGTAACCTATCATTGTTACGAAACTTTATTGTTCGAATTTCAGATTCCCGAAAACGGTATATCAAAGTTTCAAATACCAAACTGATTATTTTACATAATTTTGCTTATGCATAAACTCATTTTACCTATGTTTTATCTTCTAGAAAAACACATAGCCGAATATTAAAAGTATATTTTTTCATTCGACATATGTCTTGTTCACTAGTACTTAAGGTCGAAGTAACTTATTAACTATTATTACTTAGCTACTTATTCTAAACACATCCATAATAAAACAATCATTTCTAGATTGACAAATTTGTAACATGCGACATAAGTAGTATCATTAAAATTCATTTTTAACCGACTTCCAAAAAAGGAGGAGGTTATCAATTCGTCGCGATCCTTTATTTTTTTTTTATGTATGTTCACCGATTATTCAAAAACGCCTGGACCGATTTAAAAAAAATCTTTTTTTGTTTGAAAGGGTATATTTTCCAGGTGGTACCAGGGAAATTTCATCAAAATCGGTTGTGTAGTTTGGGGGTGAAGTCGGTTTTTAGTTTTGAAAAATTTATGTAATTTCAACCAAATATTTTATGTTATTTTTGTTTATGTTATATTGCTATTATTTTATGTTAGGCGTCAAGCAACGTATTTTTATACTCAATCTTAGGGCGAAAATAACAAACACACCATAGTATGGTTATGGCAAAACTGTAGGTTATGTTAGAACTGCGACCACGCCACGCCAAACAAAATGCCAAGGTAGAGAGCCTTTAGTAAATAGAGTAGTGTTACAATACAAATACTATATAAAAATATAATTATAATTTCATGTTAGCCGTTTTCCGTGTTAAAAAACAGATGATAGATTTTAATAAGATGCTAAATAAAAAAAAAACTTTTGATAATTTATAAAATATGTTTATGACATCTATCATCTTCCATTAGTTACTTCGGTTCGGGCTAAAATCAAGGAGGATTTCAAAACATACACAAACAACATACACAAATTTCGGTCAAATGAAAATATAGAAAATTAAAAAAAAAAAACAAGGAACGTTTTCGAACATGTAAAATTCGTATAACAAAATTTCGTCTTTAAGATAGGTAACCCTTTATTAATTTTAAAATAATTGCTTACAATTATTCCTATTTTTATTCAATGTATACATTAGGTGATCTCTAAGATGTCTAAAATGCAATGTAAATAAATTTGACGACCTCCATGACGTAATGAAACTGGAGCTTTGCTACTCTTGGTTCTTTTAAAAACTTTATAATTACGAAATTCCTCAACAGTACGTGATAATATGCACGATAACTTAATAGTTCGTTTCACTTCTATTTATGAAGTTGGTCTCAATTACCTGAACGCCTGACAAGTATTCCCTTTAAAAAAATAAGAATTTTCCGTGATAATAAATTAAGCCGTGAAAATACATTTGAAAACAAAATTAAAGATCGCAACGAATTGATAACTGCCTCCTTTTTGGAAGTCGGTTAAAATAATAACAACTCAGCGTACACTCAGAGAAATTGTGATTTCGTTGGTTTACGAGACACGGACAATGACACCCATGAGATATAAACTTGGTGGTCACATCACATCGCTGCTGTAAAGGGAGTGTTTGAAAATACAGTGGATGACCCGGCCACTACGTAAAATATGATAGATATATTTTTATACAGCTCCATTCGTCTTCAGTGAAAGTTTACGGATATTGGCGAATATAGAACATATATTCTATGATTATGAGGCCCACTCAGTACAACTATTAATAGTTCATTACGATATAAGTGCGTTTTGGTGGTTACAACACTCGAGGCGGAATTTCAGCCCGAGCCGAAGGAGAGGGCGTAATAGAGCCGTGTGTTGAAAAACAATTTGAAGTTTTCATTGTGACAGAAATTGTATTTTAAAAACGTCACGGATATTCTTAGCTAGCATATGATAAGCTGACTTGAATTACGAGCAGAAAATATCAGACGTTGCTTTTTATCTTGTAATCAGAAGAATCCCTCTGTTCTGTTTGAAAATTTCTTCTGCCTTAGTTAAACGTCAATAATCCTATGCACTTTTTCAACAATAAGAATGTTGATTTGATGCTCTAAATAAAGATATTTAAGATACTTGTACATGACCTTAGTTCTACAGACCCAAAGAAAATATTAAAAATTTAACCCTTCTTGCTTTTCCTGATGATCAATTCATCTAAGGTTTTCATGACCAATTTGACAATGTTGACATACAACTTTTCTTATACATCTTCGTCCCTACCAGAATCACAACAGAAAATTGAACTGCAGTTATAAAACACCCGCAAAATGAACGAACCTGTCTGCGATAGTCGCATGCAACAGAAATAATGTGCATCTAAAATAACCAGCTAACACGAATCCGCAAGGCCGCTTTATTTTCGCACCAACTGATCTAGATTCACTAGGAAACGGATCACATTTCTGGGAAAATGTGGAAATGAAAATAACAATATTTCGATGACTTTTTTTTATAAAAGGGTTTACCGTCTGTCTGTATCTCATGAATCGTGATGATAGCTAAACAGTTGAAATTTTCACAGATGATGTATTTCTGTCGCCGCTATAACAACAAATACAAAAAAAAGAATAAAATAAATATTTAAGTGGGGCTGTCATACAACAAACGTGATTTTTTATAGATAATGGTAAGGAACCCTTCGTGCGCGAGGTCGACTGGCACTTGGCCGGTCAATATTTGTTAACCCTTTCACCGCGAGACTTTATATCAGTTGCCGTGCCCCCAGCGCGAGGGGTATGAAATCTAAAATAAATACTTACAACCAAAAAAGGGATGTGGATACTTAAGTTATGTGCAATACGAGCATTTTTTTTTTGTCGGAAATATCCGACACTCGCAGAATGGGCACGACACTGGTTGTCGGATAAATCCGACGTTCGCGGTGAAAGGGTCAACGGTTCTTTGTCGACATTAGGCGTTGCCTTTTGCTTTCCCTTCCCCCAAATCCCGTAAGTCTCTACGCCCGTGCCCCCCCCCCGGGCGTTCGCACCAGCGTGACCTTGACTTTCATTGATTGCCCGCGACCTTGACCCTTGGCTGTCGATAGCGCGTGGCCACACGAAAAGCGATACGTTTGTTATTACGAAACTTATGACTAGATGTAGCGGGTGAGGGGCGAAAACATTACGAAAACAACCACAAATTTGTGTTGCTTTCTACTGTTCTAAATTTATTCCCTAATGCTAAAAATCTTGTTCGTCAATTTAAAATGAAATCGAATTTTTCTCAAAAATGGTATATAGTACGTCAGGTATTGACTTGTGATCCTATTTCGTGTTGTTTTTCCGTCAGCGTAGGATAGGATTATTCCAAGTCTTCTTGTGTTTGTCGTAGAAGGCTACTAGAGTTGAACGCACACTTATCCGAGCCGAACGCGTCGAACGAACCGAACGAAACGAATTTTAGAATTCTTTATATGAAATCAAATCGTCTTAATCTGGAAGAAACACAGAATTCCTAGACGAATTCGGATGACGTCAACCAATTCGGTGCGGGTGATGCGATCGAATCGCCTGCATTTCAACAATGATAAGTGTGTGCGTAAGAGCAACGAGAGTATTGCGATCGAGTTATTACTTCGATTTATTTTAAATGTTTTAAAAATGATTAATTCTAACATAATTAATCAATAAAGCCCTGAAAATAAAAATCTCGTCAAGTTTCATCACAAACATGTAAACAGTGCGACAGGTGTAAAGGAAATGGAAACGATTCTTTCGCCGTAGTCGTTTGTTTCGGCGCGATCGTTTCTTTCGGTGCGGATAGATATGCGAGGCCTTAAAAACTTTGATCGATTTGACGCGTTCGGCTCGGATAAGTGTGCGTTCACCTTTAAGAAACAAGCTAAACCACTTATACGATACTAGTCGTCTGGTGACCGTGGAGAGAGTGTAAGCCAAATTCTCTGACTACTCTGGCCATGTATGGCTCTGGTAGTACAGAGAGGGTGGTCCACCTGCAGTGGATACTAGAAAGGATATATTCAAAACTAAAAACCTACTCCACCCCCAAACTAATAATACACAACCGATTTTGATAACATTTCTATGGGACCACCTGACAAGTATATTTCCAAATCGGTCCGGCCGTTTTAGAATAATCGAATTTATTTTTAGAGTTTCGTACAAAAATGAAAAAACGGAACCCTTATAGGATCACTGCGGTGCGTCTGTCTGTCGTTCGTCTGTCACAGCTAATTTCCTCCGAATCTACTGGACCAAATCAGGTGAAAATTAGTAAGAAGCTGTAATGCTATGACCCAAACACAGATGTGCAAAGTAAATAAATATTTTTTTTTTAAATGAGGTTCATTTTAGGTGGACAAATTAGGAAATTGAAAGAAAAGTGGTAATAATATAATTCATTGCTTGTAGATTACAGAAACACCTATAAGAATTCTATCAATTAAAAATAAAGTAGTTAAATCAATAAAATACGTTAACTTTCGGACAATAGTTCACTTAAACACCACTAGATAGCGCTATTATTAGTTAAATCGCGTCTTATTATGACGATTTGGTCTGTTGGTGGTTTATATTAATTTCAAAATTTGTGCGTTATATGGAACCCTCTCCACGCGAATGCCACTCGCACTTGGCCAGTTTTTTATGTATGTTCACCACATACATAAAATATAAATAAAAGACCGCGACGAAATGATAGCGTCCTTCTTTTTGGAAGACGGTGAAAACGACCTGATGATGGTGAATCTATTTATGTGGACGTTGTAAAAGGCGAATATAAGCACAACCACTCCGCGCAACATCTGCATTTCCAAGGAGGGTTGACAGCGGACAGTAGCCAGGAAAGCACGGCTAAAAAGAGGATAAGAACTGACACTGTAACAGGAGTAAAGAACTAGAACGGACATTATCATCATCATCATATCAGCCACAGGAAGAACATAGGCCTCCCCCAAGGATTTCCAAAACGACCAATCGGAAGCGGCCTGCATCCAGCGCGTCCCTGCAACCTTGCTCAAGTCCGACCATCTAGCAGGTGGGTGTCCTACGCTGCGCTTGCCGGTACATGGCCGCCATTCGAGAACCTTTCTGCCCAATCGGTTCTTCGCACTATGTGCCCCGCCCACAGCCACTTCAATGAGCTAATCCGCTTGGCTATGTCGGTGACCTTCGTTCTCCTACGAATCTCCTCATTTCTTATTCGATCGCTTAGAGAAACACCGAACGGACATAATCGCCAAGAACACGAGAACAGTTAATAAATTTCCTTACTTTCCATGTTTTGTGCTACCACCGGCCAGCTTCCGGTTTCTGGTCGATTTGGCCGACACGATATCATTATACGCTACGCTGAAAATAGCTGGATTCTTTTGGAATATCGTTCTAGAATAGCCATATCTCGAATAGCCGAGGTTCCGATAATTTCAGTATATGTAAGATTTGAATTATCTATGTTTAGATCAGGGCCGGATCAACCCTATCAGGGCCCCTAGGCAATGAAATTCTCGGGGCCCTTTTCCTTTACCCTTTTCTTACGTTTTAAAATACATTTTTTTCTATTAAAAGTCACGTCGATCAACTCCAAATTTAGTATATACAATTTTTAAAAATTCGTTTAACGGAACATTCTTTTTTTTGTGCGTGCACAGGGCCCTTAGTCGATGCGGGGCCCCTAGACAGTTGTCTAATCCACTATATGAATAATCCGGCCCTGGTTTAAATTATCAAAGATGAAATCAAGATCTAGTTTTGACTAGATTTACTATGATAAACCCACACAACTATACGATCAAGTATTTGTTGCTTACGAGATAAACTTCTGCCTATCTTTTGGTGTGGCTATCCAAGAACAGCCATACTTAAGGATCACACTTAGCAATATGGTGGCTCCAGAAATCGAAAATCAGAAACAGTGACAAGTCGCAAGCTAATAGCTTAGTAAAATAATTCCTTGGTTAACCATGTCAGTGTTTATTATATTCACTTGATCGTTTACGACCTGCACGGCAGCTAGAATTGCCAAAATGACCCGATTAGAGACGACCTGCATCCACATTTTTCCAGCAAGCTTAGGCCGTCTGATTACCTAGCGCGATCTACAAGGGAGGTGATAAGTTTGCCGGTATGTTGCCATTGAAGAACCTTTCTTCTCAGCGCAGCGTCAGTCATCATCAGTTCGTCGCGCGAGGCCTTCCACTGTCACTTTTATGATACAACGAAGTTTGGCCAAGTCAATAGTAGAATCGACAGAATCAAAACAAAAACTGTTGCTAACTGTAAATCGTGAACCAATACGTCAATACTTGAAGGATTTTCAGCTAAAGACGGCTAACCTGCCTCCAACCACCGCGAACTAGATCGGGTGCAGTAAGGTCGAAATTTGCATAATCGCCGCATCGATTGTTTACCGTGCACGCACCGGTAAGTACCCTAGACGTTCGTGATATTATCGACTATACCGCTATTTTTAGAACCACCCCTGAAGCAATCATTTTATGACGTGTACACTTAACGAGAAGCAGCCAGGAGTGCCACATCGTAGGGTCCTACAAGCCACCTAGTTATAAATATTGTTATGTTGTTTTGCAGCATTATAATTTCGACAATTTTAAGATTAATTTTTGATCTCGATCGGTACATATTTAATTTGCTTCTTCCATCTTTTGTCATGCCCCAGCTGCTCGACTACTTGTACTAATGCAGATCTGAATGTGGCCAATGAAAGGGCGGTCGCCGTGGCTAGGCTCGGGTCTAACGATATTTAATTTGAGCTATTACGACTCGATAAAAAGAAGCACCGAAGAGACGCAAGTACGAGTATTTATGAAACAAATGTCTGGGTATGCCGCCTCGGCAGGGCCCCGGTAGAACTGGTAGACTTAGGGAAAGCTTACTTGACGTTGTCAAAGGTGATGAGAGAGTGAATATTATTAACTAGTGTCTCTGTTAGTGTGAGCTGCAGACCTCGCGAGTCTGTCTTTAAATGGCTTAAAATTGAACACAGTGCAACTAATAACCCTCATGGTTCCGTCAGAATTAAAGTAATGAACCGATACAAAACACCATATAATTATCGAATCTGCTTACAAAATTTCACAAAAATCGGCGACCTGAGAACATTCGGACGCCAGGACAAACATTCGAAAGCATTTTTGTCCAATGCTGAAACCGCGACGCTTCGCGCTCGCTCGACGAACAAACAAGGATGGGTAACATACTGAAAGCCGAATGGAGAGTCAACCATTCACCAAATGAAAATGAATGATACTTTATCATTGATTCATCGATACGTGATCTCATAGAAGGCAACAGCGAATTCACATTTAGCAAAGCGAACAAAATCGCGCGTTGAAGTATAAAATCGAAATTTGTGCGGTGCGGATGAAGATCGAGATGAATCGTTACTAATGAGGCATTCATATGTTGATCGTAACCAATTCAATCACGATAAAGCAATTGAAATTATGCTAACGTCTATCGCTGGTCTGAGATTCGCGCGTGTATGCAAATTTTCAAAACTAGGTAAAGTTATAAAACTTTTAGGAACTAAATATACTAATACTATATGAAGAGAAACGCAAACTGCTGCAAATCATATACTAGGAAAGAGAAGATGCCAGGGTTCCTAATTTGCTTGATTTTTTAAATAATGTTAAAAGGGAAAATAAAAGAAAAGAGAGGCAAGGAGTAAAGAAAACTCTGTTTTATGAAATCACGTATATTACAGTGTCTACGTTTTATACCTACTGTGTTTATATACTCTAGATTATAACCATGATATATTTGACATGTGGTTTTCTATATACATATTCTGATATTTTTCCGGCAATAATAATTAAACTGTCGCCGTATTATAGTTTGGGGAAGTGCCAAATAGAAGTGATGCGTTGACGCAAACCGCGTCGTCAGTGGCCTGGCCGGAATTAAACGAATGATATTTATCACTTGTTTGGATCGATACTAATTAACAAGTGGAGGCTGATTACTTTTACTTGAATTACAGTAATCCGGCAAACAAATCTGAGCCGAATTAACCCTATGCAATCAATGGCCATGGGCCAATGTAGCTCATAGCTGAGCTATTGAGGCTGGCCAATATTGAGGCTGGGCTGTATTCAGCAGCAGCTGATTGGCTCCGCGCTGATTGGGGTGACGATAGGGTCAGAAAAGTATTATTGTTATTCCTTCCTCCGTCCGTCTTTTCATAATCATCATCATATCAGCCACAGGAAGTCTACTACTGGACATAGGCCTCCCCCAAGGATTTTCAAAACGACCGATCGGAAGCGGCCTGCATGCAGCCTACCTGCAACCTTGCTCAGGTCAATCGACCATCTAGCAGGTGGGTGTCCTACGCTGCGCCTGCCGGTACGTGGCCGCTATTCGAAAACCTTTCTGCTCCATCGGCCATCGGTTCTTCGCGCTATGTGCCCCGCCCACTGCCACTTCAATGAGCTAATATGCTTGGCTATGTCGGTGACCTTCGTTCTCCTATGAATCTCCTCATTTCAGATTCGATCGCTGAGTCCGTCTTTTAGATTATTCCAAAATAAGGGACCAATGTTTTTCCGTTTACCAAAAAAGTATAAAATTCTAAGTAAAAAGCGTACCTAGTAGCCGTCACGTTATGAGAAATTTCAATACGCCGTTTCTTTGTCATTTAATTTTCTCAAAGAGAAGAAAACAAAATCGTGTACAATTTTTTTAATAATCTAAACGATTTTCTAAACATATATGTATTTCCATGCCCAAAAGCGAGATATAGTTTTTATGTACCACATAATTGAATGTACTTTTTTGCGCTTCTTTATGCTTCCATAGTCACTGTAGTTCGCTTACTCTGTCACAAATATATCTCCTTTGTTTTAGAAAACTTGAACGGCTAGAAAATTGATATCATTTTCAAGAGAATCAAATAAATCTAAGTCTGGCATATCATTTATATTCTTTTCATGTGGCATGTTTATGAAATCCTTTTGATGGCGTTTTCGTTATTTCAAATGCCAAAATTGTCGACAGACATCTTTACGAAGTTTTAAAGTTTATTGAACTATCACAAGAAATTAGAAAAACAGAATCATAATAGTTCGTTTTATGGAATTTATTCTAAGCAGATTAACAGTAGGTTCTCCCTCACTTAGTAATTCTTCAGATTTTAACTTTTAGGTAGGTATTTTCCTTTATGCTTTTCGTTTTCTGCACTACTTCGAATGAATAAGCTCATAAAATTATGAGAGGACTTAAGTTCGTTTAATCAATAATTATACTCAACTATAAATGATTAGTAACCAAGTAAGTAAACAATACAAAACAATAGGTACTTACTGTATTTCAATTAAGTCACTTGGCCAAAAACTGCCTGGCAGTTTGGTAAAATAAATTTCAGTTTTGAGAAATAATTAAAACTAAAATAATGAAAATGGATTCGTTGAATTTTCATATTCGCAAACGAGACGCGAAATCACGTGCACAAAATACCAATATACAGGATGGCATTCATTAAATGCAATATGAATGCAATGATGCAATACCAATCACGCCGCGCTCGCCCAAATGTAGGCGTTTTTTCGACGTATTGAACAGGTAAAACATTAACGAGCAATATTCAATTTTAAAAAAATTAAAAAGAGTATTAAATAAAATTCAGAATTGAATCACCTATTTCTCCCGAAAGGGGGAAGACAGGTTCTTTTAGGTAACTCTAAGCAGACAAGCTCTGTCCGACAAGAGCCAAAATACACTTTTAGCGTGATGGAAGGCCAAAAGAAATCAAAACAGTGATGGTATGCATTTCGGTCAATACATGTTCAATATATGATTCCCACTAACTAAAGTAATATCAGACGTAAATATTAATATGAAACTTATAAAACAATGCCATAAAAGGCTAACATTTTCGGTTTTATGTAGGTATGGCACGGAAACACCAAAATAAATAAGTATAAATAAACGAAACTCGTTTTTAAAGATCTCGTGAGAAAACCGGGTTTCGCAGGAAATATTTCTGTCCTTTTGCGATCAAAAATGCTAAGCGACAAATGTCGCAGACAAATTCCCTGTCATCGTTTTGGAAATAGCCTGCTATTTCTCGAACAAGGTATGTACCGAAGTGAATGTTTGATATTCATGAGCTAGAAACATTTCATAAAAGAATTCTTCGCGCTTTTTGATATACCGATGTAGTATAATACGTGAATATGACCTTGCTAGAAATATAGAAAGTCTTATATTAATTTTTTTTAAAGGATCAACAAACTCACCTTTGAATTATCACAACATATGATAGCATTTCAAGATACTTATGTCGTGCAGTGGACCTTATGCGGTGAAATGATGAAATGATGATGATGATGGCATTAGATTGGAACTCTTACCTGAAACAAAAATAAATACATTCATCAAGATTTAAAAGTACATAAAAGGTACACTAGTGTAAATAAATAAATAAATATATAGGGACAAATTACACTGATCGAGCTAGCCCCAAAGTAAGTTCGAGACTTGTGTTATGGGATACTAACTCAACGATACTATATTTTATAACAAATACATTTATAGATAAACACCCAAGACCCAGGACAATTTGAAAAAGGCCATTTTCCAACTTGCCCTGACCGGGAATCGAACCCGGAACCTCTGGGTGGCGGACTAGCATGGTGACCACTACGCCACGGAGGTCGTCAAGAATATACATCCATCCTAAAGTGTAGTATAACGACTTGCGCAAAATGTTGTGGTTGCAGGGCGGTTTCTATAGGAAATTTTTTAATTTTGAAAATCATTGGCCATGTCCTCCAGTGAATGCCATGCGGCGAATGACGATGATGAATTGACGAAGATGATTAAATACTAAAACAATTTTCAACGACAATGTAGTCTTCTCCGCATTGGTACACGACTTAAAATGTATGAATATCTTATTTTTGTGAGGTATTATGAATGTAGAAAGAAAATAGGTCGATTCTTTGTTATTTTTTGAAAATGTATTCAGAAAGTCTCCTAAATAATATCACGTAAAACATCGCGAAACAACGAACATTCCCCCACTTCCGCTGCGAAGAGTGCGTCACTTTTAGTTTCGCAGCATCGGAACGACTCCGCCGCCATTAAATTTAGCCGATCGTCGCAAAAACTAAATTGATGCGACTTTACGAGATTACTAGACTGTCACTGCCAAGGCTATCTTCTTTCTTCTGACTGAAACTGCAAAAATAACGAGCACTCAGAAGGCACTCCTCACAGTGCCATCTTCAACGGAGGTCAGCAATCATCATTGCGATCTGGGGACGCAGTTTGTAATCACTGGTCCACATTACGAATGATTTGCGCGAGCGTTTCCAAACGGGAGCATTTTTGAACCGATGGTATGTGAAGGATTTGCAACGAGTGCCGAATGGTCTTGACCACTCGTAATTTTGACATTTGTAGCGTAGATACGTCGATGGAGAACCCGTTCCTATTCACGCTGCTTTTTTATTCATAGTGAAATTTAAAAAACCACAGACATATTTTCGAAGTTTTCTGCATAAAACAATATTGTTTTTCGCTGACACGGCGGTTAAAAATACGTCCAAATGGTATTTTACGCGAGCGGTGAGTTAGAAAACTACACGTTTTGTGTTTCGGTGAGTCCCTCAATGTAAAACACTCCTGCACTTTTGAGACGGCAGAATTGACAATGGTTACCGATACCGCATCAAGCATGCTTGGAAGTGCTGACTTGAGACACCATTTTTGCTAAGTAAGTATAAGTTTGGAAGGTCTCTGGATCGGAGACTTCTTCTTAGTCTTCTTACCAGCATATTTCAGTCCACTGCTGCACCACAGGCCTGTCCCGATAAAGGGAGAATTTGCTTACAATCACCACTACCACACTGGGTAGGTGGGTTGGCGATAGCAGTAGATGGTAGTAGTACAGAGGCAACTATACTTCCCTTTGTCTCTTACGACACCCCTGGGAGAGGAAAAGGGATAGTGACAAATTATATCCTACTCCACCGTCACATGTGGTAAGGAGGCGAGTTAGGATAAACGACGGACAAGAGCTTTGCGGCAGGTCTCAGTTAACATTTTCTTCGAAATTTCGAAAATCATACTAACTATGCTTTGCTTCACATGAAAGCAATGAACTTACTGTGGTGCCATTTTTTAAATGCGGAGTCACTAAACGAACTGTTTTTTGTATGATAAAACCATTCATTTGGGTGACTCCGCGTTTCAAAAATGGTACTTCTGCATTTGTTGAAATCTTACGTTTTTAAGTAGTGTGAATATGTATATGTCGTAGCCATATCGTAAATTTAATCTCTTCATTAAATGATCGAGAATTTCATGAAATGGTCGCATTTCATGAAATGTTGCACTGGCTTGTTATATCGTAAAATTTTTTTATTTTTAGTTTACACTATACATTCATGTTGTGGTGCAGCAGTGGACTGTGTGACAACCTTAACCTACCTATAGCGCTCTGTCACAAGTTTTTGTTTTTGTTTTCTTTTTTTTAGCCTGTTTATACGATCCGGCCAAACGTGAATGACAAAATCGTGAAACGTTGACGATTTCATGATCTGGTCAAATTAAGTTGGCCGTTCCATGAAATGCGACCATTTCATGAAATGTTCGATCATTTCATAAAGTGATCAAATCTACGATATGGCCACGACATATAAATTATTAATTCGTCTCTGTAGATGTTGCATGTATCTAGATCAAAAGTTTGGCACGTGCTCATTCGTATCCCGGACATTTTAATTGCAGAATTTTGAGCATTCGAAAATGATGTGCGGGTAAATACGACATTTTAAGATATAACTGATATTGAATATTGGCTCCCGTGTAATGAGCGGTAAGAACTTTGACCCGAGCTTTCAGCTTTTACGGAATATTAGGTTTCGCATTCGGATTCACTTTGTAACAATCTCTATGTTGTACTTGAACTTAAGAGACACATCAAAGTTTTTTTTTATTTTTATTTATTACTTCATTAAAGCGGTAGAAGCAGTCGCTTGCATGAAATGAATTAAACGAAAACTTTATATTATTTTAGCATAGGGTTTTCGTTTCATTCATTTGGTTTGGTAAAAAACATGTTTGGGGAATTAGGACCGTTCTGAAAAACTTTCAACAGCGAGTGTAAAAATTCCAATATGACATTTTATTTGTCTCTAACGGCACCGGATCGAGCAACGGGTTGGAAACTTACTACGTACTGAAAACTAGATTCCAAATTTTGATATTCGCCAGGGTGGACCAGATTTCAATCAACGTAATTTTTCACTGGTAGTAGTTTACTAATGAAAGAGCATTTGCAAACACGTCCCAGGATACAACTTCTATGCTGACATGGGAGAAAGAAACTGTATGTATGTACCACCTACTCCTCTGCTGAATCATATCATTAGGCGATGCGACTAACAACAGCCACTGACTCTTTCTACACCGTTAGGGATTAAGACTAGATAACTTAGCTATTAGTTATACCTACTCGTAACCATGAGATCGATTCAAAGCTCTAGACGAATTTCATGAATTATATCGCTCCTGGATCGATTGAGTCGCGTGGTTGCTTAACCTCGGATCTCGAAATGAGCTGACAGAAATATGAAACGTTACTTTGCATTTTCAATTATATTCATCTCATCAATATTCCTTCTAATTTTATCTTAGCGCCAGAAGTCAGAACAGAATCATAACTTCGGAAAGATCCTTCGCTTTTTGAACGAGGAGCGATTAACATACGAGATGTGGATCGATTTTAATGGTAACTTCAAACTAATGGCTCTGTGACCTCGCGAGTCACCCCAACCTGTTGAAGTCTATCAGAAAAAAAAGTTGTTTAGACAAAAAAGGTTAAAAAAGTATTTTTACTTTTTTTTGCGAAACGGCTGATATACGACATGTTTAAAGTTTACAACCTCCATATGTCCCTCACTTTGAAAAACTGAATAGACAAAAATATATATTTTTCGAACCTTTTTACAATATTTCAAAGAATCGGTTATCCCCTGGAATGGCGCGCAATTGAATTTCAACAGATGTCTTATAAATGCGACCTGTAGGCGAGAACAGCTGGACAAAAGCATTATTGGCCAATCTCAAAATTGAGACGCTTCGCTCGCTCGGTCAAAAACGAAGAAAGCCGATAGACTGTGGTTGTTGTTGGTATGGTTGCTTGGTAGATTTTTAAAAAATTTTGAAGAACTGAATCGAAATAAATATTCTATATAATATCCGAACCTTCTTACTAAATTTCAAAAGAATCGGTTGAGAAGTGCGACCTGTAGGCGAGAACAGCCGGACAAAAGCATTTTTGGTACATCTCGAAGCTGAGACGCTTCGCTCGCTCGGTCAATAACAAAGAAAGCGGATTGATTGTGGTTGTTTTGTAGCTTAGCCTCGTAGGTAAGCCAGCACTATAAATACCGGCCGACACGAGACGACTCTCGGCCTTCGCGACTTTTATTTTTCGCTTGCACTTCGGCTATTTTCGGGGACTCGCCAAACGACTGTGCTGAGGTCGCCCTGCAGGAATTCTGTCTCGTGCATGACGACCAAATGGACAACATTCAAGGGCTTGAGTCATGAGTCAAAGCTCCCAGAAACACAAACTTAGATTTTTGTTTAACTACATCGATAAAATTCGCTCTGCAAATGCACATCATCATCCGAGCGTATTCCCGGTTGCATCCTCAGCGATAATGGGACCGACAGGGGACCCTGGGCTCTGAACCAGGGTCCGCTACCTAACCAAGGTGAGTTGACGACTGCAAATGCTATATTTATCACTAAATTAACTAAAGTTGATTTGTAAATATTTTCTAAACTGCTTATAAACTCAAATCTCGATTACCAAATTGATCCTAACATATCAAAAGAAAAGTTTAAATTTTAATACCCTTTAAAATCCATTAAACCCGGGAAATTAGAAACTTGACGTCCAACGTGAACTCACAATCAACTGCCATTTGAAAGGAATCCAAGAAACTTGTAGCAATACATCAGCTACAAATCTACTCCAAGTCACTGAACTACCGGAACGTATGCAGTTCATCATGGATATCTAATTCTAAATCCATCTGCGCAGTCAATACAATGTCGGGTTTATTAACTCCGGGGGGCGTGCTCCGGGGTTCGATTCCCCTCGGCTTGGAATCCAGCCAGCTCTATAGGTTTATAGCCGGTCTCTGAACCGGCGAATTCTGAAAGAGCGCTGCTCTTGTCGGTGGAGTTTCTTCCATTCTATTCTGTTTTCCGCAGTGTTTGGAAAACCCATTCATAACGTTAAACCGGTTATATCGGTTAACCCTTTTTCGGTTAATCCTTTGATTCGGTTTACCCACACAATAAGGGTAACAGTAACATGCACAGCCGTTTGGTTGAGTCATGCAAGCGCTTTTGTAGGTATAGGTACAGTGACCATGTGACAAGGAATGAAAAACGTGTAGTATCATGCAGAAATCTATATGTCGATTCGGTTAAAGTTAACCGCAATTATAGGTTAACAGGCTATTTCGGTTAACCAAAATAAATGTTAACCCATTTCCAAATGGATTAATAACAGATTACCAGGTTTTGGACGGTTTGGACGGTTTAGGTTAACCTAACCTTTCGGTTTTCTAACCTAACTTTTCTAAACCGTCCAAACCCTGGTTTTCCGCCAACCTCTTGACATCTTGATAAGACAGTGCTGTCACGTTTTCCTTAACTTGCTTTTTAATAGCTGTGCCTTGGATTTCCTCTTTCCCGTCTTCCTTCTATTATTGTTGACGACAGACAGCGTGCCGCCTGAAATTTGTAAAAGGACCGACCAATCAGGACGCCTACATTTTAGCCTCACGCACACTCGGGCGATCCCCGAGCGCGCGCCCTGATTGGTCGGGACACTCACGCGTATCGGCGCTACCTGCGAGTAGCGCCCATTGTATATATATAGCCCTAGCTTGTACAAAGTTTGTTAGTAGTATAAAAATATAGGAAGCCGGGCCTCTGGCCCGCTCCTCAAACCTTGTCCGGGTGAAATAGGAAATGCCGTCCGAGGCAACCTATGTCTGTCATATCAAAAAAAAAAAAAAAAAAAAAAAAAAAAAAAAAAAAAAAAAAAAAAAAAACAAAGTTTGTCGCGGTCCGACCCCCCCGCATTCGTCGTAATCGAATACGTAGGCGTAGGAACATTAGCTCGTTCACTAGGTACCGCCCGGCGGTACCTGGACGATTTGCGTCCTAAGTAGGCCCTTCTGGCACCGTAGCTTCGGCCCTTCCGGCAAAACATGGGTGTTGCAGCACCCCAAAATTTGCCATAATCCCTAGCGCGCCCAAAGCCGAGGTTTCCCCCTTGGGAGCCCTTTGCGCTGCTGCTAGTAGTATAAAAATATAGGAAGCCGGGCCACTGGCCCGCTCCTCAAACCTTGTCCGGGTGAAATAGGAAATGCCGTCCGAGGCAACCTATGTCTGTCACGTCAAAAAAAAAAAAAAGTTCAATCGAGTTCAGACAGTGTACAAGCAGCAACAGTGAATATACCATCAGAGCGAAAATCTCTCCGGCGTTTCATTTGGAACCAGCATCTAGTGTCTACAGTCCACTAAACATCCTTACAAGGACCTGCGTTGGCCCATCGTCAACAATTATAATGCGCATAAAAATGACCGATCAGAATTTAATACTAATAATAAGTTTTTTTCTTAATTTAATTTTTCGTATCATCTTTTATTATGAGGCCTATAATAATCCCAAACTCGAGAGCTTGTAATAAAAAACAGGAAATGTAAATGTTGTCAGTCCTGCCTTCAGCCGTGGACTCAGTGGCTGATATAATGATGATGATATTTGTTGGTTGATCGATTAACTAAACCAATCGAGATCTGTCTGGAAAGGTCATGACTTTTTCTTGATTTAGCCGATCATTTTATGATGTGTCCAACTGCCCAATATAAAGTTGCAAAGTATTTATTGATGTGCCAAATTAGTCACTTAGCTAGATATATGCCTGCCGCTGTAATAAACTAATTGCTTTTAACAACGTCATACCAAAAAGCAAAGCCGGCATACAACTTTTTAAAATTTCCCTGGAAATCCCACGTTCGGTTAGTTAGGCAGCCGTATGCGAGGCTTTTATAAAATGACGGGAGTTCCATGTTTTCAAAGAGCGTTATTTTTATTCAAAAACAGTGCTGTTTTTTCAAGCCAGACCTATTTTTGTGACCAAGTGAGATTGCTTTTATTAGGGAATTTTTTTTTATTTTTTTCTTTGAAAACTTTCAAGCTTTATTGAACATATGTATGCAGAGTAAATTCAAAACTTTTTATTGAGAATGCCTATTGAATATTTATTTTCCCAATTGCCTTTTTCATTATTTTTAATATATTTTGTAGTCTCTGACTTTTTTATGACCAAAACATTGTCCGGGTATTTACTCTTGGTCCTTGTCCACCCTTTCTTCTTCACTGCGCGAACACGGTTGATTGTCAGCTGTGCTGCTTCGAAGTCCAGGTGCGCTTTTTGTTCTTCAAATATAATATGCATGACTTTGTCCACCCCTCAAGCTTATCTGGGTTTCAGGTCTCTTCTCACATTGCCGCCAGAGTAACCGCTCTTAGGTGTTAGCAAGTCGCATTTAGGTACTTTAAGAATCTCTTTTCTACGTTCTTTAGCCATGTGGCCGATGGTTTACCTCGACCTTAGGATTATTTAACGATATTGAGGAATAGCTTAGATATGATAGTTTCTCGCCTCAAACTACGTTCATATCGAGTATGAAACGAGAAACTATCCATCAGTGTCGACAGCTGGCAGGCTTTCTAAAGGATTTTCTGTAATTGGCACTACGTCTGTAGGACATACGGCAACGGCTAGGTGAATCGACGATATCAAGCAAGCTACTGGATAGAACTGGATGGCGCTGATAAAAGGAGGCTTATGCTTAACAGTGAATTTTTAAAAACTGATGATGATGACTTAAATTTACACAGTCAAGAATGCCTGAAGTCAAAAGTTTATCACTTGTGGCCCATCAATAGGGCGCCCAATCGGCGTTACTTCCTGCAGCACATTTGCCAATTATCGGTGGGGGGAGCGGCGCGCGCGCACTATTTCAGGAAAGTAGGCCGAGTCAGTGGGACGCCGGACCGACCAGGTGGTACCACGCGCGGTAAATATAGGATGACGGAGTATAAGCTAATAGCACGGATAATAGATGCATCAAACTTTGGCAGATATTAATAAATAATAAATAAATAAAAAATATAGGGACAAGTTACACTAATTGAGCTAGTCCCAAACTAAGTTCGAGACTTGTGTTATGGGATACTAACTTAACGATACTATATTTTGTAACAAATACATATATAGATAAACATGCAAGACCCAGGACAATTTGAAAAAGGCCATTTTCCAACTTGCCCTGACCGGGGATCGAACCCGGAACCTCCTGGGTGGCGGACTAGCATGGTGACCACTACGCCACGGACGTCGACAATGGCAACTTAGACAGGTTAATTTATGACAAAACTGCTCATCAACCAGAAATATGGTTGTGGGTGCATACGTTCAGTGTCTCTTATACGTGTGTAGGCTTCGGTTAGCACTAAAGGGTCCGCCGAAGTTTTTTACTGGTCCACTACCTACATATTACATACCGAAAACATAGTTCATTGACATATTCCAGCGGGTTAGCTCATTTGAGTGGCGGTGGGCGGGCATGTAGCCCGTCGTAACGTTGGCGTTTGTTGATTGCTGTATAGGTATAAAATATTCCCGAGGAGATACTGTGACCAGCAAAAAGTACTGAGTTGCTGTAGCCTATCGCTTGAGGAACCTTAGGCCAGTGGTGCCTTATTTCAAACGCGAAGTCACTAAAACAACGATTTTTTGTATGGAAAAACCCATCAGTTTCTTAAACTCCGCGTTTAAAAAATGGGACTTCAGACTCATACTATTCATCTATCTTTGTCGAAATGCACGGGCAGCGAAGCCATTTTGCTCCCAGACGAGCATTAAAGATTTTTATTGAAGAAAGGAGGACAACAAGCAATTTGAAATTTTGAGAACCTAATGAAAATTTAGAGAGCATAACATTACCGAAAATACCACTTGGACCAGTTGCAGGTAACGAAAATTAGATAACCGGTATTGTGCTGGTTCAATATGCAATAAACAAGAAGGTATTTTCATCGAACGAACACCTGCTTTTGTTACAAACTAAATATTTCTAATATATATTTTTTTAAACTAAATTGCTAGTTTAGTAACAAAGTAGACTCCCGAAAGTGGTCAAAGGAAGAGAGGTAGGCCCCGGAAGCGTTGGTGTGACGACTTGAGACAGTTTGAGAGGGAATGGTTGGAAGTGGCACACAATCGAGATATATGGAAGGAGATGGTGTAGATCTTTGCCCAGCAGTGGGACAGTAGAGGTTAATAAAAAGAGCTAGTTTAGTCCACTTAGAATATTTCATTTTACTAACCAATAAATAACCTTGGCCTTCCTTGTAATCACATCTTTATCCACACCACAATTAAACCCTCTGTATAATGTAAAGGTTGACTGGAAGACAAGGCTTTTGTTAGTGTTAAGTTCGCATATCGGACAATAAAGGTAAATTATAACGACTTCTATGGCATAGTGGTCACACCGGAGGCTTTTATTAACTCTGTGCCGGAGATCACGGGTTCAAAATGATCTTTTTTTCAGATCGACCTGGGTCTTGGATGTTTATCTATGTACAATACTCGGCACGTAAGTTGAACAAATATGGCGGTCATTGTTGTACGTTGTTTGTCCGTTTAGAATCACATTTCTATAACATATTTATCCGAACTTCAAATAGAAATGATTTCAGCTTTGAAGAAAGACCAAAAATCTCTTTAAACAATTTTTTCTCCAATTAAACTTGCCCCGACGGCCGCCATTTTTGTTCAACTCACGGGCCAGGTATTGTATGTATTTGTTATATAATATAGTATCGTTTAGTATCCCAAAACACAAGTTTCGAACTTACTTTGGGGCTAGCTCAATCTATGTGATTTGTCCGTATATATTTCTGCTAATATTTTCTTTCAATAACTCTATGTCTCTAATTTCCTATTAACTATTTCCATCGTCCTTTTCATTTCTTTTAGCCATACCAACGCTCTTTATGGATTCATACAACACTTGAGTTCAATACGTTCGTAAAGTCAATTTCGAACTGTAATCCAAAAGTCAATAGCTCCAATCACCTCGACAATACCTGTCAAATCACGAAACTAGCCTGCAATCGACGTGGAATTATTAATACTTTCTCTACTTACTACGAACTCTTTGAAAACTTCAATATACATACTCGAATAAAAGCATACTTTTATTTATTGTTAGTATTTTGATTTAAATACAAAGACGCGTCCACCGCAACATACTTCGTCAAATGGTCATAAAAATGAATCTGCAATATGCTTCATCAAATAGGTAAACACAACTCACTTACTTGATGAAATTAGAGCATGACAATGGATGGATTTACAAACCATAGTCACTTCTAATCGAGGTAATTTCTTTCATGTATTAGTAATTAAATAGGGACATATCACAGACAGAGCTAGCCCTGTGTCAGGTGCCTTAGGCAAATTGAAAACTCTGCCATCAGTATTGGCCATTAAAACACAAGGAAAACGAACAGCTAGAATTAATCTGAATGTATCAGAAGCGATGGTAGCAAGCAAAAGCCACATTAGGGCGAAGTTAGGGCTGCTTTAAGCTATTCTCGTCTGGTACTAATTAGGCAGTGAACAGGCGGCTCGGTGGTAAGTGGAATAATTAATGTGTCTTTCTTACCTTGCAGTGGTGTTTTAATGTGGCTAGTTCATTAGATCTTCAATATGGGCAGGAGGTCAGTGTATTGTCAGAAGTCAGTGGATAAATCACATATTTATTTAATTTGTAATTTCTATAAATTGTTCATGTATTTATTGTGTTTTTTGTCCTTCGAATGTTTTATCTGATTCGTCACATACACTCCAATGAATAGCCTGATGTAGTCTGTAATTTCTGTCTCGTAGAAGTCTATCAAACAAAAAAATATATACAAAGAACATGTCACATTTCCATTTTTTACTCGACTGCGCCAGAAAGAGGGTTATGTTTTTCGAGTTTGGCACGCTCTGCAGCCTGAACGGCTTGATAGATTATAGACTGAGAGGTGACGTTAGAGTCTAATTTACTGTGAGAGGGACACAGGGTATATAAAAAGGAAGCTGTTTTTTTTTAAGGAATGACTGCTTTTTAACCGAACATTTTGCTAAGTTCTTTCATGCCGGTCTGGGAGAATAATGCGAATTATTTTAATAAGCGATTCGGCTAGCAACCCGTAACTATTTTGATTTCTTTTTCCACCTTATCACCCACCATCACGTTGCCTGGAAGAGTTTTCAGTTGCCATAAAATTGCCTTTTGACGTCTGTTTTCTATAATTCATTATTATGTATCATTAAATTTTGGTGCAATAAAGATTTTAACTAACTAAAATAACAGAGAAATCTTCTTACAAACTAATATGTGAACAATGTCGCGAATCGCGATCTACTTTCACATTGTTATTGTGCCAAAAGTTAAAAATATTATATCGGAGTAACGGGCGGATCAATCTTCCCTCTCGAGAGGCACGTCACTATAAATCTTGCTAGATTTGTAGTGTTTACCGCTCCGCTGGCGGTCTTTCTATTCTATTAGGGGATACAGAACCGCCAGCGCTACCTCTACTACCTCTAACCTTAATTTAGACTAATAAACATATACAAGTGGCTCTACGATCTGTAGACCAAGTCATCCCCAACCCTTAGAAGTTTATCGGATAAAAAGTTGTTTTGACATAAAAGGTGGGTCTTTATAAGGGTAACAAAAAGTTACATCACATTTTTGTAAGTTTTTCGAAATGGCTGAAATATGTTATTTTTTAAATTAACAAACCCCATATTTCCACCATCTTGAAAATATTTGAAATATTAAATAGACAAAAAATCTATACAATTCTCGGGTGAGAAATGCTGCATAAAGGCAAGAACAGCCGCACAGACAAACTGGCAGACGGACAAAAGCATTTTTGGCCAATCTCGAAACTTAGACGCTATGCTCAACTCAGATTTTTTGTTGATTTCAAAAAATCTTTACCTTTATAAAGCTAGATTAACAGCGAGTAACAGCTTTCTTCTTTTTTTGAAACGCGGAAAGCGCCGCAGTATACAGCGTGTTTAAAATAAACTAGTAATTCGCTCCGAACTCATCAGTCATCAATCATCGTCAATTCCTTGACAAATTTGGCCATTTAACTCATTATTTCGTCTTCACTTTCTCTTTTGTTTTCAGCTATTTGTTAAATTTATCCGACTCGTCTCGCATTGCATTCTAGGCATACCATTAAGAGCCGGTAAAACAACGCGATAAATTATTAGAAAGTAATTAGATACTTGCAAACATTTACAAAAGGAAATTTAGATAAGTAAATAATTTATTTCACGTGATGGTAGCACCGGCGTTCGTACACAGCCTTAAGCAATATTTCAAGCTTTTGATAAAAGTGTATAGCTTTTATGTCTGTCATAATTCCAATACGTGATATAAAGTATTATTAGATTCAATCTTCCATTCGGAGCTGAAGCTTCGAATTTTCATCAGATTTGTGTCAAAGTCAAAGTCAAAGAGTTCGAACGAAACTAAGTTTACTGAAGTTTTGTGTTTGCCAGAGAATCTCTTCAAAGTATTTCGATTTTATTTACGATACCAACAGTAGTCTGTTAAGTCTTTTAATATACAATGACGTCATTATTTCCGACTACACTACGTGAGTAAACCTTGTAAGATATTCTTAACGAATTAAGTGTTTAATAAGACTAGTGGTTCTGTGAGAACAGTAGACCTCGCGAACCCTTAAAAGTATTTAACTTTTGTACTAAATACAGTTCGTGGGTTTGACCAATATGAAAATAACCGGGCAAGTGCGAGTTTAACTCGCGTGGAGAGGGTTCCGTACAATACTTAAGATTTTCCGTAAGTGAACGCATTACATTGAGTTTACTACTTTATTTTTAATTGATAGAATTCTTTTATTATTTTTCCTGTAATTTACGAGCAATAAACTATATTATGTATTTTTTTCAACATTTTAGGCTCAGTAGTTTCGGAGATCAGGGGTTGAATGGTCAATTTTAGTCTTTTTTCGTGAATAAAATCAAAACTATTTACTTTAAAATAATATTAAAAATATATTTGAGATCCTCGTTACAAGCCCTTTCATTTGATATATATGACAGTAAGGTTTGCAAATTTTTTTTTTAAATTTCTTAATTCACCTTCAAAAATGACCCTTATTTCGAAAATATATTTGTTTGCCTATTTTTCCTGTAATCTACAAGCAATGACCTATACTGTGTATTTATTTTGAAATTTTTGGCTCTGTAGTTTTGGAGATCGGGGGGGGGGGGGGATGGTCAATTTTCGTCTTCTTTCACGAATAAAATCAAAACTATTTATTTTAAAATAATAAAAAACATATTATTAAAATCCTCATAATAAGCCCTTTCATTTGATATATTGAATTTCCTATTTTATACCTCGAAAATGAACCTTATTATTATAGTATATATTTACTTTGCACATCTATGTTAGGGTCGTAGGATTACACCATTCTACCAAATTACACTTGATTTGGTCCTGCCTGTAGATTCGGAGCAAATTGACTGTGACAGACGGACGGACAGACAGACGCACGAGTGATCTTATAAGGGTTCCGTTTTTAATTTTTCTTACGGAACCCTAAAAAATATTATTTAGTTTGCACATCTGTGTTTGGGTCATGGGATTACACCATCCAACCAAATTTCACCTGATTTGGTCTAGAAGATTTGGAGCAAATTGGCTGTGTCAGTCAGACGCAGGAGTGATCCTATAAGGGTTCCGTTTTTTAATTTTTTGTACGGAACCCTAATGAAGTTTATTACTGTGTAATCTACGCATAAGGCCCTTTCATTTGATACCGCACATGGTATGTTTATATTAAATCATTTTTTTCTCTGTATCGCCGACGTCATAATTATTACCCACCATTTTCGTACTTCCCATAGATTTGTATTTACGACATCACACTGAATGCACTAATACAAAATATACAGAAAATCGATTCATCGATCAACTTTTGGGCGAATGCCGACCATAAACACGTTCAAGTTTATCGTATAAAAAGTTGTTTAGACAAAAAAGTTGCGCCTTAATAAGAATAACAAAAAAGTCTCATGACATATTTGAACTAACTGAGATATGAGATGTTTAAGTTTCGAACCCCACAATTCCGTCATTTTTAAAAATTTCGAAAGGCTGGCTAGTCAAAAAAAAATCTATATAATTATCAAACCTGCTTACAAAATTTCATGAGAATCGGTTAAGAAATGCGACCTGTAGGCGAGAACAGACAGACAGACAAAAGAATTTTCGGCCAGACGAAACTGAGACGCTTCGCTCGCTCGGTCAACTATCGAAACTAATGTATCTCACGTTAGTTTCAATAATATTATATACCTATTGATAATGTCTCAAAAATTTGCCATATAATTACAGCTGAATCCAGAAAACGAACTTCTTCCATGATCTTTCATTTTCGGTCTTCTATGATATTTTTAACCGACTTAACCGATAAGGAGGAAGTTTATGTATGTTCACTGATAAAGTGATCACTCAAAAACGCATGGACTGATTACAAAAAAAAATCTTTTTTGTTCGAAAGGGTATAGTTTCCACGTGATACCGTAAAATTTTTATCGAAATCGGTCGAGTAATATTTTATTTTTATTTATTTAAAAACTTTATTGAGCCAAAAGCTACAATAGGTGGACTTAATGCTAAAGCATTCTCTCCCTGTCAACCTTTAGGAAAAGATAAACAGATAAGAAAGTTGGCGTCTAAATAGTAGATACTTAAAATATATAAAGCCAGATATCTTAATTACTTTTATTATCATAAATATAATAAATACATATTTAATACATAATATATAAATATATAACTAAAATATAATATATACGTACATACATACATACACTTATACATATATGAAAAATAGTAAGTAACGATGAATTCTGCTAATTGATTATGCTTTCAAAAAGTAAACCATGCACTTTTTTCTTAAATACATGTCTACTGGAGATTTGCCTGATGTCCTCGGTTATATATTGCGTTGAGGTCGCTTTTTAGTTTTGAAAAATTATTCCATTGTCTACTTTTGATATTATTATTATTACGAATAAAATAGGGGTGCCACCGTCTATGCCAAAACTGATAATAGTACCCTGTTTGTATAAGGAGATTGTGTTCTTCCATTACTAAAAATATATAAATAAATATATAGGGACAAATAACACTGATTGAGCTAGCCCCAAAGTAAGTTCGAGACTTTTGTTATGGAATACTAACTCAACGATATTATATTTTATAACAAATACATATATAGATAAACATCCAAGACCCAGGACCATTGAAAAAGGCCATTTTCCAACCTTCCCTGACCGGGGATCGAACCCGGGACCTCTGGGTGACGGACTAGCATGTTTACCACTACGCCACGGAGGTCGTCACAAAAAATGACTAGTCTTATTTCTCGACTTATAGGCCACAATTTACCGATCACGAAAAACAAAGATGACGGAAAACTTCGCGAAATCCTTCGCCAATCTTCGAATTTGTGTCAAACAAACATTTTCGCCCGCAAAATAAATCATTTGACGCAATGTCCGGCAGACAGCTGGATTTCCAGGGAATCGTAAACATTAATATTGATATTAATTTAAATATTAACACCGACGGACGCCGGGTCAACTTTACGACCGACGGGCACGTTTTACGGTGCATTAGTTTGGCTTATAAAGCTGAGTGGATCGTCAAATATTACATCATGTGATTTTCTCTAGACTAGGGACATGCTAGGGCTTACGAATGTTAAGCAATCCTGGTCGTAGGCCACACACATACTACACTTAAACTGGTGGTTTCAGCCCCAGTAGCATGGCACCGTTGATAACCGGATACATAATATATCGCGTGCCAGTGCCACCTCGCTTATAGAGCGATATAACGGTGGATTATAAATAGACGCTTTTTAGTTGTCGCACAGACGTCACAATTTTGTAGGGAAGAGATTAAAAAAAATATTTATTGACTTATTGATATGAACATCCTAAAGTTACACGAACGATGTAGAATTGTATACAGTTTTTTGTAATTTATTAAGGAAAATTCATAACTAGCGACCGTTTTTTTTACACTTTGGCGGTTTATTTATCCGTTTCTTTTTATCACATTTTATCAGTTAGCAGTGATTATCCTTGACTTATATATCCCTGATAAATACATATAATGTAACTCAAGTACAATTAAATGCCATCGATGGATATTTCAATATTCGATAAATTAAAAGTATCAATCCCTACTAGAAAATAATGTCAATGCGACAAGATAACGGGGTCTAATTATAAAGCTCGATAAACGCTGTCGCCGGTGCCATGCCACGGGGGCAGGAGGTATAAAATAGAATATTTCGGCACCTCCGTGCTTGGGAAAGCATGTAAAGTCGTTGATACCCACTTGCTCATCATTAGATGATTGTGAACAAGCTTTATCAGATGCATTTAGGGAGGTTTAAAAAATCTGACTACAGTGTTAGACAAATACGAAAAACAAACAACTAAGTATGATAAAAAGAACGTGCGATTTTAAAATTACATAAAAATAACGGTGAGCTACGCAATGTGACAGAACTGGGAATGGTCAAAAGCAAAAAAAAAACTAGGATGTGGCTCCATTTTACAAGCTTTTATTTAGTTTCACCTGTCCCGTTGTCTGTCTGTCTGTCTGTCTGTCTGTAATCAAATCTTGCAAGTTAAATTTGACCCACTTCCCGGTTTCCGATGGAGCTGAAATTTTGCACGCACGTGTATATTGTTTAGTTATGATTGATGATATGAAAGATCATGAGTATATGCAATATCATGTTGACATGGAACTAATCTGATGATGGAGCCGGAAGGTGGCCATGGGAATTCTGTCATAAAACGACGCCACCTTATCGAATTTGGACTCGTTTCATGCGTAAAATTTTAGATAAAAGCTTGTTTAAAAACATTTTTGTTTTTAAATATATAGATAGGCCATTAACTCCCGGATAAAAGTGCAGATGACGCTAATTCAGTCATTAATCACGGTCTGAATGCCTCAGATCTGACTGAGACACGTAATTACATCCTAAATCATGACGTCACACCCCGATTAAGTGGGTATTACTACACTAGATTCCCACCTGCGGTTTACCCGGGTATATTACTCGGACATGTATAATATTCACCTAACAAACATATTATCACGCCTTTTTCCCATGGGGGTAGGCCGACTATGGATCTCCATCTGCTAGGAGATCCTTGCAAACCTCTTACGACAAAAGAACAATGTCACCTAAAAGACAAGCTAGGTTGTATTTTTAACCCCCGAGGCAAATAGAAGGGTGTTATAAGGTTGACGCCAATATCTGTCTGCCTGTCTGTGTCATCGTAGCTTTCGAACGGATGATTTCGATGCGTTTTTTTACGTGAAAGTTAGGTCGCGAAGTGAGAATGTGATGCTTTTCTACGTACATTTGCGAACCGTTTTTCGCAAATGACCGTAGAAAAGCTTCACGTTTTCACTTTAAACTGAAAACAGTTATTCATTTAATAGTTTGACGAGTTATCTAGGGCATGATCAGAATAAAACTTTAAATGATATCTCCGTTTTCTTTCAAATAATTTATTTTAAATGGGGGCAGCACTGGACCCCGAAAATTTTCAATTATCAAACAACCTTTTAGAATTTAATACTACTGACCTTAAGACCTTTCAGGGAAGCAATTACGGGAGATAAATAGCTCAATAAGGCGGGAATCCAGTGAAGTGCTGGTGGGAAATAGCTTGACTACTGACCCACATCCTATGAAAGTGTTGTTCCTATACTATTAGAGAGGGAAGCTAGAAATTATTCGAAGGCACGAGTACTAGATCTTTTTGCAAGGACAGATGAGCATCAGAATTGTAGGGTTCTACATAGTATGTATGTAGTAAATACATAGATACACTATTCACGTCTTTATTTCTAATGGAGCAGACAGAGCTTTTGGGGTCTCCCGGCTCAAAGCCGGCAGAGACAAGGACCGCAAGACCCACAGATCACTTTTAACTTGATGGTGGGCGAGGTGCAAAAAAGAATCATAGTGATGGGTTGTTAGCCGCATCTTTCGCAATTTCACTCATTCCCTTAATGGGCATTTACGATCTGCGCGGGAAGAAAGCAGCTGGTACATTCTAAGTTTTTTCATTCCTCCCAGACCAGCATGGAAAAATATGTAGGGTAATTTTTTCACCAAACGCAAATACTATCATTTATTTACTCCTTAACATAATGCTGCATGACTTTGAAACCAAGACTTCACAAACACACACAAAGTGTTGGCCACTTACACACATGAACAACAAACAAAACTACACAATCATTTCTTCATCCCCTTACTAGGACAAACTTACAACACTCCTCTATTTGTGCTAAGGGTTAACACTGGTTAATACGTTGCTGTTGACATAACAAACGACGATCACTTCACACACACAAACATGGGCACAGATTACATATAAGTTGACATGGGTTCCACGAACCTTGCGCAGTACCGGCATTCTCATACTTGGACTTCAACTTAGCAGCCGTCGCTCGCGCGTCCGACCGGACCGTGTCCGTGGTCGTCGGTGTCGAGTTCGTCGTCGTCCGGAAAGACAAAGTCGTCGAGAAAGACGACGAAAACGAAGACCCTAGACCCAACCCCAGGGTGGTGCGATAACGGCGGCGATACATGGTCGGTGTTTGCGACTCGGCGGCGCGGGAGCGACTGAACGTCTGAAAGCTGCGTAGGCGCACGGCAACCCGGAAAAACGAGGATTTATTATAGTACACGAAAGCTAGACGGGCGGACGCACGCAGACTGGGGCAGAAAATAAAGAGAGTGGAGAATAGGCACTATTAAGGCCCTGTATTCCAACAGTGCACCCGGTTGAGGTGCGCGGCGATCTGCGAGGCACCCCGCAGACTTTTACATGTCTCGTCTTACTGAGGAACGAGAGGCGGGGAATGAACGTGAAAGGACGTGGAATGTAGATTTTATCGGTTATAAAAGGGAAGTTTGCGAATTTGTCTATAAATAATTAGTGTCTTTAATTGAGCACAAGAATGAAATGTAAAATATCAGTAGTTTAGTTTGACTTTTGAATAAATATTACAAAACAGATTTTTTTATCGAGTGAAGTTGGTTAGATCATGTAACCAACTGCGGATTTAACTAGACTAGATCTTTAACTATGACATACCTTTTATTCAGATTTTACGTATTCAGTACGTATGTTACTTGAAGAATTTATAAACTGGATGGTTAAAATACCTTTGGTAAATAAAACAATACTTAAATTATGTATGAACACATCGCCCGAATTAATTCGCAGTTTTTAGCATTCGTTTGGTCTGCTTTTGTGTATGTTTTAAATTAATGGCCTACTTATTAGGGGGCTACCTGAATTTTTCGGGGTCCAGTGCTGCCCCCATTTAAAATAAATCATTTGAAAAGAAACGGAGATATTATTTAAAATTTGGTCTTGATCAGACCCTGGATAACCCTTCAAACTATTTTATGAACTACTGTTTACAGTTTAAAGTGAGAACGTGAAGCTTTTCTACGCACATACGCCAAAAGTGGCCGTTTTTCGCAATTGTGCGTAGAAAAGCTTCACGTTCTTACTTTAAACTGTAAACAGGAATTTATAAAATAGTCTGAAGGGTTATCAAGGGTCTGATCAAGACAAAATTTTAAATGATATCTCCGTTTCTTTTCAAATGATTTATTTCAAATGGGGACAGCACTGGACCCCTAAAAATTCATGTAGCCCCTTAAAGCTAGCATTCAAAGACATAGGTACATAAGTAATTAAGTATAGGTACTTCTTTGCTTCCAGTATTTGAAATCGGCTCCCCATCTCCACCACCACGATTGTTGCCGTTTCGTGTAAGAAAGAGATGGTTCTATCTTTTTCTCACACTTTCCTCACCGCATACACTACACATCTGTAATCTCGTTAATGTGTGAGTAGGGTGTCTCCATTTGTTACATCATTATCACGTTCGGAAGCACACGACGAAATTGATTAGGAATAGGTACTGCATGTAACTAGCGGTTTCCGTCTAGGAACTTTATCTTCATCTCTGCCTGTGACTGACGAGTACTTGTGTTGCAACTACGTCACTCCCCAAGAAGAGAAACATCTCGTGCAAGAATTGTGCTCGGTGGCCAGGGGCGGGAGTATGCATTACTAGCGCTTTCGGAAGTTACACTTGGATAGGTGATCATAACAATTTCTCAAGCACATCCATGCTTCGAAAAGCACGTAAAGCCGTTGGTTCCGGCTGTCACCATTGTATGGCAGTCGACAAGCTATGTCAGAAGAAATGTTGGCCACTCAAACACACACGTAAAGCAAAAAAATGCAGTCCCAAGGGCTGATCTCAGGCTTACAAAGGTTGCAACTTTTCGCACAAAATCGCTGCTGGAGCACAGTTCTGGCCTAATGACCACTTCCTGTGGATTTCATAAGAGGCTATGGGCAAGATTAGGGATGCAAAATGAAAAAAAAAAACAAAATGTTTTTTTTCACAATGTTGAAAAAAAACTTGATAAAAAACTTAGTAGTTACCCTTGTTTTTTTTCTAAATTTGTGTTTTTTTTTTCTAAAAGAAAAAATCTATAGAAAATTTAATAATTTATTGATGTATGCTTTCATTGCTTTCTTATTTCTTACATTTTACTAAAATTACATATCGAATTACTTAATTTAGACTTTTTTGATGTTTTTAGACTGAATTTTTGTTTAATTGGTTCATTACTAATGAATGTCCCTGTCTCCTGGCCCGGGAAATCCCCGTTCGGTTTATGTTTATACCAAGTTGTACCGGGAATCCCGATGCGAAATTTGAATGTTGCCAATATACTCATGTAAACTCGGTACTATTTCACCAAAAAAGTATGGTAGGTTCATAAATAAATAAAAAGCTCTAATTAAAAACTGTTAAGTATTAATCTTTTATAGAAACTGCCTTACCAATTTTGTATTCTTGAAAAAAAAAAACATGCTTCGGAAAAAAAACCTTTTTTGGCATGTTTTTTCATGTTAAAAAAGACTGTTTTTTTTTGCAACACTTGGCAAGATGAATGAAATAACTGGCTTCAGAAAAAATGTTTTACTTTCCTGGGTCAAAATAAAACGTCACAAAATTATGACACTCGTCATGCATGATCATATTGATCATATTGATCATATCCATATTCAATGTGATATAAGATTTATTTTATTTATTATTGCAGACAAACTGATAATTTGATTCCAAGAAACTATGACGGCATTAGTCTATTTCATACAAATCCCATAGACATGTTTGTTTCAACATTTAGAAACAAGTCTCTGATTTGACTTGTTAGAAAGTAGCGAATTGTCCAGAAAAGCAAAATACAGAACAATATTTACTAGACTATTACTAAGACTCCGCTGTCCGTCTGTCTGTCCATCCGTCAGTCTCGTCTGTTTGTCTGTCGCCAGGCTGTATCTCATGAATCATGATAGTTAGACAGTTGAAATTTTCACTGATGATGTATTTCTGTTGCCGCTATAACAACAAATACTAAAAACAGAAGGGTGCTAATTAAACAAATTTCTATTTAATAGCATTATTCGCCTCTAAAAATCTATGTTGCCTTCTAAATTACTAAGTCAGCCACAACCAACGTGCATCTGAATAATACTTTTCTAGCCACTAATTATCTTCTATGTAAGCCACTCTAAATTCAACTCAGCATGGTGGATATTTTTATTAGCATCAAAATTTGTATCATGCGTTCAAGCTATACCTAAACTTCTAAAATGTTAATATATGGCACCAAAAAAGTAATTACATTACCTTCTTATTTTATAACTCAATAGGTATCTTTATAATGTGACTCATCCTACATTAATTGATAGTCAAACTTTAACTAAAATTGTCATCAAATAGTAAATGATAGCCACTTATAATTAATATGGTGAAAAAATTCCATGATGGACCGTTCATTTAGGGGTTGGAAGGGGACTTCAAGGAGAGAGGCTAGGTTACCGATGTATGTAACTAAAAACTAGCAAGCCGAGATATTTTTTTATTTTGTGCCAATTTTTTTCTACGGATATTTCGAAACGTAGAGCCCTTGCGAGAGAAAACGCAGGCATTCATGCTCGCCTTCGCAGCTTGCTTCGGCTTCCTGGTCGTCTTCGGCGACCAGCCTTAGCCGTTACGGCTTGCATGGCGCCTGCGTTTCCTTACAGCGGGCGGGGGCTGCCCTCCCTCCGCGCTTTCGGCTATAAAAAAACACTCGAGTATAAGGCAAACAAGACTACGTGAAGTCGGAGTTGGCCAGTTCGGATTTGCCCATAACTTTCATGTGAATAAAATTGGTTCTGTGTTCTGGGACCATTTCTATCATCTATCCAAGTTGAGCTTCCGAGGTGGGGTTCCTCAGTCTTCCAGTTGAGCCACCAAAAACTTTGGGTTCTCCAGTCTCCTTATCCTCCGATGAAGAGAAGAACCAGCGGTAGCGGTGGAATTGGACAAAAACCGTTTCGCGATAACCCAACCTCAAAACTACTCTAGTCGTCTCGCGCACTCGCGCTAAATTGTGCAGTGCAGTGGCTATTTTCGCAGTGCTAAATTATGATATATGATGATGGCTATTGAGGATGAATTGTATTTTTTGAGGATCTTGTATTGAAAGTGTAAAACATAAAATAGTGATGAGCTATTAAATCCGGAGCTAAGTAAGTAAATTTGGTGGCAATGTATAAATCAGAAGGACAACTTAAAATAATTGCTGATCTTTATTTGACGCTTTCTTTAGAATATTTAGTTGGCGTCGTACAAAAGACGAATTAGTTTATCAGAGGCTATCTTATTTGCCCGTTGCTTAGTTATAAACTAAGAAGCTTTGTCACGTGGCCAAAAAAATATTATGTCACTTGACTTATTATTTCTCAAAACAGAATAACATAAATATGTAAGTGGGACCCAACAAACATGATTTTTTTATAGATATGGTACGGAACCCTTAGTGCGCGAGTCCGACTCGCACTTGGCAGGTTATTTCTATATAGATATTTTGGTCTCAAAACCACACTAGTTACTGAACCGATTTTGAAAAAACTTCTATAGGACCAATCTGAAAATAAGTGTCTACCTAGATACATGTGCATATAATTTTACACAAAAACAAAAATCAGAATTACTACTATAGATTTAAGGCCGCCCGGCCGCAGACGTAGACCTTCATTTGTATGAAAAGTTTAACTTCCAACCACTGCAACATCAACCCTTTCAGAAACATAGAGCCAAAAATTTTGTTTGTATTTTTATATTTTGCAAACTGTTATGTTTGTTAACAGTTGGCTAATGGATGGCCCAATGTATATTGTATTGATAAGAAATGGGATTCTGATGTTATTATGACAATGAAAAGACATTTAAAACAACTAAGATAAACGGTTGAAAACATATTTTATATAGTTCTGTGAACATATAAAGTTCTGCATTTATCTATGAAGTTGGTTATAATATATGACAATATAATAATTTTGTTTACATATTTCGGTAATTTCCGTTGAATTAATTAAGTCAATTACTACTATCTAATAAGATAAGCAGCATTGTTCATTTTATTAAATTATAAACGCAACTGTTAAAAACAATTTCAGATGATAAATACTTGAAGATCTCACTACAAATGGAAACAGATTTTCACAAAAAACATATTATTGCATTATTTTATAAGGCAGGTTGGACCCTCTTACTTTATGCAAAATGCTGGTGACTGGGTAATTTCCAGGTTTTCTTAACAACAGTAAAAATCATACATATATTGGAAAGCTTGTGTGGATATTTGTTCCGCTTTTATGCCAAAACGGCTGAAGGGATTGGATTGAAATTCAGCATGAATCAATCCAGATAACAAGCTTATTACTTGGAATACCACATAGGATAGGAGATCTATTAAAAAGGTAAGAATCCCATGGGTATTGTTAAATATCCTTTGATTGCACAGGCAGTGATGATGGAGTGAATCTCTTTCTTTTATGGGTATCTGTATCCTACTCTAAATTCCAATAATTCCCGATTACTTAAACCTATAATTTGGACACTTTATAGCATAGTGCAAGGCTGATATGTGTTCCAAGGTCTCACTGCTTAAGATGGTAGAAAGCAGAGCCTGGCAGCACAACTAGACTGTCTGTCTCTTGTCATTAAGAAAGCAATTTATTATGGAATACTCTACATACAAGGGTTGACCGGTGCGCATATAATATGCATCCAACGCCACATCTACTAGAGTACTATATCCTGCCCTGAATCATGCACACTGGATGAGCTTATGCCCGTAATGGCAGTGACATGCATTACTATTTTTGATATTTATTATATTGATCAGTGCCTATCTTATAAAATATGTAGCCGTTCTTGTAAATTAGGTATGATTACCTAAATTACAAGAATGACACCATAATCCTCCATAATCAAAGAAAATAGGTACATTTCTTACTTTGCCATCATTATTAGGTTGGCACAAGGTAGACAGGTTGTATTTGTCTGTATGAAATGCACGCCACTGCCTAACAGAGAATGCATTGGTTGTGTCTACAAACTGCAAAGGAAGATATGAGTATAACTTCCTTTAAGTTTTCGACAAGAAAAAGAAGATGGCATACTCTGTTTAAGTATAGTTGTGAACTTAAATCCTTTAGATAATTTACTACTCAGTCCTATACAATATGTAACAAAAACCCTGTCCGATCCTTGTAGGAGCAACTCAGACCATCAATATGAACAACTTTTCCAATGGGACCAATGCTTGAAACTCGAAAATAATATTGTCATTTTCATACAGAAGTGTTCAGCTGGCCCGGCAATTTGTGTAAAAATGTAATTTTTTCAAGCATTAGTCCCATAGAAAGAGTTGTTCATATTGACGGTCTGAGTTGCTCCTACAAGGATCGGACAGGAATTTTGCTACATATTGTACATATAATTCCAATTACTAAAAAGATTTATAAATATCACAAAAATAACTATCGCAATCACAATGACTGTTTTATGTATTACAGGACATATTCAGTTCTTCAGTCTGCCAGCAACTGTGACAGAAGAAGGGTCATTGAAATATCTAGCTATAATAGCACTAAGTCTACTAATAACAAAATATGTTTTATTTATTATTATGTTATTTCTAGTGTGAAACGACTATGCTTACATAGTTGTGTTTGAGTCTTGAAGGTGAGAATAGGCAGTGGGATTATGGTTATGAAATAAGACAAAACATTGCTTGGTCAGCAATGCCTGAGCAGCACACATATTGCCGTCAATGTTTAAGGGCTATGATGATGTCTACCAACACGAAAATGTATTTTCTAGGATTGTGTAAAAAAATATTGTGAGTTGACATTGAAAACGAATTTTTCATACAATGTCTTACATAACATCCCACACAAAAACAAAATTATGCAAATTTTGGCAGCTATCTGATAACAAAACAATAAAAACAACAAGGATGGAAGACAAAGATTACAGGAAATATCCCATATTTCATGAAAAGAATCATGAAGCATCTTCAAAACTAATTAGATTCTAAACAGAATCACATTGTGGTGCTAATTGGAGCTCACTAACAATCTGTTAAACAAGTTACATTGTTGTTGTAAACATCTTATTGTGCTGAAAAACTACTACAAAAGACTCACCGTTAATGGACCAGATATGTGAAGGTAAGGAGTGCGCTGCATACACTCTTCCGAGGGCTAGGGATGTGCCTGGGGCCGGCCCTGGCTCCTCGTTGGAACTGGTGTCTGAGTCAGGGCTCGCTGCTGCGGAAGCCTCGTAGCTCTGCGAGTTCGGGGGAATCGCGATGGCCTCGTGAGACGCGTGTAAATCCGGTACCGAAGACAGCGAGCGCGCCCGCTGCCGGTCGCTCGACACCTGGATTCCAGGTATCGCGCGCAGCAGGCTAAAACCCGCGCCTCCAGACACCACCTCCGAGCTAGAACTCGTGGAGAATGTCCTCGTGCGCGGACTCTGCCCCCCGTTCGCGGTACTCGCCTTTGCGCCCATCGCGACTTTTACGTTACGCAAAAATTACACCCGTCATGCAAAGATTCACTACGAGCTAAGATCACGAAACGCGCAGCATGCCACCCGCGCCCGGGGAACGCATCGTACGCGGCACGGCAGCGAACAGGTGATCCCGACAAAAACAACACTGTAAAACAACAAACACTGGGATGACGGGGTAGGGAAAATTGTAAACAGCGTTTGCATGTGCCTTCCTGCAAAATTTTGACAGTTTTGACTTTGGTATGAAGTTTGCCGCATTTTGATTATTTGCGCAAGTTTATGCGTTCGGAAACATGTCCATATTATTTGTTTAAAAAAAAATATTTTTTACAAACTTCTTTTCTTTGTTTTTTGTTTGTATGTATGTAGTATGTTATGCGATATCTTTACCACTTGCCACTGGTAAACCGATCTTTGGATGATTCTTTTTTATTTGAAAGCCTTTAGTACCAAATTGGTTCCATATTAATGTAGTTGAAGAACTTTGGAGATATGGAAGAAACTACTGAAAGAAAATCAAGTCCGTTTTTTTGATAAATTATTATTTTTGTAAATATCTATCCATTGCACTTCGCTGAACCTGGCCTCTCCTAATAAAGAGAGGATTTGCCCACTTACTAGCACTAATTTAGCCTAGGCATGCTGATTGGTTATCGACCCGTCTGAATAGGATAGGTAGGATGGTAAGAGTAGGAGTCTGTAGGAGTATCGACCTCCCTACCTCTTACAACACCCATGGGTGAGAGAGTAGTGTAGCGCGGGAATGAGCTAGTATACTGCCACCGAGGGTGCCGACCGCCACACAAAGATCTTTCCGCCGGGTACGGTGGGATAGATAGTGATAGCGTTGCAGTTGCAGGACTTGCAGAAACGGGGTGGAGACTGGCTGGACTGGAGCATTTATTCACGTTCAGTCTCATTCACGAACACGGACTTAGCAGACTCATGGACTATGAAACTATGGGCCAGGAAGACCAGAAATAGGGAGTTACGGTTAATTTTTTTGGGAACCTAAACTTGTTCAGTAAACTTTTTACTTCTCGCCTCGCAATGCCTTAAAAGTCTCACTCGATTTATGAAGAGAAGATACTAATTTTACTGTTTGAACTTGGAATTGGAACGTTTCTAGGTCTATTAAGCACATTAATGTTATAAGTTTATTACTAACCCTGTGACTTTGTTCCATTTCCAGCCAACCCAAATCTCGACCCCCACCCACTCTTTTTTTTACAATATTGGCTACATAATTTTCCACTTTACTTCATTATTACTTACTTAGCCACTTGGAAAAAAAACTAAATCTGAGGCTGATGCTGATGGCAGGTTTAGATCACAGGCACAGCACAGCACAGCAGAGCTAGTCTCCAAGTTGCCAGAAGCAAGTCACAACTTCACAAGTCCTCAAATTATATAGGTGATGCAAAGTCACAAAACTTACAAAAACACGCACGACATAAACTTCGGCAGCCTGACTTTTGTCTTTCTAGCTCCTGCCTGCGTTCAAGATAGGACATTAGATAACACCACCAGTACCTAATCAGTATAGTACTAACTAGTACTCTACTGGTTCCAGGCGAGGTTGCCTGACTTTAATCTTTCTAGCCTGCTACCCAGTAAGTCAGTCAGTACAGTACAGAACAAATTAATTAACTAGTTCGTTCCGTGCATAAACCATAGGCCCATCGTCGACGAGGGATTTATTTTAGGGACCTAGCGGTTCAGGTGAGTGCCTATTTGTTTAGCATAGCACTCTGTAAGCCTCGAAAATGTAGAGTTAGTGCCTTTTTAGTCTTACAGAAGTTGAAAATATATTACTCAACCCCATATGTTTGTTTCTTACCTATTTAATTCAGTAAAATATTGTATTGTTTGAGTACACATTCTTCAACTGTCGGGGGTCGGATAAACTTGGTAATACTATCCAATAAACAAAACGATTCAGATTCAGATAGGTAGAATAGAAGCCAACAAAACGCAAATGTCAATGTCATTGTTGTACACGATCGCAAATGTCACTTTGTTTGTTCGTAAACTCATCATTTTCCAGGAATTTGATCGAAATTTTTGGGATTTACAGAATAAAAAAGAATTGAGAAAAAACTCTAAAAAAATTGTTAAAAACCGAGTAATGAGATGAACAATCCTAATATGAATTCAGCAACCGTGAGTATCAATAGTCAACACTGTGAGAAGTAACAATATTAGGAGCATAATCTTAACAACATTTACTCGATTTTATTACCAACTTTTATGATTTGCATGTATTTAGTGTATTAATTCGATCTTTCTATCGTTAATTATATTTACTGTTTTTGCTCTATGCCGATAATAATTTGCCTGTATTGCGTAAAATTTACAACCATACTTAGTCATGCATTTTGATCATTTCAAAATGCATTTCAAATGAAATAGAGTAAAATTTATAGTGAGTAGAAAGTTAGTAATATAAAGCAACCAAACAGATAGCCTTCATGCTGTTAATTAGATACTGTTACCTTTTTTTACTACAGTGTTGTTTTGTATTATATAGAAACATGAATTGGATTGTTTGGAAGATTTGCTTTGAAAATAAGTATCTCATAATTAGCTTTTACATTATATTTTAGTTAGAGAACAAATAACAGGATGTGGGCAAAGTGGTTGAACCTGTCTAGATGTGTTCAATCAAATAAAATCATTAAAACTTTTGTTTCATTATTTATTAGTACTTGACACATTTCTGCCCTGCCTCCTGCATGTGAGTCCATACATACATGCCAGTTTATGCATGTCTAATTGCTTTAATCCTATTTCACTTAACTCAATGTTCTTTTCTAAGTAAATACAAAAAATAACTACTCTTAAATAAAAAGAGATTTTCATTGGAAGACACAAACTGTTACATATGAAATAGTTATACACAGAAATACACAGAGATGTCTGTCCTCTAGGCTAAGCAGGCTCTGCAGCTAATTTTCGAAACTAAAAACTGAATTCACCCCCAAACTACACAACTGATTTTTGTAAAATTTCTATGGGACCACCAGACAAGTATGCTTTTTCAAACAAAAAAAGACTTCCTAACCAGTCCAGGCGTCATCACGTAATCGGTGAAAATTCAAGTAAAAAAACAAGATTCTAACCATTTGATAACCTTCTCCTTGTTTGAAGTCGGTCAAAAACAATATTAATTTATTTCACTATGACCACAAGATTTTTACATGGCCCAAAAGTCAGAATAATTATTTTTGTTTATGTAATACTCGACCACCTCTTTTTTAAACATGTATTCAAACACAACAATAACACTCTCACTCAGGGCCGCAAAAACTAGTGGTTTACTGCAAACTTTTACAACTCTATTTCCTGGCAACCCCTTTACCGATTCAACATTAAAAAACATATGGATTGGTCTAATCTCCACGCCCCCCAAATTTCACAAAGTTCCAATGAAACACTTGAGTTATCATCCAAATTAATCTAAGTACTTGATAAATTCTTTAAAAGCTTGCTTGTTCAACAAACACTTTGCGTCTCCAGTTATTAACTCTCGACCGTAGCATTAAGTAGCTCGCTTAGCTCGGCTTGGCCTGTAGACGCAACCACGCTACTTACAGCCGGGTGTGCCGCAGGTGCCGCTGCTGGACGACGACACCATCGCCTTCGGGGACGAAGATAATGCCAATAAGGATTTCGTGTAAGTTTTGATCACATATAAAATTATACCAAGTGTACTTAGTTAATTTGTTCTAAAATGATTTACTTACAAAGTAAATCTATTTAGACTATAAAAATTGGTGCGAAACTCTTCTTGTTAAGGTGCCTCTCCAAATAAGGAAGGTTGGCAATCAGCTTGGTTTAGTCTTCTTTGTTCTTAGCTCGGTGTAATAGCTCAGCAGCGCTCGCTATCTCGGTCCACTCTCTGATGTTCGTAGCCAGGATTTCTTTCTCCTTCCAACCTTTCTTTTCTATTCTAAATACTTGAGATTCTTCGCACCCTTGTCCCATATAAAGGACGCAGGGCACATGGGACAACCTTTTATTTGACTTTTCCATGCTGAAATACTAGAGATTTTTAGTGCAGTGGTCTCCCGTTGCCTTCTGCACAAGACATTTCAGGGGCTATTTACACCCCTAGGCCGCCGTAGCCTCTTCAAAACGGACTCGATCGCCAGAGCCTCGTTAGTTTTCAAGTAGGAGTCATCGCGGCACTGGTAGCCGCAGCTACGTAGCGCGCGCAGTTGAGGTTGACATTTGGGCCGGTAAAGATGTTCGTACCGTTCTCTAGCGTTGCATAACAATCGATAGTTTGACTATCGATAGTTGATCTCGAAAAACAGTCACAATATCGATAGGACTATCGATATTGCAAACTATTGACAATCGATACTATCGATAGTATCGATTGTCAATAGTTTGCAATACAATTGATGAAAGGTAAAACTATCGATACTATTAAATTTAGATACTATCGATAGTATCGATAGTGTAACTACTTTTTGTACGAAAAACTATCGATAGCTAAACTACTATAGATAGTATTATAATATCGAAATTCGTCACAATACTATCGATAGTTTTTAATTCAAATAGTACCTTTACTATCGATACTATTGATTGTATAAATTAAAAACTATCGATACTATTGATACTATCGCTAGTGCTATCGATATTGTTACTGTTTTTCGAGGTCATGATAGTATCGATATTTTATACTATTGTCTTACTCCCATAAAGAAACACAAGATCTCAGATGTTTATCAAGCTATGCAAGCGATCAGACAACTGATGCAAAAACACTGGGTACAAACTCGAGTTATAAGCTCTCATTAGTAATTTTTAAAATCTTTGGAGGCGGTCAAATCCAGCATTGTACTTGCAATTAAAATGATGATCATAAAGATAGAGTATTTTATAAATAAATTATAATTTTAAGTCATGAATTGCAGCCATCCGTACGTAGTGTTCTTCCACCTGGTGTTCCGGTGCTCCGCTCTTGTGGTGTACATCCTCTGCGGCTGGTTCTCCGACGACTTCATCGCCAGCTTCCTGCTGGTGGTGATGCTACTGTCCGCCGACTTCTGGACCGTCAAGAACATCACTGGTGAGTAGGATAACCAACTTTCTATCAAATATAGAATTTTCGAAGCCGTTGTTACCTCTAAAAATATAGTAGAGTGCAAAAAAATAAAAATAATAGAGTATGTGGTTAAAATATTTACTTTATTTTTTTATGAATATTTTTGCTGCTCTGCGCCTGTATTCATATGCTTGATTGCAGTCCAAACTTAAATGTGAAAATAAATTCTTTATTTCGTTATAAAAATACATTGCAGATACAATCATTATATATAATATACAAATAAAATAGAGATTCCAACGCGTCGCCGCGAGGCAGGGTGCCCAGTAAGCTAGCAGCATTGCGTCTCTGCACTGCAATAGATTTTTTTTAAGCGAAATAACTGCCAGCCCTTGGATCACCCGTAACCTCTCGGAGGCGCGCTGAAATCTCAGTCACCAGGGTTGAGTTAAAAAACACAATTTAATACTTAAGTTAAAATTACTTAAGTTGAAAAACAATTAATTCTGATTTTATGAAATTTAAAATGGCCATCTTAAGTTCTTTACATTACATTTTAATTATAAAGAACAACATAAATACAAACCAAAAATTGGATATATAATAAATTTGCAAAGCATTAAAAACAAGCCAATAAATGATTATTGAGATGACATTGACAGTGACAAGTGAATGAAGGAAAAGTGTAGGCTGCATTCCGCTTTACGCAAGATATAGTAGTTTAGTCTACTATATATATATTTTTAGAAATATAGTATTTGATCCCCTAATATAGTAGGATACTATATTATAAAGTAGGGTTGGCAACCCTACTGGTGAGCATTGAACAACCACATCATCAGCATATTTAGTGTTCTCCTCTGTATCTAATAACATCTTTTTGTTTAATTTATACATACAACTGGTAACTAGAGAAATGTTTCCAGGGCGTCTGCTAGTCGGCCTCAGATGGTGGAACTACGTGGATGATGACGGCAAATCACATTGGATCTTCGAAGCTAAACAGGTAACTAATTATACCATAATACGGAAGGCATCGTAAGCCGTTGGCAGGTCTCGATCAGACATGGGCAGGTTTGTTTTTGTGAAATGTATCTCAAATGTTCCAGAACCGCGTGAACCGCAACGAAAGCCGTCTGTTTTGGATGGGTCTGATAATCTGCCCGCTGGTGTGGGCGGTGTTCTTCGTGTTCTGCCTTTTCGGACTCAAGTTCCAGTGGATGGTGAGGAAACTGTATACCTGTTATAATTCTAGTTTTCTTTGTTAGTTTATATTGGCTAGTACGGTCGTCATCACCCGAGCGTATTTTCCCGGTTGCATCCACGGGAGTAACGCTTCAGAGTCCGGGTACCGCTAACTACCGCTAACCAAGGAGATTGTCGAGGTTACTGGTTTTTGCACAGAGCGACTGCCGTCTGACCTCCGTAACCCAAAGGGTAGCCAGAATCAATCCTTGGATAGTTTGATGATCAAATGCTAGATGGCGTTCGGGACCCACAGTTTAAACGTGCCTTCTGAAACATGGAATCATCTTTCTTTTCGGATAATCAGGTGATTCAAGCCTACAATATCCTAACCAGGCTGGAAACAACTTTTCACAAAGTATGCTTTCCCAGTGGGATTTGAACCTATGACATCCGGGTCAAAAGGAGAACGCCTTGACCACTAGACCACGGAGGCTATTATTCGAAACAGTATATTCGCTAGTACACTTTTAGTCACATTTCATACTTGTCGTGCCAACAAAACTAGACTTCAATTGTTCTGCGCGCACTCATTGTGAGAAGTTTTTTGTCGTTGAAGAGCTTGCGTTTGTCGTTGAAGTTTAGTGAAGATGCTCTCTTCTCTGTAGAAAGAAGAGAGGTACAGTGGAGTTTAGTGAGATGTCTCTTCTTCTCTCTACAGAGAAGAGAGCATCTCCACTAAACACCATCGAGTAGTCGTATAACCTGGTAGAACCTTAAAAGGCACCAACTTTTTATTTATTGCCTTATATTTAGGTATATACTTTGGGAAAAAAAAACATTTTCGTAGACCGTACAAGATTGAGCGTTATTCGTTAATGAACTAAGCCCCTTTTGCGTCGATGTTGTGTTTGATACAAGTTTCTCATTGTCAATGTAAAATAACCTCTCGCAAGAAGTGTACTGTACCATAATTTATAAAAAATCAGGTTTTTTGTATGGGAGCCCCTTTTAAATTTATTTTATTCCGTTTTTAGTATTTGTTAGTTTAGCGGCACCAGAAATACATCATCTGTGAAAATTTCAACTGTCTAGCTATCACGGTTCATGAGATACAGCCTGGTGACAGACAGACGGACAGCGGTGTATTAGTAATACGGTCCCGTTTTTACCCTTTGGGTACAGAACCCTTAAAAGTGTAGAGAAGAAGAGAGACTAATCACTTTTTGACGACCTCTGTAGCCTAGTGGTCATTATGCCACATTATCACAGGAGGTCCCGGGTTCGATCCTCGGTCAAGTCAAGATGGAAAATTATCTTTCTCATATTGACCTGGAATGTTTATCTATTTATGTTTTTGTTATAAAATATAATAACGTTGAGTTTGTACCTCATAACACAAGTCAACTTACTTTGGGGCTAGCCCAATCTGTGTGATTTGCCCGTATATATTTATTTTTACCATTTCTATCACTGGCTCGGGAGAGGCTTATGGCAGGGCGTAGTCTGTCATGTGGCTATATAATATGTAACAAAAACCCTGTCCGATCCTTGTACGAGCAACTCAGACCGTCAATATGATCAACATTTCCTATGGGATAAATGCTTAAAATTCGAAAAAAAATGGACATTTTCATACAAAAGTTTTTGGCCGGCCCGGCAATTTGTATGAAAATGTAGATTTTTTTCTTCGAGTTTCAAGCATCGGTCTCATAGGAAAAATTGTTCGTATTGACGGACTGAGTAGCTCCTACAAGGATCGGACAGGGTTTTTATTACATATTGTATATTATTGTATGAAATAATATTCTACTTTCCAGTTGCTAGTGTTAATAGCGCTATGTCTGAACGGCGCTAACCTGCTCGGCTACGTGAAGTGCAAGTTCGGGGCCAAGGAGAGCCTCAAGACCGCCACTACGGACTTCGTGCGCAAGCAGCTGCTGCAGAATGCCACGTCCTTCATGTTCGCCCCCAACGCCGCGCCAGCCACCACCAGCAATAGCGGGGTGGTTTAAACTAAAGGTTTAATTTTGTACTCAACTTTCTCTTCTAATTAGGCTTAGTACCATGTATAATTAAGGGAGATATTACAATGCGACGCAAATAAATTGAATCCAAATGGCGGTCGGAGCATTATTTGTACCTGCGCCGATAACCGCCATTTTGGTTCAACCTACGTGCCGGGAATTTGTACAAAAATGCTTTGAAGTCCTCCATTTTTGTTCAACTTATTTGTGTCGCATTGTTACTGTTTTGACATGCAAGAATAATAACCTATTCACTGGGTAACTTCGCAACTTCCAGATAATTATCGAAATGGAAAATAACATTGTTTTAAGTCAAAAAAAGGATTGTACGTATCATACAAACAAGTTTTACTATGTATATGATCAAACAACAATGATGCTGTAGTTTAAACTAAAGGTTTAATATTGTTCTCAACTTCCCTTCTAATTTCGCTGAGTACTTTGTATAATTAAGGGAGGTATTAAGTCAAAAAAGGATTTTACGAACCGTACAAACAAGAATTACTATGTGTATGATCAACCAACAATAGTGCTGTGGTTTAAACTAAAGGTTTAATGTTGTACTCAACTTCCCTTCTTATTTCGCTTAGTACTATGTATAATTAAGGGAGGTATTAAGTCAAAAAAGGATTTTACGTGTCATACAAACAAGTCTTACTGTGTATATGATCAACCAACAATAGTGCTGTGGTTTAAACAAAAGGTTTAATGTTATACTCAACTTTCCTTCTAATTTCGCTTAGTACTATGTATAATTAAGGGAGGTATGGAGTCAAAAAAGGATTTTACGTATCACACAAACAAGTTCTACTATGTATATGACCAATCTGATATGGTGAAAAATTCAAACCGAAAATCTCCTGTATTTCGGCGGCGCGCCCGCCAGAACCTGCAAAAGCGGAGCAGTTTAAACTAAAGGTTTAATGTTATACTCAACTTTCCCTTATACTTGGCTTAGTAATTTGTATGTTTTGTTGGATCATTTAAAGCTTTTACTACTTGACTAAGTATATGTCGCAGTTGGATTGTTTAATCCGCTGTTTAAAAAAACCGCTGGCAGTTTTACAAAATAGCTTACAAAATAGCTCAAAAGGTACAGAATTTAGAAGCAAAATCTACAATCTTTCGTTTAGTTTCACGCAGTTTTTCACAAAATCTATCCGCTGACCCGCGACATTAATAAATAAAAATGCTTATGCAATTCTGCGTATTAATGTTCAGTTATTTTACTAAAACCCTGAACGTCATTTAGCCATTTCACATAGCTGAGCTATTTTGTCAAACTGCAAATTTATACCATTCAACTGCAAGAAACCTATCAGAAGGAAAGAGAACTCATTAATATGAACAACTTTTACTATGAGACCAAAATGGTAAAAAATAACTGTCAAAGTCGGTAATAATTAATGATATCTGAACTTCGGGGTGGGTACTATTTTTAGTAAAAGTCGGTCATATTGGTGATTCGAGTGAAATGACTCGATTCGGCTCGGTTTGCCTGTTTTAACAAATTTTGTAAAAAGTAAATGAACTACGTTACATATGCTTATTGAATTGGCAAGACTTGGTATGTAGGTACTAGGTGGTAGGTATATGAAAGTGACTTAGCCAATGCTAAAGTAAAAAATATATGTCCACTAAAATTTTATGCTATGAAATCATGTATAGCTAATATAAGGCATTACTTGACAATTAACTACAAAATCACAATTTACTGCCACGTGTGTATGTTAACGGTTGTGCGCAGATTTTGATTAATTCATTAATAGACCCCGTTATCTTGTCGCATTCTTACTTACTAATAATTACAAAAAACTGTATTCAATTTATAGCGTCGATATAATTCGATAAATGAAATGTTTCAATCACTACAAAATTGTGATACGTATATGCAGGGTCTGGTCAAGACCAAATTTTTAATGATATCTCCGTTTCTGTTCTAATGATTTATTTCAAATGGGGGCAGCACTGGACCCCGGAAAATTCAGGTATCCCTTTAATGAACAGGGTCCACTGCCCCCATTTGAAATAAATCATTTGATAGGAAACGGAGACATCATTTAATATTTTGTCTTGACCAGGCACTGGATAGCCCTTCAAACTACTTTATGAACTACTGTGTACAGTGTGAAGTTAGAATTCTACGCACATACGCCAAAAGTGGCCGTTTTTTCGCAATTGTTCCTCTTAAGTTCGTTTAAGTTATGATAATTATAATCTTGTGCGTTCTACAGCAACATAATAGTCAGAAACTTTCCAAATTACATGGCAGGTTTGTTTATTGGAACGAAGTTCCTTTTCGGATGGTACGGAGTTGACAGATGAGGGCTTGGTGAAAAAGTGAAATGTAATTTCACAAGTTTGACTATCTCGTCGATAGCTCAGTTGGGAGAGCGTATGCCTCAGATGGTCGAAGTTCTCGGTTCAAAAACGCACACGCCTATTTATTTTTTTAATTTTATTGTTTAATTTATTATTATAAAAAGTTAAGATATTTCCGTCACTTTTTTTCATCACTAATTAATAATTTACTACGAAATTAACTTCGTTCCAACCGAGTGCTCCACGACATTCACGTTCTTTTTTATTAAAATATTTAATTTTAACCGACATATATTATTATGTTTATTGTTCTTTTGACTATATAATATATTTTTGTTGACTAAACTTCATGTCCTGTAGACACGTTAGCCTGCCGCTCTGGGCTCTGTCTGCTTGGAATTGTAAGAAACAAAATGCTCTGTCTACCCCATAGGGATAAAGACGTGATATTTATTTTAAGGGATTTATATACAGTTAATATATATACCCCATTCATAAAAAAGTTACAAATGTTTGCCAAACCTATTTAAGTTAAAATATGTTTTGTCTTGTTCTTACTATGTCAAATATTGAAGAGAGATAAAGGGACAAAAGATATTTTAAATAAAACAGGTTTAGCAAACGATTGTTATTTTTTGTGAATTTGAGTGTTAGTATATGATGTTTTTGGACTTTGAACAGTGGAGGCAATTTGCTTCATTATCTTTTACCGATGATGTCCATATACTATTGTAGGAAATATAAGAAGTGGGCTTAGGTATTGACAACCGGACAGATTTGAAAACACTTCTTGGCAAATATTAGGTTAGCATTCAGTCATAGTAACAAAAACTTGGTTCAATGGAGTTTGGTCTACATGTAAGAATAGATAATGTTGTTTTTTAGTCGGTAAGCATTATGGAGTAAATCTACTGTATGTGCGTTTGTTATGGGCGGAAAATGCATTTATTTTCACTACAAAAAGTCCAAGCACTTAGTTAAATTGTATGTAAAGTCATCTATTATACAGTTAACATACAAGTTATGGTTATATATTCACTGTGTGCTTTGTGTTTCATAATTTTAATTATCGCTGCGTCAAGCGTGACCACGCGACGTGTTCAGTCTATCTTTGTCACAAACTCTACGTGCGACAGAGACGCCATCACGCGACATCTCTTTCGCACGCAGAGTTTGTGACAGAGATAAGACTGGACACGTGGCGTGGTCCCTGTGTTACAATACAACCTGGATTTTTAAAATTGGATTGTTTGAATGGCCATTCTTATCATGCTAATTCATAAAGGTGACAGGGATATAGGATGGTCTTTGACTTAAAATTACTACGTTTTATACACGCTGACTTTTCATTGTTTTTGGAAAAAAATGGCTTATAGTAAATAAATTTCCCTATCCATATACGATATCCAAAATTGTATATGATATAAGATAAAAAAGTTGCGAAAATGATTTTCGATCGAGACAACGTAGTTACGCCCGTCCAAAATTGCCGCGTGACCCCGATGAACTCGAAATCTAGCCGGCCGCTGCTAGGCGCCGGTGCTACTAATTGATCTCACGATTTTACTTTCAAGTTTTAGTCATTTTATTTATTTAACTTTATTACAAAAATTGTAACAGGCGGACTTAAGGCCCAGGGCCTTTTCTACCAGTCAACCTACAGGTGATGCGGATAAAAGCTAATTTTGGACGACATGGTACATTCTAATTTAACTATAATTTAATTACTATCTTCAAGTTTTACCAAAAATACATTTAACGATAATTTTATTCATTTATATACTTATCTATATATTCATAAACATACATGAAAAAATACACAAATATTGCATAAATTCATTAACCCTACATAGACTACATAAATATTTATAATACTCTATGACAATTGGTAAGTCATCATTTTTTGTTTCTTAAATTTTATTTTGACTAGCTAATTAAGTCTTACTAACGATCCTTATGAAGTGGCCTTCGGCTCCAAAAACCAATGAAAAATCACCGTGTATATTCTTATATGATAGTCTTGTTTAAACTTCAAATGTATTTTACTTTGAAACAAAATATATTTGTCGATAGTTGTGCAGAATCTTAATCATGTGACGCTAAGTTTCTATGAGCATACTTTTTGTAGCGGCCCGTCAGATAATATAAAGAGAATAGGACTCAGGCGCGGTCCGAAGGGGGGGGTCACAGGGGACATGACCCCCCCCCCCCCCCCCCCAAAATCTAAGGTCTCAAAAATTTGCCAAATAATAAAAGGAAATTTCTAGCTATGTAACAGCGATAAATTTATAGTTTGCTGACATCTAGTGGTGTTTTTACGCAATAATGTTTATTTTATTCCAGATACCAATTTTTTATTAGTGTAGTGAGGGACCCTCTCCAAAACTTCAAGCTGCGGCCGCGCCTGATGGGACTACGGCGATTCTGACTCAATGAGGGTTTTCAAACATACGTGACGCTAGATGGCAGCACAGTAAAATCAGGTCCAATAAACTAGTCAGGATTAGACAGACTTTACAGTCAGGATAGATTTGACGGAGCATAAGAACCTGTCAAATGATGGTCCAATGACAGAACTGACGTCACTGTGTTGCTACCTGGTGTTACATATTTTATAAAATTAACTTTGTGCCAGAATTGGCCCTCAGGACGGAAGTAGCTAAAGTGGCGCCCTCATTTGAAATAAATTCTTTAAAATTAAGTATGGTGATAATTAAAAACAGTGATACAGATCAAATTTTTAATTATCACCATATTTAGTTTTAAACAATTTTACCTTTTTTATATTAATTTATATAATTTTACAACACTTTAGCTACCACTTCGTCTTAAATAAACCTACGTTGCATTTGCTACTAACACAACTTTCATGCCCTTATTTTAAAGACGTTGATTGTAGATAAGGATTCTCCTGTAATGTTATACTATCGATAAAATAATTACGTTTCTATTGTAATATATCTCTAATAGATAAAGGTAATTTAAGTATTTATGTAATTAAATGTGATATTAACTAATTCCATTTTAGCTGAGTATTTAAAGTTTTCAACCTTTGGAGTCTGTATAAATCGAATTTAGTCTATAAATCATTTTCTTGAGTTTCAGTAAAAATTATTTCAAGCATATATTTATCAAAAATTGATGTAAATAAAGAACAGATGTATTTAATTGAATATCTCATTTTTATAAATAAAAATGTGTATTAGACGTAATGTTTTTGAATTTATTGTTCTCTTTGACCTTATTAATTTAGTTTTGCATATTTTAAAAGGGGAAAGACGTAAGGGAGGGACCGAAAACTCAATGTACGGTTTCGAACACCAACATAATTCGTAAACAGTGTGTTACCTGGAAGGGCATATATATGCTAAGTCCGTCATTTGGCAAAACTTACCCAGGAAAGAAATTTCGTAATACCAAAATATTTTTTTTTCTTAAAAATGAACCATTACTTGAATCCTGATAAAATATCTATAAAAAACGATTTTTTTCTCGGTGACTGTAAACCTCTTGTAAGGTACCTAAGCTTATAAAAATCGACATATGTTTAGATGATTCTATAATCATAAGTACTAGACTTAACCTATAATATTCACCTTTTTTTTTTACAAAATCAATTGATTAAGAACTTGGTGTTAAAAAAATACCGCCTTTGAATTGGTTTATTTAACGATGTCACATGTAAACAGATTTAAGTAATTTTTTTTAATAAAATTTATACCGTCCTTAACTGGCCTGGGGAATCCTCGGGGGTTAAAAATAAGTTATTTTTCAGAAAACAGAGTGGTAAAAATAAATGCTCCAGGTGAGGCTCGAACTCACAACCCCGGCATTACTCACACGTACACTGTCTTATAAGTACCGTGCGCTAACCAATTGCGCCACTGGAGCTGTAGCCGTGAGGTCGAAAATTGCGGTTTGGTTCTACACGCCTATTTTAGTCAAATGACGTTCTTTTTTATGATAGCGAAACGTCAAAACGGTTGAACATTTTCCGAATTTGTTTCGCGGAATACACGAAACAGAAAAATACAGTTTAAATTCCAGTTAAAATTACTAATATTTCTTAATAATTTTTTTTGGTGTAAAATTTGTATGAAGTAATATCATTTGACAAAGATGGCAAGCTAGAATAATATAAACAAAATGGAAACGTCATCTGTTCAGTGTTGTGGATTTTATTTCTCATAACATTGTGATCATTCAATAAAATACGTGTTCGGTTGCTCAACGTCGATATTACCGTGGTGAACGTGTAGTGACAGTGTTTCTAATGCGACCTCAATATGAATTGGTTCGATACTTCGGGTTTGACAAGTCTCGCGAAGAATGCTTTGAAAGAAGCCCAGAAAACCATTGATAAAGCGCTGGATATCCAGGACGAGAGCGGGGATGAGGCGGAAGATGAGGCCCCAACGCAGAGTAACGAGAAATCCTCTCCAGGTAACAGCAGTGACAGTAGTACACCTCAGAAAGACAACTCAGATTTCTTTGCTTCCTGGGGACTGACCGTCAGTGCTGAGAGTTCCAAAGATGATCCCATAAAGGATCAGCCTGTAGTGACCGAAAGCCCGTCTAAGGCTAATTCTCAAAGCCTCTGGGGCTCATTTGCTGGCTCGTTTTTCGAACAGCCTAAAGACAGTGAAACTGATTCTACTATAGTTAGACCACCTAAAGCCAAGTCTATGAACTTAATATCTGATGTGAAGTACGGCAGCCAAGATGATTTATTCGCCAAAAGCCAACTGGTTATGTCAGATGGTGCGGAAGGATTGGAGATAAAGATGAAAGGTAATGATTCTAAAGAAGATAGACGATCGTCAACAAGGTCTAACAGATTATCTCTAATGTCTAGTAGGAACAGTTCTGATTCAGTAGAAGTGTTATCTCAGAGTATGAAGACTACACCAGATTCAGAAGTAGCATCAGGCCAGTCCATGTCCCACAGCAGCAGTATGGGGCAAAAACTGAATTCAGAATCTGTAGAAGTGTTGCCAGACAGTCTTGTGAGCCCGAGCTCAATTGAATGCCTTGGCTTCGACAGTTACTCCAGTGATAAAAATAGCAGTACTTCATCTAACCTCTCTCCTGGTGATTTGAGTGATAAAAAATCAACTCCTGTAGGTGAAAGAACTGAGAAAGCGGAAACTGCTAACAGTGTTAGCCTGGTAGCGGACGATGACGAAGATACAATGTCTTATAACTCTATATCTGAATGTACTGCGCCTACTGTTCTAGATACTGATGAGAAATCTGTCAGTCCATATCAGAAAGCCATCAGAACTGAACCTAAGAAAGGTTTAGACAAAGATTTTATACATTTAGAACAGTCCATGTCTCAGAAGATGCATTTTAGTGAGAATTCATCCAATGATGGATCATGGTCTGACAGGACACTGAATGCAGACAATGACAGTATTATTTTAGAGACAACTGCTGAGGAACAGAAAAAGCAAGAACAAGAGGACATGCTGATGGAGAAGTTAAGTGATTCATCTTCTTTCTACAATGTCAATGTCACAGCAGAAATGTCAAGATCCGATACATCAGCATTTGTAAATATTGAGAAACACCAGTGTAGTGCTGCTGGCAGCAATGATTCTTCTCAAAAAGATAACAGCATTAAAGAAAGAACATCACCTACTAGCTCAGATAGCAAAAGTGATTTAGTCAAGATTGGTTCTGACCGAACATCAGGGCACACATCTGGAGATGAGTTAGAGACTACCACATCATCTGATATTGAAATAATTCCTAGTCCAAATGGTGATAATCATGGGTTCCGTAGCAGTCCTGCTAAGTATGCATTCAAGCAGGGAAAGTTTGATGGAACAACATCTCCTAATTTAGTTGATTTAGTATTAGGGAAGTCTTTGGCTTCGAAGATTCGTGGGCACAACCGAGAGCTGTCTGAAGCATCTATACAGAGTAATACTAGTGACGACAGTCAGTGTTCAGAGACTGATAGATTGATGCGGAGATTGTGTGAAATGGCAGAGATTCTAGAAGCTCGAGAAAGTAGGTTAATGGAGGTCAGTCGGAGTAATGCAGAGTTAGCAGAGAATAATGCAGATTTGAAGACGCAGGTGGAGTCTTTGCTTGCCAAGCATGAGGGAGGGGACATTAACATGATAACTGAAGACTATACTCAGAGAATGTCTGCTTTGGAAAAGAAGTTTCAGCAGGCTATTAGAGAAAAGGTAATCTTTATTTAACTTGTGTCTTCTTATGCTGTGTGCATACCGACCGAACCAACTCTTTTGTTTTAAAAGAAACAAGACTAGGGTACATTTGTTACCGTTTGTTGGTTTGTTGGCGGTGTGTATCCAGCACAAGTCTTATACACCCATTTGGAACAATTTAAAATATGTAAACTTTTTGAGCAGCCTGTAGGACTAATGCACATTAAATCAAACGCCGATGATATACCAACTCGAATTTATATAATGTTTATCATGTTTCTGATTGGCGAATTTTTAATGCGTGGTCGATCGCTCAAGTAGAGCCTCTTCGTCGGCGTAGAGCCCACAAGATTGGGAGTCATCTGCCAGCACGCAATGGAACTTTCGCATGCTGTTATCCTTTTCTGTCGCTCAGAACCGTCATTTGCTAGAGCGAGAGAGAGAGCGACGGAACCCATCAGCAGGGCCGGTTCTGTGTTGTTCCATTACAGATGAGTCCCAACCCTAAGGAAACAGCATAGAAAGAATTTTGAACACGAATCCACATTTAATCTCTCTCTCAGTCCTCTGACCCTGAATCGCCACAGCTTCATTTTAAAACATGCATTGTATTATCAATGGCTATTGAATTCGCTTGCGCAGTCTTATCAACTACAAAACCAATCATATAGTTGTGTTGTAAGAGTTTTATGAGCTTATTATCAATGTATCAATGTTTATACGCTGTTTGGGAGATTTCCAATGCAGGATCATTCTCCCTTATTAAATGTGCTAATAGCTAACACTGATGTCAGATTTTTCGAGCTACCTAGACATCTGACAAAGCTTGACGACTGCCATACAATGATGACAACCGGGACCAATAGCTTATACGTGCCTTCCAAAGCATGAAGGAGCTCTCGAGATTTTTATGTTACTTGTGGTCATCCATCCAAGTACAGACTACGCCCGGAGTCGCTTTACTTGCGATCGAATCCCGCCGGGCCACCAACCTCCTCAGTAAATTAGTGTGCGGGTTTCACGATGTTGTCCTTCACAGAAGGCAAGTGGTGTTAGGTAGGTTAAAATTATCATATATGGGTACAAATTCCAAGGTACAAGTTGTGCTTAGTAAGAATCGAACTGCCACAGACGCACAGCAACACCATAAACCATTGACGACCACGACCACGACTCCATTGACGACCTCCGTGGCTTAATGGTCATCATGCTAGTCCGCCACCCAGAGGTTCTGGGTTCGAGTCCTGGTCAGGGCAAGTTGGAAAATGGCCTTTTTCAAATTGTGCTGGGTCTAGGATGTTTATCAATATATGTATTTGTTATAAAATATAGTATCGTTGAGTTAGTATCCCATGACACAAGTCTCGAACTTTCTTTGGGACTATCTCAATCAGTGTAATTTGTCCCTATATATATATATATATATTTATATATATATATATATATATATTTATTGGCAGGGCCAGATTAGAAACCTATGTCGTTCAATGGATTTTGCAAAGTCAGATGAAGCTCCAAAAAATGAGGAGGCATTTACAAAAAAAGATCTCATTGTTTAGGCTATTAGTGTCAAAATATACCCGTACTATGCCGAGATTCCGCGACTCAACTACGCTGAAACAACAATGCTATTTGATATACTAGCTACACAGTGCGCCGAATTTACGTCGCACTTTTTACAAGTAAATGAGCTACGGAACTTCAGCCGCGCAACTTTAGCCCACTCTTTTGTACAGTGACTCATTTGCACATCTATTTATTCTTCTTCAAGGCCCTGTTCTTAGAGAACATTAGGGATCCAGGTTATTCCTGGGAGAAGACTCATATCTTATTGCATTTAAGAGCCTTCTCTTGTCGGTTTAGTGTTTCATATAAAATTACGATATCTAAGGAACCAAATAAGTTTTATAATGAAGAATAACGTCTCCCACAATAACCCATTATATGTTATGTGTAGATCATACAATGATGCTAAACTTGACGGTTTTGATATCTTTGGACTAGGTTATAGACAATTCAGAAATTACGTTCATAAATTATGCCCTTAAAATTGTTATCAATACTACGTTTTACATGTATATTCTGTTCTATGTTAACCACATTGCTTTGAATGTTCTCTTAAACTTAAGAATCAAAAATTTAAAATCGAGTACTCCTTTTTAACTGTTAAAAAGACTCAGAAGTTTTAAATTGATCATGCTATGTACACAAGTTTTTTGGACAATTTTACTTGATCACAATATGTAGAAGTATCTATTAAGATAATGTTACTTATAATGCAACTTTGTAAAATGTCTGTTTTGTGTGCCTATTGAAGTAAAATAAAATAAATAAAATAAAATAATGTATTTATACGCATAATTTATTTTTTATCCACTTAAGAGTTATATTTTAATATTTCAGAACATATCACAGGTAAATATAATAATGTATTAATTTATTTAAAATTAACTATATTATTTAAAGGTAACAATTTTGTATTAACTACTGAACTATTACTCCGATCCTCATATCATAGACTAGGAACATTAAGTTAGTTACTCATAGCGCCCTGAAAGCTATCTGTAAAATATGTGCACAGTGCCCCCATAGCATGGCACCGGCGACAGCGTTTATCAAGCACTGTTTTTTTCGTTATTTCACTCTACGTAATAATAACAAGCGGGATAGCACTAGTTTATTGCGCGATACAAACTTTATCTGGGTTAATCAATAGTGCCATGCTAGCGGGGCTGAAAAAAAAAACTAGAATTTTAGTAGGACTATAAAGGTTAGAAAAAGATTCTTAACTAACATTCAGTGACTGATCAATTTAATTTTTTCATTAGCGTTTCGCACCCGAAGGTTAAATACGGGATCCTATTACTAAGACTCTGCTGTCCGTCTGTCCGTCTGTCTGTCTATCACCATGAAGTATCTCACGATCCGTGATAGCTAGACAGTGGAAATTTTCAGAGACGATGTATTTCTGTTGCCGCTATAACAGCAAACACTATAAACAGAAGAAAATAAGAATTTAAGTGGGGCTCGCATACATCAAACGTGACCCTCTGAGCGCAAGTCAGACTCTCACTTGGCCAATTATTTATCTAATATCCAAACTTTTCAGGACCACCTCAGAAAGCAGCTCGACTCAATGAAGTCTGAGTCATCATCTCGCAAGAACTCCTCTGAACTGGAGAATGCTTTGAGGGAGAAGGACGAAGTCATCGGCCAGCTGCAAGAGGAGGGCGAGAAATTGGCGAAGCAGCAGTTGCAGCACTCCAACATTATCAAGAAGCTCAGGGCCAAGGAGAAAGACAACGAGCAGGTCATCAAAAGCCTGCGGTTTGTATTCTCACCTTCATCTTTAGAAGAACCCGTAACCGTCGGGCATGCATAATTTATTTTTTATAGTTAATTTACGTCTCTGGATTATGTTCCTTTTCATTTCTTTATTCCAAATCCTAACTATACAATCAAAGGATAGGTCCCTAGATTGCTTCAAGGGAGCTTCTGGCGACAAATCTATACGAGTCCACAGGTTTTCATAACCGAATTAGTGGCGGACGGCGCCTAAAGTCGCCCACTGTGGTGGGTGTCCGCAAATAAATATCCTTTCACATATTGTCCATGAGCATGAGCATTTATAACACCAAACTACACCACAATCGTATTATAAAGTCCACTAGAATCAATTTGCAAACGATTTAAAGCAAACTCCAACTGAACCCCTTGACTTCCCGCCAAAAATTTCTGGCATGCATGAAGAGAGTAATGAATATAGGTGACGCGAAAGATGTCTGTCAGGATCGTCGCAAGTGGAGGTCCATAGGCTCTGCATAACCCTGTGGGAAACAGGCGAGATAATATGCAAGTTATGTATATCGGCCACAGGAACTCTCAAGTTAGGCCGGGCCCAAGAAGTTCTAAAACCGATAGGAAGTGGCACGTTTCACTACAACCTTAGCATTTATATTTCATCAGTAACTTACAGCAGCTAAAGGTTGTGTCAAACAGCGGATTGTACAATCCAACTGCGATATATACATAAACTGATAGTACTTACTGTCAGTATATCTAAATATATATAATTCAAAGGTGACTGACTGACTGACATAGTGATCTATCAACGCACAGCCCAAACCACTGGACGGATCGGGCATGCAGGTAGATGTTATGACGTAGGCATCCGCTAAGAAAGGATTTTGATCAATTCTACCCCCAAGAGGATAAAATAGGGGATGAAAGTTTGTATGAAAGTTTGTCAATTTTAAACCGATCGGGCTGAGACTTTGCATGCATAAAGCTACTATGACGTAGGCATCCCCTTAGAAAGGATTTTGATAAATTACACCCCTACGCGAGCGAAGCCGCGGGCAAAAGCTAGTATGAAATAAAATGTGTTTATTTCAGATCACGTTTAGTCCATAATATAGAAATTTTTAATTTAAATATTTTCCCATCTATTGCTCAGCCCAAGGACATGTACATGCATATGCCTCACAATAGGACAGTCTGGCTTATTACTAATTACCTTCAGGATAGTGTTGTTGCTCCCGCGTATTCGGTGCATAAGCGATTTCGTTTGCGCAATGCGGCGTGAAAGCCCTCGATGTGATCTATGTTTCACAGGCCATATTTGTTGTTATGACACTGAAAGTCGCAAGTGGCAGAATTCCGAACTAAAATCTTACGTTAGCTGTTTTGTTTGACGACCTCCGTGGCATAGTGGTCACCATGCTAGTTTGCCACCCAGAGGTCCTGGGTTCGATCCCCGGCCAGGGCAAGTTGAAAATGGCCTTTTTCAAATTGTCCTGGGTCTTGGATGTTTATCTATATATGTATTTGTTACAAAATATAGTATCGTTGAGTTAATATCCCATAACACAAGTCTCAAACTTTCTTTGGGGCTAGCTCAATCAGTGTTATTTGTCCCTATGTATTTATTTATTTATTATTTATTTATTTGTCAAACGTAACACATCGACAATCCAGCTAAATGTTTTTAGCAGTTTGACCGAGCTATAATGCCAAACAGCTAGAGGTTCTGTTAAACAACGGATTATATAATCCAACTACGACATATATATTGCATCTCTACATTGTGTATTGTGATATTTCCAGAGACAAAATAGCCGAGCAGACAGCTGAGATGGACCGCATCAAGAGATCCATGGCAGCTAAGGAGGAGTTAGAAGTGAACCAGATCGAAGCGGTATACCGGCTTACCACGGCCAACAAGAAGATGGAGACTGAACTCTTGGAGGTATTATATACTTTCTTTTTACTTCTGCTTATCTAAACGCATTTCCAGTTTCGTCCAAAAAGGGAGTGGACGGGAATCCTATTTTGCCAAAGAAAAGACTATATTACATAATACTAAATTACGCAGACGAAGTCGCGGGTCAAAGCTAGTTATAGCTAATATTCTCCGAAACGTATTCGAGTGTTTTTTTGAAACAACATGTATTTTAAATTTTGTTTTTTCAAAGAAATTACACAAGTTTATTTAGGACTAGCTTGTGCCCGCGGCTTCGCTCGCGTAGGGGTGTAATTTATCAAAATCCTTCCTTAGGGGATGCCTACGTCATGGTAGCTTTATGCATGCAAAGTCTCAGCCTGATCGGTTTAAAATTGGCAGTTTCATACAAATTTTCATGCCTTATTTTATCCCCTTGGGGGTAGAATTGATCAAAATCCTTTCTTAGCGGTTGCCTACGTCATAACATCTACCTGCATGCCAAATTTCAACCCGATCCGTCCAGTGGTTTGGGCTGTGCGTTGATAGATCACTATGTCAGTCAGTCAGTCACCTTTGAGTTATATATATTTAGATTTAACTGTTTTCCACTCTCAAAATATAAACTTGAAAAGTGTAGAAGTTTTCAGTTTTTATGGTCATAACTGACGCTAATTATTTATAGTGGAAAATCCTAGATAAATACCAAGATAGGACTTCAAATCTATTTTGTTCGTCAACAATGAAGATATCGAATTTTATTAGTTTACTTACGTTATCAGATAACTGGCGATTGTAGGATTCGTAGACAATCGTCCGTGTTATCTCACTTGAGATTTAGATTTCCGACATTAATAAAATTACTTTCATTGAATATATAATGTAATTTATGACAACGGTTTACGATGATCTAGTTACATATGATTTCTTATTATTATTTGTACGGCAGCGTAGCGTGATGATTATGGGCAAACCCTCCCTTTACCGGAGAGGGCTTAAGAGGGGACTTCCTGCCTTACTTTTCATACAAGCGCTCGTACGCGATTATGCCGTTGAAGGTGATCTTTCTTGAAAACTTTTAAGCTAACAGACATTTTGTGCACTATTTCCAGGTTTCTATTGAAATAAAAAATGAATATTTGGAGAAACAAGTTCAGTATACGCCTCCAAAAATCTGCTTTTTTGCACAAATTTTACCTGGACTTCGACCGTTCATAAAGTACTCATAAATCGTAAAAATAAAAAAAATATTTCGATAGGAACCTCTGAAATGTAATTAAAATTTTAAATAAAAAACATTTATTTCACAAACTTGTAAGGCTTACTGACAAAAACGTATATCCTGGAACAAGTTTTATGAAATTTCCTCACCCTATGAATAGTTAATATTCGTTCAATGGATAGTTAATAATAATACTAATTTCATTCAATACAGTGCAAACCGTGCCCTAAAACGTTATCTCTCTCTTTTTGGTTTGCTTTTTTTTCTAGCATTGCCATGGATGAAAAAACAAGGTTTTCGAACTATGCTCGCGTCGACGACACGGCCGCCGGGAAGGGCCGCCTTAAGTCCCGCTGTGGACTGATACAAGCTGTAAAGAAGTAGTTTGATATGCTTAACGTCAACTAACTTCTTAGGTACAGGCCGAGAATCCACGTAGAGTCTGTAAAGTTCACATGTTTCGATTTTGGTTTCTTGAATTTTTTTCAATTTCTCAACTTATTATAAATTAATTCTTGTTTTAACGTACTTTGAGACATTATTCGGAACAAAACATTTGAAAATATAAATCCTTTTAACCGACATCAAAAAAGTAGGAGGTTATCAATTTGTCGGAAACCTTTGTGGTGTTTTTTTTACGTATAGGTTTAGGTATTCATCGATTACTCAAAGACGCCTAGACCAATTTGGAAAATTTGTTTGAAAGGGCATAATTTGGTGGTCTCGTAATTTTTTTTATCAAAATCGGTTTTGTAGATAATAATAAAAATATACAATATATATCAAAAACCCTGTCCGATCCTTGTAGGAGCAACTCAGACCGTCAATATAAACAACTTTTCCTATAGGATAAATGCTTGAAACTCGAAAAAAATCGACATTTTCATACAAAAGTGTTCGGCCGTCAATTTGTATGAAGGTGTAGATTTTTTCTTCAAGTTTCAAGCATTGGTCCCATAGGAAAAGTAGTTCACATTAACGGTCTGAGTTGTTCCTACAAGGATTGGACAGGGTTTTTGCTAAATATTGTATAGGGACAAATCACGCAGACTGAGCTAGTTTCTAAGTAAGCTCAAGCTTGTGTGATGAGATACTAACCCAACGATATACTTATCATAAATACTTAAATAGATAAAAACCCAAGACCCAGGACACTATGAAAAAGGTTGATGGTGACGAAGGCGGTTTTTAGTTTTGAAAAATGTATTATTTCAGACGAAAAGTTTACTAGACGACACGACTTCTCGCCTAGAAAGTTGTAGAACGTCGCTGGAAGCGGCTCGTCGCGAGCTCACGGAGTTGCAGCGCGGTGCGGGCGAGCTGGCGCGGCTCAGGGCTGCCTTGCCCAGGGTCGAGGAGGAGGCCAGGCGGGACCGGGAACTGGCCGACCGGCTGAGGGACGAGCTGCAGCAGCTCCGAGCGGAAATGGTCAACGGTAAGTAAAAAAAAAAAAAAAATATTAAGGGACAAATTACACAGATTGAGCTAGCCCCAAAGTAAGTTCGAGACTTGTGTTATCGGATGCTAACTAAACGATACCATACTTTATAACAAATACATATATAAATAAACGCCCAAGACCCAGGACAATTTGAAAAAGGCCATTTTCCAACTTGCCCTGACCGGGGATCGAACCCGGAACCTTTGGGTGGCGGACTAGCATGGTGACCATTACGCCACGGAGGATATTGCTTAACAGCCACCGTTTTACCTGGTATGGCGATGTAAAGAGGAGGGATGCCGAACACCTGGCTAAGGGCGCCAGTGGTGAAGCTTTTCGCACATTTAGCTAAAAGTGGCGTTTTTCGAAAATGTTAAGTTTCACGTTCTTACTTTAAACTTAACTTTAAACTGTAAACAGTAGTTCATAAAATAGTTACAAGCGTTATCTAGGGTCTGGTGAAGACAAAATTTTAAATGATATCTCCGTTTCTTGAATTGTGTTGTGTTTTTTCAAATGGGGGTAGCACTGGAACCCGAAAAATACAAGTATCACCTTAACGCGTTCTATTGTTGCTTTTATAGCGCTGTTATGTTATCATTACCTTTAATTATGCTAAAATATCAGTATTATTTTTATAGTTGTACTATTACTGTGTGGTTGATTTTAGAGGAGAAGCGCTGGTTGTCCCGCGAAGAGTCTCTCCGGCAGCAAGTGTCGGAGGCGCGGGAGCAACTCGCCGCTGCTGACGCTAGAGTACCGCCCACACATACACAGGTATATCATCACCGTTGTGCATCATCATCATAATTGTACATCAACATAGTTATGCATCTTTATTATAGTTGTGCATCATCATCACAGTTTTGCATCATCATCATAGTTGTAAATCATCATCAAAGTTATAAATAAATATATACGAACAAATTACACAGATTTAGCTCAGCCTCAAAGTAAGTTCGAATCTTGTGTTATAGGAGCGGGGATCGAACTCGGGCGGGACATTTAGCCTTACAGTTTGGCATGATGAATACTACGCCTCAGAGGTCGTCAGACAGAGGTCGTATATCATCATCATAGTTGTGCATCATCATCGTAGTTGTGAATCAACATCACAGTTGTACTTCATCATTATAGTTGTGCATCATCATTATAGTTGTGCATCATCATTATAGTTGTGCATCATCATCAGAGTTGTGCATCATCATCAGAGTTGTGCATCATCATCAGAGTTGTGCATCATCATCATAGTTGTACATCATCATCAATTAAATTTTTGCCATTTTCGATTTGATAAGAAGATGAAAAACAACACTCATTAAGTAAAATCTATTGTTTCATCCTTTCTATTTTCCACTTATTTATTTTAAATGAATAATTAGATAAAATTTCTTTATTTCACCAACTAAGTGTGGCAATAATCAAAAGTACGTATAAAATAATATCAAATTATCATGTATGATTTATGTATTAATAATAAAATATAATATCGTTAGGTTAGTATTTCATAACACAAGCTTAAGCTTACTTTGGGGCTAGTTCGATATGTGTGATTTGTCCCTACATATTAATATTTATTTAATATCAAGAAATATGTGTATTTTTATAAATAAATGTTGTCACAACAGGAGGACGGTGTGGCGGCGTTGCTGGCGCAGCTGGCGGCTCTCCAGCGGGCGGCGCTGCACCGGGACCAGGCGCATCAGGACAACGTCAGGGCTCTGGCGGAACAGCTGGGTGAGTCAACAAACATAATTATAATTTTAAACAAAAGCAAGTAGTTTTTTTTTTTACGCCAGATTTAATGTCCCACTAGGACATAGGACGAACCAATGGCCTACGGGGCTACACTACTAAAATTATTCTTATTAACCAGAATCAGTACATCATCATCCGAGCGTATTCCCGGTTGCATCCTCAGCAGTAACGCTGCAGAGCCCGGGGTCCGCTACCTAACCAAGGAGATTTGACGAGGTTACTGGTTTTAACACAGAGCGACTGCCGTCTGACCTCCACAACCCAAAGGGCCAACCAGGAACCAATCCTTGGATAGTTTGATGATCAAACGCTAGGTGGCGTTCGGGACCCACAGTTTAACGTGCCTTCCGAAACACGGAATCATCGTTCTTTTCGGATAATCAGGTGATTCAAGCCTGCAATATCCTATCCAGACTGGAAACAACTTTTTCACAAAGTATGTTTCCCAGTGGGAATCGAACCCATGACCTCCGGGTCACAAGGCGAACGCCTTGACCACTGGACCACAGAGGCAGTCAACCAGAATCAGTACATATACAACATGAAAAGGATATACCCGTAATAAATCCAATCACGAGCTATACTAGATCATTATAGAACTATGAAATTAAAATAACTATTTAAAAAAAAATTGGCAACAATTTTATCAAAATGTTGGTATAAAATCACATGACCGTATGCTTAATTTTAGTTGCAAGAGAAAAAAAATCTGCGTTATTACATTTTTTTTGCGTAAAATATGACTGGGCTATTGGGCTATATAGGCTATGTTTCCATGAAACTAATAAAAAACGGGAAAGCAATTTTTTTTCATTCAAACACGTAGTGATTACACTCTGAAGTAATCATTAATTGTTTATAGTGAATATTTGCATGGTTATTTCTTTAATTATTTCCTCACAATTGAAGCTGAGGTCGGCCTTGAATACGACTCGTCCGGCAATGCCCTACTTCCCAGCCTCTGCAGTAATGTACTATTGTATCAATCGATTACAGGAGAAGCGGAATCTCGAGCGACGAAGGCGATAGAGAACGAGCGCATGTGTCGCTTGGAGAACGCTCAGCTTGCGGAGCAGGTGTCGTCGCTGCAGGACGAGCTGCAGCGGCTGGGGGACGTCGCGGCGCGGGCCGAGCGGAGCGAGCACGGGCTCAGGGCGGCCGAGGCTCTGCTGGCAGGGTTGGTTCGCTTTTCCTTTAATATAGCTATAGAAAACGAGTGCTTGTGTCGCTTTGAGAACGCTCAGCTTGCAGAGCAGCTGTGACGTGGCAGCGCGAGCCGAGCGTAGCGAGCTACGCCCCGTTAGGCGTTCCTATAGAGATCTAGCCTTTCCCCGAAATAAAGTCTGTAGTTCTTTTCTTTTTGACCCCCTACAAAAAATAGGGGTGATATAAGTTGACGAAGTTTTATTTTCTTATCATATACTAAGGCTATGTTTGATGGAAATTGGTTCAATGGTTCAAACGTTTTGGGTGGTGAACGCTTGAAAAGATTTTTTAATTTGCCAGGCAAATAATAGTTACTTATGCAATTGTAGTATAATAAGGGGTATTAAAACACGAACGATAAAAGTATCACATGAGTGTTTTAGTACCTAATTATTACAGTTGCATACAATACTTTATCTACACCCATGATATGAATCGTCTATAAAAGGTTCTAAATCCATAAGGTGTTGTACAGTGTTGTAATAACTCTATGTAAATTCCTGGTAAGTTTATTGCTTAGTATCTAATACAAACTGCATAACTATGTATGTATCTGTAGGTAATAATTAAATAATTTTTTGAATTTTGGATCGTACAATTATCGGAATGCTTATATTATTTTTGTTCGATATTAGTAAATATCGAATAAAAATGACGGGACACAACGTGAATTTTATTCGAATAACCTTCCTTTTTTTAATTACGGAGCTGTGGTACTTAACCGCGCGTACATGACAATGTGTTTATTTAAATTCATTAAGAATGTGGCTGTTTGATGAGTAAGGAAGGGATTGAGTTTGCGTTGCATAATTAAATTTAGTACAACATTATATTTATAACACTCGTTTGGGTGATATTATGGTTACTATGACACGGTGTTTTAATGTTGGCAATAAGCTTACAGTTTCAGAAACTTATATAGAGGATTTATAGCATGGGTGTTAAAACTTGTTTATGATTTAAAAAAAGGACTTTTGAATTTGTTGTATGATTGGTTTGACAGTAAAACTCGCGAGCTAGAAGAACTGCGAACGACCGCCGCTGCAAGAGAGGCGGAGATGATGCAGAGGATAGAGACGTTGGAACTGCAGCTGGCGGAGGAGAAAGCAGCTTTGGAGACAGAGAGGAAGAGGAACTCCATCTTGCAGGTGAAGTTCAATGGGTTAAGCCTGCTTTACATATTGACATGTGACAAGTGCGTGTGAACAGGCACTGAATAGTGACAAGTGCTAAATTAATACTGCATATCCACTTGACAGTGCGTTTTATTTTTAATTATTTTACGGCTCTGGATGCTAGTCCTTTAGAGCCCATCTTTATTTTTTCACTTCTTTATTCCTAACCCTAACCCTAACTATACAATCAAAGGTTGGTGCAGGTCCTTTGATTGCTTCAAGGGAGCTTCTGGCGACAAATCTATTCGAGAAAACTGGTTTTCATAGCTGAGTGAGTGGCGGCTGGCGCCTTAAGAGCGGCCTTCCCGTCGAACTTTTCATACAAACGCTCGTACGTGATAATATCGTTGTATCTAATCTTTCTTGAAAACCTTTGAACCCAAAGGTGTCTTGTGCGCTATTTCTAGGTTTCTATCGAAATAAAAAATTAAAATTTAGACAAACAAAGTCAATACTGACTTTGTTTTTCTAAATTTTAATTTTTTGGACTCCAAAGGAATTCCATAATCTGCTTTTTGCAGAATTTTTTCTTGAACTTTGACCGTTCATAAAGTACTCATAAATTGTAAAGGTAAAGAAAATATTTCGATACAAACCTTGCAAATGCAATGAAAATGTTGACTACAAAACATTTATTTCACACACTTGTAAGGCTTTCTGATAAAAACGTATCACCTGAAACAAGTTTTTTGAAATTTCCGCACCCTCTGAATAGTTAATATTCGATCAATGGATAGTTAATAATAATACTAATTTCATTCAATGGAATGCAAACCGTGCCCTTAGGTGCTATCTCTCTGTTTTTGGTTTGCCTCTTTTTCTAGCATTGCCCTGAATGAAACTACAAGCTTTTCAAACTTTGCTCGCGTTGACGCCAGAGCGGTGAGGAAGGGCCGCCTTAAGACGCCAACCACATTCCGCAAATAAATGTCATTACAGCCGCACTATGACTGTCCACTTTAAACATTTCACATATTGTTCATCAGCATTTATAACACTAAACTACACCAAAATCATATTATAAAGGCCACTAGAATCAGTTTGGCACTTAACGCGCTGCAGCGTTAAGGGGTGAATTTTTGGGGTCCAGTGCTGCCCCCATTTAAAATAAGTCATTTAATAGGAAACGTAGACATTATTTAAATTTTTGTCTTGACCAGGCACTAGATAACCCTTCAAACTGTTTTATGAATTACTGTTTACAGTTTAAAGTGAGAACGTGAAGCTTCTCTACGCACATTCGCAAATTGTGCGTAGAAAAGCTTCACGTTCTAAGTCAGCTTTTAAGTTGTCCTTCAAAAATACAGCGCTAGATTCCATAAGTGTCATTCTCATTCATTCAATCGATTGACAGACGTCATATACTAAAGTATTCATTTCATTCATTATAGCGGCGGGAATTTTGAGATTCGTATTTAATTTTTCAGACAGTGAAATCCAGTTACTTACCGATGAAAAACTATTTATGTTTTTCCTTGTTCTTTGAATTATTAGTGCAGTATCAAGGCATTTTTTGGTTACGTTGAGTGTTTCTTTTATCAACTATGTAGTGTAATTGGCGCGTAAATGCTAGCAAGCGACAAATGTAATGTGAACAGTGATAGCATATATTGAACGGAACAAAACTGTGATATGTGGCGTCCACTCTAGTACGTAAGTACATAATAGCTCATAGATCCATACGTGATTTGTTTACATTGATGGTCGCAGGAGCAACTGCCGTCCCTCGGCGACGTGTCCCCGCCCCAGTCCGTGGCTTCCGACTCGTTGTCTGGCTCGTTGTGGCCCGCGGTAAGTTTATCCACTTTTATCTATACTCCTTCTTAACTTACCCATGTGCCAGGTGTCATGCTAGCTGTGCATGTTCATTTAACAGGCAATTGTGCAATTTATCTAATTCTATTTAATTGAAACAAAACATTTGATCTTTTTTTACCTTTTGATTAAACCGTGGCTGAATAGATCCTATAATCAGTTTAACCTTATGTCTTTAATATAAAGTTCAAAATGATTAAAAAATTATACTTGCCATTTTTGGCTGTGTCACCTAACTACGTCATTTTTTTTTGAGAATATGTGTGTACGTTTCTTTGTTATGCTTTGCAATTTAAACGGCTCGATGGAATTTAGCTTTCTATAAATAATCTTTTAAAAATGTTTGATTGTGCGAGCGAGACAGCCAACCAAATGTGAAATGCCTCTTAATTTGCTACCTTCCAACAAGTCAAATCAGATACTTATTGCCTAACGTAAATAAAAAAAACATTTTCTACGGGTTTTGTATGAAATACAAATTCCATATTTCTTGGTGTCCAATAACGCTGTTATTATTAGTTCTTCTGCAAAAATAAATTTAAAATCACTATAAAAAAGGAAAAGATTTCTGACCCAGAAAATACTTCAATAAATAAATAAATAAAAATATATACGGACAAATCAGACATTGAGCTAGCTCCAAAGTAAGTTCGGTATTTGTTTAATGGGATATTAACTCAACAATATTATAAATGAAATAAAAATCTGAATGGTGGATTTTTGTAATTGTTCACGCAGTCGAGTTTTTGATTAGTTTATAATTAGGTGTTATGAAATTTTCAACACATTTGCTCGTAAAGTGGATTTAACCTCATTGGTTTTAGATGTGTAAAGCAGCTCATAAAACACGCGTGTATTATAAACGTAAATAATGACGTTATATTCTATAACCCCGCGCCGCGCTGATTTTGCTACTATGCATTACAGTGGTCAAGTTTATTTAAAATCAAAGAAATCAGTTTATTAGGTATTTATCCTGACAAGTGTGTTGAAAAAAGTCGTACTATATACGTGCGTACATTGGTTAAACACACTCGGTTCTACTACGCCGTCGCTTGCGGCTCGGGCTGAAATTCCGCCTCGTGCGTCATAACCACCATAACGCACTTAAATCGCAATGTGGTATTGTTCAAAGTGGTTTCAAATTTGACATCATTTTTAATTCACACATCATTCTTAATTAATAATTATGACATAGCAATGTATTCTCAGTCCACATATCTAACTTTAATATCAGTATAATTGTAAAGTTGACGTTTTTGTAGAAAATGCTGCAGTACAGTTTGTTACCGCTTCTTCTGTACTTGCGCTTTGGAGGCGGCAGTAAACTTAGTTGTACGTAAATGATCTGACGTCAACAACTAACTGTTAAGAAATCGAAAGAAAGAAAAAAGAAATGACAATTATCAAGTGGTATAAATATCCAAAGATAAATAAATGATTTTTGAGTTTGTTGCGTCAGGACGACAGCCCAGCGGTGTGCGTGGGCGGGGGTCACGTGGGCATGTCGGCCGTGTGCGTGGAGGACACGCTGTCGGCGCTGACCCGCCGCGACGGGTCGCTGCGCGCCGCCGGCGCCGCGCTGGCGGAGCTGCGCCGGGAGCGGGGCCGCATCGCCGCCCTGCTGGCTCGCGCGCACGCCAGGCTCGACGACTACCAGGTACGTAGCCATGCGACGGCTCGCTGGCCGACCTGCTGGACAAAGCAACCGCCAAGCTGGATGACTGCCAGGTACGTAGCAATGCGACAGGTAGCTCGCCGAGCTGCGGAGCGAGTGAGATCACATCGTGGCGCTGCTGGCCAAAGCGCACGTCAAGCTCGACGACTGCCAGATACATAATGTACATTACCGCAGAGAGCGGGAAGTATGGCATTGCCGGATGAGTAGTTTTCAAGGCCGAGCGTTCACGAGTCCTGACAATAATTGCGAGTCCGGCAATGCTTTTCCCGCCGAGGCATGTATAGTGCTTAATGATGAAATAAAGCGCTTAATTCCTTTGCCAAATAAAAAAAAACTGTCATTTGAAACGTCAATGTAACTGTCTTGGTATTCTGAATACACGTCTTGTCTTCTTGTTTTGAGCAGCGGCCAAAAATTAATTTTCATACTACTTTCCTGGCATGGCATGAGCCAATAATTACAAATTTCGTGTTACTGTTCATGTTTACTTTCATAATGCCCACATTTCCGAGAAATGAAAATGAGAAATAGTACATTTCTCAAACATGCTCGGAAATGTAGGCATTATTGTAGGGTCACACGAAAATATGCTTAATTTTCGTTGCGATAGAAAAAAATAAATAATCTACGGTATTTTATTTTTTCTTACATAAAATATGACGGAGCTGTATGGGCTATGTTTCCTTTGCATTAAAAAACGCGGTAAAGCAGTTTCTTTCCTTTAAAAGTACGTAGTGATTGATTTTATACCCTTTGCAGTGAACATTTTTTTTTGCTTTCGGTAAATATTTCCATATTGCTGATTATTTGTTTAATGATTTCCTCACGTTTATTGAGAAAAGCACTATACATGCCTCGGCGGGAATGGCATTGCCGGACTCGTCATTATTATCAAGAACTCGTTAACGCTTGTCCTTGAAAACTACTCATCCGGCAACGCCATACATCCCAGCCTCTGGAATTATGTTCTATTTCTTAACCTAAGCTAGGTTGCAGGAAGAATGCTGGATGCGGGCCGCTCTCAGTCGGCCGTTTTGAAAATCTGAGGGTGAGGCTTAAGTCCAGCCGTGAACTTTCCACGGCTGATATATTGATCAGCCGTGACACTGTTACCGTAACCGACACCAAGTTTTCACTTCTGTCGACGAAGTTCCACTGTTTTTTTATTCACTACGAAATCCAAGGTTTATACGTAAAGATAGTCTTATTGATGTCAAAGGTCCAAGTTGCGTAGCAGCTGACGTCCAGGTATCTCGCCGAGGTTGTCGCAGGTACTTCCACTTGTCGCACTTAGGTTGGCTTCCTTCGCTTCAGGTCGCTTCGAAGTGATCGCTTTTGATATGTTTATCTACTTATCAGTATCGAGCTACGTACCCTTTCCAATTATTTGCCTCATTGAGATCCTACTTTACTTAGAATCAAAAGCGGGTCATTTACTGAACAGAACCGCTTTCGAATTTTCTATGTTCATCGATTACTCGAAGACGCCTGGATCAATTTAAAAAATTCTTTTTTTTTTGTTTAAAAGGGGGCCAAACTTTTAAGACGAAGTGGTAGCTCAAGTGGCGCCCTCATTTGAAATAAATTGTTAAAAACTAAATAAGGTGATAATTAAAAATTTGATTTGTATAAATGTCTAGAAAGACCTTTAAACTATTTTATGAGTAACCTTTGAAATTATTACGAATAGTCCGTCTAGTTTTAAAACTGTTTTTCGCCAAAAGTGGCCACTTTTGGCGAAAAACAGTTTTAAAACTAGACGGACTACCAATATTGCTTTCAAAGGTTAGTCATAAAATAGTTTAAAGGTCTTTTTATACAAATCAAATTTTTAATTATCACCTTATTTAGTTTTAAACAATATATTTCAAATGAGGGCGCCACTTTAGCTACCACTTCGTCTTAAACAAAAAAAAAGATATTTTTTTTTACCAAAATCGGTTGTGAAGTTTGAAAGACGTGAAGTCAGTTCTGAGTTTTGAAAAAATATTAATATACCCAACAACATAAGAAAGTAAAATTGTTTTGTATCCTTAGGGCATCCAAGAGCAATACGACGCCCTCCTCCAAATGTACGGCGAGAAGGAGGAGCAGCTGGCCGAGCTGCGGCTCGACCTGCAGGACGTGACGCAGCTGTACAAGGCGCAGCTCGACGAGCTCATCGCGCTCAAGCAGAACAAGCTGCGATAGCCCGAGGGGGGGACGAGGTGACCAGAGGTTAAGTCGGAAAAATCCAGAAAAAACAAGTGCTGTTTCAGTCTGAAGGCCGGCGCAAGCGATGTTGTTCGTTTGTGATTTTGCGTCGAAGTCGATACATGTAAGTTAGTGTTGCCGATAAATCGGTAATTTTACGATCGATAGGTTTTAATCGAAAAAAGACAAACTATCGATAGTATCGATAGCTGTTTTAGAGAAAGAAGAAAGACGTAGAAAGAAAATTTATATTAAAAAATAAATAATTTTTAACTATATATATATATATATATATATATATATATATATATATATATTTAGTTAAATATACTATAGTTATACTATAGTTGAAAACCAACAATACTATCGATAGTGTCGATAGTATCGATCGATGACGACGAAAAAACTATGTGGTTATACTATACATCTGTTTTAGAGCAACTCGTCAGGATCGATACTATCTATACTAACGTATATCAAACGATTAATAAAATCGATTTTATTTAAAATACCGATAATATCGGACTATCCATAAAATATCGATAGTGAACTATCTAGCAACACTAATGTAAAGTACAGACTTTCTCGTCTTAACCCTCAGGGCGTAAACTGCGTTAAGCGGGACCCCGTGACGTGTTCAGTCTATCTCTGTCATAAACTCTACGTGCAACAGAGACACGGCATCACGCTTTATTCTGCTATCTCTTTCACACGTAGAATTTCTGACAGAGATAGACTGAACATGTCGCGTGGGACCACGCTTAACGCAGTTTACGCCTTAATAGAAGAGACACAATATTTTGGGTTTTGAGGCTCTAAGCAGACAGAGATCGCAAAACTCAAATGCAAATTTTAACGCGATAATCGTAAATTTAAAAATTATCGGAAAAATAAAATTCGATTATTGTCTTTTTATAAACAATTCATTAACATGCTCATTCACTCAATGTCATGGTTTTGACTGTCAATGTCAAACCGCCATTTTATACCGAGTGTGACAAGGATGGCTATAGAAATCTGCCGTTAAAGTTGACAGTACTGACAAGTCTGACTGTCCTTCGTTCACTTTTGGTTTTTGCGCAAGATATATTTTACGTTTAATATTATTAATTTTGTTCTAAAATTAATATAGCATACATGACTAAAGAGGTTACAAATTACATGTACTATGATTACAACGCCCCGTTGTACTTTATCGGATAAAGAAGTTGCGTCTTACGAAGGGTAACAAAAAAAGTTATGAAATTGTTGGATTTTTTTCGAAATGGCTGTCGAATGATATTTTTAAAGTTTTCAACCCCCTTATATCCGCCATTTTGAGAAAAAATGGAAAAACTGAATCGACAAAGAAATCTATATAATTTTCGAATCTTCTCACAAAATTTCACGAGAATCACTTGAGAAATGCGACCTGTATGCGAGAACAGACAGACAGCCGGAAAACAGCTTTTTTGGCCAATCTCGATACGCAGACGCTTCGTTCGCTTCGCTGGCTCGGTTAATTGTTGGCCATTAAAATAGATAGTTTTAGACCAGTGACTTTGTAAAATAATTATATTCTTAATCCATGTTATCCTCATTCCAATCTCTAGATGTATGCGGATCCTTCAGAACTTAAAGAAAATTAGGGAGGGGTTTAAATATTATTCGCCATTTTAGTTCAGCACGGGTGCCTTCGCTGCAAAATTCTTGGAAAAAGACCGCGCGTTTCTAAAAGAACGAATGTCGGCATATCATTGGTTGCGTTTCCTACTTTGATTGAATGATCTTACCGCTTACGTTCATTCGCTCAAATGTCTTTCTTTTGTCAAAACTGTCAATGTCAAACCACCATTTTCGCCGTCTTTGTCACTCGTAAGAGTGACAAAGACGGCGATAGAAAATGGATTATTGTTAGAAAATAGATGATTATTGTTAATGTGACAAGGATGGATATACTTTGACTTGGACAGTGTTAGTCATTTGTTCGCGCCAGAAGAACTTAGAAGCTTGCTTCTTTTATGAGTTACGTATAATTTACAAGCCTTTTCTAAATTATTTATGTTCTTGAGATTTGGAACCATTTTGCGGCGAACGAACCCAATCAGAGATGTTTGTAGATAAAGTGCAATAATTTAAACTTCTCACATTTTCTTTTAAACTTCTCACATTCTTTGAAAACACTTGAAATCGAGATATGGCACTTGTGAAAGTTCCTTATATATGCCATTACTTTAGTTGTAAATTAGTCAAGTATGTTAGTTATAAATTGCTCGGTCGCTAAGCAGGGATCATCGTGCTATGATAGTTTATTGTTTGCATCATTTCTTCATTATTTAGGCAGTTTGACAAATCTGAAACCAGTATTGGTAACATACAATATGTAACAAAAAATGGAGCCGTCACGGGACGCCTGGTAGATGTGAAACATCGACGTTATTTCGTAAAAGTAGTATGCAGAAAAGAACAGATTGTGGTAGGAACTAAAAATGTCAATGAGTACTGTAATAAACAGAGTATACATTATAGGTATCCGAGCTCAGTGGAGCGAAAGAGATGGCTTAACGCCGGATCGAGTGAGAGAGAAACGCACAGTCGATTGCGCGTGGCGACGCGTCGCCACGCCAGAAATCGGTCTCACGTGCGCCTATAGATGTTTCACATCAAAACCCTGTCCGATCCTTGTAGGAGCAACTCAGACCGTCAATATGAACAACTATTCCTATGGGACCTATGCCTAAAAATTTAAAAAAAAATTTTTCCTCCGATCACTTTTGTATGAGAATGGCGATTTTTTTCGAGTTTCAAGCATTGGTTCCATATGAAAAGTTGTTCATATGGACGGTCTGAGTTGCTCCTATAAGGATCGGACAGGGTTTTTGTAACAAAAGTACGAAAAATAAAGTTTTGTCTCTGTTGCTCATAAATATACCTATTTCTGTCGCGTCACAAAAATATAAACTGGATAAATTTTAATTTGTCACGTACGGTACGCTTCAAAAATGGAGTCACAATTATTCATACAACTAGTATGAGAAATTAGGCCTCTATTTTTGAAGCCTGACTGTACATCGCATTAAGGACAACGATTAGCTTCAGACGCCTTCGCGACACCTACAAGTATGACGGTGTTTGACAGATGATTATTTTGTCGAAATGAGTGAAAGAGACAAGAACTAACATGTCACTCTACTTACCCTTTCTACTTAGCGATCGCGCTCTATAATAGTCTGTTATAAACTTATAACTGAAAGTACACATTCCAAGGTTCAGTTACTGAACCCAACTTTCTGGAGTCGTGAAGTTGAGGCATTGGGCGGAAGAAAGGTGACAATGATACTCGTAATGGATTATCCGATATTTAAATGGATTATTTAATAGTTACTTGAAAGTGTAAAAACTTGGAATATGTAGTTTCAGCTATTTTATTAGACTAAAATATAATATATGTATCGGTGCTCGGTAGGTGTTATATATTTGATTGGCGAATTCATTTTTATTGTTTCATGAAATGAATATTATTGTATTATACTGTTATTTATTGTTTGTGATGACTAGTTGCTGATGAAATGAAAATATTTTCTACAATAACTGAATAATCATTTTCTTCTATTCTTTGTGTCATTTGTTAAAAAAGTAATTTGATTGATACTAATGGAAATAAAATGTTTTTTATTTTATTTATTTTTCTTTTGCTTTGGGTCTGTATATATTCAATGTTGTTTAAAGTTATCTCTTTTCGAAGGTAACTTTACTAAACTAGTTTTCGATTATGTTTATTGCATGCTTGTAATAGTTGCTCACTGCCATTGAATGTTAGAATTGCTATTGAATTAAGGCGCGAAGATTTTTTTATGATTTTTTTTTTCTAAATGTAAAATTGCTTGCTAAATCGATAGAACGCTCAATATTTAAGGGGCTACCTGAATTTTTCGGGGTCCAGTTCTACCCCCATTTGAATTAAATAATTTAAAAGGAAACGAAGATATCATTTAAAATTTGGTCTTGATCAGACCCTGGATAACCCTTCAAACTATTTTATGAACTACTGTTTACAATTTAAAGTGAGAACGTGAAGCTTTTCTACGCACAATTGCGAAAAACGGCCACTTTTGGCGTATGTGTGTAGAAAAGCTTCACGTTCTCACTTTATACTGTAAACAGTAGTTCATAAAATAGTTTGAAGGGTTATCCAGGGTCTGATCAAAACAAAATTTTAAATGATATCTCAGTTTCCTTTTAAATGATTTATTTCAAATGGGGGCAGCACTGGACCCCGAAAAATTCAGGTAGCCCCTTAACTGAGAGATATCGATTTTATGAATATTGTAGAATAGAATACTACACAATTGCAAATTATTGTAGAAAATATATTTTCTTTAAGTTGGTTCGAGAGGATTGTTCTTTGCAGTGCAACATAGCCTTTAGTGACATATGTTAAATTTTTGGGCTGAAGCGGAGAGAATTGTAGATATTGTTGGCTATTATGGTATTTTATACTATGTAATGTAATTTATAACTCGCTATACCAAATTATGAAAATATGTGTATTGCTTTTTTTTCAAATAAAGCTATGTAAATATTGTTACTGTGTTTTTGTAAATCGGTTCTGTAACTAGATGCTGGTCAATGGATCAGCTTTAACTCAGCTTTAATTTATCAGATTCTCAAAATATTAGATTCTTAAAATATTAGATTATCAAAATAGCAGATTTTACGCATGTACAGTCTTTTCGCGGAGGGTTGATATATGCATTAAAAAATTTAAACAATTTCGTTTTAACAATCTCCAACAATTACTAACATTAACCCTTTCACCGCAAGACTTTATATCAGTTGCTGTGCCCCCAGCGCGAGGGGTATGAAATCTAAAATAAATACATACAACCAAAAAGGGATGTGGATACTTAAGTTATGTGCAAAACGAGCGGTTTTTTTGTCGGAAATATCCGACGCTCGCGGAATGGGTACGACAATGTTTGTCGGATAAATCCGACGTTCGCGGTGAAAGGGTTAACATTAAAACAAAACACGCAAACACCTGAACGACTCGTTAGAAGCGTATTTCACGGGATGCATCAAATCACTTGTCACATTACGAATATGGTTTGCGCGAGCGTTCCCAAACGGGCGTCGTGTGCGCAGGATAATCATAATCATCTTCAATCATAAAAAATATTTGTACAATGGAAAAAGAAAAACCAAGGAATAATAACTTTAATTATGCGTATTATATGTATATATAGTAATTATGCGTAGTAATTATGCGTTTGCGGTGTCCGATATTGCTGCAGCCGCAGCGGATGCAGCAGTATCGGAGGGAGCATGCATCAACTGTTGGTGGCGGGTGCACACGGGCTGTTGGTGGCAGGTATGCTGGGAATAAATGCTCAAAAAAAAATTACACAGTAATAAAATAAAATAATTAAAATGGAATCACAAGCGATTCTCATAAAATTCTTCCATACTGTAGAATGTACGCTCCAGAAGCCACTGTTTTAGCCTGACTTTAAAGTTTGACAATGAAATAGCCTGCTTTATATCTGGAGGTAACTTATTAAAGACAGCCGGCCGCATCACATGAGTCAGTCTGTCAGTCTTAGCTAGTCTGTGAGGTATCAGGTTCAATCGGTTTAGATCGCGGAGCGCAATGTCGTGCAGATCTAATAGGTAGGACCACGGCTACAATCTTGGTCTTTGGTACTCGTGCTGGTTGCTAAAGACATATGTACCTATCTGTAGGATGAGAAGGGATGGCAGTGTGAGGATTCCAAGGCTTTTAAAGTATGTTCTGACCGATGTTCGTCGGGTCACGTGCACTATCGCACGGACTGCTCGCTTTTGCATTCGGAATGCTCATTACCATTCCGCGGCGCACCCCCAGACCTCCACGTCATACTGCAGAATAGACTGCACAATCGCATAGTAGGTAGAACTCACCACCTTCATAGACACCACATACGGCAGTCGTCTTAGCGCGAGGCAAGTGCTTGCCAATTTACTACACACTTTATCAACTTGTTTCCCAGGTAAGTGCACTATCCAGTTGTATTCCCAGGAAGTTGATGTTTGATAGTTGTTCCTTGTATAGCGACAGATAGTCGTCTCGGACGTTTCCCTCCAAGGCAAAAGTGCAGACCGTCGCTAGTCTGAGACAAATAATAATATTGTCGCGAACGAGATAGACGCAGAATGTTCGCGAGCAAGAACCGCGTAGAAATACTTCGGTATGGTGCAAACGAAACGATAAAGGAAACAAAGCTTGCAAAAGAAACGAACAAACGATAAAGTCTAGAGTTGTTTTACTCACGCCTCGACGTTTCGGCGACATCGAACAACATATGAACGCAAAGTACGCTGCCAAGAAAGTCCAAACGGCCCTAGACGCCCTGCCGGACTGGCTCTCCAAATGGAGGTTGTCGGTGAACGCCGTCAGCAAGACGCAGGCACTAATATCGGGGAACACCAACCTGCCGCCGCCCTTGAAACTTTTCAGGGAAGACGTGCCGTGGCAGCCGCACGTGAATTACCTGGGGGTGAAATTCGACAGGCGCCTTAGCTTGAAGGCCCACGCCGAAGAGATAGTGGCAACAGCGAAGATGGCCCGGGGAAAACTACGTCCAGTGCTTTCCTCCAGTCTCCCGCTACGGACGCGGCTTGGGATCTACAAGACCAACGTGAGATCCCGCCTCACATGCGTGGCCCCAGTGTGGTACGCTTACTGCTCGGAGACCAACAAGCGACGTCTCCGTGCCCAGGAAAATCTGTGTCTCCGGGAAGCCGTCGGGGCCCCGCGTTACGTGAGGAACGCCGTCGTCCACCGGGACTTAAAATGGGAAGGCCTGGACGTCTTTGCCTCCCGTCTGGCGAGGAAAATGTACGAGAGGGCGGACCACTCGGCGCACCCCCACCTCAGGGGGAGCGCGTCCCTGCATGCCCGCCCTCCGGACAGCAAGTACAAGCCCTCGCCCCGCAACAACAGCGACGCCGACACCGAATCCCCAGGTATAAAGATGCCTGATGTCGAAAGGCGGTGTGTGTGAAGTACTATAGAGCACCACGGCAGTTCCATACGAGCTACGGAAGCGAACCGAAGCGAAGCCTACTCTAGTGCGACAAGTGGAAGTACCTGCGACAACCTCGGCGAGATACCTGGACCTCAGCTGCTACGCGACTCGAACTTGGACATCAGGAACACTATCTTCACGTGTCAACTAAGGGTTCCGTAGTGAATAAAGGCCCTCATACGAAGTTTGGCGTTTTTCTCCAAATCTCGAACCCCAGTTACGTAACAATATTTATGAGCTCGGCGAAGACTTCAAAAGTTGTGTTACAGGCGTTGCCTATTTTGCTCCTCCGCGCTTCGGAAAAAACGTAAAGCCGATTGGGCACGGTTAAGCTATGTCAGATGTTTTTTTTCGCTAATTTAACACCAGTATTGGCCACGAACACATGCGATGGATGGACAATTCAGCATTCATTGCGAGTGTTTTCTCTCATTTGGCCTTGATAAATTTAATAAGAGAAAGGCGTCGAAGGTATTTGGCGTAGATACTGTTGCGAACGAGATTAGATGCAAAATCTTCGTGAGCCGAACTGTATAGAAATAAGTCAGAATGGTGTAAGCAAAACTAGGCCTAATATACTAGAATTGTATGGCCGGTTGCGCTCACAAAAACATGCCTGCGCCTCGACGTTTTCCGTCATCGAAATACATTCGTCTAATATGGAGAATATTCAGAGATTTAGAATTTACAGTGAGAATAAATAATAAATAAATATATAGGGACAAATAACACTGATTGAGCTAGTCCCAAAGTAAGTTCGAGACCTGTGTTATGGGATACTAACTCAACGATACTTTATTTTATAACATAAACATATATAGATAAACATCCAAGACCCAGGACAATTTGAAAAAGACCATTTTCCAACTTGTCCTGACCGGGGATCGAACCCGGGACCTCTGGGTGGCGGACTAGCATGGTGACCACTACGCCACGGAAGTCGTCATATTCCAGAACAATGTAGACGTGTTTACCGGCGCATATAAATAGTGAAACGAGAGCGCACCACGCTATTATAAATCAATACGAGCTACAAAAGCGATCACTTCGAAGAGAACTGAAGCAAAGGAAACCTACCTAAGTTTCGTAACAATACGTTAAATAAAACACAAGAATGACATACACCATTTATTAATATTAAAATGATCAAAGCGATACAAACACTCCGGGGCTAGCTATCGGAAGCGGCCCGCACATGTCCAGAACAATCAAGTTGTATATTTGGTACGGCCGCCATTTTGTCACAATCCGAATCAGATGTTTTCTAAGCCCGTGCCACAAACACACTAAGGACCGATTTTTCAATTTTATGACCATAATTTTTTTCAACATTGTAGTTTTTTTTTTGTAATTTTGCAATGAGATATATTTTTTACTGTTCTTACAAGAATAAAATTTATTGAAAAATCAGACCTTTACCTAACAAGCTTAAAATAAAAGAGGTTAATGTTTCCATTCACACACCATCCTCTCATGCGGGTATATGTGGCTACATATAACGATACATACGTGGACTCATCTCCTCAAAATGTTGGTACAGTATTGGTGGGATTAAATTGGGAAGTCCTCTACACGCTGGCAAATGGAAAAACCTACGATTTTGGCAAATCTTCGATAAAGTATACAAGGATGTCGCATCACCTAAGTAAAAACGTTAATTCTTATTTGTATGAAGAAATGTCGGATGTAAAACTAGTTTAAAATTACATGGGATTGATGGTATAAAGATAAATTTTTAAGGTTCCATGCGGAACTAGCTACAGGGAACTACTGGAATTGAAGAAATCCAATTTATTTTGTGGAAGCCAATGGGCCAATGTAGGACAATATCCAAAAAATATATTTCTTACGTCTTTTTTATACGTGTTTGTATGGTAAGATTGACAGAAGACAGGTCTGGTTCGTTGAAGACTTTAACTCTCGTAGCTATATGATGCCCATCGGCATCTCATGATCTTTGAAATTGGCGGATACCTTTGTCAACGTGTAAAGGAGTTTACTTATAAAGGACTTAATTAAGACTTGAGTTTAAATAAAACCAAAAATAAATAAATCTGGAAATATCGTGGGAACATATAATTTTGAATTAAAAAACTTTGTGTTTACGGGAGTTTTACGATATGGAAAGTATTTTGACATAAAACAGAGAAAAAAAATGTATAGATGTACATACCTTAAGGTAAAACCTCTGTTTTATGATGGTTGACAATTTCGTCGTAGAATATTCGAAGTTACATCTTCCAATAACATGGTCTGAGAAGTCCCAAATTCCTGGGTGTAATATTCAGCGTTCGATGTAACGTTCGAGTTTTTCGACGTAATGTACACAGGTTTCGGAGTTACGATAATAAATCAGATTGACCGTATCACATGCTAATAAAAATTGATAACAATTCCAATCCCACCAAACTGCTACAGCTTACTAGGGTACAGCGTTCAAAAATTATGAACTTATGCCTACTTGTGTTATGTATTTTATAGCTTTAAGTAGCCCTAAGACTAATGTGCGCATTTACGACATCTATTACGGTATTTTGTTACTTTTTATTCATAGAGGCGAGTTTGCGGACGATGCCACAGCGGTGAAACATGTTACATTACAAATATACTATTACAATGTTTACTAGCTAAATGTAGGACACGTGTAGCAGAAACGCGGTAAGTTGAGAAGTTCTAAAGACTGAAATAAACACATTCAATATTTAATGTCGCACGAAAGCTTACTAATAGTATATTTTTCTGCTGGACATATAGTAAGTCAGAAAACATTGCTAAAATTATGTTGTGTGCAAAATTGTCTTTGTTTTATTACATTAACACATATGTTTTTCTATTAAAATGACACCAATATTTTTACTAGTTTCTAAAATGCGTTTAAAGAACGGATAGCTTTCAGGTCGCGGGAGACGAGTCCAAATTAAATATAAGCCTATATTAAAATACATTAATTCAAAAAGTTAGCATTAAACTACACCATATTCCAACTTCGACATATATTTCGCGACACCTTACGTCTTAAAACGATGTTAAATCGTTGATTAAATATAAAGATGTTTTTTTTTTAACTTCTCCATAGACTCTCACAATTTATGGATAATGCCAAATGTTGTTAGAATGACACTTATTTGTTGAACTACTTTTGTAACAAGAAAAAATGGTATATTCCGGAATTTTAATTTTGAAACAACGAATTAATTTTGAAGTCAAATTAACTGAAAAGAAGCGAAGAGTAATGGGCGTTTCAAACGTGAATGCCCAGACACTTTAGAGTAAGATAGAATTCGTCACTCGGCGTCGTCACCATAGTTAAAGATAAACTTCTACACTGAAATGAATATTATTCTAACGATACACCCAGGCCTGTTGTCTGTGTATCTGGTACATGCAAAAAGGACTTGAATGTTTTTGATCATCTAAATTGTTAAACTTATAGTTCTTTTTGACTTTTTTCGGGAAGTTATTGAATAGAAAATGTATTTTTTTTTATTTATTTAAACATGCGATGAAGATATCGAATGTATAACTTAATGTTATTTAAAAAAAAACAAATTTGTGTAATTTTTTGCACAATTTTGACATTAAAAAGACTGCCTAAAAAGAAGGCCGACAACAGACCGAGCCGAACTTTACGACCGTAACATAAAAACGAACATAACAATAGAGAGACAGAGCTCGAGAGCCGTGTTCTGCTTCCGCCGCCCGTGCGAAGCGGGTCGGCGCTTCGCGGGGCGACGCTTCCGGTTTCGAAGTGACTTCCCGGTTTTCGAGGTAACGCCCCCGTTTTTCGGTGTAACGTATCCTTTGTCGATGTAGCGTACTCGGGTTTCGGTGTAACGTCCCGTGAGTCGCAGCGGGCGCGCGGGCCGCGTGGCGCTGGCGCGGCTGCGGGGGCGGGGGCCGCGGGGCGGGCGGGGGGGGGGGGCGGCAGCCTGCCCCGCTCATACCCACGCCATCCAGCCTTCGTACATCAAGCACAGGTTCTCTGCGCTGCGAGCTTCCGATATCATGTATTCCACCTGAAACATCAGACGAGTGCAATCCGTAAGTCGTGAGTTTCTTTCGGCGTTTCCTCTCGGCAGTGGTCGTTACGAAGCGCTGGTATCGGTAGCTTTTCTTTAAAAGTAAATAAATTAAATTTGAATATACTTTAAACGTAGCTTACGTAGCGTACACCTATTGACGTGTAAAAGTGCCTATAAAGGGAATAAAAATTTGGATTTTGAATTTTGTTGAGAATGCAGTTTTATAGAGCTAAGAAATCCAAAGATTCAAAGATTCAAATGTTTATTCAGTAATTAGACCTTTACAGGCACTTTTACACGTCAATAAGTATAATTTATGTTACGTGTAAAGTATATTAAAATTTAATTTATTTTTAAAGAAAAGCTACCGATACCAGCGCTTCGTAACGACCACTGCTGAGAAGAAACGCCGAAAGAAACTCATTTTCACAGTATTGGTCGCCTACTCGCCAGAAGGGCTTTGTCATATTATTATAATTGTCTTTTAATTAATAAATACTTATAATATAATACAATGTTGACACATTATAACATGTAATGCTTGCGAACAAGTAAACAAACATAAATTGCGTAATAAAAAATATTAAGTAGTCAAAAAAAGCGAAGCCGAGCTGACCAGTCCCTCCCGGCAGCACCCGTTCACGAGTTGACGCACGGATCAGCCATCGTTAAACTCAACCATATAAGAGGGAATCCAACGACCCGACCAGCGACCGGATTGGACATTTTAGTGAGCATGAAAAACCTGAACTTGCAGACCTTGTCAAGAGAAAATATAAATTATATGTTGGTCACCTATTGATCGCAGAGCATTTACATGTTTTTACAGTAAGCTTATTATGGTATCCATAACACATAGTGCAAAAAAATTTGTTCTGCGATAAAAATTGACGAAGTTATGACCACATTACTAGCGACCGTCGCGCCCGCTATGACGTCACTTGGCTGGCCGCACCAGTACACGGCGGACCCAGCGCGGCTTCAAGCCGAGCGGGCAGAGTACCCGGTGTGACGTCACGCGGCGCGGCCTAACATTCCGCCCAGAGATAAATATTGGCTTTATATAAAATTTGTTATAAAATGGCAGCAGATGGACCGATTTTGATGATTTCGAGATTGACGATGACGTCCTCTGTGGCCTAGTGGTCACCATGCCAGACTGCCATTCCGAAGGTCCCGGATTCAATCCCTGGTCAGGTTAAGACGGAAAATGATCTTTTTAAAATTGACCTGGGTCTTGGATGTTTATCTATTTATGTATTTATTATAAAATATAGCAGAGTTAGTATCCCATAACACAAGTCTCGAACTTACTTTGAGGCTAGCTCAATCTGTGTGATTTGTCCGTGTATATTAATTTTATTATTTCAAAATGATATTGATAAAAAAGCTAAGTAAAACAGTGCGAGCTTGGCTCGTACAGACATTAATAAACTGAGAATATTTTTTGAGCTAAACGCTCATCACAAATGCTGTTAAAGAAAACGGCCAGAGGCATTATTACGGCCCCGGCTAAATGAGGTCAAGAAAGTGGCAGTGGGCGGGGCCGGCGCACCTGCTCAGCGACGGGCAGGCGCCGCGCGGCGTCGGGGTCGCGCCCCTCCAGCTTGAGCCGCACCCGCTTCCACACGCCCGCGCCCTGCGCGTTGCGCACCCCCGCGCCCTGCGCGTTGCGCACCCCCGCCCCGCACCCCTGGCTCGAGCTGCCTCCTGCACGATTCAAAAAAACATCACGTCTTAAATAAAAATCTACGTATTTTACGACTATAAAAACCTGATGAACCCATACATGGCTGAAAGAAGAAACAATAAAACAATGTATTATAAAACTATTCTTAGATGTATTTGTTGAAGTTGGATTGTAAAATTCGCAGTTTCTAAAAACCGCTAGCAGTTTGGCAAAACACCTCAGTTTTGTAAAACAGCTAAATGACGTTTAGCATTATAATTAAATAACTAAAAAACTAGAAAACATTTTCTAGTTTTTAAGATAATTATGTCCTGTATTTATTTATTTTGTGCAAAGGGTATTGTATTGTATTGTATTGTAAACCCTAATACACAGAATTGCATAAACTATTTGTAATGCGGCGAGTCAACGGTTAGGTTCATAGTAAAACTTAATAAAACCTTTAAATACATGTTTTAATAATATTTACCCACTTTTTTTATTCTTTTCTTTATCAGCCTATATCAGTCCACTGTTGGACTAAAGCCATCTCTTAATAATAGGAGGTTATATTGATGATCATCGCTCTAGGCAATCGAGTTTGATCGCCCGTAGACAACATAAAGCCGTTACTCAGAGGGACGCAGTTGCCCGTTCCCTGTTATTTGTATCTCCCATACTCGCCTGTTACGACACCCGTGGAAGAGAAGGAAAGTGGCTAACATTTTTAGTATAATTTTAATATTAATTATACTTAAAAAAAAACTTTGCTGTAACAAAATAAGTACCCGGGATGAATGAATAAATAAATGAATGAATGAAAAACTCTTTATTGCACCAATACAAAAAAAAAGTAACAAAAAAGAAGTTTTACAATTTAAAATACACAGGTACAATGGGCGGTCTTATCGCTTAAAGCGAAAATCTCTTCCAGACAACCGGTGGATGAAGAGGAATGTAGGCTCGTCAGAAATAACGGCGGTGCAAAGAAAATTATAAGTTAAGGATTTGTTAGAGACAGATGAAAATTTAGCAATAATATAATTATTCAAACATACCATGTCTGGCGACAGCGTTCTGTCGTGTGAGGCGTCTGCTGGTCGAGTCAGTGTTCCAGATGTTGGGCAACCTGGAACAAATTTTATTGTTAATAACATTAGTAACTTTTCATCTTATCTATTTGAAAAGCGATGTTTTGACGTCAGCCATTGTGTAAAAAAAAAGTGATGATTATTAAGAGATATCATAAATATCCTATGTAAAGATATATTTGAATTGAATTTGAATCCCCGGTCCAAAAGGACGGGTGTTATAAATTTGACGTATCTGTGGCATCGTAGCTCTTTAACGAATGAACCTATATTTAATGCGGTTTTTTAAATCGAAAGCCTTGTCTGTTAGATGGTTCTTAGCTATGTTTGATTGAAATCGGTTCAGCCGTTCAAAATTCATTGGGGGTGCATGTCGGTTTTGTTAATAAATAGTAGGGACTGAAGACACGTTTGATCCGCTAGATGACAACAAGTTATATCTGGCACATTCTTCTAAACGTCAAAACAAAAAATTTCTATGGGCATTGTATGAAATAACCAACCGTGACGTCATTCCTTTTTCGGAGTCAAAGAACGCTCTTAAAATCGGTTTATCTTTATAATAAATCAAAAACCACGTTGAAAATAGATATGATCAATGAAAGTAACATAATTTTGTGACGTTTTATTTTAGTAACTGTACGTAATAGTTTATTTTGACCCAGTCATCTACCCAAATCTGACAAAGAACAAGAACTAATACCCGACGACGGGAGTCAAATACGGCTAACAATGTATATATTTTCCCGAATTGTGCTAATTAAGATTTTTCGTTTGATAACCCACTCGCACAAATAAAAAATACAGTCACTTTTTTGTAAGTAGATAGATAGATATGTTTATTTGTAGCTATAGTCACACACATACAGAAGAAATATATACAAAATTACAAAACATAACATCGCACTGAGAACATATATCAATGTCCTTGTATCTGTGTGCCACAGCAATCCAAAAAGGTCATAGCTCAGTGCTTGGTGCTGCTCAGAGGTAGCTCACTGATTTTCAGCTACGGCCTGTCAGGTGCAAGTGCGCATCTACGGAATCTTACGACTAGAGGGTAAAAGAGTTCTAAACTAAATGTTAAATACTTAACTATATGTTTATTTACACACCAATATTATAGAAAGACTACACATCATACATATATAGATAGAAGAATACAGAAGGGCTAAAGGATAGAAAAGTAAAAAATAGTGCCCTAGGAGTTTGTGTCAGTCTAGTGTCAGTGGCAGCAACAGCTACCGGAGACTTATTGGATTGTTGGAAGTAACATTCATTATATGTATATGTTGAGGCCAGGCCTCTCAGTTTTTAATTTTTTCCCCTACTCCTCAACTTGGTGATGAGACGGCTTGGTATCGCTGTCTCTTTCGGCGAGTATGATAAGGGAGGGATGGAGACGTGGACCTCAACGGCGGTGGTCAGCGACCTATTTATACGGTCGCCTCTCCAATATACCTACATTTTTATTAATACTTACAAATTCTAGCATACTCTCGGACAATATTGACGAATCGATTGACAAATCATTTGTGAAAAATTTGACAAACAATTCGGATGCTACGGTGGAACAGACATACAAACTCACATACATACATGGCTATTGCTGCCACGTTGAATTAATTTTACGATTTTTTTATTTTTATAATTAGGATAGGATATTGCAGGCTTGAATCACCTGATTATCCGAAAAGAAAGATGATTCCGTGTTTCGGAAGGCACGTAAAACTGTGGGTCTAACTACCCAAGGATTGGTTCCTGGTTTGGCCTTTGGGTTGTGGAGGTCAGACGGCAGTCGCTCTGTGTAAAAACCAGTAACCTCGTCAAATCTCCTTGGTTAAGTAGCGGACCCCGGGCTCTGAAGCGTTGCTGCTGAGGATGCAACCGGGAATACGCTTGGATGATGATGATTTTTAATTTTATAATTTAACTAGCTGCGTCCCGCGCTGTTACCCGCTGGAAAAGTAGCCTATGTGTTAATCCTGCGTGTCAACTACCTGCATACCAAATTTTATCACAATTGGTCCAGCCGTTTAAAGAAGTAACAAACATACACACACTCACAAACTGTCGCCTTTATAATATTAGTGTGATCGTTAATAATTTTAATGTTACAAACTAAGAATCTTTTGTGTCTGCAATAAAGCATTATTATAACTGCTACGCTTTTCAGCGACGGGTCCATGGGGACCCGGTTCTTTGAGGCGTTCATGGGACCAAAGCCGACAAGAAGAGGCCTTTTACTTTTTTATCTAAAAAGTGAATGCTATTATTACAGGCTGCTAAAATCACTACCCTTCCTCTTAGCTTTGCCTCAGTCAGGTAAAAAAGTAGATGGACACATGGGAGGTACACTCACTCCAGTAGTTCTTCATGCAGCGCGGGCAGTTCTTCCTTCAGCTTGGCGGCCGCGTCCCGCGCGTCCCGCGCGAGGTCCGCGCTGGGTGTCGCGGCGGCCGCGTGCACGCGCGCCAGCTGTGACGTCACGCTCGCCGCGCGGGACGCGTATTGCGCCGCCGGGTTGTGGCCCTGAACCAAGGGGGAAATTTACATTCACTTTGGAGCTCGGTGGCCCATACGCATTACTAGCGCTTTCACAAGTTAAGCGACACCGGGCGTGGTCCGCACTTGGATGGGTGACCACAAGTGGCACAAAAATTTCTCGAGCTCCTCCGTGCTTCGGAAGGCACGTATAAGCCGTTTGTCCCGGCTGGCATCATTGTATGGCAGTCGTCAAGCTATGTCAGATGCCTTTAGGCAGCCTGAAAAATCTGACACCAAGTGTTGGCCACTTACACACTCGAAAAACAAAAAAAAAACAAAACAAACATTCACTTTTTAAAGTGCCGTACCCAAAGGGTAAAAACGGAACCCTATTACTAAGACTTCACTGTTCGGCCGCCGCTAGACGCCACCAGCACTATTAATTGATCTCTTGATTTAACTTTTGAGTTTTAGTCAACATCCTTTGTTTCCGAATTTTTATTTTGACTAGCTAATTAGGCGTTACAAACTGTACGGGTTATGTACATATAAGAAGTTAATGGTAGATGGGAAAGGGGGATTGGTAGATAGAAAAGATTTTATATAAGTAACAAAAAGAAAGTTCATTGCGTGAAACACAAATAAACAACAATTCTAAGGACTTATACAAATATAAAATGGTAAATGAATGGTAAATGGGAATGTTGGTGAAAGATGGTAAAAAGTAATGTGAAATGTTATGAGTACACGCGACGAGTGTTTGTAAATGGTTTAAACGAACTCGCGGATGGTAGGAAAGTTGGTGGCGTACTGACTAAGAAAACATTCGAAGTTAATAAAATCGGGCGCGGCGACAATCTGCTGACCGTGCCCCCGCGCGCGGTCAATGTACGTAAACCGTACACAAACGGTCTTTATGGCCTTCGGCTCTTAAACCGATGAAAAATCACCGTGTATATCTTCAGACTCCAGGCGTAAAAATACGACCCACACCACAGTCACAAGAAAATTTCACGACATGAAAAAGACTAAGAACAGTAGAAAGCGGAGCACAGCGAGGAAAACGAAAGCGATAAGGAAGATAATGAAGACGAGGCATAGGAAGAATAAGAAGATGAAACAACGAGGATGAAGAAAAAACGAGGAAGATGAGCGATGAAGATGGAGACTAGGAATACAAACGAGATGAGGAAGACTAGTTGGGCTACGAAGACAAAGAAGACAAGGAAGACCAAAAAAAAACGAGAAAGACTAGGATGATGATGGAAACCAGGAATACAAACAAGATACCATTTAGCATACATTTACATAGCTTTATTATATTACTAATTTACATAATGTTTTCTTGTGAGCAAATAATGTTTAACATGCTGTGCGCACTATTTTTTTGGTTTTGCAACTAGTCATGTTTCTATTATATAAGTTGTTTTGTTAAGCTGCGTTGTAAGACTGTTTTGTGTGCCAATAAATATAAATAAATAAATAAAAAAAAAAAAAAAAAAGATGAGTAAGACGAGTTGGGTTAAGAAAATGAGAAAAACGAATAAGACAAGGAAAACGAAGAAAACGAGGATGACTAGGACAACGATGAAAACGAGGAATACAAACGAGATTAGAAAGACGAGTTGGGCTATGGAGACGAGGGAGATGAAGAAAGCAAGTGAGACTAAGTAAACGAGGAAGACTAGGATGACGATGAAGATGAGGGACCCTCTTATCTACATCTAAGCAATGAAACACAAAAGTTGAACGAATAATAAATAAACTCAAGTTTCCATTCATATTTTTTTATTTAAATAAAAAATCGGTGCTCGTCACATCACACTAAGGGATGGGGCTCAAAATTGTGACTGACTGTGACAAAGAGTCAAAAAGTCATGAAATTAGTGTGCCATAATTTATGGATGGATACCAAGCAATACAAACAAAATGAGGGAGACGAGTTGGGCTAAGACGAGAAAGACAAAGAAAACGAGGAAGATTAGGATGACGATGGAGACCAGGAATACAAACAAGATGATAAAGACGAGTTGGGCTAAAAAACGAGGAAGACCAAGAGAACGAGGATGACTAGGACAATGATGGAGATTAGTAGTAGACTAGAAGTTAATAAGTCATGAAATTCGCGTAACGCTATTTATACAAAAATGACGGAGACGTGTTAGGCTAAGAAGGAAGGTAAAGAGTACCTCGTGCACGTTGTGCAGCACGGCCAGCGCGGCCCGGCAGTCCGCCAGCAGCGCGTCCCGGCTGGCGTCCAGCGGCGCCAGCCGCTCCACGCAGCCGCGCAGCGCCGCGTGCAGCGCGCGCAGCGCTGCGCTGCGCGACGACACCTCCGCCGCGCAGCTCGAGATCATCTCCTGCAGCAGGGCCGACACGTTGTCCACCTGCACAACAGTAACAAAACATGTCACTGATCAATCTGTGGCTCTGTGAACTGTAAACCTCTCGAGTCACCCCGGTTCGTTGAAGTTTATCGGATAAAAAAATTGTTCAGATAAACAAGTTGCGTCTTATGTAAGAGTAATATTTTTCATCTCATCTATGAATTAAGACGAAGTGGTAGCTAAAGTGGCGCCCTCATTTGAAATAAATTGTTTAAAACTAAATATGGTGATAATTAAAAATTTGATCTGTATAACTGTCTAGAAAAACCTTTAAACTATTTTATGAATAACCTTTGAAAGTAATATTGGTAGTCCGTCTAGTTTTAAAACGGGTTTTCGCCAAAAGTGGCCACTTTTGGCGAAAAACAGTTTTAACAATAACAATACAATAACAATAACAACAGTAACAATACTTCACAGTTGAATCACTCGCTACGCTCGTGATGCAACTGTGGAATCCTTCGTTTCGCTCTGTATTCAAAGTAGCGCCCTCGCCTTTAAAATATTACCTTATCCCCACGTAACACAATCTACTATTAAGCCATTTTTCAAAAAGTTTCGAAATTGATGTAATATGATCTTTTAAGTTACGACCCCCATATGTTCCCAGTTATGAAAAATTTTAAAAACTGAGTCGACAAATTATTCGATATAATTTTCTAACCTTCGCTCAAAATTTCACGAGAATTGCGAAATGACAGCCGCACGAAATCATTTTAGCCAAATGTTAAATAAAAAGAGGAGTGATATAAGTTTGACTTGTATGTGTATCTGTGGTATCGTAGCACCTAAACGAAGGTAGATTTTGATATGGTATTTTTTGTTTGAAGGCTGACTTGATCAAGTTGGTTCTTAGAAAAGTTTTATGATAATCGGTTCAATGGTTTAAAAGTTATACATGAACTCGATTGTTTTCATTTTATTTGTTGTCCATTTTGTCCATTATCAACTTTAAAAATTGGACGTCTAATAGAATGACACTCAACATGTGAGTGTCATTTTAGTGTATACTTGATATGGGCGGATAAAGGTTTTCGTATATAGTTCATTTGTTTAGGTACTTAAATAAAGGTAAACAATCTTGACATGTCTTTTCATTAAAATAAACACTATATAAATCAATACCTTTGCAAATTACAAATCAATAAATGTATTAATTATGAATTACACATTTCACATTAAACATATAACGTGTAAAGATATCAGTTCGCACAGTGTATATTTTAATAAAATGAAGGTCAAGATTGTTTACATTTATTAAAATGTTTAACTAAATGGACTATAGTGTATATAGTTTAATTTAAAACTTCTCGCCCCACTCCTTGGTTAATGCTTACAAGCAAAAAAATAAATATTTATTTCTAATATGTATAATTTTTTTTGCCATTGCTTGTTTTTCATAGTGGCGAAAACCCAGATTTCTATGCAGACTAACGCATAAATGACATGACATAACTGTGGTGTAATTTTTGTGACGCGGAGTCAGTAAATGTTTTTTTTTTGTATGAATAAACCTTTTGTTTAATGACTTTGCGTTTCAAAAATGACACAATTCATTCTCAGAGCGCAAACTTCGCCTAACACAGTTCCCGAATAGAATTGTTTTGACTGACCCATTGCTTGTCGATGCTCCCCTCGGGGTGCAGCATCTCCATGAGCGACTCCTCAACCGGCGACACTTGCAGCGAGTACTTCTGCGACAGCGTGCACGCCTGCAACACACACATATATGTAGAAACGCTGGAATCTATTAGTTTCTAAATCAAATTACTTAACAAAAGTTGTTTATGCAACTGTAGTATAATAATATAAGAATGTGGGTTTATCACACGAGGTGAAGCCTCTTGTGATAATAGTATCATACGAGTGTTTTAATACCTAATTATTACAGTTGCATACAAAACTTTATCTATACCCATGATATGAATTCTTTATAAAAGGTTTTAAATCCATAAGGTGTGTACAGTGTTGTAAGAACTATATAATATATATATATATATATATATATATATATATATATATATATATATATATATTTTCATATATATATATATATATTATATTGTTGTAATTATTTACATTTTGGATCTTAAAATTATTTTGATTCGATATTAGTAAATATCGAACCAAAATGGTGGGATACGACGTGAATTCGAATGACCAATAAGTTTTTTTTTTAAATTACGGAGCTGTGGTAGTGAACCGTGCGTATATGACAATGTTCTTTTTTGAAATTTATAATGTGGCTGTTCGATGACTAAGGAAGGGATCGGAGTTTGCGTCGCATAATAAAATTTAGTACAACATTATAACACTCGTTTGGATGATATAATGGTTACTATGTGATTGTGCGTTTTAATTAGTAGGCAATAAGCTAACTGTTGCCGATACTTTTATAAAGAATTTATAAGACGTACCTTTTCCCAGTGCGAGAGCGCGGTCCGCGCGGTGCGCGCGACGCGGTGCGCGGGCGCGGACGCGCCGGCGGGCGGCGCGCGCTGCGCGGCGGCGCGGCGCGCGTGCTCGGCGAGCGCGCGGCCCGCGCCCGCCAGCCGCGCCGCGCGGGCCCGCACCGCGCCCCACGCGCCCTCCAGCCCGCGCACCAGCGACGACAGCGCCGGGTTCGCGCCCGCGCCCCATTTCACTCTGGACAACAGTATAAATGTTATACTCGTCATTTCACCCTACTTTTTTAACATCTTTCACCAACATTCCCATTTACCATTTTTCTTATATTTGTTGTTTATTTGTGCCCACTGCAATAAACAATCGAAAAACGAAAATTCCTTTTCGTTTTTCAAATAATAGTGTATTGTGCTACAAGGGGATAAAGTAATATTTTGAAGGCGAGAGCGCTACTTTGAATCCAGAGCGAAACGAAGGATTATTCTACGGTGGAATCCTGAGTTTAGCGAGGGATTCATGTATATCACCCGATATAAAAATATTACCTTACCCGAGTAGCACACTCTACTTTTCATCTCCGTCTATAAGAAAAACTAGCACATATAAAACAAAATATTAAGAACAGTAAAACACCTACAATACCTAATCAGACTTCAACCGACAACTTAAAACTAAATTTTATATGGTATCGTTTTCATACAATAAATACTAAAATTCCTTTTTTTGAAGACCACCTGCTTAAGATAAAATGTTCACTCATAACTTTGTTTGCGTGGTCCTTCATATCTTTTTATTTTTATAAGTAAACTTTATAACTATTAACTTTTGGCTTAAACTCACGAAAAAGTATTCACATTTACACAAATAATTAAATTTCAATAAGTATAACCTAAAACTTCTGTAATTACTTGAATCAAAGAAAGCTTAAAAAAGAAAAATTGCGCGTTTTTAATTATACTAATTTCTTTTTTCGAAGCGAAGAATATAAAAATGTCAACCTACATTCCTTCATGTTGACAACTATATGTATTCTTAATTTAAAAAATCACGACGTCTGTACCAATTATTTTTTATTTTAAAACATAATTCTTCTTTGTTTTTGCTGGACTGCCAACATTATCTTTGATTCTACATAGATTACACTCGTATTCAGTTTTTATTATTTTACAAATTAGTTTCAATCCCTTGAGATTTTCTTTTTCACTTTTAATCCCGAGAGAATAATCAGTAACTTTAGCTCCAAATGTTTTGGGAGTAAAACATCGTTTTTTGAGTAGATGAGATAAAAAACACTTTATTTGTCTCACTGAGACCTCTTTTGTTTTGAATGGTCATCATGCGACGCTGTCACACCGAAGGTATCTGATTCCACTCCCAGTCAAATCAAAATGCAAAATGATCTTTTTCAGATTTACCTAGGTCTTGGATCTATATTTGTATTTGTTATAAATTATAGTATCTCTGAATTAGTATCCCATAACACAAGCCTCGGATTTAGATTTATCCATATCACTGAGGCACATATATAATGTAAAAATACTACACAAATCGCAAGGTGAATGAAAGAAAAAAATATTAAATCGTAAATAACGACAAAGGAATATTTTACTAATTATCATGCATTAGATCAGAGGTTCCCAAACTTATTTTGTCAAACGCCCACTTTAAAAAATCTGTTATTTTGTAGCGCCCCCCATTTTTATCACCATAAAAACCTGAATCACATATTTGTCTTGCCTGTAGTTTAATCCAACCTATATTCTAAACTAGACTTTTTTACAAGAGAGAGCAATAATAATACATACACCAGTACATTAGAGTATCTTTTATAAAAAAATAACAATAATCAGCATTGTTAATTTTTAATAAAAAATAGCAATAATAGTACAATTTTACAATAATAAAGAGTATCGGAAGTGGGGACCTCACCTGCGAAACTTTAAAACATGAAATTTTTTCAGTGTTTGATTCCTTTAACGATATAAATAGCGTTGTAAACGCATTAAAATAATAAATATTAATTACATTTTTAGTTTATATTTGTACAATAAAAAAGGATATAAATATGAACTAATAAATGGATGTTGTGTAGTAAGAGGATTTTAATTTCAGTTAATTTTAAAATATGAAATAGCTGAAGTTATAAATCACATCAGCGCCCCCAACTTTATTCTGGGCCCTTAAAGCCTCCAGCGCCCACAAGGGGGCGTTATCGCCCACTTTGGAAAAGACTGCATTAGATAATATTTAATATTAGAGTATTCACATCTTTCGTCTTCACAAGTATTAATTTAGATGTAGTCTCTACATTCAATAAAAGTAAGTACGATTCACCTAATGCAATTTACTTGCAATCAACTTGTTTTATGAAAGTAGATACAAATGACATAGTTAATGTCATTTGTATTCACTTTCATAAAACAAGTTGATTGCAAGTAAATTAAAAAACCCCAACGACACCAACTAGTGAAAAGTGGCGATACTACATAATATTCTAATCCTTAGCTTCATCTATATGTTTTAGGTAACTGAACCGATTTGAATCCAACATGGCTTAAAACCACAGCTAGGGCAATTGCTTTCACGTAAAAACTGCATTGAAATCGGTCCATCCGTTCGAGCGCTACGACGCCACAGACAGACAGATAGACGTTATCGTCAAATTTATAACACGCCTTTTTGTCGAGGGTTAAAAAGGCTTTACCTTTGATGTGCAGCGGCGACGAGTGCGTGTGTGGCGCTGCTGGCCGCAGTCAGCCGCTCGGCCGCCGCCGCCAGCTCGCGCCCGCGCCTCACCAGCGCCGTGCGGGCTTCACCACTGCCGCTTTGCACCACCTGCACAATATTACTTCTCGTTAGCAGACAAAAATAAAACATGAAAATGAACCATCATTTTCACAAGTCAAGTCAATAAACAAGACCAAATTAATCGTTTGTATGTCACAATCTAGTTCATCTAGATAAGCGAAAAAGTAAAATAAATTGTAACAAATAAGGAGAGAGGAGAGCCACGTTACAAAAAAGATGCTAAATTTAAAAATTACTGGAAATAGGAACAGAGGACGGCCAAAGAAAAGGTGGATGGAGTGTCGTTAAGGACGATATGGATAAAAAGAATGTGACAAGTGCCTCGACAAAGAATACAGGGGAATGGAAAAGACTCACATGCTGTCCCGACCCCCCGTAATGTGGGATAAGGCGAGGAGCAAGAAGAAGAAGGACTAATGAATCAATTTCTATTAAAATGACACGGAATCGTCATCATCATGCAAATCAGCATCATGTAACAAAAATAATACAAAGAAAGATTCTATTTGAATGGAATTTTATTTATTTATTTATTTAAACTATATTGCACAATTAAAAAAATGTACAAGAGGCGGACCTAATGTAATATGGCATTCTCTCCCGGTCAACCATTAGACCAAGCGGAAAGTATGTGTGGCTGGCGTGATGAAATTCATGATTTAGTAAACAAAGTGTAAAAGTATTTATAACAAACGGCAACACGCATGCGAAATACAATTAGTGGTTTGCTAACCGAACTAAAGACATCTGTATTCATTATCAGTATAAATAAATATAAATAACACTGATTGAGCTAACCCCAAAGTAAGTTCGAGACTTGTGTTACGGGATACGAACTCAACGATACTAAATTTTATAACATATGAATATATATCCGAACCAAAGTATACCAAAAACAAAAGAAAATGTAATAATATGAAAAATCACTTACGTCAGGATGTAGTTGAGCGTGCGCCAACACCCTCAACCTGGCCGAGTGCGCGGCGGCGGCGGCGCGAGCATGCTCGCGAACAAGCCGGGCGGCCCGCTCGCTGCGCGCGCGCGCCGCTTGCAGCGCGGCCGCGAGCGCGCCGGCGCGCTCGATGCGCTCGCCGCGCACGCCGCGCTGGCAGCCGCTCGACACCGCCTTCTCGCACAGGGACTCTAATGACACGCTCCACGATGCTCCTGGAAAATACAATACAATACACTTTATTGCACAAAAAAATAAATACAGGACAAAATTTTCTTAAAAACTAGAAAATGCGCAAAAAGCGGCTTATCGCTAAGCAATTTCTTCCATGCAACCTATTTATGTAGAAAAAAGTGATACATAAAGTACATATTAAATAATGCCATGAAAATAAAACAAATTACAAATAATGCCTGAACGGTCACAAAGGGTTTTCTTTGGTCGTAAATAAAATAAAAAGAACTCGCGTTTTGAAGAAAATAATTAGTCTGTGTTATTCGTCCTTTGTTTTCTGTCAAGTGTCATCTGTCAATAAATGTCATCTGTCTTTTTTACTAAAGTCCGTTTTAAAATCCCCTAAAGTGCACTGACAGTGTTGCCTGTTTTTTACATTTGTAGCGGGAGCGAGGTGATAAACTCGACCGCCACAAAGGGAAGATCTTCCCGCCAGGCATGTTGTTGCGGTGAGTCGAGACTGTGTAGAGCGTTGTTGACTTGTTGGCGCCGGAATGATGTCCTGCCGGAGTGCCACGCTGGAGAGTGAATTGCCTCGAATCCAGGGTCATCGAGTTAATTGTGGGGTGCTTGATATCAGGACCAGAAAGCTCGGTCGACCTGAAGCTTGACCCGTTGCGCTGGCTTGCTGTGAGACTGAGTAAAGACTGCCTCTAACCAATATTGAGTGAGAGAGAGGAGCAATGATGACAAAGTTCGACGATGCTGAAGAAGGCTGCTAAACTGCTGATGATGGAGAAGGTTGCTTCTAATCACGTCCGGGGTCACCACTGTAGCGGGAGCGAGGTGGTATGCTCAACCGCCACAAAGGGAAGATCTTCCCGCCAGGCATGTTGTTGCGCCTGGGGAACCGCGGTTCCAATGATGTATAGTCGGAAGTTGTATATATGCAGCGAATCGGGCGAACTATGAGATCGAGATGTAGGATACTGCTGGCGCCATCTCATATGCTTCTTGTGAACTATATTGTCGGTTGTCTCTTGATTGGTTATTTGTTGTAGTTCCTCGTAGTGGCCGTAGAGGTCACCACACATTTAATAAATAGGGATGTACCGCGACCGGTCATTACTGAAAGATTTATCTTATTTTCTTTTCGTACCATGAATAAAGTGTTGATAATATGATCATTGACGTTTTTTTATTAAATCTATCGATAAATTCAAATTTGAATGATAAAAAAAAATAAAACCCAATCAATACACATAAAACGATAGCAGAATAAATTCAACCAACAAATGAGTCGGATAGAAAATCTTAACGATTCACCCGAAAATCTTAAAGTTTCAATATGGTAACATTATTCACATGCTAAATGTTAGAGCACTCTACGGGATTTCAAAACGGACTTTATTTTTTGTCATACGTCAGTCTTGCGTGCCTATGTCTATTCGACCATGGTCAGTTTGTAAAGAGCCTGAGCGACCTAACAGTACCTTCATTGTCATGTCTCATCTCGACAAAGAAACAATACAATTTAGGCCGAAAAAATTTAACATTACTTGTGACCTTCACGTTTAAAAGGCATTTAATTAATTAAATGTCTTTGTGTACACTAGTTAAAGGGTACACTTTTATTTTATCAACTTTATTGCACCATAATAGACACACAAAAATTACAAAACAACAAGAAACAACATAGGCACAAAGGCGGACTTATCGCTATAAATGCAATCTCTTCCAGCCAACCTTTGGGTGGAGGAAAAATTTATTTGAAGCAAGGTGGGCAGTGGCGGTGCAGTACTAATTCTATTTACCTACTTAGAATTAGGTACTTACCTAGAATTAGGTACTTACCGATTTCCTTCTGTTCTACTTCAGCGTGTAAGTCCAGTTGTGCCCTCCTTAGCAGCAAACACAAAACGGACGCGAGCGCCCGAGAGTGGACGCCCAGTACGCATCGCAACACGTATTCCGCTGTAAATCTGCAAAAGGAGAAACTAGTTTAAAAACTCGGGCCGTCTACAGGAATTAATATTCATGCTTTAGACCGGAAATTATACGGCAGGGCGGGCCGAGCTCGACTGTTTTAGATTTCAATTCGTTATGGATATGGATAGAGTAAAAAATATATTATTTTATTTAGTTCGTCAACTAGGTTAGGTATCCAAAAATGAAGAAGGACCCATATTTTTTCGTTTAGCAAAGTAGTAAAATTCACAAAACACAGCGTTTCGAAGATCCGGAGTTGGGGTGATTTACGTCACCTGTGGTTTAAAATAGTAAGTCACGCGATATTGAAATGCTCTGTATCTTCGTCGTTATTTGGTAATCAGAGAAAAAAAAGAATATGTATATCATTCATGTTCATCGATCCATAATCCTTGATCCATTAACTTTGATTTATGACCCGTGATCCTAACCATGATCCGTGATCCATAATCCACGAGCCGTGATCCTTCATCCGTATTACTTGATTCATTAACTCTGATCTCATAAGTAGTAGTCTGAAGTATATCATACTTTACAATAATCTATCTAATGAGCCAAAAAAAATTTGTCCACGTCCCTATTGAGCTACGCCTCACCGTGCCGTGATACCCACCGCCTAACGGGCTTGCAGAGCGCAGCGTCGTCGTACACAGTGAGCGGGCCGCTGCCGTTGAACGCGCGCGCCATGTTGACGCTCATCGCAAACACCTCCGCCACGGTCTGCACGCGCCGCACCAGGAAGATGTCTTCCAACACCGACCGCAGAACGGGATTCTGAAGGGCCGCCTGAAGGAGTAAATTGTTATTAAATATAAGGTTCAAATTCCAATATATCTTTATTATCATAGGATATCTATAATATCTCTTAATAATCGTCACTTTGTTTTGTTGCACAATAATTGTTGACGTCAAAAAATTACTTAGAGCTAAGTTTACTGCCGCCTCCAAAGCACTAGTGCAGAAGAAGCGGTACAAACTGCACTGCAGCATTTTCTCCAAGAACGTCAACTCACAATGAAATTAATATTTATAGTTGATATGTGGACAAGTATACATTGTTTGTTGTCATAACTTAAATTAATTTTTTTAATGTCGAAATTTTGAAATAATGTCAAATCAAGTTGTTAATTCAGTATGTACCTAATGTACCAGATTATGACCATTTCTGACTATACAAACCTTTAAGAGGGACCCGCGCCAAGCTCAAGCCAGACTTTTTTGTCTTTAAGATAGTCATCGGTCCTATAATAAGCCTTCTTACATAAGGTTTACATGTTAACTGGTACAGGGCGATGCCGGGAGAGCAGAGCCAAATGGGGTTGGAACTCTGGCAACAGTTTGTGTGACTGTGGGGTCACACAATCCATGGACCATCTTTTGTCATGTTCCAACTGCCCGATTCCTTGTACTAAGGCAGATCTGAATATGGCTTATGACAGGGCGGTTGCCGTGGCTAGGTTCTGGTCTAACAATATCTAATATGAGCCATTTCGACTCGATAGGAAGGATCAAGGATAAGGATCACGACGAGAATAATTGATCTAAGTGCACAGATCACTGATCGTAGATCAGAGTTAATGAATCAAGTAATACGGATGAAGGATCACGGCTCGTGGATTATGGATCACGGATCATGGTTAGGATCACGGGTCATAAATCAAAGTTAATGGATCAAGGATTATGGATCGATGAACATGAATCACAGATCAAAGTTTGTGGATAAAATCTAAATTTTGAAAGGACATATTTTGAATTTTGTTCTTACCGACATATGCATGGCATCGCTAATATGGTCGATCTTCCTCCAAGCTGGCGGCGCTGGAAGAGAAATGTGATCAGCCAGTTCCCGGGCCCTGAGCTCCACGGCCGCGAACAGCCCGTTGAAGCCCATCAGCAGCATGCGGCCCGCCGACTGCCCCTCGGCCTCCGCGGTGGACGTGGACAGCAGGGCTTCGTAGCGGGAGCGGAGCTCCGACGCAAGGAGCTGGGCGCCATTGTTTGGTGACTGGAGAAGTGCCAAAGATGTTTTTTTAATATACTTTTATCTTGAAACCCACATTAAAACTATCTTTATAACTTAAAGGTTGACTGGAAGACAAGGCTTTTAGCGTTAAGTTCGCCTATTGTTCTGTACAATTTGTATTTGATAAACAATAAAGATTAAATAAAAAAAAATAAGATTTAGATAAATACAAAATTCTTTCTGGAAGTACGAGTACATCTTCAGATATGACATTTGTTATAAGAGAGATGAATGCTAAAAGTTACTCCTTTCATTTCCTGCACTTTGAGTTTTGAACTGTCTGACTAATGAGTCGCTACATCTGGTAGAACAAAACATTGTGGGAAAAACCTGGGCTTCGAATGGTACGTTAAGCCTATGGTCAATGACTGTAAGCCAGATGGCCGACTTAAATAGCTTCAAAAAACTGACACTAATGTTAGCTGGAAAGCAAATTACCAAGACAGTTTCTCGACTTTTCCAAGAGTATACAGAAGCTGCGGTAAGTAGTTCAAAGTGTATGAAGATGAAATTCTTTTCCTATCTCGAGACTTTCATTTCTGATAAAGGTATGCTCTTTTTATGGGTTGGTAAGCAAAGCGGTGTAAAGATCTAACGGACTTACCTCCATATCCATGACCAAGTATCTCAGATGCATCTCTAACTGCGCCAGAAGGTCATTCAACGGAACCGGTGTATTCATGATAACCGCGTTCAGCTCAGTTATCATCAGCAACGCCGACGGGTCTTCCGAGTGGACTTTCTTCAAAGCTTCTGGCAGTATGATGGTACTAAAGTTGTAGTTTAGTTGCACCAGGTCTGCTAGGAGCAAATTAGCATTGCGAACGCACTCCACAGCGACTGGCAACGCTGAATCTTCAGTAGATGCTGACTGTAGTGGCAGCAAGGATAAAAGCTCAACGGCTTGCATGGATAGCGCGCTCATATCATCCAAAAACCATTCTCCTTCTCTAGAAGTCAAATCAACGAGGCAATCTCCTGCGCTCTGAGCACCGTTCTCCAGCATCAAGTATCGTCTATTCAGGTTACAGAGCATGTTGATAGCAACGCATTCCAAAGCAGCCGCTGCTCCGTCTTCCGTCCTCACCCAGTTGGTAATATTTGCCTTTGCTTCCATGTAGGCCTCCTGGGCCAACATCAGCGCATCTTGGCCTCCTTCTAACTGCAATCTCTCTATAGCTTTCGTAAGATTTACATTAGCATCAGCGTGGATCGCTTGCATTCGGTAATTGTACGCGGCGACTTGAGTGGAATCAGTGTTGTTCTCTGCAAAGACCAAAGCGTTGACTTGGTTGGATACTTCTCGGCACACTTCGGGGGACTTGCTCTCTAATGCTGCAGCTAGAAATTTCCTGAACATCACGATGCGATGGTATTCAGTGTGACTCTGAGGGTAGTATTGGGAAACAGCTACGTATTGTGATAGTAGTTCTAAGCAGGATCTCACTAAGTGATGGGTCTGCTTTATGCTCTGATTTAGTTCAGTTTCGGCCTGCTCGCATTGGGTCATCATGGTGCTCTGTCCAGCATTTGTTAAGAATTCCTTGATATTGTCGAAAATTGGTTTGTCATCGTTTTCTTGGGGCCCGGTGAACTCTTGAACCCAAGCCATTAACTGCGTCCCATTTAGCGCTTCGTTAGTTTCAGCGAAATTCGCAATTTGCGTGTCGAAGTCTTTCAGGATTTTGACAAGAGCTTTCATGGAATCTTCTACTGCGTTCTTCGCTTGTTTGTACGATGTGTATTTTTGTGAAATAGCATAGAGTGGATGGTTGTTTAGGTTAGGTCCGTACGCTTCGATTTCCTTAATCAGCGCCATCTGTTGATGGCAGTCCTGTAGTCTTGTTTCCACTGCTTTCAGCTCTTCGTGTTCTTTCAGCCAATTCTCGGCACTTTTCTCGATTTCTGGTAGCACGGCAACATATTGCGACCTAGAACAATGCGGTTGGAAATCAATACTGAAATTTAATGTGTGTCGAATATGATTCGCGAGCTGTTAAATAATTCAATGTTATTAACGGGGAGTAGGTCGTAGTCACTCTGAGCCGGGAAGGCTTTTAGCTGCGCATTAACAATTATAATCTCCGTGTTAGGGGTTTAATTATGCATAAAATGTTTTCATTGTGCGTGGTTGCGGAGTGACGGCCTCGGCCATTATTTATTCCGAGAGCGTGGGTAAAGTCACAGCTTGTCGTAAACAATTTTGTGTGGAATGGACAAGTTAAGCGGAATATAACTAGGGAAACTAAGTCTAGTAGGTATTTTAATAACCGCCGTATGATGACGGCAGAGAAGAATTCGATTTGTCAGCACCCGGGCCCTTTTCTCTCCCGCGGGTGTCGTAAGAGGCGACTAAGGATTTGTTAATCCTTAGTCGCCTCTTACGACTTTATACCATACCATACCATACTTTATACCATCTACAGCGATCGCAAACTGGTCTGTCCAGCGATATAGTTACTAGACTATCCTCCCTTTTTAAGAAGATAGCTTTAATACAGCAGTGAAGTGGTGTAGCAACCTATATTACTCCACTGCCGTTCTTTACCAACATAAAGATGGAATCTTGATTCTACCAGCTACCGCCTATCCTAAGGGTGGCCTTTGGGTCTCACGGCCCTGGGCTTTGTATACTCCGTCAGGGATAAAGACGTGATATTGTTTCTGTACCTCCTGTTCCACCAAGATATCCTACTTACGTCAGCTCTGTGATGTCATGCTTCATCTCTTGGGCCCTGACCGCCAGCATCGCCAGCGCAGCCCGCACGTCTCTCTGGCTCCTCCTGCGCTTGCCACTGCCGGTAACTCCCCCTGCCGCACCCCACTCCACTAGGGGGTCGTACACGAAGGCTTCCAACAGAGTCAGCAAGGTCTCACGCCCGCGACGCATCGTGCGCAGTACGTGCTCACACGCCAGTCGGAATATGCCCTGGAAAGAAAAATAAATATTTGAAAACAAGTTACCTAATGTTATATTGTAACAAGCGCTGGCTTTCTGATATTGTGGTGGCAGGTCTTGATCTATTTGATGGGTTTACAGGGAATTTAGAACAAGCGACCTGGACATATAATTTAACTCTTCGCCTGTCAATATGATTATGAACGCCCAGGTCAATTGTTTTTCAACACATTCGCTCGGAAAGTGCTCGTGTGCCATACTACGTTACGTACGTACGGTAAATATACCACACTGATTTTACCTATGTAATGTCATTCATTATGCAAACATTCGAAATCGTGCGGTAAATACTACTTACCGCACAAGTCTGGTAAAGTGTTTTTAAAATGTTTTAGGAATATTCTACAAATCCAAAACATCGAATATTATTTTTGAAACATATAATCTCTGCATGCAGCCAGCCTAGATTCATACCAAAAACCTTGTTTTACTCAACACTAAAATGAATTTATAATTCTGCCAGTTCAAAAAAAAATCATTTTTTTTTAAATAATCCTTTGGCTGTTGGTGGATTGATTTCTGTGTCTTTCGTATCACTACAGATTCGAGCATGCGCGAAATGCGTCTGGAAAAGAAAATGTAAGCGCGCCATATTTCAAATTTTCTTTAATGAGATTTATTGCAAGTATAAGTAAAGTGTTTTATTATTAAAGATTTTTTCCTCACTAATGTGTGGAAAAACGTAGTATGGCACACGTGTGTAATCACAAGTTTCGGCTCTATAAAAACACGCGCGTGAGTCAACCCGCCTCGACTGTAATGAACAACTTACCACACTTGTATCATAAACTACTATAAAAATCTTTTACGACTAATGAAGGGACACGTACCTAGATAGATAGATAGATAGATAACTCTTTATTGTACACCAAAAGAAAAAAAGTAACACAAAGAAATAATTTTAAATTAAAATGAGTACAATGGGCGGTCTTATCGCTTAAAGCGATCTCTTCCAGACAACCGGTGGATGGAGAGGAATGTGAGAAAGACAAAGACGGTGGTGCAACTGACTAAGAAGGAAAAAAAAAATGTATCTAAAGCAACTATAAACTTAATAAATTTAACATAAATTTACACACATTTTAACCTTTATAAATACATTAAAACATAAATAGGTTTAGGCAATATACATACATAAATTATATATTACACATATACATATACAATACATAAATTATATATAACACATATACATATACAATACATATTATTAAATAGCAAATAGACTTACTGATAACTTGATAGCAACATAAAATAGAGTAATTTATAATGTGATCATTCCAATTAATTACTTTTTGATAGATAGTAATCTACTGCCCTTTTCTTAAAAACGGGAAGAGACTGTGCCTGCCGTATTAAAACTGGCAGTTCATTCCACAGGCGCACCGCTTGGACCGTAAAGGACTTATCGTAAAAATTGGTTCGATGCATAGGCATGTCCAAAGCTAGATTTTCTGATGACCTTAAATTGTGCATATTCTTAGAATGTAGAAATTCAAAACGTTCCTTAAGATAACAGGGGGATGGGAGGTAAAATAATATGTTATACAATAAAGAAAGGATATGAGTATTCCGGCGATGACGAATAGGAAGCCACTTGAGCTGAGTACGAAATTGTGAGACATGATCATATTTGCGTAAACCAAATATAAACCTTATGCAGAAGTTTTGAAGTCGCTCAAGCTTACTTAGCTGGTCCTCAGTGAGATCAAGATAGCAGGCATCCGCATAATCTAAAATAGGAAGCAAAAGTGTTTGAGCAAGCGCCAGTTTAGTAGCAGTAGGTAGAAAATTACGCAGTCTTCTAAGTGAAGCCGCAGCCCCATATAACTTACTAGCTGTAATTTGCATCTGAGGACCCCAAGATAAATTTTCATCAAAGGTCAATCCTAGGTTTTTAACCGTTTTTGAGTAAGGTATATTCACACCATCAAATTGTACTTGAGGCAAAGTCGATCTGTCTAATTTAGCCAGCATGCGTGAACTGCCAATGATTATCACCTGAGTTTTTGTTGGATTCACTATCAGTCCGTTTGAACGACTCCACTCAGTTATGTGCGTTAAGTTATTGTTTATATCTTGGATAGCCTTGGCAATATCACTGGGTGGAGCTTGAGAATAAATTTGTAAATCGTCAGCATACAAGTGATAGGGACAAGAAATGTGTTTTGAAATAGAATTAATAAAGACTGAAAATAAAAGAGGAGAGAGAACGCCGCCTTGCGGTACGCCAGCAGATACATTACACCACGAAGAATAAGAGTCTTCGAGGCGAATGCGCTGCCTGCGACCATACAGATAACTGCGAAACCATTCAATTGCTGATGGAGATACATTAATAGAGCGCAATGTTGCAAGAAGTATATCGAAATTAACGGAATTGAAAGCATTGCTATAATCTAATAAAGAAAGTACAGTTAGCAGCCCTTCTTCCATACCAAGGCGAATGTCATCCGATATTTTGATAAGGGCAGTAACGGTGCTATGACCTGTACGAAAACCTGATTGCATAGGATTAAATAAATTATTTTTATTAAGGAAACTGCATATCTGGGACTGGATAAGGCGTTCAAGGACTTTTGATAGAAAAGGAAGTATGGAGATAGGACGATAATCAGAAAAGGTTTTAGGGTTAGGTATTTTGGGTAAAGGAATGACAAGAGCTTCCTTCCAAATTGAAGGAAACGTACAGTCTGTAAGACATGCGTTCAGAATAAAACAAAGAATAGGAAGGATACAATCTAAGATAGGAACTAACATGTTTCGACTTATACCATCTATTCCCACCGCATTAGATGTAATTGCCATAATGCTCTTTTTAACGTCACAAGCAGCAAATTGAGAAAAGTTCAATGATTCATACTCAGGAGTAGAGATGGTAGACAGGTGAGTAATGGTTTGTGATTTAATATTGTCATCCAGAACAGGAGCAGAGGTAAAATGAGCATTAAGAGAATCGATATCTAAATCATTATGAACAGTGTATTTCTGAGATTTACCAACTCCAAGCGATTTAAGGAATTTCCATGCTTTGGCTGGATCTTCGTTTTCCACAGATTTGTGAATATGACGGCGTTGAGCGTCCCTAAGCACTGTATTGCAGCGATTTCGAACACGAATATATTTATCTCTATTTGCATCACTAGGACGGAGTTTGAATTTGCTTTTTGCAATGTTTTTTTTGTGCATTAGCGCCCTAATTTCCTCAGTTAGCCAAGGTGCGGGTGAATGTTTAATTTTGATTGGCCTTAATGGTGCATGGCGATCGTACAGTTCAATTATATTAGTATTAAAAATTAATACCATCTCATCAACAGACTTTGCATTGTAAATAGGTGTCCAATCTAATGCACGCGCGTCACAAAGTAAATGTTCTTGATTTATGCTACTAAAATTGCGCTGAAGAATAATTTTGGGTTTGGATTTAGGAGGACGAATTTTATAAGACAAAAGTAATAAATCGTGGTAAGAGAAAGCATCAGCAGGATATTGCCCGTGTTTAGCAACATGCTGTACTGAGGAAACAATAATAAGATCTAGAAGAGAGGGTGTTTTGTTAGGAAAGTGATGTGTAGTGCTAAGAGGGAGAATGTGCAAGTTGCTTGATGAGACAATCGACTCTAATGAGCGAGAACGACTATCATTTTTAACAAGACAAGTATTAAAGTCTCCCATGATAATGGTGTGACTAAACAAAGGATTAAAAGTTTCTAAAAGGGTTTCAAAGGAAGAAAAATAGTTAATATTAGAAGAGGGACAATAATAGACTCCGAGAAGGACTTTATTGTGAGAGAGATTCAATTCAATGAAAAGATGTTCACCAGCACTTGCAGGAGGTGGCTGAGTAGATACACTAATTATTGAATATGGGATATATGAACGTAGATATATGGCCACACCACCTCCACACGTGTCAGTGACTCTATCATTGCGAATAAGTCGAAATCCTGGCAAGGGATATAAAGTGGAAGGAAGAGAAGGAGGAAGCCACGACTCGGAAACTAAAATGGCATGGATATTATTATTGTCAAAAGATGCCTGCATTTCAGAAAAGTGTGCCGGTATACTTTGGGCATTAAAGTGTACTACATTAAAATTTTTTGGTACATCAGAAAAAACGTTACACAACGTATCAGAGAGAGTAGGAAGGCTCGAAAAACTATCTTCACTAATATTGCTACTGTGGGAAGAAAGTGACTGATATTCATCATTACTATCAAATAAATCATTCATAATGAATTTAAGACGAAGTGGTAGCTAAAGTGGCGCCCTCATTTGAAATAAATTGTTTAAAACTAAATAAGGTGATAATTAAAAATTTGATTTGTATAAATGTCTAGAAAGACCTTTAAACTATTTTATGAATAACCTTTGAAAGTAATATTGGTAGTCCGTCTAGTTTTAAAACTGTTTTTCGCCAAAAGTGGCCACTTTTGGCGAAAAACAGTTTTAAAACTAGACGGACTATTAGTAATAATTTCAAAGGTTACTCATAAAATAGTTTAAAGGTCTTTCTAGACATTTATACAAATCAAATTTTTAATTATCGCCTTATTTAGTTTTAAACAATTTATTTCAAATGAGGGCGCCACTTGAGCTACCACTTCGTCTTAAATAAAATAAATATTATATAATAATATATATAAAAACAAATAAAATAAATAATATATATAAAAACAAATAAAATAAATATGTATAATAAACTAAAGTATAATACGGATAATACCTACTAAGTACTAACTTATTCTATAAAAAATATCCTCCTCCACCCACCAGCCGTGTTTTGACAATTTAGGTTATACTAACATAGTTCGCATTCTTCACGATACTATAACTACCTATGCAGATTAAATGAAATACATAAAATATACTAATAAAAAAAGAAGAGAAAAAAAAAAAGGAAATATTGAAAACAAACAAGAGTTCGGTGAGTTTTTGTTTTTACGTAAAACCGAACGCATTCACAGTGACATGACACTCAATGACAGTGACAGTTAATACAGGCTAAGGTTACATACCTCATAAAAGGAGTAAAACTAAACTACCTTCCTTATCGGCTTAATAAGAACTTGTAAAGTTAATAAGTAAAATTAATTACTGAATTACCTACTTTTACAAAATAACTGTGCTATTAACTAGTTATCATGCTACGCAAGCATGAAATGTTGGCCACAAACAAATGCCACAGCCGTTCATTTCTTGGCGGCAGACGCCGCCCGCCTGCTACTACCGCTCGATACTGCCTCATCAATACCGTCCAGCTCTGAGAGGCACATCACTCGGTGCCGAGTTCCCTCGGATCCCACGACGTAAATGGAGCCATCCCGCGTCCAGCATTTAGCAATACCATATTTTTCACGAGCGGCCATGAAGATGTCGTGCCTAGTCTTCGTCAGGAACTCTGACAAAGTAATGCCGGATCCCTTCAAGTTGGTCTTAGCATTCCACATCTTGTTTCGGACACCCATATCACACAACTTGACCAGTATTGGCCGAGGCTTACTAGAAGTGGCAGCACGTCCCATCCTGTGGCAGCGCTTGATGTTGCTAGTCGCAAAATCCACAATCTTTAACTTTCTGACTGCATTCTCGGCAACAACTGCTGCAAGATTTTCATCCTTTGACTCGGGCACACCATGGAATAACAGAATCTTCCTCCGGCTGACCATTTCCATGTTATTCACATCGCGAGCAAGTAATTGCACTTGATTTTGGAGAAACTGAATTGCAATCAGAATGACGGACTTGAAAGAAGCAAAGTCAGCAGTCAGCGTAGCTACAGTTTTTTGAGATGTAGATTTCTGCATCTGAGATTCAAAGTCTTCCATCTTGTGAAGAAACATCTGCTGCAGCTCCACCATGCTCTGCTTGATGTCCTCCATAGTGCAGTGGACAGTGATGATGTGTCAATCAGTGCAGTGTTAGTAATCAGTGAAATGCTTACTTAAGAACGGAGATAACACAGTCTGGCAGGTAGGGGACACTTCTCTTTAAATACACATAAAAATTATTATATTAAATGTATTATTTATATTTATAAATTAAATATTGCAGAGCGGTTACTATTTGAGGTGTTTTATTTTACACCTACCTAAAACAATACTTTTACTTTATTTTCCACGCAAGCTCTGGCGGAACAATCTTCAGAAAGTTTACGAAGGGTTGTTGATGACTGCCTTTGGCTAACAATGGTACATCATGAGTTAACCGAATCAATATATAAATTGGGTGGAATTCTTCCATAGACTAGTTGAGAAGACACTTAATATGGTTATAATGAAAACATTTTTTCGTTCATTGATCAAGTAATAAGTGACGGATGTGACATGTCACTTCAAACACGGTGAATATTTACAGATATAAAATATAATGTCGTAAATTCTTGATCATGTTGCCTAATAAATAACCAATATATATATACTGAACACAACATGGCTGTAGTTTGCTCAGCTAATGGTACGCGTGACAGCGTAAACACGGCGCGGATTTCGCGACTCACTACAACACGCCGAGACACGTTATCTAATATCTACGTAACACGCTGTACACGGGAAACTCTTCGGAACACGATTTACGTTTCGAGAGTTTATTTTCGAATTGTGGTGTACAGGCGGGAATTAACCTTATTAAGAGTTTAAATGTAAAGAAGCCAAATCTTATTTTAAAGTATGTTTCTATTAAACTGCTAGTTTCTCTCCTTTTTTATCTGACCCACGTCATAGAAAGGGGCAGGTATAAAATCACGTTATTTTTATACTGACACAAAGAAAACCATTCGAATCATAGCAGCTATAGAGATGAGAATACAAGTAATAAACCAAACGGGCAATAAGACTATGACATGGGCTCAATTTATAGCTTTGTTTGATAGAAAAGTAAGTATATGTTAGTTTTCATTCGACGATTGAATGTTCCTTCTATTTGCAGATCTTATGTTTCTGTTCTGAAAGCAGGAATATTTTATTCCAGCAGTCTGAAGTAGGTAGTTATAGACAAAATATATAACGAGTCATAATATTGCCTCCCATCGGACAGTCCCAATTTTAACGTAGTCCCGGAGGCGGATATTGGTTTCCATTCGTCGATTGAGGCGCGCCTTCCGGTATATGTAGTTCAGATACAGCTAGATAGATGCTTAAAGCTGTTATTTTATTATGCTTTGTTAATGACGACCTCAGTGGACGCCTAGGAGATAAAATTTGGAAAATTAAATTTTCAAATCGTCCTCGGGCTTAGGTGTTTATTCTTTGTAATTAAACAGTTTGCTCTAGTTGGTGGAGTTAAAAGGAGATGCCTCCATTCGTCTCTTCTCTTTGCCATTTTTCTAATGTCCTGTAACCTTAATCCTAACTTTTGCTTAACTATGGTTAGGTAATATATGTTTTATTATAGAATGTAGTACTACAATACTACAATCTTTGACACTAGATTAAACAAAAATTTATTGCGAGTTCTATTAGAAAGCTGCAAAAATTAACAGCTCAGCTAAGCTGGTAAACCCAGCACTCCAGCAGTCAGCTGCTCGCAGCCGGATTATGTGGTGTGCAATAAAGTGGGTTTGCAACGTAATGCAAACCCACTTTGTTATGCTTTGTGTGGCCGGGTGTGAGCTGCATTTTTGATATTTTCCTTTTTGTAAGACTTCGTTAGTCAGGGGTCTTTTTAAAAACACAAAAGAATAAACAAGATTGCTGCAAGAGCTAAGCAGCAGTGAGCCGCGCGCGGCGGATTACCGCCGTAATACAAACCCACTTTGTTATGCTTTGTGAGGTTGCTGGGTGCGAGCTGCATTTTATTAATTTATTCTACGTCTTATATCGATGTAGATTATCATCAGGTCCTTAGTCGGGTTCCTTCGTTATTCAGTTCAAGTCAGAAGTTCGCTTGAAAGAGACGTTTGGTTAAAAATACATATATTAAAAGTACTTGAATAGTTTTCTTCCTTTTGTTCTTCGAATGCCCGCAGCTATGTCGCTGCGAATTACCGCCGTAATGCAAACCTTCCTTGTTATGCTTTGTGTGGCCGTTATATTATTGTCCGTCTTGTAAGACTTCGTTAGTCGGGTGTCTCTTTGAACGAGAATGTATAATATTATTCCTTTTAAACAAAAATACTTTGATAGGTTTTTTGGCGGCACGTTTTGAAAATATGAGGTCATAGTTTTTCGGAACGACATAAACAGTTACATGAAACGATAACGATCGTCTTGGATTTGAGAAAATTCTGACTATAACAGTCATGTCTATCTCAAATTGTTACGTCCCTAACAATAAATAAATTACAGTTAAATTGGTATGAATGTTTGAAAATAAACGTGCTCGAGTATTTCGAAGTACTAACAAAAGTTATCGCCATACAAATTTTAAATAAACTCATGCAAAGACAATCATTTCGAACAGAAACACATTTGTTTTGCTCACCGTGCATTTATTGGAAGCTATTTACATCTCAAGACGAAACAATTTATTTATTGGTTACACTTTGTTAAAGTGGTGATAAATTCCAGTTGGTGTAATATATAAAATTGACTCTTAAATATCATTTTTTTTTTATCATCGCGCGTTAATCGAACATGTTTTAATCACAAATATACATGATGATTAAAATAAAACGTAGTTTTTTTATTAAAATATATTTTAAAACTAGGTGTGCTTCGCCCCCCCGTGGGAATTTTGGGATAAAAACTATCCTCTGTCCTTCCCTTGGTTTCAAACTCCATCCAACAAATCCATTCCAAATTTCATTCAATTAGGTTCAGTGGTTAATAAAGCGTTAAGAGGTAAAAAACAGACAAACAAACAAATATATAAACTTACTTTCGCATTTATAATACTACTTAGAAGTTGGATGTAATGTCGGCGTTATTGTATGGAGACGCACCCTAATAACGATTTTTTCCCCCCATTTATATATGTACATTGTACATTCACCGTTACTTTGTGCAGTGTCTGTATACTCCGTAAAACATATACAGAAGCGATTAATATGTACAAATCTGTAAAATTTTATTTAATATAGGCAGAAGGTCGCAGCAGAAAGGGACAAGTGTAAAAGGGAGGCCTTTGTCCAGCACTGGGATACAATATCTACAGGCTGGTACAATAAATTTGTGAATAAACTCCCGTTAGGGATGTCACTGCAATCGGAGGTCGCAAATAATGTTATGTCACATAATGACACGATAGAGCACGAAAGAAAATCAATTTCCGTTCTTTGCAGTGTGATGAGAGTAAAGTTCGACCAGAAGTGCCATTTTTCAATCGCGGAGTCACCTAAACGAATGGTTTTTCCATACAAAAAACCGTTTTTGAAACTCCGCGTTTGAAAAATCGCACCACAGGTAAACAATATCCATACTTCTCCTGCCAAAGATATGCTATATTCGATAGTTTTCATACTCTTAAATTATGTTTAAAAGGCGTGAAAATTCTAAATTTAGTCAAAGCGTCGAACTACGTTTCTGTTATACCAATACAAGCACTATTACAAGTTGCATAGAATATGCATGAAGCGTACCCGGCTCCAGCGAATTAATATCGGCGCTTGCACTGGTGCATATCATAGAGCACGACACAGAGTAGAAATTCATCAGAGTGTCTCACAGAAAGAAAGAACTATAAGGGTACCTACACGATATCAATCGTCTTTGTCTATCTCACATTCCTCTCTATCTACTGGTTGCACAGAAGAGATTGCTTTAAGGGGATACTTGAATTTTTTAGGGTCCAGTGCTGCCCCCATTTGAAATAAATTATTTGAAAAGAAACGGAGATATCATTTAAATTTTTGTTTAGACGAAGCACTTGGTAACCCTTCAAATAATTTTATGAACTACTGTTTACAGTTTAATTTTCCACTCACATTAAAGTGGCCGTTTTTCGCTCATATGCATAGAAAAGCGATTTTAATTTATTAAGCGACAAAAGTAATTGACTTTTTAAGTATATAATAGACTATATTTTATGGGATATTATTTAATAGAAGTATATAATATCCCATAAAATAAATACCTTACAGACAAGCATACATATAATTATACAATAACACTATTTTGTACGTAATCTGTGACGTACTGCACGATTGTAGGTATTTTATCGGGATACGCACTTCAGTTCAGCATTAGCACCGTTTTCCAATTCATACTATTGGATATTCGAGACAAGGTGATAGCCGTAAGAAGCTTGAACTCTGTATAGAATCTCCTCTGTATCGCAATGCATAGGTACGCGGCATTATGCCGCATTTGCATAATTAATGGTATGCGCCAATTCCTAAGTAGGAAATTGGGGAGACTTTTCTTTGGAAAATTGTTTGTACTGGGTACGGACAATTAAATTTGCTTAGAAAAAATAAAAAAAAGGTGCAGTTCTGTTGTTACTGGGTTAACGGGAAAAAACGGAGGCTTTATTTATTAGTTTATTTACATTCTACTGTTAACTGCAAAACGATAATTAAAGTTAATCATTTCATAATGCGTTTACAAATGTTTAACTTGCCCACAACAATTAGATCAAAAGGATAATATAAGGTGAGAGAATCGCGACGAGTTATTAAAGTCAATACATCAAATCGCCGCGACGCGATGATATTGCCGTGTGGAGACACGTACCATCGTTAGCTAGTTAATTTATTATTGTACACCAAAAAGAAAAAGAAAATAAAACGAAAACAGAAACAGAAACAAATATAAATTTGTACAAGAGCGGGCTTATCCCTGAAAGGGATCTCTTCTAGCCAACCAAAAATCTGATAGGAGTGCAGTCGGAGTATAAACAGTATAATAAATTCAAAAGGGTTGAATACTCGGTCAGAAAAGTTATATTCTCATAGTCCGTTTTTTAGATTAGCCAAAAATAATGGACCCATATTATTCAGTTGGTCAAAAAAGTAAATATTCACGAAGATACGGAGCATCTAAGTTGTAAGTTCCAGAGTCGCCTGCAATGTTACCGCTACGTAAAAATCGTGCTTAAGCGTGACGCCATTTGCTCAAAAAGAGGAAAAAATAAATGTATAATATTTTTTAAAAATCTAACCGATGTGCCAAAAATATTTTTCCTGCCGTCATGTGGAGGAAACGTCTTAGTGCCTATGCAATATCCGCTTCACGTAAAACTTAAAGGCATAAACTTTCAAAAGGAACTGCTCTGCAGCTTGTAAGACTTGCACAAAGTTTCCTAAACTCCAGCACATCTTAAATGTACGTAATACGTGTGTACACCGTACACACGTTCGGGTAAGGTGCACTCTGCTCCAAGGCAAAGGGGTCGTACGAAACGAGTTAAAAGGACATCACTGCTCGTTTCGTGAAATATACAGACTCGTGCATTTCAGATAAGTAAAGGAAACGTAGGAATGCGCTCAGCCGAACATATTAGAATTAAAAAGGTAAGAGGACTTTACAGTGTTTTTTTTTTCAAATTCAGACAAGTGTGAAGAGGTTTCAATCAAATTACACTTAAAAAAAAATAATTATTTAAAACATATAAAAATAAAGGCTTTTATCTATAACAATGACTTAAAAATATTAAAGTGCTTCTCAAGATGAATCAATTGAGCCCATACTCGGTGGGGTTACGTTTTTTTATCACGGAGTTGCCATGACCACCTTCCAGCTACATCATCAGATCAGCTCCACGTCATCATTATATTGCATTGTCGCGCGAACGTATGTGTGAAAAATTTCAACTCAATCGGAAACCTGAAAGTGGATAAAATTTACCTTGCAAGATTTGTTTACAGACAAACAGAAAGCGGGACAGGTGAAACTAGATAAAAGCTTGTTAAAAATTTATATCATGCAATTAGTAAATAAAGGACGGATTCACATCGACTACCATAGATGAAACACGAGCAAGAGCAGGATTCTACCGACTGAATCACGACTGAATCAAAAAGGGAGTAATTCATTTCTTAGAGTCTTGGACGACGCGAGTGATTCATGGCCTCCGATACATGTAAATCAGTTTTATTCAAGAGTTGCATACTTACACCTTATTCATAAAAAAAAATAGAAACGTCTGCTAAACCTTTTTTAGATAAAATATGTTTTGTCTTGTTCTTGCCATGATAAATATAGAAAAGAGTGATAGGGACAAAACATTTTTTAACGAAAATAGGTGTAGCAAACGTTTGTTAACTTTTATGAATATGAGGATTATACTTTATACCATGACTACGAGAAAAAGAAAGATTTAAGCGAAAATTGACATTTAATGAAGAAAAAGAAGGTTAAATAAATTTAAATTCACATTGAAATTGGAACAATTACTAAAATTAAGAGTAATTGTTCTAAACTCAAATACCAAAACAGTGCTTTTTATTTACTATTTTTAGTGAATAAAATAAATTACCAAAATAGTGAGTAAAAGTGCTTTTTAATCTTTTTATTCGATGTTTTCAGTGAATAAAATAAACTTTTTAGAGGGGGAATGGTACAAATATCATTTTGTATTAGACACACAAACAGCCAGCGGTGTAGCGTGCAGTGCAGCGGTGCAGTATCTAATCGCAGTCGTCGTGTGACTGCCGGCGACACTAAACTTTTATTCTCTTAATGAAAGTCGCGCTAAGCTCACCGCAGCTTTTATGGCGCACACTGGCTTCTACGTGTGAATCGAATGTTTTTTTATACTGTTGCTATAGCTAACTTGACAAGCGTTTTTTTTTTTCAAGCAAAAAATTGTTTTTTTGCTAGGCAAATTAAAAAAAACCCTTGACTGCCAAGAACACTGTCTAGTGATGAGTAGCAGAGCTTTATATTCTAATTGTGCTTTATATTTTAGCTTCTAGCTATTTAAAGTTTAATTTATTGTTCCTTGATTCACTGCCTTGTGCGCGAACACGAAAATTAGAGATTTCGCCAATATCTATTTACGATAAAGGCATGGTTTTCTGACCACGCTAGGTGACGCCGGACCGAATGGGATTCAAATTGGAAACGGTAAAAAGAACGAAACACTGAGTTGCCATACTACAAAAACACGAGAAAATGACAACCAGTGTTGTGTATAAATAAAACTAAATGATGTCGCGAACGAGATAAACGCCGAATGTTCGCGAGCAAGAAGTTCATGGAAATTCGTGGTGAAAATGGTGCAAGCGAAAATAGGCCTTACAACAAAGTCAAAGTCAAAGTCAAAAATTTTTATTCAATGTAGGATAAATTTATCTCTTATTGAAGGTCATTTTTTTTTAATATTTTTTAGTGCATAAGCTAAAAACTACTAGCGTTTCGGAACGACCACTGCTGGGAAGATTACGCCGAAAGAAACCCAGTTCAGTATTGGTCCCTAACCAGCCTGATATGTTTCAGTTACAATACAGATTTACACTTAAGCTCAGTATACATTATATTATACATCTAAATAATACAATTAAAATTTGCAGTCAACTATTTCCAAGAATTTCGATCAGATAAATAGTCATTTACATGATAATAAGCATTTTTTAATAAATGATTTTTAACGGCAGTCTTATATTTAGATAATAGTAACGCTACTACATTATCTGGAGTTTTATTATAGAGACGCAAGCTGAGACCCACAAAAGACTTTTTTGTTTTTCTAGTGTTAATACTATGAATATCATATTTTTTCTTATATGTATGTTTATTCTGACGCACGTACATAATGTTCGCATTGATGAATTGCGAAGGGAGAGTCAAAGTATTTATGTCTTTAAAAAGTTCCCTTACAGACTCTCTAGCACCTAGTTTATATATAGACCTAACAGCGCGTTTTTGTAAATCAAATATGGTATTTATGTCTGCAGCATTACCCCATAGACATTATTACACTAAGGAAGTAACTAAAATATACCAAACGCGCTGTATCAACGTGCGTCATCTGCCTAATTCTTTGAACCGCGTAGGCTGCAGAGCTACAGCAACATAAAGTCTAGAATGGTTTGGACGGTTTCAGACCATCTTCACGTGTCAACCTAGGGTTCCGTAGTGAATAAAATATCCCTATACGAAGATTGGCATTTTTCTCCAAATCTCGAACCCCAGTTTCGTAACAATAATTACGAATGGCAATATCCAACAAAGGTCAAAAATAAATTATTTTGTAATAATAAAATGTCACCTGTCTTTGATCATATCCAATTTGAATGTGAATTTAAATATATTAATGCAGAAAAAGTGACATTAAGAGCGCTATACGACTCAGTTAAACTATGACGTCACGACGTGCTATCATATAAAACCCCATGGAAAATGTTTGTATAGGCGTTTAGAAAAATTATCTGAGTTGACTTGTTGAAAACTATAGCGGATTTATACTTTATACGCTATTTTTCATACGAGTATTCTAAGCTCACAAAGTAGGTACATAATAAATGCCATTATCATCCTAGCTCTAGACATAATTCATATAGACTGACTGAACAGTGTATAGCCAAAGGAAAATGTCATTAATTCTCAGAACAAAGGCCTGAAATATAAATTAGTAACAGGCAATTTTCCTACGTCTCCCGCTAAAAAAGGTCCCGTGACGTCGCCGACATTGTATTAAAATTTTATAGTAGCCTACTTTAAGAAGAAACTTTGACACTATGTTTATCTGTGTGTGAAGCCTAAAGAAAGACATACTTAAGACGAAATGGTAGCTAAAGTGGCTCCCTCATTTGAAATAAATTGTTTAAAACTAAGTATGGTAATAATTAAAAATTTGATTTGTATGAATGTCTAGCAAGACCTTTCAACTATTTTATGAATAACTTTTGAAATTATTACTAATAGTCCGTCTAGTTTTAAAACTATTTTTCGCCAAAAATGGCCACTTTTGGCGTAGACAGTTTTAAAACTAGACAGACTACCAATATTACTTTCAAAGATTATTCATAAAATAGTTTAAAGGTCTTTCTAGACATTCATACAAACCAAATTTTTAATTATCACCATATTTAGTTTTAAACAATTTACTTCAAATGGGGGCGCCACTTTAGCTACCACTTCGTCTTAACTTCAAAATTAGCCGACCGATGTGAACTTAAGTGACATTGAATAGGCCTAGCTTCTACGACTTATAAAATGTGACCTGAAGATTTTTTATCAAGGTTCATGTTGTTTTTGTTTAAGTGTATGGCTAGGCTGGCTAAAATGGCTTTATTTGCATGTCAAGCAAGCGCGAATGCACACTTTGGGTTAGTGACACTATGCCCGCAACCGTGGTAGGCGACGGTCGGCAACGGTCGGTGACAGTGATAGCCGAAGCCAAACATAAGTGCCATTTTTTAAACGCGGAGTCACATAAACGCTTGGGTTTTTCCATACAAAATACTTTTAGATAAATAGATACATTTATTAGCTATTACACATATTATTACACATAAGTACAAAAACTAAACAAAAATACATTTAGTTTAGTAACTCCGCCTTTGAAAAATGGCACCAGAGAGGTGACCTGTCTGTATTAGCTGAGTGTATTTTTGACCAGTGTGGATCTAGTATTTGGAGTTAAAGTCCGACAGTGTACACATCAGATCTATTCTACGAGCAACCAGGCTCCAACCCTGGAGCTAAAGTTCAAATAAGAAGCAATTAAAACTTCGGTTTAACTTTTTCGGCTAACGCTGCCAGCAAGGTTTATCTAACACAAACAAAAGAGCGTCACAGATGTGACAGCGCTTGCATCGCACAGAATACCAGTTTTTTTTTAAAATTCTTACCTTGAACGTAAATATCCCACATATATCGCGTTTTTTGTGGATGGCATCGACACCGACTTGATCAGACTGGGATAATTAGTTGCTTCACCGGTACCGCTGGCGGGTAGTGATTAGTCGCTTGCTACTAGTGGCTTATCAATAAATACTCGTATGCCGTACAGGCATAGTCGTTAGTGAACGTGTAAATAAACAAGTAATTATTAAAAAATATTTTTTAAAACAAACTTTTATCTAAAACCATTATTCTAAAAGTTAAAAGTGTTCCTCAAGCCGTATCAAACGAGCCCGAACTCCATGGGGAAGCGTCATTTCATTACAGACTTCCTACTTCTACCTTACGGCTCCATCATTCAGATCAGCTCCATGTCATCACAATATTGTATTGTCACGCGATATACTTATGTGTGCAAAATTTCAGCTCAATCGGAAACCGGGAAGTGGTTAAATTTTACGTGCTCTTTTTGATTGCAGACAGACAGACAGACACAGACAACTGAACAGCAACTAAATAAAAGCTTGTAAAAAGAGTAAGAGTAACTAAGAGTATTTTGCTTCGCAGACGAAATCAAAGTTAGGCACTCTGATCAAAGAGGATGTAAACTGCTTACTCCTCTGTAACTCCCTATATTTTGCGATTAAACTTTAAATTTAAACTAAACGTTGCCTCAAGATAGCTTTTATTCATTGTTTTCGTTGCAGCACTAGTCATAAACTCATATGCACAAAGCCGACGCGGAATAACTCTTTGTTACATAGCATTTGTTTGTTTAAATGTATTCTGAAATAAAGACGACTTTTATACACACATACTGATCCCGTCTGTGTATATATCAATCATCTACCGACATGTGAGATATGCTATATATGTCATACGCATTTCTCTTTTACGCTGTGCGAGGAAACAGAAATAGCAAGGAATATGTTATGTAATATTATATGGACTTTTTGAATCAATAGACGGGTATAAAGTGCTTTTCATGGTCGCTTAATAAATATAATTAATAGAGAATATGCATGAAAAAAAAAATGTGTTATGTAACCATATGTTACCATGTATAAGTTTATCCATAAATATATAAAAGTAAAGTGCTAACAGTGAAAACAGCATACGAGTAAAACTTAGTTGAAAAACAAACGAGATATAACGATTTAACGAAAATATGTCTATCTCACTCGCAAAAACATTACTTTCTATGGCAAATGTATAGGTGATATGGACTTTGACGTCACCAGTCCATATCGGACTTCTCTTTCTGATTGAAACTTTAAAGTGTCACATGTTCGTC